>OY747136.1:16499931-17099931 GCA_963556465.1 Berberis vulgaris | reverse complement strand
ACTCAACTATTAATTCTTTGCTTATTACGACTTCTACAAAATAGCTCAAATAGAAAACTACAAAATATCAGGTAGTTGAAAAGTGAATCCTGCTAGTATAGAACCCAGATTATCTACAGATATCTCTATAAATTAAACATAAAGCAATGTAATGCTCAACATTCAAAGGTTAAGGAGCTTACAGAGATGATGTTCTGTGGATATGGCTAGCTCAAGGCCTGATACTGCTGAAAAAACTGTATAAACGATCAGAGTGTGAGATTCAGAGAATAATACACACATGAATTTCACAGCTAGGTAAAGCATACCGGAAATTGCAGGAGTGAGAACCAGGTCCCAATAAGCACCAAGATTAGTAATGTAGTGTGCAAATTCTTGTGCTTCTCAAGCAACACTTTCAGCCTAGAGTTTTTTTCAGTCTCCAGAGCGGATTCAACTTTATATGTAGATAATCATTAATAATGTGCAGAATTTACATTCTATATCCATTCAAGAAATTGAAAATCTATATCCATTCAAACCAAGAGATTTTATCAGTTGAAACCCATGCTTCCAACAAGTGTGGATTAGACAAATGAAGTTACGTTCTGGGAGACAAAAATGAGGATTATATCAGACAGAGTGAAAGAAGTCTGCAAAAAAAAAAAAAACATACAAAAGAGAAGTCTTTCGAGTTAAACCACTTTTATGGATGTATATACCTTTCCTCATCTCTGATGACCTTTTGTATGTAGTGCAAGCACCAAATAGAGAAAGTAAAGAAAGAGAAAGGGAGATTCCCATGATTACTACGACATGTTGCAATTTTTGCAAAGCTGCCAAAACAAGTTACATGGAGGAAATATTAAATGTATAGTGTTTGACATGAGAGCGTATCCAAATCCTAAATCAAAATCATGAAAATGTAATAAAAAAATCATATAATAAAAAATCAATCATACACCCGACCCAAAAAATATGCAATCTATAAAGGTTTGATTGTCATTATTGGATTTGAAGCTGAGGTCTATTTCACAAAACCAACCAAAAAATAACCTTAATAGATCAGTTTTGGTTGTTCTAGTTGTGCTTCAATTGAGCTTCCATAAAGAACTTACAGGTACCTCTTTATAGCATTTGTGCATCGATTTAACATATTTCATTTCACATCCTGCAGGAATGTATTTGCAGCTAACATATCCAAACTGAGGGCGAATCAAAAAAATAAATCCAAGGAGAACCTTGACAAGAATCCTCCCATATGGGTGAACTGTCTATGCTAGGGAAAAGACCACTAGCCAAATTGAGAGCAATCAGGAGAATCATAGTAGAAAGTGTTGCACACTAAACCGACACTAAATTTTTATTTTTTATCAAGCCAATAAGTCTGAAAAGGATATCATGAGATATAGAAGAATAGGCCCAAAAATATCTAAGGAGAGTAAAATTGAGTACATGGTAGGTTGTGAATGTTATCTAAACAGTAGATTAATACTTGAAGATAACATATATTATGGTGAAATTTTAACAACAGTGAGTAGATTATATGCAAATTTTTTCCATCAAAATTGCAAAAAGGTTCTCTAACCCTGATCATGCCTAACATGTCCAGGAATAGCTCAAACTGACCTATTCACGAGTTACTTTTCAAGTTCTGCCTTTGAAAGAGATAAATTCAAAGCGGACCTTATTTGCATGAAGAGACCAATTCATGATCAACTCTGATAGCATGGCTCCTAGCAGTCCAAAAAATGCACATGATGCACCAACTGAAATGATTTCGAGATGCAAAGCAGAAGACAAGCTCTCACCAAACCTGGAAATAAGGATAAACAAGAGTCTTATTCGCCCTGCAAATTCATAAGCACAAAAGAAGCATGTAAGGTAAATTAAATAAAAAATCGAACTTTATAACTCGACCTTTGATGCTACAGAATCCAAACTCCTATGCCTATAAATAGAAGACTTGTCATATTAGCAGTCAAATGGTTGACACCAACATGAAGCCACATGCGAGTAAGAGATACCATCCTTCACCTTCACCCACCACTAATGGTTTGTTAAGAGCTCCTATTTTCACAAGCTACACGAATATAAAGCAACATAAAGTAACTAAATGCATATACATATATAGTTAGCTACACACGTAGTCATTTAAGATGATAACTAAAAACAATCTAGTTATACAAATTGGACAACTTCAGAATTGGTTTCTCCTTCAGTGCAAAGTGTGTACTATACACACACAGACACAAACAAAAAAGGGCTGACTTGTTAATCTGGCCAAATTGACTGATTGTTCATTCAAACACTTCTGCTCATTTTTTCATATGGACAATTGCTTGAGTAACTGGTTAGAAGGGAGTAATAATTGTTGAAATTCGCTTTGATCAACAGAGATAATGTAGTGCTTGGATAACACCATGATCATCAAGAATAGTATTTCTCATTTTGGCCAAATACTGCTACTTATATCATGGCATGCTTGTTGTGAAAGCAAAAAATCTTCAAACAACCAAAAGAAGGCAATGTTAAAACCATTAAATGCTTGTGGGAGGGTTCGGAACTAATACCCCAATTTCAAGGTAGGCACCCTAAGATTGTAACACTTACAAAAACCAAAAGCTAACTCGAGCTAATACCCCAATTACTCCCAAAAAGAACTGATTTTCCTTAAATAATCCAACAATCCTGGACTGTGCAGGCATAAGTAAGCACGGAATTCACAACAAGATGAAAAACAAAATGAAAAATTAGGGTTTTGAAAGGTGAAGAAAAGCTTACATTGCTTTTGGAAGTAGTAGTTGCCTTGGAGGCGAGAGCCGCGCCGATCGATGGCTTGGCCGGTCTCACGAATCCAAAATTCGACGGCGTAAATCGCTTTACCCAAAGTCTTCATATTCATCTTCATCTTCTTCTTCTTCTCTTCTAATCTCTTCTATGAGAGATACGACCAACGAGTTGAGTTTGTGTGTTAGTGACAGAGAAACAAAATGATGGAAAGGGAAGAAAGTGGAGAAGAAATGGAAGTGCGGCGGAGAGGGAGAGGTGCAGAAGATCCCAAAGCTGTAGGAGTGATCCCAAAGCAAGCAGAGATAGCGAGGGAGAGAGGGGAATCACAACAGAGGGAGAGAGGACAAGGGTGTTTTTTAGGCTTTAGGCTTTAGGTTTTAAAGAGGGAAGGAGGAGAATCACACGCTAGCTATTTCAAATATTTGGGCGAATGCGCTTTTGCGTTATTAAATCCCTCTTAATTTTTAATAGCGTTTTTAGATTTCAAGAAGTCATTAAAACTGACTTTTCATAGCACAAGTGTAAAAAATGTTATTATTAAATGCTCTAAGTGAGGATTTGTAGTGTAGTGACATTCCTCTTGCCCACTGGTACCACTCTGTATGGTTCGGGAAATGAAAAAGTGTTGGGTTATTTATCTTTTAGCCCTCACTAGTTTAGGTGAAATCCTAAATGGGTGTCATTTGTTCTTTAAATTTTTGTCTAACACCCGCTTTGTGTATTGGTTGTTAAGTTAATGGGTTTGATCACCGAAAAACATTACAAATTTTGAAATATCTAAAACACCCTCACGTGATGGGTACCAAACAACAATTGCGAGAATACCGTAGGTGCCAAACTATAAAATTTGTTAGTACTAAAAAGTTATTTAAGACAGACCATTTTCAACTACTCCACCAATTCCACTTCTGAAACCACCTCTAGATCAACCACCTAGTCCACCTCCTCCTCCACTACCCCTAACATTGTCGCCACCTCCAAGTCCTGCACCACTACCATGGAACCACCACACACACCACTTCCACCACCACCTCTGCATCCTCCACCTTTGCCCAGTCCACCACCAGCACCTCCTTCTAAGCCACCACTGCCTCTTTTGTAAAGTGCAAAAATTAAGAGCAGTTACAACAAATTGATTGGGTTCAGGCTAAGCCATCTTGATGAATTTCTTTACAGCGATCTAGCGTCGATTCTGAAGTCGACAAAAGCCACTACCACGTTTTTCTTTTCTGCAAACGTATATGTATTACTGTTGAGGTATGTTGCATTTTTATTTCCTCCAAGGTGATATTAATGAATTTCTTTGCTTTAATGGAAAAGAGAGAGATGAGTCTGAGGAGGCAAAATCATGTCGTGGTTGTGTGGTGTAGTTTTTCCTCCATTAGAGCTGAAAGAGCTAAACAGAGAAGAGAAGAACAGAGTAGTAAGAGTACATTGACCACCACTATATATATATATTTTGGAAAGCGAGCGGGGTTTTTAGGATCCCCGAACCTTATATTAAAAAAAACCACCACTATCATCCTCCCCCAACTCCTCCTTTTTGTTGATGAAGACCACCACCACCATTTTATTTTCAGCAAATCCACTTTCACCACCCTGAACTAATAGCACAAAAGGTAAGTATCCAAAGTCCTCTTTTTCTTCTTTGCACAGACACCACACCCATAGCCCTGCCACCACCACTCTTCTTCTCCATGCGACAAATACCTCATAATTTGTATAACTCCCACTATATGCAATTGAATCAACACCCTATCCCATCTACCCTAATCCCAGCCAAATGCAATGACAAACTTCAAACTCATCCCCTTTTTTTTCGCTACTCCTACTTATCACACCACCACCACCATTGATAATGAGAGAGAAATAAATATAGAGATTTGAGGGTGAAGGATTTTAAAGGAGAATGAACCTTAATTTGCTCCCTAATCTTCTTGAACTAAATTAAAATGGCAATTTGAGAGGAGGAGAGGGCGAGTATCATCTCCCTTGTTGCTGCCTTATTTTGTCTTCACTGCTATCAAGTACAACAGTGAAGAAGAACTGGGAATTTGATTCTTGTTGGTATAGAGATTGAAATATTGTCATTATATTTTGGGAAATAAGCAGATGAGAAAGAGATTAAGTGATGATGGTGGGTTGTTGTTATGTAAACATTAAAACGAGAGATTTGGCTTTCACTTATAGGTGGATGGTGATGGGTTGGGGACGGCCCACGGTTGTGGGGGAGGAGAAGTGTTGAAATAATGGCTCGATACCCTTCCCTAGTTTCATAACCTTGCAGAAATAATGTAGCCCACCTCTATACCCTTCCCCAACTCCACCTCCATATCCACTACCAAGTCCACCACCGCCTCTACTACCAAACACTCCACCACCACCGAATCCAGAACCACCACTTATTCATCCCCCAAAACCACCTCCAAATCTCCCACCACCACCACTGAATGCCTCCACCTCCAAAGCCACCACCAATGTTTTGGAACGTCTTCTTCTCTTCATATCCACCCTTGCTCAAGAGGTTTCTTGCACTAGTGTTGCATATGAGAACATTACTGTTTGGTACCCATCATGTGAGGGTATTGTAGACATTTAACAAATTGTAATGTTTTTTGGTAGTCAAACCTATTGACTTAACTGTCAATATAAAAAAAGGTGTTAGACGAAATTTCAAGAACAAATGGCATCCATCTAGGATTTCGCTTAAACTAGTGTGGGTTAAAAGGTAAATAACCAAAAAACATTTCTCCAAGCATAAGGAAAATTTTGACCGAGCTGTCGAAACAACTTTCAAAAAGGTAGAAATAAATTTAAGGATGGTATGATAGTTGCAGAGCGCATACTAACCGAAGACGATAAAATTGCCATGATCGGGGTTGCATCTCCCTGTGGGTTGCCTTCTGACCCAGAATCGTCATCCTCCTCCGTAGACCCATTTGCCTTTGATTCAGACTCTTTTAATTACAGAAAAAAAAATTTATCTTTCAATTTTTGTTCCAGTAATATTTTAAGTTTCCATAATTCTAGAGAGCTAGGCCGGACAAGCCAGGCCCGTGCAAAGCCTGACTCAATACCGTCCATCATCCTCGAGATGCACATCTCTAGGATGATGGATGGTATTGGACTAGGCCTGGCGCGGGCCTGGCTTGTCCGGCATGGCTCTCTAGAAAAGTTCTTTAAGTTTTTCAGCATTCGATCTTGATACTTAATTGACTGTTACTATGGTTGTAAATATTAGTACCAGTTGAGTGAATCTGCCCCTTCTATATTTTTTCTAGTTAGTAAATGACATGCAAAATATTATTGTAATTTTTAATTAACATAGAATTAAGTGACAGCAAATATGTTCATAACATATTCATTCTAATATTCTATAACCATTCATCATGATGATTGATGTTTGTCGAGGTTAAAATAATCAATTTTTCTAGAGAGCCAGACCCGCATAGTTAGGTCCGCGCCATGCCAGCCCAATACCATTAATCATCCTAGAGATTGGGCCATTGTCAACATCTCTAGGATGATGAATGATATTGGGCTGGGCTGGCGTGGACCTGGCTGTGCGGCCTGGCTCTCTAGATTTTTTGTAAAATAATAATAAGAAGGTCAATGTCTTGAGAGATGTTCTTCTGATTCAAGCACATTGCAGATTTTCGTGAGCATCACTCAAAAATCAAAACAATTTTTTTTTTAATCCAACAGATTAACTTATATCAAAAGTGCTTCTCCCTTGAGTTGTAATTAAAGGATAATTTTTAACATGCTTGTAATACTTTTTGCCTAAAAAAATATTCAAAGCAATACTTGGGTTGCAATTAAAGGACCGAAAGTTTATGGGTATTTTTATATATTATCTGTTAAGGAGGAACGTGTCATTCTGGCTGTAAAGCCATGCTTGACGTCTTCTAAGCTGATAATTTCATAGTTTAACTAGTTGATCATTTTCATTAAGGAAAAATAAATAGTTTGACAAATATAAAAATATATACCAACGAGGATCGATCCTGCCATTTTTCTCAAAGAATCGCAATTGTAAGAAATTCTATATTGAATTGAGAGATCGAGGCGCAGGGCCGTTCATGAGATACTGAGATTACTGTTTTAGTAATATAAAGATTAAAATGTGGTACTAACTACTAGGTGATTAACTGGATGGCCTTCCCACTGAGCACTATTGACAGCTCAAACTACTTTGGTGGCTAGTTTGCTAGCAGCAATGCCGAGCTATTATATGAAATTGAGATAGAATGGAATGTTTTTTTAGTAGGATTATCATTATTGGATATCTGTTAACAATTATTGAGTTTTGGGTACCGAAACCACTATCACGAAAACCAAATGTTATTCAAAGAAAATAGATATACTAATTAAATAGTTTACATGTAAAAATAATTCAATGTTCAGATTTATGTACTCAAAATGAAGGGTCAAATTGTAGATGAGTGGAAGATAATAACACGCGTTTATAAACACGAGTGCAATTATCTTGTGTAGGTGTCATTATAGAAACACCGAGTGAACATTGACACAATCAGCTTAATGATTACCTAACACTCAAAATTGCACAATAGAATAAAAAAACTAAACTAAACATCTTACACAATAGAATGGACATCATCTTGTTTATTTGGGATCGGAATAGGATTGGGACGGGATAAACCTCATCCTAACCTTATCTCGTCCCAAATGAATTTAAAACGGGATGAGATGAGCATGTACTAAAAATAGTCTTAGGAGTTTCCTTCTGAATTGTATGATGGATATTGACGTTGTTGTGTCTAATATCAGTATTATCCACCTATTACCAGGAAAAAATGATTTATAATTGTGTTCATGTGGTTTTAAACAGTGAAAATTAGTAATAACTTAGTATACATACCAGAAAGTTTATTCAACAAAGTTTTTAATCTTCTAAACTTGTTTAATTTATTGTCCTTAATTAATAATGCAATTTCAATTCAAACATAAAATCGGTTAAGAGTTCATTTGCTACTTAAATGAATTTGAGTTTGTATTTTTGTTCATAAATATATGCACATAC
This sequence comes from Berberis vulgaris, assembly GCA_963556465.1. NCBI lineage: Eukaryota > Viridiplantae > Streptophyta > Magnoliopsida > Ranunculales > Berberidaceae > Berberis > Berberis vulgaris. The sequence goes on along the minus strand of OY747136.1, from coordinate 17,092,115 downwards.
GGAGAGAGTGTATGTGTGAATATAAATTATACTTGTGAAAAAGAATTTATGCGTATTTTTAATTAATTTCATAAAATGAAGATAGAGAGAGAGAGAGTATGTGTTTGAGTGAAGCCTTTGCTAGAATATGTCATTGCTTGTTGGTTGAGATTTTGAAGTTGGCAATGCATTTTTTTTATTACAAATTTCAACGCTCAATTCACCATGTTTATATGTCATGCCATTAAATTAGTAAAATACAAAAATATTCAAATATGTTAATTGATATAATTATGCTCAAAGGCAATTAGTAGAATATATTAATGTTTTTTTATTGAACAATAATAATGATTTGAGAGTAACATAATTACCTAATTTCGGAACCGAATGGAATAGGCGGGATTGAGAATCTCTATCCTTATCTCATCCAACTCTAAGTCGGAACGGGACGGAATTGGAATGAATTGAATCAATCCCAAAAAAAATTAAAAAATAACGAGATGGGATGCCCACCCCTAGTTACAAGCTTTTGCTCGCTCGTGCATCATAAGTTTGATCAATAATAATGAATAATGGGATCCTAATTGAGAGACAATAAACAACTCAAATGAGTCTAATCCACACAATCACATAATTATTATTTGCTAATTCAATTCAATTCAATTATACTTGCATAATTTCAAGTAGCTCCCATTTGGAGATTAGTCCCTCTCATAGATGTTAGCTACAATATAAAAGAAACTAAGCTAAACAAGGACATGCACCTGCCTCTCTGTAACTAACAAAATAGCCGCTTTTATTTGACTCTACCTCTTCTCCCTTCTTCTTCAACCCTCTCTCTATTGCTCTGAAGCTTCCACTTCCATACATGAATGGCAATATTTAGAACCCAAACCCAACTTCAACTCATAACATTACCTCTCTCGCTTTTCTTCTCTTCTCATCAATTGCTCTCGCTATCAATCAACATGAGTAGGAAGTTCCGGACAACAATTCTCTCTATCTTTACCTCGATAATTTTCTTTGCCTTTTTCTCTCTTTACATCTCCAGCGATGTTAAGATGAGATTAGTTCCTTTATCGAACACTCCTCGACCTCTCAACTTTGTTATTAGTGAAGAAGAAAACTATCACATCATAAGCAGCAGCAGTGAGGTGTCATCTACATCCTCTATTCGCAAACCGGAAGCAGTCCTCTTGCCTGATTGGGAAGTCCTCTTGGTCGATGATTCGTTATCGTCAGATTCCGGTGATCATTTCTTGTGTCTCTTTGAAAACAATTCAACCTCTCCCGCAAAATTCGCTGGCAACTTACCTTTCAGCCACCGTGCCACATTCAAGTGCTCTATCCCCAACAGCCTTCGAAGGTGGCGGCGACGCCAGTTACGAGCACCAATTTTGACAAAGTCAGTGGAAATTCAGCCGGAGAGTGTGTCAGATTCCCCGGAGATGCTGATCAGATATGGATTCCTTGCTTATGACTCTATGTCAACAGCGAACGACGTTATCTTGTTCGTTAAAGGTGTCAACACTCGTCAAGGAGTCAATCGATCTCCAGACGACCTGACATGCGTGTTTGATAGCGGTGATAACTTTTCCGTCAACACCGCCGTCATCACGTCCTCCCAAGAGGTGTTCCGTTGTCACCACCCGAACATGACGTCACTTCGTCGCTTGTTCCTGAACGGAGACGAGAAGGTGAAAATCTCGCTTGAAGTAGGAGAAAATCGGGGAGTAATTGTTCCCTCGGTGGCGTACTACTCACGCCCGCGTAGGGTAGCAGAAGATAAGAACAAGTCATTATTATGCGCGTGTACTATGGTACACAACGTGGCAAAGTTTTTGAAGGAGTGGGTGATGTATAATTCCGAGCTTGGAGTGGAGAAATTCATTTTGTATGACAACGACAGTCAGGATATGTTGCAAAAGGTGGTGGAAGAGCTTGTGGAGGAAGACTATAATGTTGAGACATTGTTTTGGCCATGGCCAAAGACACAAGAGGCTGGATTTTCACATTGTGCAATGCATGCTATGGAGTCTTGTACATGGATGATGTACATGGATGTCGACGAGTTCGTATACTCGCCTTTGTGGCTTAATTCAACACGGCCATCGAGTGATATGTTGACATCTTTATTGTTGTCACAGCAATCGCCTTCAGGCACAGGCACATCACCGACATCACTTCCCATTGGCCAGATTTTGATAAGATGTTTGGAATTTGGACCTTCAAATCAATCCAAGCATCCAATATCAGGGGTGACCCAAGGGTACACTTGTCGAAGACAAATAGAACAACGACACAAGTCTATAGTGTTGTTGAACGCAATTGATACATCTTTAGGTAATGCGATACATCATTTTCATTTGAAACAAGGATATAGAGGTATGACACTGGGTTTGCATGAAGGGGTGGTGAATCACTACAAGTACCAGGCTTGGTCTGAGTTCAAGGTGAAGTTTAGAAGACGAGTTTCGGCTTATGTTGTGGATTGGAGAAAGGAAGTGAACCCCCATTCGCAGGATAGGACTCCGGGATTGGGGTTCGAACCAATTGAGCCTGAGGGGTGGGCTAATCGGTTTTGCGAGGTGCATGATGCTAGGCTCCAGACTGCTACAAGAAGATGGTTTGGATTGAACGAGTCCAGTGGGTACAGATTGGCTTGGCAATAGATCAATTAGAAGGTTAGCTTGTATAGGTTGAAGTGAAAACTTGTGCATACAGAAATCAGAAGTAACTAGTTTTTGGTTTGCTTTTTCCCCTGTAATATTATCAGTACCATACCAAAGATTTCAATATATATTTTTTCTTTTCTTTCCATGTATATTTTATTTAAATCTATTTCATTTAATCATACAGCAGACTATCATACATAGTTGTTGTTGGCACGTCTTGCTATTTGAACAAACCTCATATTGAACCGGTGTTGTAGGTCTATTGGTAGGATGTGATCATTTGTAGTCATTTTATCATATTCCCACTTGAAAAAGGATTTTAGGTGTTTGGTTAGGATTTTATACATGGGCATGAAATGACACCACCTGCCAAAGATTCCTACCATTGATAATGGGAACTGGATGCCTCGGATTTGTTGAGAAATTTTATTTTTGCCGTGACTAAAATGTATCTCCTCCCTCAGCTCTCTCTTCACGCCAAAATTATATCTCCTCCATCAACAATTTTAACCAACCTTGTTTGCTGGTCTTTTTTAGTCTTTTTTTTAGCTTTTTACAATTCCACTTCTTCTATAAGTAGTGTTTTAAAAATGAGAGGTAAAAGTGTAAAAAAAACAAAAAAAAACTAAAAAAATGCCAGTAAACATGGATGACAACATTGAAGCTTTCTTTTCCATTCGAAGGTTTCTCCTCCCTCAACTTTCTCTTTGCTTGAATCATATCTCGAAAGTCTCTCCTCCCTCAACTATCTCTTCGCTTGAACCAGATCTCGAAGGTCTCTCCTCCCTCAACTTTCTCTTCCCTTGAAGCAGATCTAGAAGCTTTTGTTGGAGAACAATTAGAATAATGTATAAATTTATTTGAAATAAATAATAAAGCAATACAAATACTATTTGCATTATAAATTGATTACAACGAAATCAAATAAAATAAATAAATCTACTAACTTGTATTGCAGATAGAGGCTTGCGAAATCACTATCTTGAATTGGCAGAGTTGGTACGTCTTGATTTATATATAGAGGCTAGCGGATACGCTATGTCCTTTAGACAAAATTCGCCCCTACTCTGTGTTGTAGTTCTTTAGGCGTCTGACTACCAGGATTCAACTATCTAATACAAACATTGTAGCATAAAGGTGTTGACTCTGACGAATTTACCGAATGTGATATCTCTCAGAAGTGAGAAGAATGAATTACTTTAGAAAAAATTAATGTGTCGAAGAACTTATTTTTTTCTTCAATATATAGAGAGCAAAAAGGTGTGTTGATCAGACACATAATTTCTTAATTCAAAACAAGACTCGAAGTGCAAAAAACACATCATTTCTTCAATATTTGTTATTTTCTATACAAACTCTAACAATACCCCACATTTGTATAGTAAATATATAAAGTTGTCTTCTGGAGAGAAACTTAGACACGATATGCATTGGGAGATTTGTCTTTTGGACTTGAACCTTCCTTAGTGAATACTTATCAGATTTACCGATGATGCAATGAGTATAGGAGACATTGAACTATTCACCATATTTAGTAAATCAAGACAATGAACATCTCACATATCATATCTTCACATTTTTCAATTCATATGATTGTGTTCATTTTGGTCTAGAACAAATCCCGGATTCATGAAAGCTTTAAATAACTCAGCCATATCATTCTCATAAATGCGACCCCACATTTACTCCCATATAAGTGACACTTATATTATTAATACCATGTTGTATTCATCTTATCTTTCAAGAGATTAGTGTCATTAAGAATAAATAAATATTCACCCTGATCATAACAGGTAGTATACATTTCTTATCATAAGAATGAGTAAGTGTGTACACTCTATTATTTGAGTTTCACATAACTAATTTGCCTTTTTGAACCTAGGCCTTCGAACTCCATTTGGCTAGGTTAGGTTTTCACTAGGTTTTCACCAGGTATACTCCTCATTGGATTGACTTTAAGCTCATTCCCCTCGATAATTTTAACACTTGCTCTTTTGGTATACCCTTTGTAAGTTGATCCGCAATATTCTCTTTTGACTTCATATAGTCAATTGAAATGATCCCAGTTTTGAGCAATTATTTTATAGTGTTATGCCGTTGTCTTATGTGCTTAGACTTGCAATTGTAAATGTTATTTTTCGCTTGCGTAATGGCTATCATGCAGTCATAGTGAATACATATAACAGTCACAGGTTGAGGCCATAACGGAATATCTTTTAAAAAATTTCTCAGCCAATCTGCTTCTTCAGCAGTCTGATCTAAGGCTATAAATTTAGATTGCATTGTGGAACGTGTTATACACGTTTGTTTTTGTGATTTCCACGACACTGCTACCCCACCAAGTGTAAATACATATCCACTTGTGAATTTTGTCGTTTTACCGGATATCCAATTAACATCCGTATATCCTTCCAAAACTGAAGGATATTTTGTATAATGTAATCCATAGTTGATTATGAATTTCAAGTATCGCGATACTCTGACCAAAGCTACCCAATGGTCATTGAATGATTTGATAGTATATCTAGCCAATCTATTTACTGAGTAAGCAATATCCGGTCTAGTACAATTTATAATGTATTGTAGTGTCCCAATGATACACAAGTATTCCAATTGAGAGACAATTTCTCCCTTATTCTTCTTGAGATGGCAACTTGGATCATAAGGTGTTTTAGCCAGCTATCAAAATGACCAAATTTACGTAAAATTGTTTCCACATAATGTGATTGGGTAAGTATGTAGCCATCATTATTTCTTAGAATTCTTATTCCCAAAATTACATCAGCTTTACCCATATCTTTCATATCAAAACTCGAATTCAATAATTTCTTAGTTGAGTTTATGATATCCAAGTTTGGTCTCATGACGAGCATGTCATCAACATACAAATATACAATGACAATAGAATCATTGTCAAATTGTTTGATGTAAACACATTAATCACATTCATTGATCTGAAATCCATGTTATATCACTGTATGATCAAACTTTTCATGTCATTGTTTAGGTGTTTATTTAAGTCCATAAAGAGACTTTACAAGCTTATAAACTTTTTTCTCTTAACCTTTTGCCACAAAACCTTCGGGCTGCTCCATATAAATTTCTTCATATAATTCACCATTTAAAAATGTTGTTTTTACATCCATTTGGTGTATCTCCAAATTGTAAACAGAAACAATTGCAATTAGCATCCTAGTTGATGTAATTCTAGCCACTGGTGAGTAAGTGTCAAAGAAATCTAGCATTTATTTTTTACGGTATCCTTTGGCTACTAAACGAGCCTTATATTTTTCTATTGTACCATCAGCCTTTAACTTTCTTTTAAAAATCCATTTGTAACCTATTGGCTTATAACCTGAAGGTAAATCTACTAATTCCCACGTATGGTTTTGTAAGATAGAATCAATTTCACTATTTATTGCTTCTTTCCAATAAATAGATTCAGGAGAGGTGATAGTTGCTTTGTAGGTTGTGGTTCACCCTCAGTGAGAAACGTTAAAAGTCAGATCCAAAATCTTTAGCATTCATGACTCTTTTCCCTCTCATTGGCTCTACTTGTTTATATTGGACAATCGGTGTAGACTCATTCGGTTCCAAGTCTTTGTCTTGAACACCGGATGATGAAGTGTCATTAGCATGATTAAAATCACGTGCTTTTCTTTTATTTCCAGTAAGCCTATCATTGTAAGGAAAAATATTCTCAAAAAATTCAGCATCATTGGACTCAATGATAGTATTTGTATGAATATCTGAAATTCCCGATTTAATGACTAGAAATCTGTATGCTACACTATTATTGGCATATCCAATAAACACACAGTCAACCATTTTAGGTCCAAGTTTAACCCTTTTTGGAAATGGTACTTGAACCTTTGCTAGACAACCCCACACCTTCAGTGTTGTATAGGTTGGTTGTCTTTTGTTCCATTTTTCATATGGAGTTTGACACTTTTCTTTGGTGGGATTTTATTCAAGATGGTGTTTGCAGTAAGCAAGGCTTCACCCCACATTTTTTATGACAACCCAGAATTATTTAACATGGAAATAATCATGTTTTTCAAAGTTCTGTTTTTACGCTCTACAACTCCATTCTGTTGGAGAGTGTATGGTGCAGTCGTTTGATGAATAATTCCATGTGAAACACAAAATTCTATAAAGGCATTGGAGTCATATTCTCCTCCTCTATCTGATCTTAGAATTTTGATTTTCTTGTTTAATTGATTTTCGACTTCAGCTTTATATGTCTTGAACATATTCAAAGCCTCATTTTTGGTATGTAGTAAATAAACATAACAATACTTACTGTAATCATCTATGAAAGTAATGTAATAATTTTTTCCTCCACGAGTTGGGTTTGATTTGAAATCATCAAAATCTGTATGAATTAATCTTAACAATTCATTTGATTTTTCAATTACAGACTTACAAGATATACTAGTAAATTTCGATTCTACACAAGTTTCACAATTATGTAAATTGTCAATTATACATTTAGGTAGTAAACCAAGATTAACCATTCTACGTAAAGATCTAAAATTAACATGTCCTAACCTATCATGCCATAATATAGAAGACTCAAGCAAATAATTATAATTATTATTTATATTATTACTGACATCCAAAAATAATACATTAAGTTTAAAAAGCCCTTCAGTCAAGTAGCCTTTCCCAACAAATGTCCCTCTTTAGTGAGAAAGAACTTGTCAAATTCAAATACAAAGCCTTTTTTGCTTAGAACAGAACCAGACACAAGATTTTTAGTAATTTGAGGAACATGCACTCAAGCAAATAAGTATAATTATTATTTATATTATTACTGACATCCAAAAATTATACATTAAGTTTAAAAAGCCCTTCAGAACCAGACACAAGATTTTTAGTAATTTGAGGAACATACAATACATCCATCAGGGTAAGGTCCTAGCCAAATGTAAATTTCAGGACCACTTTCCCTTTGCCAACAACATTTGCAGTAGATGCATTGCCCATGAATAACTTTTCTTCACCATTGATAGGAGTGTAGGTGACAAACATATTTCGGTTTCCACATATGTGCCTTTTGCACCAGTGTCAATCCACCAATCCTTACTATCTGTCATCATATTGACTTCAAAAACAACACCAACAAAGTCTTCAACGATAATATTGACTTGGATTTTATTGTTTGTAGTAGGATTCTTCTTCTTGTGGCGACAGTTTTGTGCCTTGTGTTCAGGCTTTCCACATACCGAACATGCATTTTTAATTTGTTTAAAAAATTCTTCCTTTTTGGAGCAAGTGCATGTGAGTGTGGACGTTTTCCAACATACTTTCTTTTTCTAAATTTTGTACTCAGGCTTGGACTTGTTTCCATCCTCAACAACATTGACTTTGGCGTCGAACTCAGAAGTGTTCATTCCCTCACTCTTGCGGTAATCTTCTTGAATCCTTAATTTGAGAACCAAATCCTCCATTGTCATATCAGCCTTCTTATGTTTGAGTTGAATCTTGAAATTGTTCTAAGATGGCGACAATTTCTCAATGACAGCCCTGACTGCAAATTGGTGTAGCAATTCCATTCCCTCTGCAGTAAGTTCTAGGATAATAATCTGGAGTTCCTCCACTTGATTAACAACAGTCTTTGAGACTATCATTTAGTATTTTAAAAAAATTTCAATGATAAACTTCTTTGAACTAGCATATTCAATTTTATATTTATTCTCCAGGGAATCCCAAAGTTCTTTTGCTATTTTGTATGATCTATACACATCATACAACGTATCATCGAGACTGTTTAGGATATAGTTCCTGCATAAAAATTCACTATGTTTCCATGCATCAATTGCATTAAACTGATATGTGAAAATATCATATCCTTCAGTGACAGAAACATCTTCCTTAACAATATGAGCAAGGTTCAGGGTTGTTAGCTAGAACATCTTATGGTTCCAACGTTTGAAATCCATACCTCGAACTTGTCTGATTTCTCAACATGGGGTTTGATGCCATTTACTGATTGTTCCATAATTCTGTCTATAGATTGTTGGAGAACAATTAGAACAATGTATAAATTTATTTGAAATAAATAATATAACAATACAAATACTATTTGCATTATAAATTAATTACAACAAAAACAAATAAAATAAATAAATCTACTAACTTGTATTGTAGATAGAGGCTTGCGAAATCACTATCTTGAATTGGCGGATTTGGTACGTCTTGATTTGTAGATAGAGGCTAGCGGATACGCTATATCCTATATGCATAATTCGCCCCTACTGGGTGTTGTAGTTTTTTAGGCGTCTGACTACTAGGATTCAACTATCTAATACCAACACCGTAGCACAAGGGTGTTGACTCTGGTGAATTTACCGAATGCGATCTCTCTCAGAAGTGAAGAAGAATGAATTACTCTAGAAAATTTAATGTGTTGAAGAACTCATTTTTTCTTCAATATATAGAGAGCAAAAGGGTGTGTTGATCAGACACATCATTTCTTAATTCAAAACAAGACTTGAAGTGTAAAAGACACATCCTTTCTTAATTCAGACACATCCTTTCTTCAATATTTATTATTTGCTATACAAACTCCAACAACTCTCTCATCGTTGAAGGCTTGAAGCAGATCTCTACTTCATTCAAAGTTTTCTCTTCTACCAGGTATATAGTTGTCTTTGTAGTTTGCTTTGGTGGGTTCAAGCAAACCCACTTGGTTTTGTGATTTGATTCAATAATATGGAAAATTTTCTTTTGATGAACACTCTCCATGGTGAAATCAGGCTGATTTTGATTTCACATTGCTAAAGGTCTCAACTTTAATTCGTATGAGATTGTATTTGATGATTTTGAAGGTTTTCGTATTTGAAACAATGTTCCTACCGAGTGATAGATAATGCATTATTTGCTTTCATTGATACTTGTAAGCTTTCATTTTGTAGAAATTGAAATCTGTTATAAGTATTGTGGTTAATTTACATTTTGGTTTGTTCATTGTTTGAATCTACTATAGCAAGTTCTGAACCCAACCTATCCATCAATTGGGTTTTGGAAGAATCATATCATACTAGTGCCATCATCATAACTGAACCACTTTTGTGTTTGTGTCTGTTTGTAAATGATTTCACATTACACTCCAGATGGCAACCATCTTCTATTTGCTCTACTAGAAATAAATGCGGCTCAATTTAGTTGTCAGTAGAAAGGGTATGCTCAATTTAGTCTGATTAGCCAAAGTTGCGTACCATGATGGTCATGCTGGGGTAGTTATGACTTAGTTTGTTGTATGGCCAAATTCATTGTTCTTCACATTCCAAGTATATGCATAAACAAGTAGGAGGGAAAACTAATCCATCCTAAAACGATAGTTAATGTAGGTGGTATGGTTGCTTAAGTGGATTGTAGCATAAGCTAGTTTTCACAATTTTTGAGCAAACAAGATTTGCTTATATTGGATTCTAATAACTGTTTGAAGTTTGCAATATTATATCTGCCTGCAAAACAATACTGAGATTTCTGGGCACTAAATCTCCACGCCATGGTAGCTATTGAAAAAAATGTGTGACTAATACAGTGTGTAAAAGTTCAACTGAGAAGTTGAACTTTTGCATGAACGTCAACATATCAAACTACACTGGTGTACTTAAAACTTGTACAACTTCAATCAGTGGTCCTTGTCCTTCCAGGAAGAGATGGAGAGGGAAAGAGTGAAGGATGGGGTGAGTTTTGTGTTGTGGGGAGGGAGGTAGTGGGGAATAAATGGGTTCTTACTGCACCTAGGAGGTTTTTTAATAGGTAACAACCATTTGTGGTTGAGACTTTCTTCTCTTGGTCTCTCATGTGTTGGTGACAATGAGAGAGTGTAGAACATTGATTTGGGTTGTGCAGATTTTTGGTTGGGTTTGTTTGTGTGGTTGGGTCTTATTAGCCAATGATGCAAATTTCTTACCTATCATCGGATGGCTTTGGGCTTATTGTGACTGTTCATGCATGAGATTTTTTTTATCATGTGACTTTTAATGCAGAGCATTTGATGTCTTAATTCAAGGCGTATATGTAGGTGGTGCATTAGATGCACGTCATTCTGGGATTTCCGCAACTGTTGCCTCAAGTTCAGTGTTCTCAGTTGTCATGATCAATTTCATGGCATTCTCCTTCATAAGTGTAAGTTATACTATGTATCTCATGTGAATGTTTTTCTGTTTCATTTAGGAAGCAAAATCAAAACCATATTTTAGTTTATATATAAAGTAGAATTGTGTGATCTTTATAATAAAATAAAGATTCTCCATGATTAGTTTTGGGCAACCAAGCACTCACAATAGGAATTGGAATTCAATTTCCATGGACAACCAAACATCAAAGTTGGTCAAATTCATGGTATGGGATGCCATGGAATGAGATTCCAATTCCCACCTTAGGATTTCATGCAACCAAACACAACTTAGGAGATTGTTCTAATTCTTAGTATAACCATATTGCAATTTTTTCTTAAGTGTGGATCATGAAATCTCATTTTACAATTGAAATTTAGGATGACCTTCAATCTCATTTTTTTTCTTAAATTTGTGAAAAGTAATTTTATTCGAGGTTGAGCACGAGAACACCTTTGACCTAAAATTTATGGATGCGTAGTTGGAAGAGTTTTGGTTATAGGTAAATGATGCATTCAAATTCATTTTTACTGCTCGATGTCTCATCAGTTCACCCCAGTTAATGGGGTTGCGTACAGTTCCATTAATTCGATGACTGTGGACTGGCACAGTTGTAATCAAAACTGTCGCTCCTTCATTCCCCGTGTTGCATTTAATGCCAACATGACTGTTGGATGACTACCTTCCATGAACCTTGTGCGTATATATAAGCTAGTTCTAATAGGGCCAGTTGTTACTAGGGCTGGGCCGGTCCGGGTAACCGGCCCGAAAACAAAAAATCAAAGCCCGAACCAACTTGTTAAAAACCAAGATTCTAAGGACCAAGACCGAACCGAGTTGGGTCGGTTAACCAAGGTCCTGATTAACCGAATGTCGGGCAGGGCTGGTCTCGATCTCGGTCCAAAGCCCAAACTAACAGCTCCTTTTAAATTGTAATTATGCACTGCAGTATACACTATGCACTGCAGTAATCTGTATGTATGCAGTAATCTATAATTTGAACAAATCAACAAATTGTAATCAGTAAAGTCTTGCACTCAGATTACTAGATTACTGTAATTAGCAAATTCTATATCTGTAATTGTAATTATAATCTATAATTGTGATAAGGAATTGTAATCTGTAATTATACATCTGTAATCTGCAATTGCACTTTGTGATCAGTAATCAGTAAATTGCAACCTGTAATTAGCAAATTGTACGTAATTAGCAATTGCAATTACAATTACACTGTAATTGTAATGTAATCAACAAATTACATTCTATAATTGTGATCCGTAATCTGTAATTGTAATCTGTAATCTGTTATCTGTAATTGTAATCAGCAAATTGTAATCTATTGATAATTGAAAATTTGATGAACTGAAAGTCTAAAACTATTAGAATCAATAAAGTATTAGAATCAGTAAACTGTTAGAATCAAGTTGGATGCTTGACGACTCAGGCTGGGTAATTGAACAGTAGACACCATTTTCACATTTACTTATGCTTCTTCTAGATTCTTGAAGTTGACAGTTTCCTCCAACAATTGTGATAGCGAGGTTTGTAAATTGAACCACAACCCTCGCCATGGTTTCCACTAGCTAGAGTCTCTGAACAATGAACAACAAATAATACATGGTGAAAGAATGAAAAGATGGAAAACATAAAGTAAGAAAAGACCATTATAAATTTTCACTTGTCAAAATTTGAATGTTTAATTATGTGACCAACAATGAGACATGCTTAACATGGATTACAGGTTGTACATAAGACAACTGATATTTCGGTTAATCACTGCCTAAAACCAAATTCAAGACCTTTAATCAGACGAAGCATGAAATAATATAGTCAGTAATTATTATACCCTAGGAGAAATAGGGAATTAGGGATAGCTCAAATGTTTTACCTTAGGCCCCAAAAGCTCACAGGATGAGTCTACACTATAATATCCTTCCCATGATATGATGTCGAAATTATAAAGTAAAAAGATGAAATACATGCTTGGTGGCTAAATTATTAAACATACCTCAATCTAGATGACTAGATTAGCCAAACTAGTAGTTGTAATATCTTCCGCAAGTTGCAATATTTCAATTTCTACAAGTGAAGAACATATACGCGTGCACGAGAAAATATTTTGACAAAGTTAAATGTATTCAAAGATGAATAAAAATTTCTTACCTTTCTCCATTTTCTCCAAAGAGTTGTAGAAATCTATCTCATCTTCTGTGAGCTATTTAAAAAAGTCAAAAACCTCGGCTTTAAGCCAGTCATTGGTGCAAATAAGAGTTTCCACAGTTTTAGGAGTCAAATAGGCCCGGAAAGGATCCACCACTCTTTTTCTGACACTAAAGGCGGCTTCTGAAGCCACACTTGAAACCGGAATCGCAAACACATCCCTTGCAACCTTAGAAAGGATGAGGAACCTTGAAGAGTTCTCTTTCCACCATTTTAGCAAATCAAATGCTAAATTCTTTGGATTCTTAGATGCCTTTGCCAAATACTTATCAACTTCATTTGTAATATGAACCACATCCTTCTTTTTTCTTCTTTTTATAAAACCATCTAATAATGGACCACTCCCTTCTTCATTTCTAACGCCACCATTCTCATCCAAAACCTCTGAGTAAGCATGTGGTTGATTTGGATTTTCATTTTTATATGCTCCATACAATCGTATTAATAGATTTCTCACCCCTTGTGTTAACTCATCTGCCTTCCAAGAATCTTCAACTAAGAATTCTAGCTCGTAATTGATGTAGTCAAGTTTGTAACGAGGATCAAGAGCTACCGCCACAAGCATAACTTGATTTACATCCTTTATACTTCCCCAATACTTGTCAGACTTTAATTTCATGGAACTTGCAACATTTTTCATAAAGGGATCACCATTTCACAATCTTGAACATTTCTTGGAAGGATACATTGGCCGTCGCCTTTTGGTAACAACTAAACCTCAAAGTAGCCTCATAAAACTTCTTCAAAAATTTGACAAAAGCCTTCGCATACAACCAATCTGTGGCTCATGGGATTTCAACTCTTTCTTTCTCACCTCCCTCAACCCTTTTTTTCTTATTTCTTGGTTTCTCACAAGGGTCATCAGCACAACTAAAGTAAGAAACAAAGTTCATATCCTCCTCCGCTAACCTTTCAAAGGCCTTTTGTACCTTTAAAGCCGCTTCTAACAACAAGTGGGTGGAATTCCACCTAGTTTTACACTCCAAAGGCAAAAGACCTTTGCTCTCAATTTTCTCAATGGCTAAACATTGCCTAAATCTCTCCAACCTAGCCGGGGAAGACCTGGTGTACTTGCAAGCCCTTCGAATACTCTTAATAGAAGTATGGAACTCAACCAATCCATCACAAACAATCAAATTGGTGATGTGAGCACAACACCTCATATGCAAAAGCTCTCCATCCAACAAAAGTGTATTCCACCCATTCAACTTCCTATTCATATGCCTAACAACACCATCATTCAAACTAGCATTATCAAGAGTAAGAGTGAATACCCTATCTATGCCCCAATCCCTCAAACACTTCTCTAAAAGTCTTCCAATAGCATATCCAGAATGGTTGATAATTTGACAAAAATTGATAACTCTTTTATGCACATTCCAACCATCATCAATAAAATGGGCGGTTATAGACATATAATTTACATTTTGGATTGAAGTCCAACTGTCAGTTGTGAGAGAAACTCTGTCGGTTGTAAGAAATGACACTCTTGATATTGGCCTTTTCTTCTTGAAAAATAGACCACACGTCTCTAGCAACGGTTTTACGAGATGGTGGATCAAACTTAGGTTGTGCCTCCTTCATAAATCGCTTAAATCCTATCCCTTCCATGTGATTAAAAGGAAGCTCATCAATAATAAGCGTTTCCACACACTTCCTTCTACATTTCTCCTTATTAAATGAGTGTGAAACTGGGGTACCTTTATTATCAAAAGAAATGACTTTTTGGTTACTTGCGGTTTTTAAAGGAGATTTTGAACAAGACATGCGTAAATGTCTAAGTAGGCTAGATGTACCATTTACTTGACTATGGCATGCCAAATCACTTTTACAATGCATACAAACCGCCCTGTTCCCTTTCCCCGCTATGTCTATTTTAGTAAAATGACTCCATACCTCCAATGTTTCTGTAGTAGAAGGAAGGGATGGAAGTCCTCTCACTTGAGTAGGTGGTGGATTTTAAGATGTTGATCCCTTTTGATTAGGTGGTGCATTTTGAGATGGTTCATCTTGAGATGGCAGTGTATCTTGAGTTTGTGGTGACGGTGATGAACTTGGAGTTGTTGAAACACCTTTCATGGTTGAGCGCCTTGCGCTTAACCTAAATCACATCAATAATAGTCATTTGTTATTCACAAACATTTAAGAAACCCGAAAATATAATCCAATAAAATGCACAATGTCGGAAAAAAAACACTCACGGCGTTTTTTTCCTCATTTTTGCCTAGTCACCGACAACACTAATGTTGACTTATTTATAATAAGTTAATGGCCTGAAAAATAAAATCAAGATAAGTCTTTTGGTGTACATTATAAAAATGCTTTAATAAAACATAAACTAGTCTTTTAGTGGACATTATAAAAATTCTCTAATAAACTCCATGAATCAAAACTGATATTGGTCATTTGAATCTCAAATTCGGAAAAATTACAAAACTTGTATATATACCATAAAAGGATACTTAAGTCTGTATTCAACTAGTTTATTCTAGCAGATTTGGTCAATAAATACTTGCAAAGTTAGAATGGTGACACAACCTCCCCTTTTCTGAATAAACTTGTAACATTGGCCATGCCTTGGGAAAGAATAGAGTGACAACTAAAGATAAACAATGAGAAAGATAACTTTGAGCTTCATAAAAGGCCAATAAGTTTTATGAAGAATGCCAGACCATAATATATGAACACTACATCAAATGTGGGCACCTTATAATATCAGAGTCTATCATTACATTCTTGCAGGAAGGCCATGAGATATCTAATTTAAAGTTGTGAAATTCCAAAGGTGTATCAACAATCACCATTATCCATTTCTTTTTCATGAGGTTTTCAAAACCTTTTCATCTATTAAGCCTATTTAAAGGACTCCCGGTGTCAATTTACAAGGACGCAAACCTGGAAGAAATAAACTAAATAAGTGTTGGATACAAAGACCAACATAGGTGCATGAGTTGGATAATGAGATTGTATAACTCAACCAAGTAACTCATAGCAACCTGAACAAGGGACCTCATTCATTGTATTCTAAACTAAACTAAACTAAACTAATTGAATGCAAGATCTTTTCTAATCATAACCAAGACCAAATCATACATTTAACATGAAAATCACATTGAAAGAAAGAAACAACGGATCAATCCATCACATATTGGGTAATTTGCTGAAACACACACCATGAACATACCATTCAAATATCAACTTCACATCCCAAAGTATACAAGTCACACATTCAAAGCAAATTAGCACATCAAACTTTCCACAATTACAAGTCTTCTAGCATTCAACCTACAAACTAGTAAAAATCTAAAAAACAAGAACCTCATTCTTCTATTCTAAAATGAACTAAACTAATTGTATGCAACATCTCCAATCATCATATAAATCATAACCAAGACCAAATCATACAATTCAACACCCCAATATATCAATCCAACAAACACCAAAACCAATTCATTCATGCATCATCCATTTCATAATTTGCTCAAACACATATCATTATCCAACCTCCTCACCTTACTCACCTTCAAATTTACCTTCAAACTTTCAAAATTGTTACTGAAAAGGAGTAGCCGAGGAGGAGAGGAGTTGATGAGAGGATTCGCTTGGGGAGGAAAGGAGTCGCACGGGGTTAGAAAGTAGAAATTGGTTACTAAACCCTAATGTTTTTCAGGTTTTTAATCATACCCGGGCCAGGCCAGTTACCCGACGGGTTTCAGAAAGGGTAATCGAGGACCGGACCAGAAACATCGGGTCGGGTCGGGTTTTAAGACCGAATATTTAATAACAAATAAAAAACTGATCCGAACCTACCCGATCGGTCCGGTTGTCGGTTCGGTCCGGGCTTTCGGTCTGAAATGCCCACCTATAGTTGTTACCATGTGCTTTGCAAACTTGGTTTCTCAAATACACCCTTTTGGGAGTGTGGTTCTGTTTTGGCCTCTACAAATAATGAAGAGGAGCATCCATTGGTGTAGTAATGAGCATCAACAAGAGCTACTATTGGAGGAAGCCACTTAGTTTGAGTGTGCTTCCAATTGTTCCATGGGGCCTTCGAATCTATTCTTACATTGCGAAGAAGTACGAAGTACCTCTTTGGTCCGATTTTTTCTTCCATCTTTTGGTGCTCCTGCGACATCTTTTGCCATATCCAACAGTCAACTTTGGGTGGTTGTTCCCACTGCTTCTTCCTTAGCTTCACTTGTGATGCTTCATCCGGAGGGAAAATTGGCGAGCAAAGTTCCAGTATGTGTTCTGGAAGATCTTTGCTCGCACCTTGCTTACCACCAAGCTCAAATTCTTGTTGTGTGTGTATACCTTCGAATTGATCAGTCAGTCAAGCTTTGTAGTAACTATTTGATAATCAATAAAGTTTGTTTTTTCATTCAAATTCATTTTTTTATGTATGCTCTATGAGTCATATCGATCCTGTGCAGACAAAGCTTAAACTTTCAAAAAAGTCATGGCTCTCTGAGTAGATAGGACCCCGCGGTGTTGACAGTTCAACTCTGAGTAGGAATTGGGCAGGCCCGATTAGGAAGGGGATGCGTGTAGCTCTGATCCCATTTGCGTAGTTCCCTTAACGAAATAACTTGATTCACCATTGGAGGTGAAATCACTGAAGAGTGATCTTTACATGAGCGGGTTGTGCCTCAAAGGTTGGTTGCTTTCTGAATAGGTGTCGGTCTGCCGAAGTACTCCCACCTAATTCTGTGTATAACTAAAATGACATAAGGATCATTTCGAGCTGGTAGGACTAGATTTCATACCACAATTTCACTCACTTTTTAGTTGGGTCTTGATGGTCGGGGTGTTGCCTTGGTTCTCATGGACTAAAACAATTAGATGCGGTGAGTCTTCCATGGACTGGACTCGTTCGCTTGCAGCGAACTGTCTGTGGACTAGGTTCGGTCTGCATGTGTGTTTCCTTGGGTTCCAAAGGTGGACTATGTCATTTATGCGGCAATTTTTTGACATCATGAATAGGACTAGGCTCAACCGATGTGTGCCATTATGGTCCCCGTAGTTGGACTAGATTATCTTTGAGCAACAAGTTGTCTGTGGACTGGACTCGTCCGCTTACTTTGAAATATCCTTGGACTAGGTCATTGATTCTTAGTAGTTGGACTAGGTCAATGACTTTGAAATATACTTTGAATAGGACTAGGCTCAACCGATGTGTGTCATTATGGTCCCCGTAGTTGGATTAGATTATCTTTGAGCAACAGGTTGTCTGTGGACTGGACTCGTCCGCTTACTTTGAAATATCGATGTGGACTAGGTCAATGACTTTGAAATATACTTTGAATAGGACTAGGCTCAACCGATGTGTGCCATTATGGTCCCCGTAGTTGGACTAGATTATCTTTGAGCAACAAGTTGTCTGTGGACTGGACTCGTCCGCTTACTTTGAAATATCCTTGGACTAGGTCATTGATTCTTAGTAGACATCGCGGGGTATTTCAAGGACTAGGTCATTGATAAGCTTACTTATGTATACTTTGAAATATCCTTTGACAGTTCAACTCTAAGTAATATCCTTGGACTAGGTCATTGATTTCAAGGATATTTTTTTATGTATGCTCTACAAGTTGGTTCTTGAGGCGAACTAGGTCATTTATGCGGCAAGCTGTCGTCATCCTTAATAGGACTAGGCTCTACCGATGTGTGCCATTATGGTCCCCATAGTCAGACAAGGTTATCTTGGAGCGGTGCATCGTCCATGGATTGGACTCGCCACTTGCGGTTGACTGTCCGTGGACTGGGTTCGGTTTGCATGTGTGTCGCCTTTCCTGAGGCAGACTAGGTCACTTATGCAACAAGCTATCGACATCCTGAACAGGACTAGGCTAAGCCGATGTGTGCCGTTATGGTCCCATAGTCAGACCGGGTTATCTTGGAGCGGCGAGTCATCCATGGACTGGATTTGCCCGCTTGTGGTGAACTGTCCGTGGACTGGGTTCAGTTTGCATGTGTTGTCTTGGTTCTTGAGGTGGACAATTGTCCGCAGATTTCTTCATGGATTTTTCGGAGGACATAGTTTTCTTCTTTAGGGATCAGGCATCTGAGTAGAGGGTCCATTGTTGATCTTCTGTAAAACCTGTCGTTAAGGAGCGTGTATTGTACCCGCTTTGTTCTTCAGCTTGCAAGCCTCCAACTTATCTGCGGGGAGGACTTCATCTATTATCTAGTTGATTAGGGGGCTCATCCATCTAGTCTCTTCGCTTGTGGGGAAGGTTTCATGGAACATTTCTTCCTCTAAGACCGACCTTCTCCTTAAACTATATGAGTGTGTCAGAGTCGTCCTTTGCGGATGAGGCATTTCTAGCCAGATCGTCGATGATGATAAATCAAATCATCCTCTGATCAACACCGTATACGTGTCATGGTAATCTCGTCTACAGAACGAAGTAGACCCGATTGCATGCTCAATCCAATGAGGCCCAAACACTAGTAAGCCCATCATTGGCAGAATCCAAACAGTCGGGTCCAAATTGCAACGAGCCAGTAAGCCCACACGTCATGCGGTCAGGTCCAATACTTGTAAAACCTCTAAGACATCTAAGAGATCTACTCAAAACAGGCAAGCCAGCAACATATTGGATTCAACTGTGAAACATATACTAGAGTTTAAGTCGGGCAAGGAAAGTTCCTTGCATGGACAACAATAAGAAGGGAAAACCTCTCCCACAGATCTAGGAGCATGAGTCGTGTAGGAAAACTATCCAACATGGACAGCTCCCAATCAGGAAATGATCTCCACAGCAAGATCACTTTCCCTAAACTACGTCACCAAAGGCCTAGCCGAACAAGGATTCCTTCACTATAAAAGGGAGATAAGGTCGATGAACTAGAGGTACGCAATACAACCCAGTTTACAATTTTAAGCCTCTCCTAAGCCTTATCTAACTTAAGCATCGGAGTGCCATCGGCCACCACACGGTGGTCTTTGGCTCATGTTTGCTACCTGTGTAGGTTTAGGTAAGCGGCAAGGAATAAGAGCAGGAATCGACAACATCAGTTTGGCACCGTCCATGGGGAATGATAGAGTTCCTCATAAAGAACTGTAGTTCCACCCTTTTTCAGATAATCAAGATATGGTGACAACAAGGTCTCGCAACAATGGAGATATTTCCGAGCTTTCAAACGCAGCAGAGTGCCACAATTCTACCACCGCCACGGGAAGAACCTCTTCAGACCCCCGTGCCGGTGGCGGTCGCAGCAGACCCAAGGGTGGACCTGCTTTCAACACAGATGCAACAAATTGCAGAGATGTTGGAGGCTCTCAAATAGCGGAATCCTCTACTTGCAAAGGGAGACCGTGAGCAGGAAAGGACTCGTTCCCCAGAAAGTTCCAGAGAGCATGTTCAGGAGAGCCGCGTGACCCTAACAACTTCTCAATGGAAAAGAGGTGGAGACACGGCCAATAGAAGCCCAGCGCCAGAGCCGACAGGCAAGTCTCGCACAACCCCCTCCGCGATGGGGCCACAAACCCAGACTTGTTGTTCAGTCTCACAATCCCTCCATTCATGGACCACATCATGGACAAATTGCTGCCCAAGAAATACACCCCATCAAAGTTGGAGTTTTACGACAGGACATGAGATCTGTCCTATAACCTGCGCCACTTCCAGCACGTTATGCCACTCAAGAAAGGGCCTGATGCAATAATGTGTCGATCATTCCTTGCAAACCCGAGGACATCAATACTAACGTGGTTCCATAGCCTTCTTCCGAAATCCATCGATTCATTCTGGACGTTGGCATTGGCATTTCTCACATGCTTCATGGGCAGCCAACGGCTCAGGAGGGGTTTGCATTATCTGCTAACCCTAAAGCAAAAACAGAACGAGACATTGAGGGAATACATCACTCATTTTAATGATGAGTCGACCCTCATCGATGGCTGTAGTAAAGACACCGTCGTCACGACTTTCACTTCGGGTCTGAGAAGAGACAAGCTTTATGACTTCCTCACCCTAGACCCCCCAACCAATATGACAGACTTGCTCAGAGATGCCCATAAATACATCACTCTGGATGAAATGCTGGCCTCCAAGAAAGAGGCGAAGTTAGAGAAGAAACCCTCAATTCCAAAGGACAGGAAAGAGGGGAAGAAGAAAGAGGACGATGACAGTAACAAGAGGAAGCACACAGACGACAAGACTGACTCGGGCCGCCCCAGGCAGGACAAGGCCTCGAATTACGTTGGATCCAGATCTGTCACCCCTCTTAATACCAGTCTATTCGGCATCCTAGATTCTATCAAAGATTGGGAAGAGCTAAAGTGGCTGCCTAAACAGCAAGGAGGCATTGTTTGGCGCGACAACAATAAATATTGCGCCTATCACAAGGAATACAGACATGATACTGAGGATTGCATAAACCTTAAAGGATAAGTCGAGAACTGGATCCGGAAATGCAAACTCAAGGAGTTCCTAGGCTCGGATAGGAGGCAAGGCCGAGCAAAAGAAAGAACGGATGTTGTCAAGGTGATAAAAAAGGAAGCTCCTGACATCATTTACTTCCTCCATGGGGTCGGTCCCAAAGGAGAACAATCAAACACGTCTCGTAAGAGGACACTGACTGAGATGCAGACATCATCTCAGTATGAGGATTGACAAATGCAGCACGCACGAGTTCACGACCTGATCATATCACTGACGTTTACGGAAAGGGATCTCCAGGGAATACATTATCCTCACAATGACGCCTTGGCCATATCCATCCTTATTGATAAATGGGAGGTAAAGAGAGTTTTGGTAAACACTGGAAGCTCACTAAATGTCATGTTCCTCGGTGCATTCCGCAACATACAGCTATAGGAGAAAGATCTAACACCCGCCAACTACCCTATGGTCGGATTCTACTGAGAGAAATGCCTCACCATCTGGAAGATTAATTTAATGGTGGTAGCAGGATAGCCATAGCTACGAAAGTACCTTGTCCAAGAGTTCATGGTAGTTGACGTCCCGTCCACCAACAACATCATTCTCGGAAGGTCATGGCTTCATCATATGGAAGCAATGGTATCCACCCTGCACCAATGAACAAAATATACAACCAATCATGCCCAAGGCACTATCCGAGGAGAACAACCAGTAGCAAGAGACTGCCATTAAGCAGACCTAAAGCAACTAAACTGTTGCTAGGTACAGCTCCGGTCCATAAAACCAACATGTCAGGTAGCGGTCCTAGACAAAAGAGATAGATCACTCTATGAGGGCAGAGGAACTTAAATAACCAAGGCGCAACTATGCGGAGATCCAGGAGTCAAAGCTAGCAAGGCAATCCAGACTAACAAATAGCTAAGTAACAATACTTCAACAAATGGGCACCAACTCCAAGAGAGCAAGGGACTGCCCTCCAGCACAAAGTTCACTACTCAGTAACTTCGTTAGTTTTTTTTTTTTTTTTTAAACTTCACTGGAGAAACCACGCAATCCGAGCCAGGATCATTTGCGCTTCCTTCATGGCCGGATTAGCTCAGTCTCTGTTCGAAGTTAAATTTTTTGTTGCTTTGATATCGTTTCTTGTTTCTGTTTTTCATTTCAGTGTAGAAGAGTTGTTCCTATAGGATACATTCCAGAAATAAAATAAATTGCAATGACAGTTATTACAAAGCTTGCCGACCAACGAGTACATCAATTTATACACTACAAGTATCTAAGTCTAATGCAAGCATCTATTCGTTGAAACAAGGGTAGAGACTCTGATCTGCTAATCCACCTCTAGAAGAGAAGGTAGTGGGAGTAAAACGTCCACGAAAGATGTTGAAAGAGCGCGCTCAATTAATTGCTCCATCGAATCACCCCAGAAAGACGATTCGGATATGGCAAGCAAAGTACACAAAGAAAGTTGCGAGCACTCCCTCAGTTCTTCGCTCCACCAGTTTGCCTCATGAAGAGTAACATAATGAAGCGACAAAAAGCTGATGAGAACGCTCTGGAGCAACGAAATCGTCGAGGTTTCACAATGATGCCAAATGGAGATGCCTCTCAAGTGCTTAATGCCTGAGGTGAGGCAGAGGTGCCACCCCAGGAACAACAGCCACAACCTCCAACACTCACATTAACCATAAACTAGCTGCGGGGACCAACCCTTGACAGCGGTACACAGATGGGAGAGTGCTTGAGCACTGGAGGATGGAAGACATACCTGACCCCCGAGAGGAAGTCCATAATTCTTCTTTGCATAAGAAAATATTACATGATCTCATGCGATCAATCTGATGCCTACCCAGATCAGGTGGCACCACAAAATAGCAAGTCTTATCAAGACTCATCGGTGGAAATGTCAGAACATTCGAAGACTCCAGTGAGGGAGATCTTCCTTCAGCCTTTGGAAAACCCAAAGCAAACTCTCTGGTAAAATGCATTTGATTAACTTGCTCAACAAGCAATTACTTCAACATTAAATGTCGTATGGGAAATCAGGAAAACGTCGGTTCTGATGGCAACTGCACAATTCCACATATTTTGAATTAATGACCCGTACAGTAGCCCCATTAACTGTGGAGAGTAATCAATACTAAACCGTCTCGCAGAATGCGCCGCATCTCTGGTACGTTGATCAATAAAGATTTATTCTAATTGGGCCCCTCAACTAATGGGCCCAAGCTTATGCCCTGCCGTATCCGACCTAGCATACGCAAATGAACAAACATCAAAGGCCCTGAGCGCCCACAGAATAAGGAGCGTGCCTACAGAGTGTTGTCATTAAACCCAAGGCATCAGCTCTATTATTATACCGTTGTTGTTCATCGAAGTAGGTCAATCCACTATTATTCCGATCAACCAATCCGACTCTGGAATCAGATCGCTAGGCGAGCTAAGTAAGTTAGGACAACCAAGATAAACTTACACGCCCAAAATTCACCGACGTCGGTCAATCTATTATTAGTCCGATCAATCGATCCGACTCTAGAATCAGACCGCCAGGCGAGCTAAGTAAGTCAAGACACCCAAGTCAGACTTACACGCCCAAAATTCATCGAAGCCAGTCAATCTATTATTAGTCTGATCAATCGATCTGACTCTGGCATCAGATGGCCAGGCGAGCTAAGTAAGTTAAGACACCCAAGTCAGACTTACACGCCTAGGATTTTATGCGAGCTAAGTAAGTCAGGACACTCAAGTCAGACTTACACGCCCATAATCTTATTCTAACCAAAACTTAGTCGGTTTCGACCTATGACAATAGCTTTCGGTACGCTCTAACGCCCAGTCCATTAAATTAAACGGGTGTCAACGGTTTAGAGAGTGACAACTTAGTCAATGCTTTGATGCCTGATCGAGACGACTTGCTAAGGATCATTGTCCAAACATGAGCAATAGAGACCAAACCCGACCGTTTAGTCCACAAATAACAAGTACTAATGGCCTAGAAAGTGGGAGTCTAGTCAGTGCTCTCGACTCCTAATTAAGATATTGTCAGGAGTCACTACTCGTACGCAGATAGTGATCGTCGAACCGCTCATGTAGCCTGGTGAAGACAGCTTACCAGGGATCATTGGCCAACTACAAACATGATCACCGAACCCCCGCCAAAAGTTTAGTCATAACGACTGACAATGATAATTGCTGGCTTGTTCCAATTCCTAGTCCGCCACGAACGGATCAAGATGGGTTGGAAAGTGGGAGCTTAGTCGGTGCTCATGTAGCCAGGTTAAAGCGGCTTGCTAGGGACCACCATGGTCGCCAAAACCCGACCGCTGTTTAGTCAGTCATAACTAGTGATAACAACCTCTAGTCCAATTAAGCCTATTCTACGAATAGCAAACAAAAACGAGTCAAAAGTATGGGTGAGCATCCCATCGCGCAATCCTGATCCCTTCCGGTCCTGATTTTCTTGGGTCTTATTGGGATTGATTAATCTCATCCCGATCTAGGATGGGATGGGATGGGATGAAGATTTTCAATCCCGTCCTGTCCCATACTAATTTTGTAATATTTATTATTAATAATTTTAATATTTATTTTATATATTTATTTTAGAATTGCAATTATTTAGATGCCCATATAAAGTTTTGGCATAATGTTACAGGTTGTGTATTATTGTGTTACAGAAAGAAGTTTATTATGTTACATGTTGTTTTGCTAAACTAAACCTGAATGAAGTTTATTATGTTGTAGGTTGTGTATTATGTTTGTTATGTTTGTGAATGAAGTCATAATGAATCAATGAAGTGTGAATGAACTCAGAATGAAGTTTATGTTACATATTGTGAATGAAGTCTATGTTTATGTTATTGTGAATGAAGTTTATTTTACACATTACTATGTTTATTATACTAGCGATTGTGTTTATTATGTTTTGTTGAAACATGTTATTATGTTACATGCTGTAATATGTTACAATTTGTGTTTATTATGTTATAAATTGTCAAAATAATTTATCAACAGATCAAGCATGTTGATCCCGTCCCGAACTCGTTTGGGATGGGACGAGGTCGGGATAAGGTCTATCCTTTCCCGATCCCAAATGAACGGGATGGGATAGGGATGGGTCCATCCCGTCCCATCCTGTCCCGTGCCCACCCCTTGTCAAAAGTTTGGTCAGGGTTTTGAAAACTCGACCCAGACTACTCACAAGGACTACTATCCAATCATCTACAAGGGTGCAAGCGCTGGGACCACAGTTTGACTAATATGCTTACAACAACAACTGTTGGTCCAACAGACAGCCAAGCCGCTAGACATAGGGTGTATTACACTCCCCGATCTCTAAAAAGGAGCCCGACCAGAAGTGCACAAACTGTTGTAGCACAATAAATCAAAGCTCTCAACAGCGGATCAATCATAAAGCTTCCTAGCCTAACAAAGCTTCTCATTTGACAATTAATAAGACAAAGCAAGTAAAATCTAGCAAGAAAAGCAGAGGAAGATAAAAAAAGTGCAAAGGACTATTCATTTGCGAACTTGAGTACATGATTCACCCCTCATTGAGAAGAAACTCAGATACAACAGAACTAGACTCAGCAAGATGCAGGAGACACATCTGTAGGTGCTACCTCTTGACCCTCCTCATCAGAGCCGCCTTCTTCTTCAGACGAATAGGATGTCGCTCCAAACTCGGCATAAGCAAAATCTTTATAATATGAGAGATCCCGGTTGGGGTGCTCCTCCTTTATCAAATGCAACAGCTCCAGCCTTCCATGCACGACTTTGTTGAATTCAAATGTGCCATGGGCCTTGAAAAGCTTATCTTCGCGCCCTCTTGACTCAACAAGCTTCTACTTCAGTTGCTCCAACTCGCCCTACAAGATTTCAGTCTTGGACTACTCAGCATCCATCTTATCATTGGTGAAATTCAGCTCACTCTGCACCAGTTGGAACTGTTCTGCAGTGGTCTGTGCACTCTTGGCATGAAACTCAGCATTAGCCTCCAACTGCTAACATCGGAGAGTCCACTCGAATTTTTTCTTATTCCTCTCAACATGTAGAGCCTGCAATTTAGCCTGCACTCCATCCACAAAATCACGGGTAAACTGCAACTCACGACAGACAAGGTTCAATTCATTCTCAAACCGATCCAGATTTCGACCTCATGGACCCAGATTTCGGTCCAATAACTGAGAAAGCTTCATGTTGCTTCCTCAATGACTCAATCTCGTGAATAGCGTCGGAATATGACTTCTGCAAGTTTGCAAAGACTCACTCCATGGTATACACTCTCTCACGTGCGACCTCAACTTCATTTCCAGATGCGGCCACTTGATTCAGATATAACATCCCCAACACAAGGTATTTCTGCCCTTTATCTAAACGCTCTCCTAGCGTCTCTCCCACTGGCTCCGGAGCGCAATTCACCAGCCAGTCATTCCACCTGCTGATATGCTTCTTTGCAGCGTAAGAGATGTCAACCTCCTGATGCCAAGCTTGGTTGCTCATCCTTATTACATCTGGAGCAATTAGACAGATCTGAGCATCCGAATGAAGATCATTTAGGACCAAAATCACTCCAGCACCGCCCTTAGCAGCCTTCACTACATCAGGGCCCTCATCCATAGCTTTCCCTTTCCTCGCAACCACCGACTCTCTTTCACGTGCCAGTCCAGCTTCAATTGACAAAAAATAGGGAAGCAAGTTATTCCTTTGACACGTCCTCAGTTGAACAAGAGGACGAGAATGAGATGGAGCACAGTACGAGAGACAATAAGGAAAACCTTCACCGTGACGTCGATGATCAAACGAATCTTCCACACGTTCATGATCCAGAGAGAGGCGAAGCTCGAAGTCCTTTTATTGAAAAAAAAAAAGACCATTCAAAGCTCCATGGCTGCCTGCAACAACATCTTATTCATAAATTCCGCCTACTTGGTGCTCAGTTTGGTAACATCCTCCACACCCACCATTTGCAGAATTCTCACTTCAAGTTAGGAAGAGAGACAGGGGCCATGATTTAACCATCACGCCCCCTAGAACAACAGTCTCATTAGGCTCTTTCCCTATAGCATCACGTTCTTCGAACGTGGCCAGACGCTTGCAGACGGACCTAGACAAAGCACGAGATCTAGTCGGATGCACAGGAGAAGAAAGTGCCTCATTTATTTTTTCCCTCCTTGAAGGGCTTTGAACCTTGAGTTTGGGAAGCTTCATGTTCTGCGAAACAATTGCACCTTCGGGCTTTGGCTTCTTCACCTAATACACAAAGGGAGCCACATGCTAATGGGCCCACAGACTGCTGTGCTCAACATTAGAAGGCTTAACGACATCCTCCAAAGTTGTTTTATCTTCAGCAGAAACAGGTGAAGTAGAGAACCTCCCTGCAAAAATCACAACAGGCCAATCTAACGTGCAATTAACACAAACAAGACTGGAGAATGAATCAACTTACTCAGTGGTATAAATTCACACTCGACGGGACGACCAGCAAGCTCAAAATACGCTGAGTCCACCAGAGCCATGAAACAGAACTTCTACCATGATTTAAAATCATCAGGCAGTTTGCCAAAACAATCTGACGATGACAGCACACACAACGTGCTCGTTTATCCGATGAGAAGTGAACAATTACATCGCCCTCGAAAACACTTGGATACCAACGTTCTTAGCCCTAATCAGAATGAAAATCAAAGTCCTATACCCGTTCGGCACAAGTTGAGCAGGTGCAATACTGAGGTATGCCAGGAACTCCTAGATCTCCTTGATGACAAGAAAGCGCACTCGATTGAAGCATACCTTGATGAAAACAAATAAACCCATCAGAAGGGTACAATGGTGTCAGATCAATGCCCAGAGTGTAGAGCACCATATCATCAGGAATCTTGTATGTCTTATGGAGGACTTCTAGATCAGATTCAGAAAGCAACCTCTCCTCAAAAAACTTATGGCCCTTGGTGAACAGTTCATCTGAAAGCTAACCCGGCGCACCATAAGAGAAGGTACAAGCTTTCGAAGTTAAGCAAACTCAAAAGTGCAACAGAAAATACAGCAATACAAATTCTCTGAGATCGAAAGAGTAAAGGAGCTATGCTCCGCAAGCAGAAAATCTAGAAGGAAAGTTGAACTCCAGCCTTTCAAGCTAGCGCACGCCTAATTAATACAATTCGCTACTCAAGGAAATCACTTAGACTCAATCATCATTGATGATACACCAAAACAGTCCCAACTCTGTGCCGTACACGTGTCATGATGATCTCGAGGAAATATATGCCCTAGCGTCAGCCTAACACTGATTCAACCCATGCGATTATAAGTCCGCCCAATGCAGTCCGCCAAGTAGGCCCAAATTCTGACAACCTACTAGGCCCACGTGTCTCACAGCTATCCTCAATACCCGTAAGCCCTGTTAAGGCAAGTATCTCGAGGATCATCTTCGGACGGGCAATTACAATGGCTATTTGCTTCCAACTAGGAATCATATTCCAGAGTACGTATCACATATGGAGACTTCTACCTATAGACTACTCTCAAAACAAGAACTATCCCCCACGTATCTAGGAGCACAAGGCTAATAGGAAAATTTCCCTTCACAGCACAACTCCTAATTAGATAACGATCTTTACGAAGATCTTCTTCCCTAAACTACGCCATCGATGGTCTGGTCAAACCAGAACTCTTGCACTATAAATAAGACATGAGGTTGGTAAGCTAAGGTAGGCTACAAATTTCCTGTTTACAACATTACACCTTCCTCAGATCCCTGCTTGACTTTAGCATCGGAGTGCCATCGGCCACCACAACGGTGGTCCGTGGCTCACGTGCGTTCCTTGTGTAGGTTAGTAGGTTCGCAGGTCAAGGTCAAAGCAGGGAACAAAAAACAAGTGCATCAGTTTGGCATTGTTCGTGAGGACGACAAAGTTCTTAACCTTTTACTAGCATCATTTCTCCTTAGGCTACAAAGAGATGGTGACCACCCGATCAAATAATGATGGAGAACAAGGGGAAACGTCGAGCGCTCAACCTGGTGCTACTTTACTGCTCTCGACTGTGCAAATAACGTGCAGGCATCAAACTGACGCTCTCAAAATAGCAGCAGCGCTGACGGATCTCGAATCAGATCCAAGATCACTTTTTATATGTCAAGTTTTGTTGACGATAAAGACACTCAAATCAATGAAACAAAAGCCTGACGATACACTGAAGGCGTATATAACTCGCTTCAGCGTGATCTAACTGCCGTCAACATGTGCAACAACACAATGGTCGTTTCAGCCTTCATCAACGATCCGAGGAAAGAAAAGTTCTACAACTTCCTGACTCTGGACCAACCAACAAATATGGCAGACCTGGCAAGGGAAGCGCAAAGCTACATCGCCCTAGAATAAAAGTGGGCAACCAGGAGCGAAGCCGAGCCTAGGGAGAAATCAGTCGACAGGATATGCGTGTTTCATGGAACCCATTCCGAGTCCGAACTATCAAACATGTCGAGGAAAAAGGTTCTCCGAAGTATGAAGATCCAAGCAATACGCGGCGAGCATCTAGCACCATGTACTCAAAAGCATGACCACTCAGTGCTACTAACATTTACGAAAGAAGACCTCCAGGGCCACACAATGACGCCCTGGTAGTAACGATCTCCCTGGCAAGTTGGAAAGTAAGGAGATCCTTGGTGGACACTGGGAGGTCATTGAACGTCTCGTTTCTCTACACGTTCCATAGCATGCAACTAAAGAAGAAAGCATTGACCCCCGATAACTGTCCAATGATCGATTTCAGTGGCAAAAAGTGCTTCCGCGTGGGAAAGATACAACTGACGGTAATAACATGAGAAAATCCAACAAAAAAACCCTGTTTCAAGAATTCATAGTAATCGATGTACCTTAGGCATATAATGCGGTCCTGGGGAGACCCTGGATACACCAAATGGGAGTGGCAGTGTCCACTCTACACCAGTGCATCAAGTATCTGACAAACCAAGTAGTCGATACGTTAAGGGGCAACCAGGCAATAGCAGGGAATGTCAGTACATGATGAAACTGCTACCCAGTGATTTTTAGTTGGCGACTGGCCCCGCGACTAAGATGACTCTCTATCTCGCCCGAGAAGCAAAAAAAAGAGCAACCTGTCCCAAACGACGAGGCTCTAGTAAGCCCTCGAGGCAGACCCAATGTCGGCCAATCGGAGGAAGAAACAATCACGGTCTACCTCGACAACCCTTTCAATAGCAGGGCTATCCAGATAGGTTCCCGCTTAAGCAAATACTTGGCGGAACAACTCACGAAGTTGCTACAACAGAAGTAGGACATCTTCGTCTAGACCATGCGAGACATGGTGGGAATCGACCTGTCAATAATCACCCATCGCCTAGAGGTGGAACCCACGAGGAAGACCATACGATATAACACCCGAGAGGTGGACCCCCAAAAGGAACACGATCATAAATGAGGTGCATCGTTTACTCAATGCGGACATGATTAAGGAAACACGATACTCAGACTGGCTGGCAAACACTGTTGTCGTAAAAAAGAAAAACAAGAAATGGAGAGTGTGTGTGGACTACACGGACCTAAACAAAGTCTGCCAGAAGAACAACTTCCCACTCCCCCGCATTGATCAAATCGTGGACGATACATCCGGGCACAACTTACTAAGCTTCATGGACGCCTATTCAGGCTACAATCAAATATTAATGCCCCCTTCGCCAAGAAAAAACATCCTTCGAAACTGAAAGAGGAATATATTGCTATAGGGTGATGCCATTTCGCTTAAAGAACGTACGTGCTACCTACCAACGATTGGTAAACTGAATGTTTAAATAACAGATTGGAGGAACATAGAGGTCTACATCAACGATATGTTGATCAAGAGCCTCTGCAGCCACGACCACATAGGAGACCTCACTGAAGCATTCAACTAGCTCAAGAAATACCAGACCAAGCTAAACCCACAAAAATGTACGTTCGGAGTTGAGTCTGGAAATTATTAGGCTATATGGTGAACAATAGGGGAATCGAGGCTGACCAAAAATAGATTCAGGCACTTCTCGACATGAAAGCCCCCGCCAACATTAGAGACGTTCAGAGCCTGACTGGGAGGGTAGCAACACTCAACATATTTATATCTAAGTCGTCCGACACATGTCTTCCTTTCTTAAAATACTAAGAGGAAACAAAAATGCTCTTGGAACGAAGAGTACGAACATGCCTTTCAGAGCCTGAAAGCATACATGGGGAGTCCAGTGCTACTCTCAAAACCTGAGACAAGAGAAACACTCTACTTGTAATTGTCTGTTTCTAAGCACGATGTCATCTCAGCCCTCATACGAGATGACTGAGGAACCCAAAGACCAGTGTATTACACCAGCAAACCCTTTGTGGAAGCAGAGAACGCTACCTAGACCTTGAAAAGTTAGCTCTGGCGTTGGTCGTATCCTCTAGGAAACTGAGGCCTCAGGCCCACTCTATAACTGTTTTGACCAAGCATCCGCTTCACTTTATACTACAAAAACCAGAGCTATCCGGCAGGATGGTGAAATGGTCAGTGGAACTCGGATAGTTTGACATAAGCTATGCTCCAAGAACTGCCATCAAAGCCCAGGCGCTGACGGACTTTAGTGCTGAGTTCATTGGTAAAGAAGAGTCGATGACAGATCACCAGTCATTGGATTCAAGCATCCAAGCGTGGATCTTGTGCTGCGACGGATCATCAATAGGAAAAACAAGCGGAGTCGGGATCACACTCCACTCCCCTAGCGGCTTCACCCTCAAGTTAGCTTTCCCGCTTCAAACAACGAGGCTGAATATGAGGTCATCCTATCCGGCATAAACCTAGTCTTGGGGATCGAGATAGATCACCTAACAACATACAACGACTAAAGACTGGTAGTCAACTAGGTCAAAGGGGATATCAACAGCAAGGACCCCTGAATGATAGCCTACCGTGACAAGTACTTGGTGTAATGGACGGGTTCAAGAGGTGCAAGCTCATACAGTGCCCTCGAGATGACAACAAAAGAGTTGTTGCGCTAGCGAGAGAGGCCTCAGCCTTTGACGAAGTCTCAAGCGACCTCATTGAATACCAAGAACAATCAAGCCTCGACGAAGAAGAGCCTAGAGATGTTTGTGCTTCAGACGCGCAACCAAATTGGATGACTCCGATACTCGAATACATCACAATCGGAGCCCTACCAACCGTGAAGGTCGAAGCTAGAAAACTTAAAAAAAATAGCAGCCAGGTATGCTTTCCTAAACAACAAGTTATACAGGAGATCTGTGACGAGACGTTTGCTCCTATGTCTGTCACCGTTAGAGGCAAATCAGGTATTGGGAAGGATCCACAACGATATATGCTAAAATCATCCAGGCGGGAGAACCCTCGCGCACAAAGCTTTAACTCTAGGATACTAGTGGCCGGCCATGCTAGGAGACGCCAAAGATTATGTTCGCAAGTGCGACAAGTGATAGAGGTTCGCGCCATACACACATATGCCTGCCTAGCCACTGATGCCGATGACTAGTCTGTGGCCATTCGCACAATGGGGAATGGACATCGTCGGACCACTCCTAGCATCAGCAAGTAAAAGGTTCCTTCTTGTGCCTGTCAACTACTTCACCAAGTGGGTTGAAGCCGAGCCCCTATCCAAAAAGGGCAGGTTCAAATAGAAAAATTCATATGGGCCACCATCATCTATAGATTTGGCATCCTCAGAGTATTGGTCAGCGACAATAGAACTCAGTTCGAATGTATCAAGGTTAAAAGGTTGTGCAAAAGTTTGAATATTAATCACCACTTCTCCCCGCCAGGGCAACCCTCAAGCCAACGGCCAAGTGGATGTTACCAACCGAACAATCCTGGAAACGATCAAAAGGAAGCTTGATGCGGCCAAAGGAAAATGGGTTCCAGAGCTACCATGAATACTCTGGGCATATCGAACAATTAAAAGAATCCCTACCGGAGAGACACCTTTCGCCATATCATACGGGTCAGAAGCTATGGTTCCGGTAGAACTCGAGGTGCCAACCTTCCAAACGGAAGAGTTTAGACCAGACGGTAATGACGAAGCCTGGCGCGTTGGGCTAGACTTCCTTGATGAAAAGTGAGATCTAACCTCCGCCAATATGGCATCAACGAATGACGCGATACTACAACAAGAATGTCAAGCCATACGAATTCAAGGTGGGAGATTGGGGTACTCAGGAAGACCCAGCAAAACACCAAAAAAGCTGGTGCAGGAAAGCTAAACCCAAATTGGGAATGACCATACAGAGTAACCAAGGTCAACAAGCCGGGGACTTACTGGTGGAAGATGTAGGCGGCGACGGGCTTAAACAACCATGGAATGTAAAACATCTCAAAAAATATTATCAATAAAATACTTGCTTTTACTAAAACTTACACTGTTGTCCGTTATGACCCTCGACCATCTCGACTATGGCCAAACTCGAATATGCGCCCAAAGCCTAGTCCGTTGCGCGCGAGCAATGACAGCCGAGGAAGTGGGAGTCTAGTCAGTGGTCACACGCCTGATGGCGATGATTTGCCAAGGGATCATTGCTCTCCAACGGATAATGATCTTAGAACTTACCAGGTAAACTTAGTTAGTTCACGACTGATGACTACGACTTCTAGTGCCCAAAGCCTAGTTCGTTGTGAACGAAAAACGACGGTCAAGGAAGTGGGAGTCTAGTCAGTGCACACACACCTGATGATGACGACTCGCCAAAGGGATCATTACTCTCCAACAAACAATGTTCGCCGAACTTACTAGATAAGCATAGTCAGTTCGTGACTGATGACGACGGCTTCTAAAGCCCAAAGCTTAGTCTGCTGCGTGCGGGCAACGATGGCCGAGGAAGTGGGAGTCTAGTCAGCGCTCACGCACCTAATGACGACGACTTGCCAAAAGATCATTGCTCTTCAACAGACCATGATCGCTGAACTTACCAAGTAAGATTAGTCAGTTCGCGACTGATGACGACGGTTTCTAGTGCCCAAAGCCTAGTTCTCTGCGCACGGGAAATGACGACCGAGGAAGTTGGAGTCTAGTTAGTGCTCGCACGCCTGATGATGACGACTCGCCAATGGATCATTGCTCTCCAACAGATAATGATCGTCGGACTTACTAGGGACATGGCTAACAGGGAAACTTCCCTTCGTAGCACGACTCCTAATTAGATAAGGATCTCCACAAATATCTTCTTCCCTAAACTACGCCATCGATGGCCTGGTTGAACCAAGACTCCTGCACTATAATAAGACATGAGGTTGGTAAGCTAAGGTACGCTACAAATTCTCTGTTTAGAACATGACACCTTCATCAGATCCCTGTCTCACTTTAGCATCGAAGTGTCATCGGCCACCACAACAGTGGTCCGTGGCTCACGTGCGCCGATGACACTTTGATGAAGCGAAAAATGACTACATTAATCATGAATACACATCTGCTTCATGAAATGACCTAGTAGACCAATAAGATGACCCACTAACTCGGGGGAGAGCTGATGATATATCAAATCGTTATCTGATCAGCACAGAACGAAGGAAGCCCAATTGCACGCTTAATCCAGCGAGGTCCAAATAGTAGTAAGCCCATCATTGGCAGAATCCAGATAGTCTGGTCTGAGTTGCAACGAGCCAGTAAGCCCACACATCACACGGTCAGGCCCAATACTCATATGACCTCTAAGGCAAGTATATGAGAGATCTACCCAAGACAAGCAGGCCAGCAACACATTGGATCCGACTAGGAATCATATATTAGAATATAAGTCGGGCAAATAAACTTTCTTGCATAGACAACATTCAGAATAGGAAACCTCTCCCGCAGATCTAGGAGCACGAGTCGTGTATGAAAACTATCCCACATGGACAATTCCCAATCAAGAGAGGATCTCCACAGCAAGATCACTTTCCCTAAACTACGTCACTAAAGGCCTTCTCGAAGAATGACTCCTTCACTATAAAAGGGAAATAAGGTTGATGAACTAGAGGTACACAATACGACCCAGTTTACAGTTTTAAGCCTCTTCTAAGCCTATCTAACTTAAGCATCGAAGTACTATCGGCCACCACACAGTGGTCCTTGGCTCACATTTTCTACCTTGTAGGTCTAGGTAATTGGCAAGGAAGAAAGGCAGGAATCGACTACATCACCAACCATTTTGAGTAGCAAGACTCACTTATCATGTCGGTGTTCAGAAGTATTTGCACTTCTTCATTAATGACCCAGTTGCGCTTGAGTGCCACTGGCCTCCTTTTCTGCCTGACAGGCTTCAAGTCAGGATTGACTGCCAGTCAGTATGTGATTACTGAGGGGTTGATTCCCACCATGTATTTCATTGTATGGCGAATACATATTGGTTCTTCTTGAACAATCCAGCTAGATGATCTGCTAGCACTTTGTTAAGGTTAGAGCTTATCTGGACTGCTTTCGTGTTAGTTGGGATGTCCAAGTATATTGTGATGGCCTCTTCTTCCGACTACTAAACATTCAGCTCACCTCTTGGACTGGATGGAGGTTCGATGTTCGAAGGTGGAGGTGGGTCTTCTCTATCTAGTTTCGGGGTTTCCTTATCAATATCATTTTGTTCGAGTCGTGTGCTCCGTTTTCCTATTGCCTGGTCATGGCGTAGTGACATTTTAGAGCAATGATCTAGTCCCCACTAATCGTCCCTATTTCACCGTCAGAAGGGTATTTGAGGCACTAGTGTTGAATTAATGGAGACTACCATCTCCATGTGGTGTAACCAAGATCGACCCAAGATTACGTTGTATTCGAAGTGGGCGTCTACGAGTGAAAACTATATCATCAGGATCCTCTGTACGTCTACCTGCCCTGCAACTACTAACATCGTAATTGTTATAATTGGGTAACAACTTTCCCCGTTGAAGCCGAACATGGCTTGGTATGTAGGTGTTA
Source organism: Berberis vulgaris (assembly GCA_963556465.1). NCBI lineage: Eukaryota > Viridiplantae > Streptophyta > Magnoliopsida > Ranunculales > Berberidaceae > Berberis > Berberis vulgaris. Next base: position 17,055,808 of record OY747136.1, on the reverse strand, counting down.
ACTTTCCTTCCATTAGTTGCATTTTTAGAGATGCGTTGAGGAACCGTAAGTTGACAGAACTGCCTATGTCTACCAACAATCTCCTCACTTCCCAGTTTGTTATCTCTACTAAGATGATTAGGGCGTCGTTGTGGGGAAAAAAGACTCCCTTCAGGTCCCACTTCGTGAACGTTAGGCTTGGGTTTTTTCTTTCTTTTCATATGTGCCAAACAAAATGATCTCGGTAGTGCAATCTAGTACGCAATTCTAGCACCGATCTCTTTAGTGAGCGATTCAAGTGTTTTTTCTCCTCGTTTGCCCCATGAAGGACACATTTGACATCACGAATCACGTTTCCGACTTCTTGTACTATTCCTTCGCCTTGGGTTGCATGTCCCCAAAGCTTATGAATCCTTTTTGGATCCAATATTGGATCTCATCTCTGAGGCTCCTGCAGCCTTTGGTATCGTGGCCTATCTCCTTTTGATAAGAACATTGCTTGTTTTTATCACATTTTGAATGACCCCTTTGAGTTTCGATGGCCACTTGATGTCTTTCCATTTTTCCATGGCAGATAAAATATCGGACATACTGGTGTTGAGCAGAGTGTAATAGGGGTACCTCGATTCGCTAGCCTTATATGGCATCGCTTTGCCAAACCCACCTTTGTTCTCGCTCCATTTTCACTTGTTGCTATCTCCATTTCTGTCCTTGTCCTTGGCTCTAGAGGGGTGTTCTGCCTCATTTTTCCCCTTACTGGCTGCTGACATTTCCTCGAGGATGATGTATTTCTTGTCTTTTTAACAGACTCGCCATATCCACTGGGGGTTCCAAGGTGAGGAAGTTGTGAAACTGACTTTCTCGGAGGCTGGAAGTGAAAGCGGTGACCGACGTGTCATCGCTGCAATTGCGATCAAAGTCAGCTCATCATTAAAACGAGTGACATACTCCCTAAGGGTTTTGCCTTCGCCAGGACCTGGAATGAACCAATAGATCTTGGCTAGAGACTATGGACCCAGATCAGGGCAGGCTTTTTAAGGCTGGTGGGTAAAGTTCGGCACAAGATTATTTTCGAACTTTCTTTCAACATCATTACATGGTGGTAATGACACAGATGATCTGACGAATATTATGTTCCATCGTAGAATTTGAGCTTTGGAGGGACGAATTTCATTGGCGGGGGCGTTCATGATCTCTCTCGAGAATGGAGGCACAGTGAGGTCGTAGAGGACATCCATATTGGTTGTCCCCAATCGGAGCGGGTTCCTAACCGTAGTTCTATCTGTCTTTGGGGCATAGTCCCCATGATCCCCACCATCCCTTAAACTCTCATGTCTGCCAGCTCTTTGCTCCTCCCCAGGGAGGTTCTCGTTCAACTGGACACTCTATCGATCGTCTTCTTGGGTGTGGGATCTCCCCAGATCTCTGCCATTTTTTGGTGGCTGTTGTCGGTCCTGGGTTAGTCTTCCACCACCCACACTAGATGATCCATGAGGAACAGGATCTGGTCTATGCGAGGGTCAGTCGCGGTGCCTCAATGGCTGGGTTGTGCGATTGTTTTGCTCCATCGATTGAATCAATTTGGCCCTATGGTTGGGCTTCCCTGGCTAGAAGGTTGTCTGGTTCGACATTGTTGTTGAACTCTTGAGATCTGGTGCTAGTGACATGTCTTGATGTTGTGCTTAGCTAGAAAGAACTTTATATGTTCATTTTAAGGAAAACTTGTCGTTATTCCTACAAATGTTGCCAAACTGATGTGTCTAAATCCATCCTTGCTGATCTCGAGCTTGCAAAACGAACAACGGTGAGGCAGGGACCACCGTTGTGGTGGTCGAAAGCACTCCGATGCTTAACTTAGGTAACGGTGCAAGGAATAATGAAAACAAGATGATTAACAATGTGTATGCGTAGCTTTCTTCTTCCATTTTCTTACCTTAATTAGCCAGCGTTCCCTCCACAATTGTCTCTGCTATTGAGAGCGTGATGGGGGGAGGAGATCTCGCCAAGAATCTTACCATTGCATGACTAAGTATCTTCGACATTTTCTCCGTTTATGCTTGATTGGTCTAAGAGCAGATTCGTGCGAGTAAGTTTCGGCCTATGACAACTCAGGTCCGTATTCGGGCCTTATTGTCTTGTGCGATTATGAATTTACTATAGAAAGCTGTATATATTCTAATTATAGAAACATGTATATGTTTTGGATATTCTATATATTTAGGATATTCTAATTTCATATTTAGGTAATGTAAAATATATTATGTTTCTTATTCTGTAAGATTGTTTCTTGTGAGACAAGAAACCCCATTGTATATATACCTCTGTTGTGGGATTAAACAAATACACAAAAATTGAAGTATTTCTTTCTACATGGTATCAAAGCAGGTTCAATCCTTTGAACTTGTTTTGCATATTTTTTTTCTCTTTTGAATCCCAAATCCCGTAGGACACCAAACTCGCAACCTCACAGCGGTCATCGCCCTGAATTCATCTCACACACATACATCACCTTCCACCTTTCTCGCCAGCAATTTTGTCGCCACGACAACCTCATCATCAACGCTTTCTCGCTCGCAAAAAAAACAAACACAACAAAACAGATCGCTTTCTCGCCACGACAACCTCTTCAACCAACGCCACAGACCACCACCATCATCCATTACAATCACACAGAGTCCCTTTGCCGCCATCATAAATCCCATTGCCACCATCTCCTTCCCCCATCCCTCTCGACTGCGAAATCACCTCTCCTTTGCTAAAATTTGGACCCCTCCGTGGCGGCCAATTCACCATCTTCTCGGCTGCCAATTCAACTTCTCTTGGCGGCGTATTTGTTGTTTTTCAGGCTGCGAATTTGGGTATCTATTGGCTAAAATTTTGACACTTCTTTGGCTGCATTTTTTTCATCTTATTGGAGCTACGTATTTGATGTTATTAGTGGGCTACTCGCTGCGAGTTTCTATTGTGTGTGACTGAAGCGGGGAAAAAAAAGAAGAAACAGAGAAAAAGAAGGAAGGAACTGCTGTGCGAGCTGCTGCCTCAGTTCGTTGTCTGTTACAGACCGTGTGAAGAAGAAGCAGCTGGGGGGAAGAAGTTTAGCAGCTTCTTTCTGCTATTTGCACCCCGAGATCTTTATTTTGTAACACAGCCAGAGCAGAGTCTGAAGATGCGAACCAAAGAGATCAGATTGTGAAAATAAATAAATAAATAAAAGATATTAATTTCTCTTCTTATGCTATTTACAACCCAGCCAATAGTCGATCACACCATGTAATCTTCTTTTGCTAATGTAGCACAATCAAGTATGAGTGATAAGGTTATTTCGAATAGTACATGGATAATTGATTCAGGTGCATCTGATCACATGACAAATGACCCTAACCTTGTGGTACATCTTAGAGCTTCCTCTCAAAATGTTGTCTCTACTGCGGATGGTACTCCAACTCTGGTTAGCGGAGAAGGTTCCATTGTGTTATCTGATACCCTAACTCTTGAATCCGTCTTAATTGTTCCATCACTAGCTTATAACCTCTTGTCTGTCTGTCAAATTATTCGAACACTTGCATGTATTGTGACGTTATATCCATCTTTCTGTGTGTTTCAGGACATTCTGACTCGGCAGATTCTTGGTTATGGTGTCAGAAGGGGAAAACTGTACTACTTGGATCTGACAGAGACGGGAGAGAAACACAAGAATCTTTTGGGGTAAGCTAATCAGGTCATTAGGGTTGATAATGCGAATGAGGTAGTATGGTTATGGCATCGTCGTTTAGGACATCTGTCTTTTCGTTATCTTAAGAAGTTGCAACTTCATTTGTTTTCTGTTGTTAGTGATTCAGAATTTCATTGTGACATTTGTGAACTGGCCAAGAGCCACCGTATTCCATATTCGCCAAGTATTCATTGATGTCTTGTTCCCTTTACGAAAATTCACTCCGATGTTTGGGGTCCTGCTAAAATTCCTTCTTTTTCTGGAACACGATATTATGTATTTTTTATTGATGATTGCACTCGGATGACCTGGGTGTCATTACTGAAAGAGTGAGGTATTTGGAAGGTTTACTGATTTTTACAGAATGGTGGCGACACAGTACCAACAATCCATCAGAGTGTTTCAATCTGACAATGGTGGAGAGTTTGTCAATGGCCTTATGTCTGAGTTTTGTCGGTCAAATGAAATTCGTCATCAAACCTCCAATTCTGATACTCCTCCACAGAATGGTTTAGCAGAACGAAAGAACAGGCAGTTGTTGGAAGTTGTTCGTGCTTCCCTGTTTGGCATGAATGTACATCGATCATATTGGGGTGAAGCAGTGAAATCTGCAGCATATGTTATCAACCATACTCCCTCACGAGTAATTGAGTTCAAGAATCCTCATCGGAAGCTTCATACACTTTTGTCCATCCCATCTGTGCCTAATTTGGAGCCCCGAGTGTTTGGGTGCACAGCCTATGTCCACATACCAAAACCACACCGGAGCAAGCTTGATCCTCGTGTGAAGAAATGTGTTTTTGTGGGTTATGCAGAGCTATTAAGGGGTACAGGTGTTATGACCCGCTCACTGACAGAATGCATATATCTCTTGATGTCTCATTCCATGAATCTGAGCCATATTACTCAAGGGGAGTCTCCCATTCTTCCCTTCAGGGGGAGAATGATAGTGAAGGGAATCCTCGTTCTATTGATGTCTTTGAAGAATTGGAACACTTGGAGGAACAATTTGAAGTTCATGTAACAGCAGAAACTGTTCCCGCAACAGCAGCAAATGACTTATCTCGAAAGATAGACACATCCAATGGGCAGACAATTGACCACTTGGTTCCTAGCGATCAATTCCCTCATGAGACAGAAGAGAATGATCAAAATGTATCTGAAACTCACACACACGACATTCCCCCTTCTACATCAGCAACTGAAGATCTCGCCCAGAATGATCCACCTTAGGTACCTTTAACCTCTAATGAGTCTTCTGTGTTAGAAAGTGTTGAACCTAAGAAATCACAAAGGGTTACTAAGGGAGTTCCTAAAAAGCAATATGAACCAGACATCAAAGCCCAAGCTAAATACCCTATAGCTAACTTTATGTCTAACCATAGGCTTTCTGCGTCACATGCACTTATTATTAATCAATTATCTAGTGTATCTATTCCTAGTAACGTGCAGGACACATTGAAGGATCCAAAATGGACAACAGCAATTAATGAAGAATTGGAAGCTCTTCAGAAGAATGTCACTTGGGAGGTAGTAGACAAGCTTGTTGGAAAGAAGACTGTAGGATGTCGTAGGGTGTTTAATGTGAAGCTTAATGCAGATGGAACTATTGATAGATACAAAACAAGATTAGTTGCCAAGGGATATACACAGCGTCATGGAATTGATTATGAGGAGACTTTCGCACCTGTGGCGAAGATTAATACTATCCGAATTTTAATTTCACTTGCAGCAAATAAAGATTGGCCCTTGCACCAACTTGATGTGAAGAATGCATTTCTCAATGGAAATTTGGAGGAAGAAGTGTACATGGATATGCCTCCAGGCGTGAAGAATAACCCAAGAGACGCTGGTAAGGTGTGTAAATTGAAGAAGTCTTTGTATGGCCTGAAACAGTCTCCAAGAGCTTGGTTCGGAAGATTTTTGAAGTCCATGAGAGCTTTTGGGTACAAACAAAGCAACTCTGACCATACCTTGTTTATCAAACACAAGAATGGTAAGATTACGCTCTAATTGTGTATGTGGATAACATGATCGTTACAGAAGATGATCCGACAGAAATAAATGATTTGCAAAAGTATCTGTCGAAGGAATTTGAAATAAAGGATCTCGGGCAACTAAAGTATTTTCTGGGTATTGAAGTTGCAAGGTCGAAGAAAGGGATTTCACTTTCACAAAGGAAGTATGTTCTTGATTTGCTTGCTGAAACCTGGATGTTGGACTGCAAACCAATAGAGACACCCATTGAGATGAATCATGGACTTGCTATTTTTCCTGATCAAGTCCCTACTGATAAAGGGATGTATCAACGTTTTGTAGGAAGGTTAATTTATCTTTCTCATACTAGACCTGACATTGCTTATGCTGTGAGTGTTGTTAGCCAGTTTATGCATTGTCCTAGTGAAGAGCATATGAATGCAGTCTTTCATATCTTGAAATATCTGAAGATGGTGTCTGGTAAGGGATTATTGTTTGGAAAAAATGAATTGGAAGTTGTTGGATACACAGATGCGGATTGGGCTGGTGATAAAACTGATAGACGCTCTACATCAGGGTACTTCACTGTTGTTGGTGGGAACCTTGTAACTTGGTGTAGTAAAAAATAGAAAGTTATTGCTAGATCAAATGCAGAAGCTGAATTTCGAGGTATGGCACATGGAGTTTGTGAAATGTTTTGGATCCGTAATGTCCTGAAGGAATTGGGTTTCAAGCTACAAAGACCTATGGATTTACATTGTGATAATACAACTGCCATTCAGATTGCACATAATCCAGTTCAGCATGATCAAACAAAGCATGTGGAGGTTGACCGCCATTTTATTAAAGAAAATCTTGACAGGAAAGTTATTCGCTTTCCATTTGTAACCTCAGAGGAGCAATTAGCTGATGTTCTTACTAAAGGGGTATCTCAGAAGGTGTTTGACAGCTCAGTTGACAAGTTGGGCATGACAGACATCTATGCACCAACTTGAGGGGGAGTATAGAAAGCTGTATATATTCTAATTATAGAAACAAGTATATATTTAGGATATTCTATATATTTAGGATATTCTAATTTCATATTTAGGTAATCTAGAATATATTATGTTTTTTATTCTGTAAGATTGTTTCTTGTCTCACAAGAAACCCCATTGTATATATATACACATGTTGTGGGATGAAACAAATACACAAAAATTGAAGTATTTCTTTCTACATTTACCTTTCAACAACTAAAAGAAATGAAAAAACCCCCAAAATACAAACATCAACCCTGATAAATTAACCTCCTTCAACTCAAAGCACACAAAAACTTGATGGATAAAAAAGATATATCGATGTACATGAACGATTACCTTATGTGAGTAAATTGGGCCAATGATGATCACTTTCCAAAATGGGCCTGTCTCAATATTGTATCCAACAAAGTCTGCAATCCAAACCTTAGATTTGGTCGGGTTGGGCAATGCCTACTTTGAGTCCGAGTTTGGTCATGGCTAACAAATCCATTATACTCAAAAAAAGTTTAAGTTCATCAGGGAAATTGAGTTGGGCGTTTCAACCTATTAAACCAAATTGACTAAAAGAGTTCATCAGGGAGGTTGAGTTGGGCGTTCAACCTATTAAACCCAATTGACTAACTCATCAATCCAATTACTGGGAATCTAGATTTAGACCTCAGGCATGGGTTGGGCAGAACATTGGCAAACTCATTAGGCCCAAAAAATGGGTGAACCTGGGGATAGAGCCCAATCATATGAAATATTGGGCTTCTATTGTAATTCAGAATTGGGTTGGATTGAGAACACTGTAATTCAGGATGAATGTACGATTTTTCTCTTTTCTTCTTTTATGTTTCATCACGGTTTTTAGTCAACTCCACAACCATTCAACGTCTTCGGCATAGTTCAAATTTTAGACTTGTGGTACCATTTGCCACAAGTCTATTCGCTGATGTAGCAAACCGTTAATAATATAAATACTTTTATCGTCAAACTGCATATCATCAAGTCTTTATCTATCAAATGACTATTTTCAAAAAAAATAAAATTGATACTTTCAACACGTCTTAATCTTTTTCATTACTTTTTCAAAATCTGACCCTAATGAGTATCACTTTTTAATTGGGATTTGAATTTGAAACTTCTTTGTCTAATTGAATTTAGAGTCAAGTTAGACTGAATCCTTATTGGATCCAAATCATGTCAAGGCGCAATTCATTGGCAACTGATTATTTCTCTTAAAAAATGTTAGGAAATTAGATTTTTGCAATCAAGGTGACATGGCATGATCTCAAAAGAATGATGAAATTTTCAAATAGTTTATGCATATCTCAAGGTTGTAAAAAAACATCATCTGACGATGCTATATCATTCTGGTTGCAAAACCTGATTCTCTGACCTCACTCATTCCTCTAGGGGGAAGGTTTGAGCTCTTGACTGTGAGGACGTGTTGCCTCCATTGCATAGTCGTGCCAGACTGTACCGCTAGCATTTTTATTGTTTTCTTTGCACTGCTTTTCAACTTCAAATTTGTATTTCCATCGATCGATAGCATCGAACTAGTCTTGAGCAACGTCTTTCCGAACGTTCCTCCCCATTGTAATCTATTGAATGTGAATGAGAGCTTTTACTGACTATTGTGCATTGTTATATTGTCTACAGATTGATATTGTGCATTCTCAAGTTAATATTTGTGCCCGTCAAAGTAACTACTCATAGACTTACTAGTGAATTGGATAGCTAGTGCCGCACGGATTACTGGTCCGTGACAGTTGGTATCACTCTCATTCCTCAGTGAATCCCTACTATAATTAGAAGTGACGATGGTTCTTGAACGGTTTTAATATTTCTTAGAATGTAATAACCCAACTCAATGATCCTATAAACGTGACCTATTGGCATCCCTAAATTTTAAGGTTACTTGTCCATGGGATTAATATTTTCCAAAATAGTAGTTATGCGCTGTCTTATTTGAGTGATTCTTTTGTGCCTTTTGGGTTTTTTTTTTTTTTTTTTTTTTTTTAAACATTTTTTACCCATTGTCTTTAAAATACAACCGCGTTAGAAAATCCCAAAATAGCACCCAACTAGGACAGCATAGAAATTTTCTTTCCAAAATTAATATACATGTCACTTTCAGTCATCAGTCATCAGTCATCAGTCATCCTTTCTTTATTATCTCAATTATGATTTCTCAATTCTTTTGTCTGCCACATTATCACTTATTTTTACTTGGTGGGAACATAGTTTTGAGGTCCTACCCTAAAAAAGATTCAATAAAAGATGAAGAATAAATTCCAGAATATGCTTTAGTACATAAATACTTCTCTGATATCATATAAATCGGTGATTCTAAGTGGCGAGGAAACGGCGAGAGAGGGGGTTGTGACCCTCCAACCCCTTGAGATACGTGTCCATGTGAATTTTGAGAGGATAGGAGTCAAACCCCCTCCCTCGCCCGTTTCCTCGCTCGTTTCCTCGCCGCCTAGAACGACTCCATATAAATATTGAAAATTCTAGGGGTCGAGGGAGGGAACGAGGGAAAAGGGCGAGGGATGAGTGGAAACCACCCATCCGCCTCGAGATAAATGACATCATGCATCTCAAGGCTGATGCACTTTTCTAGAGGCAAATGGGTGGTTACCACCCATCCCTCACCCCTTTCCTAGCTCCCTAGAAGGGCTCTATAAATATATTACGTTAATGTATTTAATTATCTCATTAATATTTTACAACACTTATAATATGATTAACCCCACATTCAAACATATGAATGATTCATTTTAGAGAGACAAATCAGTGTCAGAGGCTCCCATTCAAGGAAAATTCTAAATGGCGAGGTAACGGGCGAGGGGGTGAGTGTGACCGCTCATCCCCCTCACGATATGTGTTTGTGCTCTTGAGATGCATAACTTTGCAAATCTCGAGGGAGATGAGTGGTAATACTCACCCCTCGCCCCTTTCCTCGACGGCTAGAAGGGCTCCCCATTCAATAAAATATTGCCTGTATTATGTGGAGGTTGAAAATAATGAATATTCAATCGCCATTTTGAATGAATATCCAATCGCCATTTTGGATCAATTATAAAATATTATCTATCCATTTATGATTTATTATAAGGGTTTGTATAATTTTATCCCCTCATTTGGATGCAACCAGTGATGGAAATGTCACTATCAAGCTTTATATCCGTTTGTAGAAAATCCAACATATCAACAGACATACATACATCTTTTAACAAAAAAAAAAAAAAAAAAAAAAAAGACATACATACATCCATACGGCACGAATTCATTATATATTTTATATATCTAAGTATTCCGTTTTTGAAAACATAGATAACAAAACAACCATGGTGTTATAAACTATAGAAAATGAACACCTTGTGTATTTTAAACCATAGCAGTAACACCGGAATATGATGTAAGGTGATGTAATATCCTTTGATGCATTATATTTCATTAAGCCTTAATTTTACATTCTTTTACAAGATCTTTGTTTCTCTCTTATTTTATAAAGCAAATTGAAGCATATTTATAGGCAACAAAACTTGGCTAAGGCATGACAGGTAGCCTTCATATGAGCTAAGCTCATGCCACATTATATCATGAGGTGATTATAGGTGGACATCCACCATCTTCCACCACTTTGTACAATATACTTCCCCTTGGATGTTCACCGTATATTGTCTCCCCTTATGAAATGCTCCAAATTGTCACTATTGTTGTCTCATTAAAAACCTTGTCAGTAAAAGCCAGTGAAAAAAATTGGACAATGGGAAAAAAGTACAACATTCTTCAGGAAGATGGAAGGTGTATATAATGTTGCATCGTTAAAATCTTGACAGGAAAACCCAATGGGATAAAACCATGTTAAAGTAAAAAAGTTTAATCACCGAGTTTGCATACTTCAAGATGCTTCATGCGCATCATGTTGTCTCTTTAAAACCTTGACAGAAAAATCCAATTGTAAAAACTTTGTCGACGAAAAAAATAGTACAATGCGCATAAATTAAATATACTTTTATATGATTTCAAAGCATACTTTGGATGTTTTCGTAGCATATTTCTTGATGCTCATGCTCCCCCTAACGATAATAAAAGTTTAGTTAATTTGATGCTTCATCCGGTGCAGAACAATCTCGTAACTAATTTATGAATGTTGACTTAGGAAATGCTCTGCTAAAGAAATCAGCAAGGTTTTCACTTGACTGAACTTGTTCGACTTCAATAACATGGTTCTTTTAAAGCTCATGTGGGTAGAAGAACTTGACTGAAATGTGTTTCGTTCGATCTCCTTTGATGAAATCTTCTTGTAATTGAACACTATCTTTATATATTGTAGATTCATAATATGTTAATAGATCACCAAGAAATAGTTGTCATGTAACTCGTAAATACATAACATGTCTACGAGTGACTCACATGATGGTCAGATAAAAACTTGAATCTGCATAACCAACTAGGTAAAAATGATTAGATAAATAAATCATAGGAATAAACTTATATCGATGGCCCCACAAAATATGTGTGTAATGTCTTGCCAACATCTATAAGTCTGTGCAAAACTATTCCTTGCTAGTAAATGTCAAGAAAAAACACTATATCAGGTTATGCACTTAGTATCAAATATAACAATGCACCAATGATACTCAGATATGGTACTTTAGGATCGAGTACTTTAATTGATTGATACAAGTCTTTCTTATGATCTAAAGATTGGACAATCATGGTTATACTAAGTGGATGAGAGATGTCCATGTTAAAAGTGTTACTAATCTTGTCAATATACCTTAAATGATTAACCAATATTCTACTAGTATTTTACTCGATGCAGAGCTAGACAAAAGTTGTTCTTCCAATAAGAGTTATATTATTGACATAAACTGCAGCATTTTAACGATTTCTTAATAAATACACATGGTCAAATTTGTAACCTTCCTTACACATATATTCTCCAAGACACTTATCCTATAGTCTTCCGGAATTGTTCAAATCGTATAAAACATATCTTAGTTGTATTGAGTATTTCATGGTTTTGCTTCAAGCAAAGTAAATCCTTTAAGGATTTTCATATAAATGGTTGTGTCTAACAAATAAAATATTTCAGGGATTTTATAAATATATGTGTGTAAATTCCTATAGAAATAAGAAGTTACGACATTCATAAGTGACATATCAAGTTTTCAAAAACTACAAGACTGGATAGAAATGTAGTCATATCCATAATTGGGAATGTATTTCACCAAATGACGGGTTTCTACGACAGTCTCATTTTTCTCATTTTATTTTTTATGCGCCCAAAAATTGTCTTCCTGTGAGTTTGACCTGCTGCCAAATATCACCTTTTCGGTGGCCGAATAAGTTAGCAACTATGTTGGAAGAAGGAAGTAAATCTGAACAAAATTCAGTTAAAATTGCATATATGTGTCGAATGTTCCCTTTCCTTGTATAATGGTCGCGGTTAAATCTCTGCGTGACTTAAGCATGTGAGGCACAACGGAATGAGATGTTTCTTGTAACAGTTTCCTCCTTAATGGAGATACGTCTGTGGAGGTGTAACTCCCTCCAAGACTCTTTTTTTGGTGCAGCGTTCCTCTTCTTTATGAGAGAACTCGTGTCGGGCCTGAATTCAGGCTCTGATTTGTTCGAGCCTGGATTCGGGCTTTGTTTATGTCTTTTCGATGGCAGGCCTTATCTGAGCCTCTGTAATTAGCTTTATTCTTCTTGGGCTTTATGAGCTGGCCCAGCAGATTGGACGTTATATTCTCGTGATGGGTCTCTATGCCACGTGTATGTCCGTGATGATCAGTTTATTTTGATGTATCATCAGCTACTCCCCCCTTTGGTTTGTGGCCATGCTGACGTGGCCACTAACTTCGTGATGATTTGCCATTCAAATCCATCATTACCTTGTACTTAATGTTGTCAGTAACTTTTTGCAAGTTGGTGTCTTGATTCTTTGCTTGCCCGTTCGTTTCTGCGCATATTTTTGGGATTTCGCGTAGCCATCATACCTCGCACGTTGTCCCATGAGTCATCCCTTCATTGCTCGGCTCTATAAAAGGAGTTGTGAAAATTTTGTTTTCCCTCTTCACACTATCTTTAAAATTAGGGTTTGTTCATTCCTTCGTCTTATTCATTCTCATTGTTTTTTTGCTCTTCAATGATGCCCGTTGGTGATAAATTGAGTAGTCAATCGCTAACTCTGTGTGAGGCTCATTATTCTCCCAATAGAGCTTCTTAGGCGACGCTGGACAATCTTCATTCTGATTAGAATTTCCCGCTCGACATCGAGATTATCCTGCCTAGACAGGATGATAGTCCTTGTAATCCAAAGGCTGGGTGCATCACGTTGTATTCGTGCATGTTTTCTTCTGGCTTTCAGTTCCCTATTTCAGAGCTATTCTGGGAGTATCTGAACTTCTTGGGCATTCTTCCTGCCAAAATGGGTCCTAATGGTTGGAAGGTGATGGTTTCTTCTTATGCGAGGGTTATTTTATCAGGCATTTCTTTGACTGTGAGGATTTTGCATTCGGTGGTTGGTATGTTGGTGATAGGTATGGCAACATGGTGGATTTGGACAAATTCATCCCCGTCCCGTTGGAGATCACGGATCCCCAAATTCGCTCCGAATATTCGTTTGCCATATTTTGTAAAAACCATCCCCGAACCGGACGGATTGGCGGATATCCGCCCCGCCCAAAAAAAATGTACAAATCATTTCTTTCTCTTTCAGACCACTTCACTGGGAAGCAATGTATTCTCAAATATCAAACAACAGATCATAGTTTCAAGGTCGAGACAAGAGAATATGGATTTGAGTTCCAAGCCTCCATCATTCGAATCATCAACGAAAGAGATAAGAAGCGGGAGAAAAAGAAGAAAAGAAAGGGAGGAAGAAGAATTCGTTCTCTTCTGTGGACGAGTACTCATCCTCTTCTCTGAAACAGAAGAAAAAGAAGAAAAAGAAGAAAATAAAAGAATATGAGGAGGAAGATTCAAGCTGCACTGGTTGTGATAGATTCGAGGCTCAGACAGAACAGAGATGAGAGAACCAGATATTTGAGAGAGGCAGAGTGAACTGTGAGAGTCTGAGAGTGAGATGGGTAGAGTAGGGTTAGGGAATTTTTTCTTCTTTTTAAGGGCAGGGGTATTTATGTAATGTCTTATACTTAAACAGATATCCGTGGGGCGGATATGGCCAAATCCGTATCCAACCCGAATAATTAACGGATATTGTTTGGATATCCATATCCACCCCATCATCCAGTTAACCATAACCAAAATCGCCCCAAACGGGGCGGGCATAACGAATATTCGTGAAAATCTGCTCCACTGCCATCTCTAGTTGGTGAACAGGGATATATGCTTCTTCCGTTCTCCAGTTTGTTTTGAGAAACTTAGTGACGACATCCGCGATTGGTTGAGGTCTTGGTTTTATGCTTCTGTGAACTCTGGCTACTTCCAATTGCGAGGTCGTTTGATTTTTTGATCATTTCGATATCCCAATAAAAGAAAGAATTTTTACTTAATTGTCGAGGAACAAAGGATCAATGACCGATTCTCGAAGCTTCATCATTTTCCTGTGGAGGCATTTCTTTCCAAGGGTATCCTGGAGCGTAGTGGTTTGTCCACTATGAATGAAGTGAAACAAGCTTTATTTACTAAGTCTCGTGTTGAGGCCTTTGTTGCTCGTGCTGGCGTTAGTGATGCTATCATTGATTGGGAAGTAAGTTCGAGCCGGCTCGTTACAGATCTCGATGCTCTTGTTAATATCACAGTCCCTGCCTCAAGTAAAAGAAAGCTTGCGAGGTCTACGAGTCCGTCAAGGCAATTGCCGGTAGATCCTAGTCCAGTTCCGAGGAAAAAATGACTTTCTACTTGTGGTTCTGCTTGGGTTGTGTCCCATCCGAATCCTGTTCAGGATGTTACGGGGGCTGCCTCTCACCCAAGTCCTTCCCACAACGATGTTGCAAAAGGAGATCATGAATATCTCGAAGAGGCTGATGAGCTGAGGCTTGTGTTGAAAAGGACCGAGAAGAAGACTACTCATTCGTTGGACGATAATGAAAAGAAACGTTTTTCTGCTTATGGCGTCTCATACTTGCTAAGTTATCTAATGATGATCCCCGAGTTCTCAATGAAAAATGTTTCAGCTAGGGGTTGAGCAGTCCAAAGACATTGGTGGTGGTAAGAGTTTCAAGGTTCACTCTTCTTCTCCTTCTATTGATGTCTGCGAAGCAGCCGAGTTCTTACTTTCTTCTCTTGTCCATCAAGGTTCTCCTACTCCCGCCGTTATTGCTAGTCCTGCCCTTGCTATGGACGCTTCTCGACGAGAAGGTAAAAGTGGTTTTTCCACTGTTAATGTTATTCCTTCTGCCCTTCCGGCTGTCGGGGTGGTTCTTCAGTGCTTTCGGATCCTAGTGTTCTCCATCCACTTGTTGGTTGGACTAAGTCTGGCCCAAAGGATATCCGTATTAAGTCGGACAACAAGTTTTGCTGGTTTACCCAGCTTGACGTGCAAGACGGTGCACGCAGGTTGGTAAATGAGTGGCACAGGCGGTTAATGGAAAAGCCTTCGATGCCCATATAGGATACATTTAATTACATTGATCACGGTCTTGAGCAGATAATGGACGGGATGAATCATCTCGCCTATGCGAGAGTGATGGGCTTGGTCTATCAAGTTGGTCGTGATCAAGTGGTTTCTTCGGATAGGAGGTTGGCGACATTGTTGTTGGTGTTTCTCACGTTCTTTTCCAATTTGACGTGTTGAGAACGCAATGCGCGAAGTTAGAGAAAACTGTAGGGGTCGTTCGAAAGTCATTAATTGAGGCGAAAAGTATGCGGTATAGATCTGATGTTGAACCGCTGAAAGGTGGGTGGAACAGATAACTATTGCGCTTGATGATGTCAAGGCAGATACTTCCTGTATCTTTTCTACTGCTAAGGGCCAGCTTGCTGTCACAAAAAATGAACTTGCTGCTGCCAAGGATAGGCTTCGTATTGTCAAAGCCAAAAATTGGAAGCGAGTTGTTGACGGATGGGTTGAGCTTCTTGACTATTTCGAAGGGCTCGATGAGGATTTTTCCATGTACCGTCATTTGCTTGGTGAAGCTTTCGAGGGCGACAATGTTGAAGAATCTGCTCCAATAGCTGATGAGCCATTGTTTCTTCTACCCTCGAGCGCCTCAGAGTCATTACTATCTTTCTCTCCTAAAGAGAGTCATTTCCTTGTTCCCGCGAGTGATGATCCTGTAGTTGCCTCCGTTTCTTTCCCCACTTCTTTATCTTCTTCTCCGAATGTAACAAAGTAGTATTATCAAAAAATGAACTCTTGTTGTTTCTTTTCTTTTTAGTTCGATTGCAGTTGTCATGGATTTTACTTTTTTTTTTGGAAAGCTCATGGATTTTACTTTGAATTCTTTTATAGTTGTTTTCGTGCTTTGGCTCATCATTCGTCTAATGGTGGGCCACAGTTGTCCTTCCTGATTTACTGCAAAGAATTGTTTTTGCTTATACTTCCTCGAATCATGTTGATTTGTTCCTCTAATTATGACTTCGTTGATTCGACGTGCCTATCAACTTTAAGTTTTTGTGTCAAGTCAGCTTGTTCTTTGAGCATTTACTTCGTTAACTCATCGTCTTGATCAACTCGAAGTTTTGTGTTAAGTTGACTTGTTTATTCAACTTTTACTTTGTTAATTCGACATCTCGGTCGACTCGAAGTTTTTGTTTAAGTTGACTTGGGTGTCCAACCTTTACTTCGTTAACTCGACATCTCGGTCGATTCAAAGTTTTTGTGTTATGTTGACTCGGGTGTCCAATATTTACTTTGCTAACTCAACGTCTCGGTTGACTCAAAGTTTGTGCTAAGTTGACTTGGGTGTCCAACCTTTATCTCGTTAACTCGACATCTCAGTCGACTCGAAGTTTTTGTGTTAAGTTGACTTGGGTGTCCAACATTTACTTCGTTAACTCAACATATTTTTGTATTAAGTTGACTCGGGTGTCCAACTTTTATTTGGTTAACTCGACATCTCGGTCGATTTGAAGTTTTTATGTTAAGTTGACTCGGGTGTCCAACATTTACTTCGTTAACTTGACATCTCGGTCGAATCGAAGTTTTTGTGTTAAGTTGACTTGGGTGTCCAACCTTTACTTCGTGGTTGATCAAACTAGAAGTTTATATATCCGACTTTTGTCATGATTTCTTGTTACTAGATACGTCATGATTTCTTGTTACTAGATACGTCGATTGCTTTGTACGACTAATTCTTTGGCACTAATTCATAATCTTATTAAAGTGTTGAATTCATAATCTTATTGATATTCCCTTTTGGATGTTTCCACCAACCTTAAGTATTTACGCTAGTTCGAAGTACGATTTGTTTTGCATTCCTTTGCTCGATGTTGGTCTTCATATTAGAGATTGACGTTTTTGTTGTTTTGTCTTCCTTTGCTTGATATTGATCCTCGTATGTTGTATACGTTGTCGTGACTGGCAGACTCAAGGTGTTTTTCTATTCGATGGCTGAGTAGTATTGGCTTGTCAATCATGTTTACGTCATCACCAAACTATCCGATCGTGCTTTCGTCAACACTGAACTGTCAAATCATACTTATGTCAGCGCCAAACTGTCCAATCATGCTCACATCAACACCGAATTGTCCAATCATGCTCACATCAACACCAAATTGTCCAATCATGCTGATGTTGGCTCCATGTTTAGTGTCAACCATCGGGGTTCGGTTGAGTCTGTTGCTGTCAGTTTTATCGTTAGTGATTCGAGTCGAGCTTGCATCCGGTGGTAGTACCTTTTGAATCATATTGTTGGTTGATTCAAACTTCTCCATGTTTTGTGAATTCGTAAAATGACTTGTTGGTTTCATTAGTACTCTTGTTCTGATAGAAATCAGTTCGAGTGAGAAGTTTTTCTAGCCGCTTCTTCTGTTAGGTTGTGTGTTTTGCTTCCTCTAGCTATGCAATGTATGGCGTATATTAGCTCTCTGGGTTGTTCTTTCGATCCCGCAACATTATCTACTTTCTCCTTCCATGTAAGTAGGGATGGCAGTGGGGCGGATTTTCACAGATATTCGCCCCACCCAATCCGTATGAGGCGGATTTGGATATGGTTAAACGGGTTTTGGGGCGGATACGGATATCCAAACAACATCCGTCGAATATTCGAGGCGGATACGAATTTGGTCATATCCGCCCCACGGATATCCGTTTAAGTATGAAATTTACATAAATACCCCTGGCCCTATAAAAAGGGAAAAAAACCCCTACCCATTCGATCAGTTACATCTCTCACTCTCAAACTCTCTTTCGAAGCAGAGAAAAAAAAACTCGAAGAAGAGAAAAAAAAAAAAAGCTCGAAGAAGACTCAAGTGAGACTCAAGCTCTCACATTTTTTTGGTAAATCTGAAGAAATTGAACGATTTTGAAACTAGGAGAAGATCCGGTGGAATTCAAGAAGACGTTTTTGAAGAAGAATGAAGAAGAGTGTGTTGAAAATTTAGAAATGAAAAAAAAGAACGAGGGCTTCATCTTCTTCATCTCTTCATCTCGATCTTCTTCATCTTCCGATTTTTTTTTTTGGGTTCAGATCTTCATCTCGATCTTTTTTTTTTTGGGTTAAATGGGGCGGGCCGGATATCTGTCTATCCGTTCGGGGCGGGGATGGTCTTAAAAAAAATGATAAACGGATATGCGGGACGGTTTTGGGGACTTGAAATCCTCAGCGGGGCGGGGATGGGTTTGCTCAAATCTGCCCCAATCCGCCCCGTTGCCATCCCTACATGTAAGCTGTTTATCTGGCATTTCGATGAACTCGTCGAGTGTTCTTTTCTGAACCCAGTGCTCAATTTCGTCTTTTAGATTGTAGCAGTCTTCGGTATCGTGCCCATGATCCTTATGGAAGGAACAACATTTGCTTTTGTCTATTCCTTTAGGGTTTCCTCTCATCCTAAGCGGCCAATTGACATTATCCCATTTCGCTATGTGCTTCAGTATATTTGCTCGACTTGTTTTCAGAGTTGTATATGGCTTGTATGTGTTCTTCATCACGCTCGTGTCGAGGTCGCGCTAGTTCTAACTTCTCAGATTGTTGTTGTGAATCGCTCCTTCCGCCATTTCGATGTTTCTTAGATTGGTTGCTACCCTCCCGTTGTCCGTCATCCAGTCTTTTTTCTTCATTTCTTTCTTGTTTCCTTGAAAGACTATTTTTTTGGTCATTTTCCCTCCTGGCAGCTTTCATCTCCTCAAGGGATATGTGTTTTTGTTTTATTTTCAGCAGGACTGCCATGTCTTTTGGAGTCTCTAGGTTAAGAGCATCAAAGAAAGGTCATCTCTTTTGTCCGACAACGAAGGTTGCAGCGGCTGTGTCGTCGCTACTTCCATTGATCATTGTTAATTCATTGGTAAAACGGGTGACATATTCCCGTATTGTCTCTTCGGGCTTCTGCCTGATATGCAGAAGGTAGTGTGGTCATTTCCTCATCCTTTGGCTCTCGATAAATCTAGTGATAAAAGCAGTGGCCAAAGCTTGGAAGGAATCTATCGACCTTGGTGATAGGTTGTTGAACCAATTCATTGTTGTCCACATGTGAGGCTAGTCGGGAATATCCTGCACAAGATCGACTCTGTGGTTTCCTTCAGGGCCATCATATGGTGGAAATGTCTCAGGTGATCAGTTAGGTCGGTAGAACCATCTTATACTTCGAACTTTGGCGGAGTGAACTTTTTCGGCATTGCCGTTTTCATGAGGGCGTCAAAGAATGACGGCTTTGCTAACTCGTATAGTATGTTGGGATCCGTGACTCCTATCCTTGACGGGATTTCAGTAAGCGTCCCGTCACACAGTGGAGTCTTGCCCTGAGGGAACTCATTACTTTCGAGGTTTCCCTGTTGGGTTTCTGCTGGGACTTCGTTAATTCCTCGAGTTTAGTTGGTGGAGTTTTGTTGTGGCAGTGCCTGAACAGGATCAGCAGGCTGAATGCACTACTGGGTGATTTTCTCCAGCATCTTTGTCATGTAACTCATCTAGGCCATTAGTAGGTCTACCCGAGGATCCGTGGCAGAGTCGCTGGATGTTTGGGTTGTTTGGGCTATTGCATGTCGTGGATTCGGATTCTCGGGTGCCATCGATCCGATGATTAGGGTTGCATCCCATTCATGAGCTGCCTGTGATGCATCGTTGATAGTGGGAAAGTTGTTACGAAATCACTAGGTTGAGGGTCTGTTGAGTCTGTCATTTGTTCTGATGGCTTGTTGATCTTTTATCAGATAATGGTGAGCTTTGTCACTGTGGATCTTGCTTTTAGAAAGGAAACTCGTCGTTCCCCACAGACGGCGCCGAACTGATGCGTTAAAAAATCGTCCTCTTATGAGTTTGACCTGCAAAAAAAATTTTAGACTGTCAATGATCACCTTTTTTGTGGCCAAAGGCACTCCGATGCTTAAGCCAGCAACTCTGCTGGAAAAAGGAAGTAAATCTGGACAAAACTCAATTCAAGTTGCATACTTGTGTCGAATGTTTCCTTTACTTTTTATAATGGTATCGGTTAATTCTCTGTGTGACTTAAGCATGTGAGGCGTAACGGAAAGAGATGTTTCTCGTAGCAGTCTCCTCCTTAATGGAGATACGTCCGTGGAGGTTTAACTCCCTCCACGACTCTTTTTTGGTGCAACGTTTCTCTTCTTTATGAGAGAACTCGTGTCGGGCCTGAATTCGGGCTCTAATTCGTCCGGGCCTGGATTCGGGCTTTGTTTGAGTCTTCTCGATGGCGGGCCTTATCTGGGCCTCTCTAATTGGATTTATTCTTCTTGGGCTTTATGAGCTGGTCTAGTAGATTGGTAGCTATATTCTCGTGATGGGTCTTTATGCCACGTGTACGGCTGTGCTGATCGGTCTATTTTGATGTATCAACAGTTTTATTACTCATTTGAAATCAACAGGGTTTACACACTTAAGTGTTTGTACTATAGGTCCAAAAATACCAATTCGTCAACGGAACCCAATTTCGCTTGGACAACATCTTTCCGTTTGGCCAATCATTTCATTTGTCTCCATCATAGATGTTTTCTTGTCGAATATCATTATTTATATCATTGCCTTTTGATATTGCGGTAGCTATCATATATGGGAATATGTCATCGATGATCATTTCATTTGATTCCACATTTCTCTTTAATATATTGAGATCTCTTTATTATCAGGTCCTCGAGCCTCTTCGGGGGCTTTCATTGTTACTGCAGGGATATGAGCCTATTCCAAAGCTTTTAAACATAACATTTTCATGAATGTTATGTCATGCTACTGCTAGAACGATAACCTCTTCAGGAGCGTGATGTAATGCTACTTCTGGAGCTTCATGACCTCTTCTGGAACGTCATGTCATGCTCTTTTGGAACTTCATGACCTCTTCAATAGCATCATGTAATGCGATTTTTGGAGCTTCATGACATCTGCTGGAGCGCCATGTCATGTTATTTTTGGAGCTTCATTTACAACTTCTTCTGGAGTCGGTACAATTTCTACAAGAGTTTCAAGCATTGCTTTTTCGGGAGTATTAGGGCACAAATTTTACTAATTCTCATTTTTCGAGGAGTTGAATCTTTAAAACCTATAGGTCTGTCACGCTTTTGGTGTGCAACAAACTCATTACCTGCCTTATTTGAAGTTTATCCTTCGAAAATACAAATTCGAGCAGGTGTCTCCCACGCTTCTAGCATACCGTAGATTCACCTGCTACCTTATTAGAATTTTATCCTTCAGGGATATAAATTCTGAAAGATAAAATTCGAGCATGTGTACTGATAATTGGTACATTTGACTTTAGTTACTTTGGCTACATCATAAATGCATCAAGTAATTAATTCATAACTTTCAGATGAGACAAAGTTGAAATATTCGACAATAATTCACACTGCTCCATATCACTATGTTGTTTCGTTAGAACAATGTAAGAACAACTTGTCTATTTCCCTCTAACAATGAGAATATAGTCTTATAAAGCTGAGAGTATGCAATACTAGCAGAAAAATGTCACTAGTTAAATCTGACAGTGTGTAATGGGCAGCAGGTAAGAAGTTTCGCAATATACAATACTGCATTTTCCTAAACACTATGGGATAGTCGAGATTGTAAGTAAAAGTCGTCAAACAAGGTGAAGACGAGTAATTTAAATTTGAATTAAACAATTTTGTCCATGCAGGTGGGACTGTTGAACAATAGTTCCTATTGATGAGCAAAAACAATCGAAAACTGAAAACAAACTCAGTTATATTGTCAAATTAGATAGACTAGATACAAGGGTGTAAAACTTTTGCACTAAACAAAATAATATGTGACACAAAAACATATATAAGACCATCTAATAAGAAGAATGTTAGGTGAAACAAGGAGTACATAAGTACTTATAAGTGGAATATGTATTAAGGTTGACTTATTTAAGCTTATAGCAGAAAATGACATGTGATACAACAACTTTGAGAATTGTATAATCCTAATAAATTAGCAAAAAAAATTCTTTAATGTAAGCTTTATGCTTCCAATATTAGATGTGATGCATATATATTAAAATGAAGCAAGTTCATCAAGAAATGCAAAAATAAATTGTGGGCTATTTTGAAACCTTCAATAAATTGCATAGCTCCAGCTATGATAGACTACATTTGTATCTTAAGGGCAATGTTGAGATGTTATGACTTGTCAGTATATGATGGGTAGTGACACTATTAATGAAACATATATAATTATCCAACATTTGGAGTTTATAAACAAAAAATGTATGCAGTAAAACAAATAAATTAAGCAACTTTTTCAATATAATATCATCATGATATGTCTCCTAGAACGTAACCAAAATTGAGAGGGATGCTCATTTTCTGTAGTAGGTGTTCTAGACTACTTCGATTGGTTTATAAAATAAGTATTAGACATGTAGCGACATTGTGGTAACCACTTATGCTGGGGTGATTACATTGGCTAGTAGCTACTTTTAACCCACATAGAGAAAATTATAATAAAATAATAACTGAAATGAATACAAATATGTTATTATACATCAAAACATGTCACACATATCACACTAGTATATATATCATATCGTACCAACCAGAACTGATTCTACTAGTCTTTACATATTTTGTAAACCTTGTTATAACTTGATGATTTTTAAAAATTTGTTATAACATCGATACTTATTTCCATAATCCATCATGTCTTTGGTCAATACATATGTGCAATGGCGGACCATCAACTTCATAAGAACAATCAGATGATAGCTTTGTAACCACTTGAACATCCTCTACTCTTATAGAAATATCATAACAGTTAGGAGGTGTGGTTGGATAAGATGCCAAGTGGTAATGTTGAGGTGGAGGTACATCCACTGTCGGAAGTGCGGTTACATTTAACCTTAATGGCTCAAGTGTATTTGCTCTTGAAGATTCTGAGGCCAACCTCATCAAGTTACTATTCTCATTATGAATTGGAGGATGATATTAAATTGAGATCGATTACACATTCACTCCAAAGCGTTGTGTACAACACCTGGCTGAGATACTATATGATGACAAATAATACTTTCATGTGTTTGTGGTCTTCGAAATACCCTTGTCCTAAACACTCGATGGATCATTTATTCTAGAAGCTCAAGCGATTGTAGATCGATTTCTTCCTTATGAGCTTTTATATCTTTAATGCGAATTTCATCCTCGATAAATATCAAATCATCCCACAGACCCATGATATTTGAAAAGTAGTACACGAAAGAATTAACACAATTTCCCAGGAAATAGGGTCACATTACTGAAGTATAGCATTCCTAAGCTCTTATATCAAAATTATGATGCCCTTAATTCGAAACATATATACTTCGAGATATCATCCAAGATCAAGACGACGTGATGTAATATTCTTTAATGTAGTATACTTCATAAAATCTTACTTTTACATCCTTTTACAATATCTTTGTTTTCTCTCTTATTTTTATAAAACAAATGGGAGCCTATTTATGGGCCAACCCTTCTAGGCGTCGAGGAAAGGGGTGAGGGGTGGGATTGACCGCTCACCCCCTCGAGATTCGCAAAGTTGTGCATCTCGAGAGTGCATGCATGCGTCTCGAGGGTGATGAGCAGTCACACCCACCCCCTCGCCCCTTTCCTCGCCATTTAGAATTTTCCATTTATGGGCAAAAAGAGTTGGCTGAGGCATGACACCTACCCTTCCTATGAGTTAAACTCATGCCACCTAGCAAGTGGTTATAGGTGGACATCCACCACCTTCTACCACTTTCTGCAGTCACGATGCTATTCTACATGCATTTAGCAACCAAAATTCATTCGTACTTTTCCTTCTCCTAGAAACACATTCTACAAAGTCAGTTGTCAATATCTTGTAGTTAGTTTTGTTAAATAACATTTACAAAAACTAAAATACCTCAAATACGTGTAGCCGTGTAGGAAAGAACTATATAGGGATCCATGAAGTGAAGAAGATGTTCACACATTTACTAATTTGAATTTGACACACAAGAAGATGTCTAAACATAAGCCCTAACCTTACTTAGCACCATCCACAAATCATACACAAACAATAAATTCATCATAATAAGGTAGTAAACTTTCTCATTTTCTTTAAGAAAAGAAAAGATGAACCATCATTGGGTTTCTTTGTAAAAGAAGAAACAAAAAAGTCCATGGGTTTTGATCATCACTCCATTCAAATGGTCCCCAAAAAAGACGTTATTGATGGAAATTGAGCCCACAAAAAGCCATTACTTTCAACTCAAAAACTGGAACCAAAAAAGACCCGTTGGAGCAAAGTTTTTCCATTTTCAGTGGCAGTTTCGTATTGATTGGCTGCCACAAAATAAGGTTCAAATAGAGAGATGGGAACGTGTTGAAACAGAGAGGTTGAGAACGACTCCCAATTAATCCATCCATCGAACGATTCATCGATCCCTCGATCGATTCATCGAACAGAACCCATCACAAAACACCCCCACGCAGTTCGACGAGTTCACTCACTCTCTCACACACACACACACACACAACAGTGAAACAGAGAGAGAAGCAGAGGAAGAAGAGATAATGAGCTTTATGAACGCCGACAAAACTTTTTCCTACATTTGGGGCTGAAAACACTCTATTACTTTGTCTTCTTAAACACGCATCTCTCTCTTTAGATGTTTGGGTTCTCTTTAGAGTTTGGGGTAGTTTTGTTTTCTGTGTTCATTTAATGAAAAGCAAAAAGTTTTGATTTTGGTTGTTGGGTGAGTAGGGGTTGTGTGTTTTAGGGTTTGGGGTTGGAGGATTTTGGAAAAAGAGAGTTAGGGTTTGGGGGAATTTGGTCTAAATGAGCTGTTTTTCGTGTTTGATTCCAAGAAGAAGGAAGGAGGTGAGCAAGATCGAGGATAGTACTGGCATTCGATCCTCTTCGAGATATTCTTCAGGTTTGTTTTGCAATTCTTGCTTGTTTTGTTGTCTGAATTCTGGGTTCAATGTGGTTATTGTTGCGTGTTTAAGGAAATTTTGCAGAGAATGATAAGAAGAAAGAAATTGTTAGTAAAGAGAAGGAGAGGAATAGCTCGAAGAGGGGTGCTCGAGGATTTACGTTTCGTGAACTTGCCACTGCAACTACGAACTTTAAAGTGACCAATTTGATTGGGGAAGGAGGTTTTGGTAGGGTTTATAAAGGGCGCCTTGAAACAGGCCAGGCAAGTTGTTTTCTTTAACAATTCCGTGAAAATTTGTTTGAATTATGAATCTTTTGGGTGCAAATATTGAAACTTAGAGCTTAATTGTGTGCATTTTGGTGATGGCGTTGTGTAGATTGTTGCAATTAAACAGCTTGATCGGAATGGGATCCAGGGGAATCAGGAATTCATAGTGGAGGTTCTCATGCTAAGTCTTCTACACCATTCGAATCTTGTAAGATTGATTGGATACTGTGCTGATGGAGATCAAAGGATATTGGTTTATGAATACATGCCAATGGGAAGCTTGGAAGATCATCTTTTTGGTGAGTCATCTTTGCTTTTTGGAACTTCTAGCTTATCTGTTTCTTTGTTGTTGTAGAGCCTAATAATCCTTCATGTTCATTTTTTGAATAAAGTATATCAACCTAGAAATCAATTAAAGGTCATTTATGCTTTTCATTCTAGTGGTTTTCACATTGTGAAGTCTCAACGGTGAGTTTCCTTTACTAATACAATCTAAGCTGGCCTAGGAGTGTTTATTTGCTTTGTTGCTAATGAGAATGATCCCTTGTTGGTAATTCTGGTCATTTGGTATGGCGTCAATCTCTTGGTTGAAGGAAACGCATACATTTAATTATAGAAACCTAATCTAATTGCATCCAAACTAATTACTTTGGATCTTTTCAGCTACGTTGTTGGCTTTCACTGCTGTCTCTAATTTTATCTCCATTGCCACAAAATATTAGACCTATATTCTGAAAATTTTGGTGGGAACTTTCTTCATGATGGACATGACCCAATACCAGTTCAGCTCCTTTCAATATTTCCAATCCAGTAGAGAGGATGCTGATAAGTTGTAGAATCAGCGAGTGCTGTTTTCACCAAGAAACAATTTGCCTCGAAAGTTAACTGCATGATAAACGTTGTGGCGTGCATATTGACTTTGAATGTGTAGGACCACTTTCTACTAAATCTCATCTTTATAGTTGTACTTGGTTTTGACAATGACGAAGCGAAAGCTTTGGGGCCTCGGTTCTACTAGGAGGAATCAAAAGCCTTGCATGAGTAAGGAATCTTAAAAACATACGGCCTTTTATAGACTAACGATACTTGAAACAAAAGCAAAACAACTTCCTTTCATAACCACAAGAATTCTTCCTCAAGAGCCTGCCTGTCCTGGAACATCCTTGCACATGAACAAGTAATTTGAGGAAACCTGAACGAACCCATAACAAGAACAAAGCACGTTGCAAATTTCCACCACACTGGATTGTCATAAGCAACATCCTCAATTGACACCATCCAACAAGGAATGCTATCTGTACAAAAAAAAGGGTATTAATTCCATTTCTTAATTCTTAGGTGCATCCAAAGATGCAGGGTGTTTATCGGATGAGGTAGGAGTGTGGGGTTGGGATTGGGATCAAGCTTATGTTTAGATTCAAACTTCTAGTAGAATGTGTTGGTGGTATTTTTTTCAGGAATAGGTTTAATTATGGCACATGATGTTTTGGGAGTAGTGAGTGGAGCAGCGAGTAGGGCTATGGCATGAGAGATGTGATGAAACATGGGGTACGGGTGGAACATTGTTGTTGAGCTTGCTCTCAAGAGAAAAAAATGATTTGATCCTCTAAATTGTTGTGTTTGTTGGATAACTCTGAAACATGGATTCCATAATTTCTGTCTTGGGAGCAGTCTTCAATATCACATTTCCTCTATTGGCACATGCCTAGTCTCACTCTTATGAGCTGAAAGCAATTAAACCCACAAGTACATGAGGAGGGATCAAGAGCCTTGAAAATACAAGGAAAATGAGAACTTTACAAGCATATGGTTTAATATTATGAAATTGGATCCACTACAATATAAAGAGGATAGCGTTTTATGGACTAACATATTTTCACTGAAATAAAACAACTTTATATAAATCATGAAAATTACTGATTTCATAACCTTGTTAGACTCTAAACTGCTACTTTTAAATTGGTTGGGAAAATGACATATTTGGAATAGCTTCAAACTTGGAATTTTCTGTCCCAGTCTCTCTTGATGACCAAATACATGTGTAGTGCCTCAAACTGCTGGATTTATTTATTTACTATTGTTGTTTTTATTTTTTCTATCTTTATTATTGTTGTTAATTTATTGCTCTTGTTGTTGATGTTCTTAATTGATTTTGAAATGCATCCATTGCATCATCTTTACTTTTCGTCTAGAGTTTGTTTGGCTCTTTAGTGGATTCTATCAAATTACATGATTGGAGTTTCATTTTTTGTTGTATTATCAGATGTGCCACCCGATAGACAGCCGCTGGAATGGAACACTCGCATAAAAATTGCTGTTGGTGCTGCTCGTGGCCTTGAATATCTGCATTGCAAAGCTAACCCTCCTGTAATATACCGTGACTTGAAATCTGCAAATATTCTTCTGGACAACGAATTCAATCCTAAGCTTTCTGATTTTGGACTTGCTAAGTTGGGACCTGTTGGAGATAATACTCACGTTTCAACAAGGGTAATGGGGACATATGGCTACTGTGCCCCAGAATATGCTATGAGTGGTAAGCTGACACTCAAATCTGATATTTATAGCTTTGGCGTGGTTCTTTTGGAATTGATTACAGGGCGGAAAGCAATAGATTCTACTAAGATGCAAGGAGAGCAGAATCTAGTTACTTGGGTGAGTTATATCATGTTCAGTATGTGAGTTTTTCCTCCAATCCTTGTGTTTGAACATCTGGTAGTTGTAGTGTCTCTAGTCTCCAATAAAAAAATTGTTGTTTCTACTAGGCATTTTATTCTTTTCTTATATTCTACTCTACACTGTTTAGCACCATAGAAGTTGTGAGTTTTACCCCATATTCATGTAGGTTCAAAAGATTACATTGGATTTTTGAGAAAGTACCCATTTTGTGATTTTGACCCCAAATCCAGTTCGCCTGACAGTGAACCCTATGTGGGTGGTTTGTGCTCGTGAAAATTCAAACCAGTGACAGCTACTGAACTAGTCTTGAGGTGCTTATCACATCAATTTTTTTGTTTGCATTCTGTTTATGTACTGCAAGCTTAGTTTCTGCTTTCAAGGAATCTGAGTAGGCACGGAAAATATGGCTAAAAAATGTGGTGAAGATCAAAACGTCAGCTGTTGTATTATTTCAACTTTACATCCAGTAGTTTCATTTTTCATTGTCTATTTAAGTACTTAAGTTGGAATGTTCAACTCATTTCACATATACTCTTCTGAATCCCTTATTTTGAATAAGTGTAATAGCATTGCAGGATTTTGTTGACTTTCACTTCATATAGTCTGTTTGAAAAGACTGTTTCCTTTTCTTTCTTGATTGTGTTCCAGTTTTATGTCTACTGAGTGTCATTGATGACTTGAGCCCCTATATTATCAGTTACAAAATCGTATATGCCAAGTCTATCTCTTGATTGTTGACAGTACTTTACAGTTGTCAATATCTTCATCCATCAGATTGTTCTTTGTTGAACTCATTTGTTTTTCTCATTCTTCCAGTCTCGTCCTTTTTTCAAGGACCGAAGGAAGTTTGTTCAGTTGGCTGATCCCCTATTACAGGGCCGATTCCCCAGCCGATGCTTGCATCATGCAATTGCAATCACAGCCATGTGTCTTCAGGAGCAGCCGAATTTCCGCCCCCTCATCAGTGATGTCGTTGTAGCACTTGAGTACTTGGCCTCTCAGTCATACAACTCCAGACCCCACACTGGTGCAGCTTGCAGTACCCCATCATCATCTCCTTCGCTACATGATGGGCACAACGAGCTATGAAAGTTCAGCATATCTTTAGAGTTCAGTGGTACAAATTGACTGGGATTCCTGACTAATAGAGGTGCCAAATTAATTATATGGGGTTTCGGTCAAGGAAAAAAAGGAAAAAGATCTAGACTTGCATTGTCACAGAATGATCTGGTAAGAAAAGCTTTTACCCTGGCAGTCTGTATTTATGAATTGTGCTTATGGATTACCTACCATTCATTACAAATTATAATGTTGCTCTATGTTATTCGCAAAACATCACTTTTGATTCTTACCTTTGCTTCACTCTGATTATACTTTTTGCATATGATGAAAAAGAAGGAAGCATTTGAAACCTGCTTGAACTTGTTTGGTGTTTTATAATATGATTATGTCTGCATGCTCCGACTAACTTATTCCTAATGCCCATTTGTATATATGAAAGTACCTAGTGAAACTTGATTAATTGGTTTAATAAAAAAGTCTATGGACCAATTGAACATTGAGTGATGTTTCAGCTTCTCTTACCTAAGTATTTGTCATTTATATCTTGATCTCAGGCTAAATCTTATTAAGCACACTGGACACCGTATTTGATAGGGGTGGGCACGGGACGGGATGGGACTAGATATACTCATCCCTATCCCATCCCGTTCATACGGGATCGGGACGGGATGGGAAAAACCCCATCCCGACCTCGTCCCATCCCAAACGGGTTCGGGACGGGACGGGATCAGCGTGCTAATCTGGAGAATACATTTTGAACATATTATCAACTAGAAGTCTGAAGTTCTAAAATACATAGAACATATTAAAGTCAACTCAATTCTGCTGGAACATAATCAATTCTGCTGGAACATACTCAAAAAATACATAATCAAATCTGCTGGAACATACTCAATTCTGCTGGAACATATTAAAATACATATTCAATTCTGCTGGAACATACTAAGTCTGCTGGAAGCCTGGAACAGTCTTGAGTCTGAGCATAATGTTGGAATCTGAGTCTGAGTCTGAGCATAATGTTGGAAAGAAAGTTGGAACATTCTGAGTCTGAGCATAATGTTGGAACTGTCTGAGTCTGAGTCTGAGCATAATGCTGGAACATACTAAGTCTGAGTCTGAGTCTGAACACCTGAAAAAAGGAATGAAAAAAGGAAAGAAAGTTAGCTAACAGTAAGGCAAATTCAATCCTAGTTTTTTATTTTCAATCTAAATTTGATCTTGTACAAATTCAATCCCATTTAGTAGCTAACAGTAAGGCAAATCTAATCCCTTAACTAACAGTAAGGCAAATCCTGTTAAATAATTCAATGCTGGAACATCCTAGTTGTTAAGTAAGTTAGCTAACAGTAAGGCAAATCTAAAAATGTTCTATACATCAGTATATTTGTATGGGCATCCACAATTCTAAAATAAATAATTAAATAAAAATATTAATAATTAATATTAATAAATTAGTTCGGGAAGGGACGAGATTGAAAATCTTCATCCCATCCCATCCCATTCTAGATCGGGATGGGACGGGATCGGGATGAAATTATTCAATCCCATTAAGACCCAGAAAAATCGGGACGGGATCGGGACGGGAACGGGATCGCGGGATGGGATGCCCGCCCCTAGTATTTGATAGTTATTTTAGTACTTGCCTGTAAAACTTCTCTATTTAACTCTGCCGCTTAGAGGTGGGGGGGATTTGAAAATTCATTTTGTTTCTCACGAACCTTGGTCGCAAATTGGGTACTCACACATTGACTAACAATCTAGTTAAGGGTTTTGTTAGCGAATACCAAAACCACCATATTGGGCCCCCATCATGGGCCTTGGTGGTGTGGGATTTTTCCAAAAGGCCCCGTTGCTATTAAAGGAGTGGACTATTCCTTATAAATCTTGGTGGCAACTCCTCCTTACTTGATGTGAGACTATTCAAGCCAACACTATCCCAATAGATTTCTCACTATTTAACTTGCCAGACTAATGGCTCGTTGGCCCTTCTTTGTTTATGGCGGTCTTTATTTTTTGACTATATATTTGTTGATTTCTAAACTACGAAATAAGATCATGTATAGAGGAACGCATGCGATGTATATACTTGTCTCCACTTATTTTATCTTTAACATTAGAGATTTTATTGAATATCTCTATCAGTATGCTTTCTAACGGTTATTTTCCCTTCTTTGATGGTTGTGTTTGCTTGCTTGTGTGTTTGCCTGCCAACTCAAGATCTTTTTCTATATATATCTATAATTATGTGTATGTAAAAATTTGTATATATTATATGTATGCATGCATGTGGGTTTGCTTGATCAGGAGTCGCACTTTTTTGCTGAAAGACAAATAAGGATTGGTTTCTGGTTGCTACATAGCTGAAAATACACGTTGGATTGGCACTCTTCAGAGAGGTTTGTAAAAGGGATTCAATTGGTAAAAAATAGAGTGAAGCTTTTTGGTCTTTTCCGATCACCTGAAAAATGTTAGTATCTTTCTTTCATTCATTTATAGTTTTTCAGATGATAACACTTGATTTAAATTTGTTTGAGTTCCCATTGAGATGCAAAAGAATTGATTAAGTTGTGAGTAGATAACAAACGATGGAAATGAATGTCCACAATATTGTCTTTTGAGAAGTTTGTTTCAAAGCTGATTTCCTATCTGTTTGATCCATTCCATCGTATTGAATGTACCCATCACCTTCATTTCAGTTTATCTTTTCATCGACTTGCTATCCTTGATTAGGCGCTTGAAGGATACCTATCAAGGATAAAATTTGTCTCAGCTCAGCTCAAAATCATTTGGGTTGGTGTTGAAAATTTGTCAGTGTCATGAGCGGGCAATTTGTGGGGCCAGGAAAGAGTTGTCTTTGCATGGGCCCATGAACATGTACTGCCATGATTTTCAGAAGAAAAAAAAAAGTCAAGACTTTTTTGGTTGGTGGACTGGACCTATTTTGTATTTTGCTCTTATGTCAACTGTGGGTGTGAACCCTGTGCATACAAATTTAATGCTTAAAATTTCCTTATGTCCAGGTCCAAAGAGACTTATGGTCCTCCTTTTTCATGAATTTCCTTTTCTGCAGTCCAGTCAAACATTGCGAATTTTCTTTTTGGCAATCTTCCAACTTCGAAGGTAGCGTAAGACGCACTTTGCAATATTTTTTTCCGCATACTGGGATGGTGCAGGCTGTGCTGTGTAGTGTGCTATAATTATGTAGTTTCTTTTGCGCAAATGAGAGCGCAGTTGCTTTATTGTAATGCATTTTGCTCTCTTTTTTCTTCCTCCAATTGAATTATTCATCAGCAGTTGCACATACCTGAAGTCCAATTTAGAATTCGAAGTAGATTTTAGATATTCTTCTTGGTTAATCAAGTATACCTGTGCGGAAGCATACAATATTGTATTTTGATGTAACCAAGGAAGTTCTCTCATTTGATTAATTGCTCCTTGTGCACTAAAACTATTTGTTGAGGAGATTATGTTCAAATTCAGATGATGCTCGATTTCTTGACTAGATAGCTTCAACAATTGTTGTTTACCAAACATACCGTACCATATTATTGACTGGGCAATAGTGGCATTTTCTTAATTCACTTACAAAAATATTTTGGTCAATGTGATGGCCAAACGACAAGTGAGTGATACAAGGTAGTGAGGTGCTCTTTCTATATAAATTGGGTCAAAGCTCAGATGAGATCAGATGCCTACGCAACAAGAAATTCGGTTTACATGCAAAAATTGAAAATTTTTAATTTAATTTTTTTTATTGTGTTTTGGTCAATTTCATTTGCCCAAGTTCTAGGGAAAGTTCCTAGCTGTTTGTTTCAAACTTATGAATCTAATCAGAGGTTTGAATTTCTGAAAAAAAATAAAATAAAGTAACATTAGTATAATAATTGTTAAAGGTGTGATGGCTCAGAGGTTGAGCAGTGGTGGATGGTATCACTGGATTATAGAGTCGAATAACATATTTATTAGCCAAGTCAAATCTCTTGTTGGCTGCATTAGATCAAGAACACAAACCAGGCAAATCAACCTTGTATTAAATCGGGTTTAGGTGGATCGTAACGAAGGCTAGTCTTTGAAAAACTCGTGGTGGCAACAACCTGAAGATTATGTTTTCAAGCATCGTTCAAATACCATGCTTTGGTCATCGTTTGATTATAACCTACTAGCTTAGCTGTCGAAAACAACAAAATTATTCAACCACATGCTAATTTATAACACTATACATTAGGTAAGATATTTCTTGTATTTGGGATTCATAATTTTCAACCATTATAAATAATTAGAATAATTTATCATTTACCTCTTGCTAATGTTCTAATTTAGTGTTCAAATCAGTCTTGTTTAGTGAATGGTACCTTTGAAGAAGGACAAGAAACAATATTGAATATCTCGTTTGGTAAGCAACGTTAAAATAATCAAAAATATTAGTAATTGCAGATATTAAAAAATTATTTAGTTTAATGAAAACTTATTTTCGGTCCTCTTAGAGCGTATAATTTCTATATGATTTTTCAATGCAAACATTTTTGTAATTGCAAACATTAAAAAAATGAATTATTTGTTCACAAGAGTTATAATAACTCCAACAAAAAAAATATTTAAAATTTATATTTAAAATAGTAACTATATAATTCTATTAAAATATAGGCCATTAGTCAACTCATACAAAATTTCTTTAAAGATTATCTTTCACAAGTTATTTTGTTCAACTACGCTAAGGGAGAATGGAGTAGCCTCCGGTCATGTTATGATTATAACCTAAAAAAAAATAATATATTCAACTAACAATTATAATTTAATATTCAACTATAATATTTAATTTAATATTCAATTATAACAATTATATATATATTTGAAAACATCCTAACTAACAATTATAATTTAAGTAAGATGTAATCTCGTATAATGGAAAATCATATTAATATTCAACTATAAAAAATACCACATGGTAGTCTTCTCTCTTGATTCAAAGCGGGGCAATCTATTTCACACTTACAAGGAAAATAATATTCAATTATAAAAAATACCACATGGTAGTCTTCTCTCTTGATTCAAAGTGGGGCAATCTATTTCACACTTACAAGAAAAATATTTCTCTGATCTCCCAGTAAATTCATGGAAGTTCAAAAAAATGAAATTTTGATTAATTTGTATCATCAGTCAACCTGTTTTACAAAACTTTGAGGCATCATTAATGTCTCATCTTTGGATCTAATCCAGTTTTGATAACACTGTTTGTGTTCACAGTTTGGTTACAAGAGGCATTGAAGTACTGAAGAGGTACTGAGTGAGGCAATTATTACATTCACAAATTTAGGGAGCTTTCCTTTGTCCAGTGTCATTATGATCAAGTATTGTGATTTTATTTTTTGAGTTAATTTTCGTTCCCTGATTTTAATAAGTATTTTGTGAAATATTTTGTTTTGTGTAAAAAAAGCGTAAAAATTTCAATTGTGATTTCAAATTTAACAATATAAATTATGCATTTCAATCTCTTAAATACTACATAAAAAGTCTCACACGACTCGTAGTGTCATACAAACTTAATATTAGATATGAATCAATCACATAACAAACTTTTGTTACTAAAATAACATTATAACATGCTAAAATATACAGAGATTAAATTATTTATTTATTTTCTCAGGAAAATTTCAACATATTTCAAATTTCGAAAGAGATTTCGGTAACTTCAAAATAAGAAATATTCGGTGAAATTTCGACATATTTCGAGAAATCACATTCCTTGATTATGACCCCATTAGGGCGTGGAAGTGTCTACGTGTATTTTCTATTTAACCTTAAAAACTTTAGACTTTAATATTTTTTTATTTTATTCAAGAATTTAATAATAAGTAAAATTTTTAAATTTAAGGGGATTTGACTAAAGATTTTTATCCTTAATAAGCAAGCGATGCACGTGCTGCATGCCATCGAGCCACACTACGATTATTTTTTCTTGGGTTAATGCATCTGTGTTTGATTGTGCTTTTGATTATAAAGTCTAAAGTTTTCAAGGTAAAATAGAAAATACACGTCTTGTATGCCCTCGACGTGTACTATGACTGAGTTAATGTATTAGAGTTTGACAGGGATTCGATTATAAAGTGTAAAGTTCGGAGGTAAACTAGAAAAACCAAAGTAATCAAAGATTACAATCATTATTGTAAGTTCATATTTACAATTTATAGATAATTAGGGAGCTGCAAGTAAAATATGTTAGGGTTGAGGTATAATTAATCAATGTTTGAGAGGGTTGGTTTTGATTGAAGAAAAAAATATGAAATGTTAAGGGCAAAATTGTAAAAAATAAAAATAGTTTTTTCGTTTAAAAGACACAAAAATCCTTCTTCACTTTTTTACCTACCTTTTGATTTTTCTTGTAAATAAGATGAAGTTGAGAGGGTTTATTTATAATTTACAGATAACTAATGGGCTTCAAATAAATTATGTTTGGGCTTAGGTATAATTAATCAATGTTTTAGAGATACTTGTTTTGATTGTAAAAATTATTAAATGTGAAGGACAAAAATGAAAATCCAAAAGTTAGATATAAGGGCGTATTTATAGTTTATAGATATTGAGGAAGCTTAATATAAATTATCTTAGGAACTTAGGTATACTTTATCAATTTTGAGATGGATGGTTTTGATTGAAAAAAGTATGAAATGTAGATGGCAAAATTTTAAAAAATATATAATTGCAATTTTCATTTAAAAAACACAAACACTTTTTTTTCCCTTTTTACCCATTTTTTTTCTTGTAAATAGCATGAAGTTGAGAAGGCAAAATGGGAACCCGAAAATCAGGTTAACGACATGATGTTGTCCATGTCAGGTTGCATAAATGATGGGTTGGTCACTGAAAATTGGAAGCTATACCATGGATTGTACGAAAACTGATAGTTTGAGGGTTCAACCCTAATCACCTTGCAAACTTGTGGCTGATGGTAGCATAAATTTAAGATTTGAACCTTCGGAAAACATTTAATGATTCTAGCTAGCATTCTATAAAATCTCTACTTGCCCTATAAGAAAAAAAAACTCAAATTTAGAATAAAGGGCGAGTCTCAAGGAATGTGATTTGGCGAAATTTTAACGAAAATTTTGTTTTTTTTTAATTACGAAAAGAAAAAGGCGAAAGAAAAAAAAATTACATTTTTTCGAAAATTTTTGAGGTTTTTCCATTAATTTCATAAATTTTTTTCGTAAAATACAAATATCAGCTACAAAAAAATTAAATTTTTTTTTGAAAAATTTCGGTTTTTTTTTTGTAATTTTTTTTTCTTCGTATTATCAATTCTTCAAATTATTTTATGTTTATTTATCTTCAAATTATATACCCTGAAAATTTATTATATATATTTTATGTATCTTTAAAAATTTTAAGTTTTTTCTTTACATACCGAAATATTTCTTAAAATCAGAAGACCGAAACGAACTCGAAAATCAAAATCACAATCCTTGGCGAGTTTAAGGGTGTTACTGAAAAAAATACCACATTCATTGTTGGTACTTAATTTGGGCTAGCAAACCCAAAAATACCCAATAGGATATGGGTAAAAGAAGTTTCTTTTGGACGTAGTACAAGACTCGAGTACCCATGGAATACATTTGCATATATCGTCTAGAAGTGTAGACTGTTTTCAAGTCTGGTTTTGCCTTTTAAGTCACATTCGGACTTTTATAACGACAAAAGCCTTGGATGAACAACGTCGTGTCTGCAACTCTAACTTATAGATTTTTCATATTGCCCCTCCACATTTCATATTTTTTACCATAAAAACTAATTACTCTCAAACATTGACTAATTATACCTAAGCTCTAACATAATTTATTTGAAATCCAAAATTATCTAAAACTATGAATATGCCTTTACATCTAACTTTAAATTTTTTATGATTATTTTTCTATAAAATTTTCTCCAAAAAAATACTGAATATATGTGAGCTCAGTGTAACCAAGCAAGAATAAATGTAGGGCTTAACAACTTTCACAATGGTGTGCTTGTCTCCTTACATTATACGACGTTGCTTGTTTGATGGTTAGGCTCCCAAACTATGCATGTGAATGTTTTGAAACTTCATAAGTGTAAAAAAAAAAAAAAGGATGTGAACAAAACATATTAGATTTATTTTGTGAACTTTCCTTGATTTCAAATGTTACAAACTAACTATTGAGCCTAAGAGCGCTTGGTCACTGACCTTACAACTTACACTTTCTTCTTGTTGTATAGTTTCCTCAGTAGATAGCAAAAGGAAAAGCAAATTTTTCAATTCGTGACGTGTGATTTCATCTGCCACACCTCTACTAACTCAGCCAATACACCTTTGACAGTATTTGAAATTTGAAGCTTATCTTAAACTCTATTTTATAAAATTTTATGAAAGTGAAAATTTTGTCTCCATTTTGGCTTCAATAGACTTTGGGATGAAACCGAGCAAAGCAGTGTGATACTAATATCATCAACAATACATTTTCTTAAAATGGTTATCACATTGTGATACAAAAATAACATATATGAAGTACAGACTATCATCAACTATTTTCCCCAATATGGCAATTGACTCTTTTTCTTCAAGAAAAATCTTTAAGTCTTGGAGATAATTCAGGGAGGTGCTATTTTAAGACCTAAATGAGAATGATCAAGCCGCATCGGGATCATGTGAATACGCACACGTAGATACATTGCTCATCAAATTATCCATTTATTGTTAACTCTAAGGGTGTGTTTGGTTGCATGGAATCCTATGTCATGAGAATCCATAAGGGGATCCCTACATTTTAGGCTAAATTGATATATCACTCCACATCTACCATTTGACCACCATTTGATTTTGTGATATATGGTGGGAATAGAAGTCCCATGAATATGGAAATCTCACTCCTTGGTCCCCCATGGCATGTGATTCGCATGTTCATGGGACTTCCATTCCCACCATTGATCACAAAACCAAATGGTGGATGTGGAGTGATACATCAATTTAGCCTAAAATGTATTGGTCCCCTCATGGATTCCCATGACATATGATTCCATGCAACCAAACACACCCTAAGATCAAAGTTTAATTGTACACTTTAGTTATATTTATTAGATGATCTTTGCTAACGAAACAAGTGATTCATACATATATAAAGACACCCTGTGGTAATAATCTAAAGAAAGAGTAAGGAAGAAACAAAATGTCGTGCTACTACTACTTGTAGTGCATTTTGTAAAATGCTACAAGAAAATGGTGCAACAAGGATATGGATCCACAGGGGCATCACTAAATTAAGTGGTGAAGAGAACCAATTGGCATTCCTTGTTATAGAAATGATTCCCCTTGTATTTTATTTCATTTCTTATCTTCAATAAAAATCTTCGTGTTTGGCAAAAAAAAATGCAATTGTGCACAAGGAAAGAAATGTTGAAGAGTTCTAAACAAAAATAAGATAGAATGACTCGTCAAGAACCAGAAGTCCAATGTGATTGACCAATGCTTTAGAGCATCTCCAAGGGTAAAAGTTTTATTGAAGTATCAACTATATTACATTTTAACCAAAAGCTAATTTTTGGGATCTACTATTTCTTCATCTTTTTTTTTTTTTTTGAAAGGCAAGTAGGGTTTTTATAGGATCCCAGAACCCATAAAGATATCGCAAACTGGGTTTGAACCCATGACCTAGTGGTACCATCCGTCAAGCTCTAACCGTTGAGCTGTCATGCCATTGGCTACTATTTCTTCATCACTTCAACCACATTAATCATTTTAGCTTTTTCATCATTATTTAAATATATTTTTTTTCCTAATTTTAAGGATCTCTTATTTAAATTTTAAAGATGAATATTTCTGTGCAGCCTGGGGAGAGAACATTGATTAGTGTCTAGGGAAGGTATCCAGCACGTGAGTAATAACTTTATCCATTTCTCCATCTTCTCCAAATTCATGGCGAGGGATAGAGTTGACATTCATGTGCTGGACACCCTCCCGAAACACTAACCATGCACAAGGATTAGGTTGAGTACATTTTTATTTTTTTAAGGATTGGAGAAGATAAAAGTAAGAAAATAAAGTTTATAAATATTTTTTAGTATTTTGAGATGACATGGATGCTTCCAAGTATAGGGGCCGGGGAATGAGAGACCCTGATAAAATGAAGATATGTATAGGATGTTTCATTGAAACATGTTTTTTTCCACAGAGCCAATTTGAGGTCTCCCTTGAAGATGCTCTTACAAGGTGACAATTCTCGAAACATTCAAGCCATCTAAATTGTGACTTAATTCAATACTGTAATATGTGCCCCATGGTCAGTTTTCTATACTTCGATTTATTTTATTGGTTTTCAATTATATTTTCCTTGTCTATATTTTAGTTTTTTTTTATCGGAGTCTAGACATGTTACTATTTAGAACAAACAATACAAATTCATTATTCCTTGTTTTATTAAAAATATTGCCATAAATAATGCAATTCTACAATAAAAATGTACAAAATGCTAGGAAACCAAGTTTCTACAACTATGTTTTGCAATCAGAATGAAATGGCATGATCTTGAAAGAATGATGAAATCTCCATAATGTTTATGTGGCCTTGGGCATGTTCAAGAAGTTGCAATTTAATATACTTTGTGACTAAATTACACCACCACTTTTGTTGAAGGATAACACCATCATTTTTTTTAATCAAGGACACCAATACCCCTCACCTTCTCTTCTCTCTTCATAAGAGTAGCAGCGCCGCCACTACTGGCCGCACCACCATGCGCCGTCCACCGTGGGCTGCACCACATTTTTCTCTCTTCCTTTTATCATTTGTTCTTGTTCTTCTTCCTTCCTTAGTCTTCTTCCTTCCTTCTTCTCTTATCATTATCTTTTTCCTATTTTTATTCTCCTAGAGGAAGAGTGGAGAAGAAGAGGTACAATTGATGGTGGTCAGGGCGGAGTGGTAGTGCTTGATGGAGAAAAGAGGTGGTGGTGGCGGGGTGGTGCTTAATGGAGAATAAATGGAAAGAGGAGAAGATATGTGATATAAACTATTTTTTATTTATATTGGTAATGTCCTTCATTGTCATTCAGAAAGGTAGTGATGTCCTTCAGAAAATAGAACAATGGTGGTGTTCTTCAGTGGAATTGGTGGTGTCATTTAGTCACTGCTATGTTTTTTTAATGGATTTAACTTAAGGTGTATTTGGTTGCATGAAATTCTACTCCATGATAATCCATGTAGTAAGTTTAGGCAGTCAGGGCTACCAACCAATTTTTTGTCAGGATTCTGCTCTTTTACACTTTTACTCATTCTCTATAAAACTCAACCACAAACATCATTTATAGAACGGGTAAAAATGTGCTATGTTGGTGTGGCTTTAGTCGATCAGAAGACACTGCTATGCATTGCCACTTCCTTGGTGCTTACTAAATTTAGGACCTTTGCTTTTAATTAGGAATGCGAAGAAAGACACAAAATAAGTGACCCGTGTCCATTACATGTGTTCACTGTTCACGTACCAAACCACAAGCAGTGAAGCACCTTTTCAAATATACTGATCAACCTGAGCTAACCTGATGTGTCACTATTGCAGTGACTGATTCTTGTTTACCACACTCCTATGAGTGAAAATGGCTTCTTCTCTTTGAACTATTCTTTCTCAATTAACTAGAGAGAGAAGACACCTAGAACTTTGAAGTCTATGCTCATGACTGGTCTTTCCCTCCACAATATCCATTGACTATACACCATATAGAATTTTGACAGAGTCCCGTATTTAATTCATTTATATTTGTCTTCAAATACTCGAGCAAAACCAAGCTAGACAAACAAACAAGAACAATTGCCAATGTAAATTAAAATATTACAAACTTAATAACTTTGTAGAAAATAAGAGCCAAGCCAATCCTCTCTCGTAGTCTATACAAAGAGAGAAGTCTACGCCCTTTGTGTGTGCTCTGTTCTTCCTTCCTTCCTTCCTCTCTGTTCTTCCTTCCTTCCTCTCTGTTCTGTTTCACATAGGAGCAAAAGAAAAGGAAGAAGAGAAGAAGTAGAAGAAGAAGAAGAGGAAGAACATGATTGTTTGTGCAACTTGGGAGTAGAATCAACAAAAGGAGGGAAGAAGAAAGGTCAAGCAAGTATGGGTAATTGTTGTTTCTTCAAAACAGCTCAAGTGAACCATAAAAGTTCAACCACTTTAGCTTCTTCTACTCCAGGTACCCAAAACAATAATTGATATTTTTAATCTATGGGATCTCTTAAATTTCAGTTTTAGTTGATGGGTTTCTCTTATTTTGCTTAGATTCTATGTTTATGTGTGAATATCTATATGTAGAAATGGGGCTTGGTTTACTTTTTATTGGATCTTGTACTCAAATAGAAAGCCCTTTATAAAACCCATTTTTTCTCAACTTATGTGTGTGTCAATTGTGTTTTAGGACCTTAAAATTGTCATTTGTTCTCTCAAATCCAACTGGGATCTTCTTCCTCTTTGAATCCAATCAATATCCACTTTTGCCATTTCTTGACCAGATTCCTTTAGTTCAGAATCTTTCACACCAAATCCCTTAATTAATAATATGCTTTAGCTTTGTGTTAGAACATCAAAAGCTCACAACTTGACTTAAAAACACCATATGGAGTTTTGGATTTGTGGGTTACCATTTTTAATACCAGAAAAGAATCCATTTTGTGCTTGTTCATTAAATTAAAGGAATCTTGATTAGTACTCTTGACACTCAAGATCCATTGTTTTCACTATAGGAACATCAAAGAACAATAGAGATGAAGGTGGAATTGAGGGAACCAGTCGCACAAATAGTCAATTATCACCAAACTCGAGCATCGAAGAATTTTACCCAAATGGACACATCTTGCCTACACCAAACCTCAAAATCTATAGTTTTGCGGAACTGAAGATTGCAACAAGGAATTTCAGACAAGATACAGTCCTTGGTGAAGGTGGTTTTGGGAAAGTGTATAAGGGCTTGCTTGAGGAAAAATCGAATTCGAAGATGGGTTGTGGATCTGTTGTTGCAGTTAAGAAATTGAATTCGGAGAGCATGCAAGGATTTGAAGAATGGCAGGTAACTTTTGTCAATCCAATTAGTGTAACTTCCAATTTGGTGTGTGTTATTGTGGTTGATTTCTTTCTCCTCCCTTATTTTTTGTGTATGTCTATTTATCTGTATGTGAATTACATTATGAGGTTATCTTGTAAAATGTGAAATTATATTCTTACATACTGTTCAAATAAAGGCATCTCAGAAGTACAAGCCGGGGCGTCAAGCTCATACAAAAACCGTGTAACTAAGCATTGAGTGTGCTTAGGAGCCTTTCTCGGAACATTGTATGACAATGGTGGGGTTCTTCTTTTTATATTCTACATGTAAATTTTATGCAAATTGGCTTGTTATGTATGGAGGAAGGGTTTTCATGGCTAATTATGAAGGTTGCTTCATGGCTTCATCATAATTAGCTTTCTATGCGCGTGCACGCTTTCATCACAGTTAGCTTTCTTTGTGTGTTCTGGATCTGTACAACTTCAAGTGGCGTAGATGTGGGTAGGTAGCCATTCCACAATTGAGTAGTTCATGTGCAGTATCTGCATCAATATTTTGTGGTAATTATTTATGCATTTTTTTAAACATGCTATAATAATGTTCTTATTTCAAATGTCATTTATTGTTCCTTGTATATTTCTTTCGATCATGGAGTTAAGTAGCACATCAATAATGACACTATCAATTTTGTATGTAAAGCTGAAAATTAACAATTACAGTAGAAAAGAGATGCAAAATGTTTTTTTTCCTCTTGGCAAAAAAACTGTTTATGTACTTTTACTTGAATGATGATTTTTATTTGATATTTTTAACGTGCCAATCCTAAATGATGATGATTTTGTGTGTGTTTTAAGTAGATTAAAATCGATTTTAGACACTTGAATATTTATTTTACAACCGTGATTGTGTTAATATCGTTTTGTTGATTCATGACATGTGCAGTCAGAGGTGAACTTCTTGGGGAGACTTTCACATCCCAACCTTGTAAAGCTCTTAGGATACTGTTTGGAGGATACAGAGCTTCTACTAGTTTACGAATTCATGCAAAAAGGGAGCTTAGAAAACCACCTCTTCAGAAGTAAGAAATACGATAATGATATTATCCTCATACTAGAATACTAGTAGTTTAGTTACGATAATGTTGGAAAGACTACAATGAGGGCATATTAATGTTCATTATATATGAAAAACAATAATTTCCTAACCCCTTTCAAAATTCAAGATCTAAAAGGAAAGCTTGAGAAAGTTGTGAAACCTAAAGTAGGGAATCAGACTTATGGCTTTGATTTTGAACAGGGGGGTCAACATTCCAACCACTTCCGTGGAATATACGACTTAAGATAGCACTTGGTGCAGCTCGAGGCCTGGCTTTCTTGCACTCTTCAAAAAAGCCAACTATCTATAGGGACTTCAAGGCATCAAATATCTTACTTGATGGGGTAAGTTATGCTATCCAAATATTCAATTTATGGTCCAATATGGTCGTCTTTAAAATGTACTTAATACTTTTTTTATTTGTAGAACTACAACCCAAAATTATCAGATTTTGGCTTGGCGAAAAATGGCCCCTTAGGTAGCGCTTCACACGTGACAACCCGAGTCATGGGCACACATGGATATGCAGCCCCAGAATATGTTGCGACGGGTAAAACATCTATAACAAATATGGATCCCTTGATACCTTAGTATGCATTTAAATGCCCATGGCCCAATTTTACAGTAGACTTGAGCTTTTATACATTCATCGATCTGAAAGGAGCATATATGATCTTATTGAACAGGTCATCTGTATGTTAAGAGCGATGTGTTTGGTTTTGGGGTGGTGTTGCTTGAAATGATGTCAGGCCAACGAGCTCTTGACACGAACAGACCAGGCGGACAACATAATTTGGTAGACTGGTTGAAGCCGTCTTTATCCGATAGAAGAAAACTCAAGACCATAATGGATCCAAAACTGGAAGGCCAGTATCCTTCAAAAGCTGCAGTTCAGGCAGCTGCTC
This sequence comes from Berberis vulgaris, assembly GCA_963556465.1. Lineage (NCBI taxonomy): Eukaryota > Viridiplantae > Streptophyta > Magnoliopsida > Ranunculales > Berberidaceae > Berberis > Berberis vulgaris. Next base: position 17,011,628 of record OY747136.1, on the reverse strand, counting down.
TCACTCTAAAATGCCTTGGTACTGAACCCAGAGTTCGACCATCGATGAAAGAAGTTGTGGAGGCTTTGGAACGAATTGTAGCAATAAGGGTGAAGCCAAAGGAATCTAGACCCAGCGCTACACGAAGGGCAGGCCATCGACATGGACAACACCATCATCGTTCCCCAATTAATCTCAATGCATGAGGGCACACGAACTTATAACCGAACGCTCCCCTAGAGCAAGGTAGGTATAGTTATGCGAATGATTTAAAGCGTCGTTGGATTGCTTCATATAGCGATCCCCATTTTTGTTATGTGCTTTTGTCATTGAAATTAGAGTCAATTCTTTGTTGCTGTTGTGGTGATCATTGGTTTGTAATATGGATGTTCATAAATAAAATTGTATCAAATGAATGTTTGTACGAAGTAATTATCGAAACAAGCACGCTTTGTGCATGGAACTTCTAACTAGTATCAGCACTGGATCTCTTATTTCTTGTGAAAAATGTATAAAATGATTTTCTTCACTACTTCAGTGCCCCCGTATGCAATTGTGTTGAGAAAAGTACCATAATTAGAAAAATGTATGGGAGGGACACCGGTCTTTGAGTGCATGCATCGATTCAATAACTCCACACAAACTTTGCGTAAACCAACTGCTACTTATCGGTACTTGCATGAACCAACTGCTGCTACTTATCAGTACATCCTTGCAAAAGCCTAAGCTTATATGGAACATGTTTAGGATTTACAGTTGTGATATCTCTTTGTTTCATCTTCTGTAATTTGAGTTTTGGACCTGGGATTTTAGTGAAAGAAGGGTAGAATGGTAAGGGATTGTTGGTGGACAATAAGAGTGAGGCAGCGACTACATTGCACCATCATATCCTAGGGGTGGGTACGGGACGGGATGGGACGAGATATACCTATCCCTATCCCATCCCGTTTATACGGGTTCGGGACGGGATCAACGTGTTGCATGTGACTGCTGTGAAGATTATCATCATATAAGAGCGTGAAAAATAATTTTTTTATAATTAGATATAGATGTGACATGCAAATATAAGGGTAGCCACTAAATCCCCTAACAATAAAGTCGAGTGAGCTGACTTTTAGAAAATGACATGATAAATGGAACCCACTAAGAGTATTGTGTCGCTGTGATGGCCTCCCAACTGATTATACAATTTCATTACTGTGAGAAACAAAATTCATGGTTCCTTGACAAACTGACATTTCATCTTTTGTTAGGGAAAAAATGTAAATCTATTGGTGATGCTCTAACATATTCATAATGGTTTATATATTGTAATTATAAAAAAATATTTTTACAGCTCGGGGCATCTCAAATTCTTGGCTCCGCCCCTGAATGTTCCCTTCTGAATATGTATTACTCAGTTAATTTTATTTTTCATCTTCACCTGGGTATTATCAATATTTGTAAGTTAAATAATTGGAGCCACTTTTATTGGGAATCCAAGCAACAGTCTGCTATCTTTATCTTGCTTAATGAATATTTATTTCTTGAAGTAACATTTCTGTTACCAGTACCACTGCAAACACCATGAGTTTCTGTCAGTCATCTGTAAGTTTATATGAATAAAAATAAATAAATAAATAAAAATATTAATAATAAATATTAAAAAATTAGCTCGGGCCGGGACGGGATTGGCGGGATTGAAAATCTTTATCCCATCCCATTCTAGATCGGGACGGGACGGGACGGGATCGGGATTGCGGGATGGGATGCCCACCCCTACCATATCCTCTCTCTCACACCACTAATGTGTTTTTTTTTATTTATTTTTTTTAATTTCTCACACCACCAATAAATATGCATAACTGAGAAACCCAAACTCAATACGAAAAAAAGAAGAAGCAAAATATGGCAACTTTCAACCAATTTAAACCCTCAATTGAGACCGATTCTCAATCTCATCAAAACACGAAAGTTGTAGTATTATGAGTTATCTAATAAACACAACTTGAATCACTTGAATTTTTTTTGAAATGAGCTCATTTTACAAAAGTCGCGCAAATCTGTCTCGCAACTAAAATGAAATAGTGTTCCTGACTTTCGGCCAACTTATGTGCTCGATTGAGACCGATTCCAAGTTGATCAGAACATAAACATTGTAGTACTCTGAGTTATCTAATAAAAAAACTTGAATCACTTGAAATTTTTTTGAAATGAGCAAGTTATGGTCATTTTACAAAAGTCACGCAAATCTGTCCGAAAAATAAAAACGAAACAGTGTTACTGAATTTCGGTCAACTTATGTGTTCGATCGAGACCGATTCTCAAGTTGATCAAAACACAAAAGTTGTAGTAATTTGAGTTATATAATAAACACAACTTGAATCACTTGAAAATGTTTTGAAATGAGCAAGTTATGGTCATTTTACTAAATTCATGCAAATCTATCCGAAAAATATTCTGTTCGCAGAGTGCACTGCGGGTATCTGAGATACCCTCCTATTCGCATTGTGCAATGCGGGGTATTTCAAAACATTTTCAAGTGATTCAAGTTGTGATTATTAGATAACTCAGAGTACTACAACTTTTGTGTTTTGATTAACTTGAGAATCGGTCTCGATTGAGCACATAAGTTGGCCGAAAGTCAGGAACACTATCCCATTTTTATTTTTCAGACATATTTGCGCGACTTTAGTAAAATGACGTAACTTGCTCATTTCAAAACATTTTCAAGTGATTCAAGTTGTGTTTATTAGATAACTCATAGTACTATAACTTTTGTGTTTTGATAAGGTTGAGAATCAGTCTCAATTGAGAGTTTAAAGTTACCCTGCTTTGCGTTTTTTTTTTTTTTTCATTTTGAGTATGAGTTTTTATGTTAAGTTATGCATATTGTTTGACTTTTGGTTTAAGGGTTTCGACTTTGAAGGGATTTGTGAGAGTCTTCGAGGGAGAGAAAGGAAATTTGCAAGAGATTTGAGTGTGGGGAGAGATTTGGAAGAGATATTCAAAAGATTTCGAATGGGGGAGGGACGAACCATTGTCGATTTGAATGGTGAGGGGAAAAAATGGTTGGTTTTTATTTATATAGGTGGTGTGAGAAAGAAAGTAGGTGGTGTGAGAGAGTAGAATGGTGAGAGAGAGAGAGGAAATGGTGGTGTGGTGTAGTCGCCGCCTAAGAGTTATCAGGGACAGAATGATATTCACCTAATTATTACACAGAATACCACCTAATTTATATTTGTTATTCACTTTGACAATCTATTTTATATTAATTATTTAAATTTTGTATTTTTTCAGGATTTAGAGCGTTAACAGATTAATGCGGTGTTCGAGGTGATAATAAGCAATTTGGTATTGACGAGCGGAAACGGGGGTGCAGTTAACCCAACACAATTACCCTAATTTTCTATAAACCCAATAACCCTAATTTATCTGGGAGTTCTCTTTTTTCTTCCCCTCTCTGGGGGCTCTCCCAGCCAACAGCCCCCACACCACCTTCTCTCCCATAACAGCCACAAACACCACCGTCACCTCTTGGTCTCTCTCTCTTCGCCGTCAGCTGCAACGCCAGCAGCCACCACCTGTCCCTCCGCCACCGTCCCTGTTAACGCCAGAAAACCACCACCATCTGGACCTCTCTCGTCGTCTCTCTCTCTCACATAGCCACGCAACAGCCAGCACCGAACTTCTCTCAGCCTCTCTTCGTATACCGGTCGCCACCCAACGCCGGTCAGCTCCGGACGCACACCCGCACGCCCAAGCAGGCCCTGAACATCACCGGATCCTCCGGTCTCTCTCTCAACAGCGATCCTGCAACAAAAGGTGGAGCTTTCCGCCTCTCCTTGTTCAAATCAAAAGAGAAAGGTTGGGGTGCTATCGGCACCCCGACCACTTACTCTGTGTACCACCACAGTAGAAGAAGCTGGAGGCTATTTGCGCCCACGGGATTGTTCAGAGCATCCACAGTTGCTGAATCGCTGATTTGCCGATTATGAGGAGATTAGTTGCGGCGTACTACACCACAAGGAGATGACCACCGCTACCATGGAGAGCTAAACCCTTCACCAAGGCTAAGATGAAACTAATTGGGTTTCAAGAGTTTGTTCTAGTTTGACTTTTTATTTTATTATGTGCTTAACTGCAAAATACATTTAATTTAAGAGTATTAGTAAATTACTTTCACCGATTATATCGGATTTGATCTAGACTAGTCGGTAGTTAGAGTTTTTTTTACTAATATTTAAAACATTAGTTTTAATTGGTTAAGTTAGACTTGTGATTGAGTGTGCCATAAAAAGACACTCAATGCTAGGAGTTGAAACCTAATAAATTAGACTTGTGATTAAATGTGCTGTAACAAGACACTCAATTCTAGGAGTCTATAATTTATACTGAAGTTAATTGTAACATTGGATTTTAAAACTGAATTGTTCTTAACGATCACATCATCGATGCAAGCAAGGGATTTTCATCCCTAAAGCTTATCGCTTTAGAAAATAATAAGTTAGATTAAAATAACTTGAAAAACTGAATTGGTGGATTCAATGCCTTGGTTTCCCTTCTCATATTCTTAAAACCTTTTTATTTTGCTTTTTAATTTGATTTTTAGTTTAGATATTTTGATTGCTGTAACCCCCATTTAAATTAATTTAAGTCAACTCTGAAATTTAATTGCAACCACAGTCCTTGTGGGATCAACCTGTACTTGCCCTTGTCTACCAGTTAGACACCGTGCACTTGCAGTTATTAAGACTAGGTTAAATTAACCTATTTATTTAGGTTAGTTAAATCTGCATCAAGTTTTTGGCACCGTTACCGGGGACTGTAGCGGTGTAATTGAATTTAAGAGTTTATTTGCACTAATTTGTAGTTTAGGTTAATAAAAATAATAATAATAAAAAATTTAGGTCAGATATAGATTGCTTTTGCTTTTAGGTGGTTTGATTTTATTTTTTTAGTTATTTCTTTTAAGTCTTAGAAGTTTTGATACTTGTTTTTGTTTTTATTTTTATTTTTGCAGGTATTAACAGGTAGGAAGCATATATTACAGGTTGCATAATAAAATAAAATAAAATAAAACAAAAAGAAAACAAAACAAAAAGCACAGGGTTTGAATTGTTTAAAGGTTGCTATCGCGTGAACACTCTCAGAAGTCAGCGAGCCGTCAGGTGGACGGTGCTTCTGATCGACGTCAACTCGACTTCTACCCGGCGTCGCAAGTAACCCAAGAGAGGTTCACATCAGAGGTAACTTCTTCCCACCGCATCTGCACGCAGTTTCTGATTGGATTACTGTGAGTTTTGCTTGTTTTGTTTTTAGCTAGAATTGCATGCAAATTTGAATAGATTGAGGATATTTCTGATGCTGTAAAATTTCGTGCTCTCTCCCGCGGATAGGTTAACCACCATCTATTTTAGGGTTAGGGACCTAAGCCCTCACTATTAAAATTTGTAGCAAGATAAATTAGGACAAGACGCTCATAGGACCCCTCTTTTGAAACTTGAAAGTTTAAAGTAGTCAAGTGAAGGAACATATCCAATCTTGGAACAGTTATGAAACTGGCATTACACTTTAAGCTGAAGGTAGAAAAGGAGGTAGGAGCAATTAGATTTCAGGATATTTTTGATGCTGGGAAACTCCATGCTCTCTCCCGCGGATAGGCTAATTAAAATGGATTTCAGCCTTTGATTAGTAACAAACATAGGTAATAAAAAGGAGTGCTTGTAGGGATTACCAGACGTTACAGCCTCTACCTAGTAAATTAGTTTCTCACGAAATTAATTTGCTTCGTAGAAACCTCGACTTTTCGTGGGGCTATAACTATCAGCTGCGCAGTACCCGAAGGCAATCTGAATGATTGTATTGCTAGGTACTTATCTAGGGTCGTTTGGCATTCATCTTTCTTGCGCATCATATAGGTCCTGATTAGGTTTTCCCATTTTAATTTTTTTTAGAGTTAGGTCATCTTCATATAGAGGCCAGGCTTGCATTAAAAAAAATGAACCTCAATGATTATCCATCTTGGTTTCCTGAGCAAGTCAATGCATTTATTGTCATGCGACAACCTGATTATGATCCATATTCAGATTATTACAACAGGTTCAGCATATTATCCTGACTTCTCATGGGCCCATGGTCAGTACCATGGAGGCCCTATTGTCAGTCCCCCGACTCCTCAAGTTTCCATTATTGCTAGTGAGCCTCAACCTAATCGAGTTGTTCCTCCTTCTAACACATCTAGTTTAGAGGATGCCTTAACTCATTTTATGCAGCGAACTGGAGATATGTTGGAGAAAACTTCTCAGGACATTACAGAATTTATATCTAATTCTCAACAAAATGCTCAAGTTATCAAGAAACTTGAGATGACTGTGAGTCAGATGGCTGAGTCACTTCCTGAGATAGAGTCAGAAATAATCCCTAGCCAACCTATTTCCAACCCAAATGGCCCATTTGAAATTAGTGGCACATCTGAGCCAGACAGTGAAGATGTCCAAACCATTACTACCCTTGAAGTGGAAAACTGGTTGACAATCAGGTAGGAATGCCTGACATAAGTGTTATTATATCCTCACCCAATTTTACACAGGTTGCATCCTCCTCTCATAAGAAGGCTGATAAAGCCTCATTTATTGATGAACCTGTAGATTCTGAGACACTACAGACATCTCCTTCCCATGTTGACTCATTAGACATATGCCTTCCTAGTGACTCATGCATATAATCAAACTGTGAACATTCTTTAGAGTCTCCCCTTGACTGTTTTCATGATACACATGACCATTTAGAGGCTTGTTTGACTCATTTAATTTAGACTTCGATGATTCCATTAGGGAAGTCAATGATTTGCTTGACTCAGTCCCCATTGTGGATCCTAGTTATAAATGAAAGTCTAAAGTGGAGCCTCTTCCACTCAGTGAGTCAAAACTAGTCCCATCAGTTGAGCCACCTGAGCTTGACCTTAAACAATTACCTGACACCCTCAGGTATGAGTTTTCAGGTACTGATGATACTTTTCCTGTTATTATTTCATATATATTGAATTCAAAACAGGTTGTCCAAAAGAAGTCGGGAGATATATCTAGTAAAAGAGTGCAACCCATAAGTAGTGTCAACTCTAGGGTTGGGGGTGTTGTTGAGCTATCCAGCCCAACATCTTTGTGTGATTCATGTGATGAGCCTGTACCACCTGATATATCTATAGTTACATCTACTTGCATCACATTTCCATTGACCAGGGCTAATTATGTGGATCCCATGTTCCTGAGTGAGGATTTCAATTTTCACCATCCTGATGTGGAAATTATCCAATTTTCTGATTTGGAACCGGACTTAGGATGTTCCATTTTAGGAGTAAGGGAGGATCCTTTATTGCATATCACTACTTGCGACCCATTCATGTTTAAGATCCCTATTGACTTCCAAGGAATGCGAGTTTCTTTACAATTTCTATATGATTTTAGATGGTGTCCTTGCAACTTTTGGGATGTGCTAGTATATCTTGTGTCGCATGTGGTTGCTATTTTTGAGTGGACTAATCCTCAACTTTTCAGGTTGTTGGTATACGATTTCTTAACCCTTTTGACTCGTTTATATCATAGACTCGGTTTGGAGGTGAATGTTCCCTATGTTCTTCCTCGTCACTTCATGATATACCATTCATGAGGGAGAATATATGTCGGGCTGACGACGTTAAACCAAGTGCTCCTAGGAGGCAGCCTAGCTTCAGTTGTGTCATTCTGGTTAGTTTGGATTGATTTTCGAGTTCTTTCTAGTTGCATTTCACTCATACTTATTAGCTCCATAACAATTTTGACTTACAATTGATACATGTAAAACATAAGGTTTGATATTATCAATAGGAAAACATAAGGTTTGATATTATCTTTAAGTTAAATATATTTCATGATATTTTTTCAACTCGACCATTCTTGCACTATAAGCCGAGTTAGCATGATTTGAAGTTAATCAGTAAGATATTAACCAGAAAACCTTAGAATAATAGTGGAGACTTAACCCTTGTGAGTTTTGAGACATTCTATTTTTCTTGAGGGTTATTAAATAAACTCTGACTTTTCTTGAGTCCGCATTTTCTCGTTGATGATCTCATTGTTCTTATTTCTTTTATTGATTGCTTTGAGAATGTTGTTAAAATTGAATTATTACACTAGAACTTCTTGTTTTAATTAGTTAAGATGTCATAATACCGACTAGAGCTTAAGAAGTGATATAGGCATTTTTTTTCTTTGAACCGTTCTTTAGCCTTTTAGCCTACCTAATGATAAATATCCGTTTGCAGCCCTTTGAGCCTTTAAATAGACTTTTTCTTTGCTAACCCCATCTCCAGTACCTACTCCAGTTAGGGAGTAAGATCCCATATTATTTTTATCCTTACCCAATGTCTCTGAGAATGTGTATGGTTGATGTATTTTTGAAATGGGCAAATAAAAAGAGTTGAAATTAAATAGTTCATGAATCCTCGGGATTGAAATGTTTTATTGTGCAGAAGAGGAAAGCATGTATACAAAAAAAAAAAAGATATATGAAGAAGAATTTCGAAGGAAAAAAATTAATGGTGTACAACATTGGTTTATTCTTCAGAGCCCCACGTGCTTATTAAAGGGTGTATCCATTCTCAGAGAATTTTCTCGTATCCTTTTCCATTCTTGTTAGCCAAAATCTTAGCCTCATTACAACCTAATAAAGACCTAGTTGATCTTAAGTAAAAGTTTGGTTCATAGACGTGGAGATTAAATAAACAAGAATTATGGCGTGTGATTCAACATTCTTAAAGTAATTGATATTCCTGTCCATGAGATCATATTCATTTCATTATTTGAAAAGTTCGTTTTTTTAATGATTATTATATGTGAGATGTTTGTCTTTCCATATATTATTCTCTTTCTCACATATAAACTGAGTGATAACTAACCAATCTCTGAGTGATTCATTTCTGAGTGACAAGAGAGATTTGTAGTCGAAGCGTACAATTCAAAGGTTATCTAGTCGTATCTTTGCTGAGAAAAATAAAGTTATGTTGATAAGGCCATGCACACACACACACTTCGAGTTGGGAATAATTGATGAAATTTATTTAACCTTTGGGTATTATTAAATTGTTGTGAGACTCTTTGATATATTATTGTGAGACTGTTAGCTGTTTTCAAATTTTTTTTGGCAATTAGATTCTTACTCTGAGGATAATAGATCGAGTTACCATGTTTTGGAAATTTATTGAGTCATAATGTTTGTGGGTAACATTTCTGGAAACCCTCACGAGACTATAACTCGTCCACTAGAGGTAATCTAGGGGTTTAAAGCCTTGTTGCATGTTTAAGGTAAGTGCAACCGATGATTCCTGCGAAAGTGAGTTAGAATTTTATTTCTATTGTTTTGCTCGAGGACTAGCAAAATATAGGTTTGGGGGTATTTGATATTTACCTAATTATTACACAGAATACCACCTAATTTATATTTGTTATTCACTTTGACAATCTATTTTATATTAATTATTTAAAATTTGTATTTTTTCAGGATTCAGAGCGTTAACGGATTAATGCGGAGTTCGAGGTGATAATAAGCAATTTGGTATTGATGAGCGGAGACGAGGGTGCAGTTAACCCAACACAATTACCCTAATTTTCTATAATTATCTAGGGGTTCTTCTCTTTTTTCTTCCCCTCTCTGGGGGCTCTCCCAGCCAACAGCCCCCACACCACCTTCTCTCCCATAACAACCACAAACACCACCGTCACCTCTTGGTCTCTCTCTCTTCGCCGTTAGCTGCAACACCAACAGCCACCACCTGTCCCTGTTTACGCCACAAAACCACCACCACCATCTGGACCTCTCTCGTCGTCTCTCTCTCTCTCACACAGCCACACTGCAGCCCGAGGAGCAGCCAACACCGAACTTCTCTCGGCCTCTCTTCGTATACCGGCCGCCACCCAACGCCGGTCAGCTCCGGACGCACACCTGCACGCCCAAGCAGGCCCTGAACATCACCGGATCCTCCGGTCTCTCTCTCAACAGCGATCCTGCAACAAAAGGTGGAGCTTTCCGCCTCTCCCTATTCAAATCGAAAGAGAAAGGTTGGGGTGCTATCGGCACCCCGACCACTTACTCTGTGTACCACCACAGTAGAAGAAGCTGGAGGCTATTTGTGCCCACAGGACTGTTCAGAGCATCCACAGTTGCTGAATCGCTGATTTGCCAATTCTGAGGAGATTAGTTGCGGCGTACTACACCACGAGGAGATGACCACCCCTACCATGGAGAGCTAAACCCTTCGCAAAGGCTAAGATGAAACCAATTGGGTTTCAAGAGTTTGTTCTAGTTTGACTTTTTATTTTATTATGTACTTAACTGCAAAATACATTTAATTTCAAAGTATTAGTAAATTACTTTCACCGATTATATCGGATTTGATCTAGACTAGTCGGTAGTTAGAGTTTTCTTTACTAATATTTAAAGCATTAGTTTTAATTTGTTAAGTTAGACTTGTGATTGAGTGTGCCGTAATAAGACACTCAATGCTATGAGTTGAAACTTAAAAAATTAGACTTGTGATTGAGTGTGCTGTAACAAGGCACTCAATTCTAGGAGTCTATAATTTATGCTGAAGTTAATTGTAACATTGGATTTTAAAACTGAATTGTTCTTAACGATCACATCATCGATGCAAGTAAGGGATTCTCATCCCTAAAGCTTCTCGCTTTAGAAAATAATAAGTTAGATTAAAATAACTTGAAAAACTGAATTGGTGGATTCAATGCCTTGGTTTCCCTTCTCATATTCTTAAAAACTTTTTATTTTGCTTTTTAATTTGATTTTTAGTTTAGATATTTTGATTGCTTTAACCCCCATTTAAATTAGTTTAAGTCAACTCTGAAATTTAATTGCAACCACAGTCCTTGTGGGATTGACATGTACTTGCCATTGTCTACCAGTTAGACACTATGCACTTGCAGTTATTAAGACTAGGTTAAATTAACCTATTTATTTAGGTTAGTTAAATCTGCATCACAAAACTAGAAAATTTTCTACTCCGGATCAAGGATTGTGAATTTGCGAAATACGAAATTTCGTGAAATATTTCTATTTTAAGATCTCAAAATTTGAAGTGCCGAAAAAGAAACGTACGCTCAAGGATTGTGATTTCATTTTTCAAGATAATTTTGGTAAGTTGATATTTGTTGGAGTTTTTATTAACCTAAATTAATAAGTTAAAAAACCCTACTTGTAATAATAGCAAGTGCACGGTGTCTAACTGGTAGACAACGGCAAGTACGGGTAGATCCCACGAGGAAAGTAGATGCAATTGAATTTAATAATTTACTTAAACTAATTTACAAAAAAAAATGGGGTTACAGTGTTTTTAAAACTAAACTAAAAATAAATTAAAAATAAAATGAAAATATGGATGAGATCGATTTTGTGGGGTTTGGACTCACCGATGAGTTAGCAAATATATTTAAATCTAAATTACTGAACTTATAAACGAGAAGCTTTAAAGATGAGGATCCCTTGCTTGCACCAAAGATGTGATCATTAAAATCCAATTCCAATTCCAATCATATCAAGTTTCTGTCAAACATTAACAATTTATGTCAAGCAAATAAACTCTTACCAAACATTAAGTGTCTTTTTAGGGCACACTTAATCAAAGTTCAAGCTCAATATTTGTAGAACATGCTTTGAATATTGATAAAATGTGAATCTAACTACCAAACATATCAAGTTTTAATCGAACATGAAAGGTGAAAGCAATTTATCAAATTTATGAAATAAAATTGTAATTAACAATTAAGCATTTAGATCAGTAAAATAAAGTAAATTAAATTATGCAACCCTTTTGGTTTGTCGCAAACTCGATGTGGTGGTACTCAGCAGATCAGCAGGTGGTCCGAACATAAACTCGAGAAATTGTTGCAAGTGTACTGTGGTGGCTCTTACAGAAATCTCGGAGCGCTAATAACCAAATTGTTTTGAAAAAACAATTTTTCTCCCGCCAGAAAAGTCGCAGGTCCCCTGCACCTTCGTCTCCAGCGAGCAGCGCCGCTCTCGCTGCCTCGTTTCTGCTCCTCGCGTGCTTCTTCGTCTTCCAAACGGCTTCGGTACTTGCAAAAGAGAGGGAGATATGCGATGAGAACAAAAAAAAACAGAGAGAGAGATGGAAACACTGCCCCTGTTTCTGCTCCTGTGGCAGTGGTGGTGTGCGAGCTGATGCGCCGCTTGCGATTGTGGTCGTGAGAGAGGGAGACATGAAGGAAAATCGAGATATGGCGGTGATGGCTCTGTCACGAGGTGGCGGTGATGGCTGTGTTGCGCGGCTTGTGACAGTGAGAGCAGGGGATGAGGAGAGGAACAGGGAGATGGTGGCGGCTGTGGGTGTGCGAAACATGGTCAGGGTGTGCCGTGATGTTGGTTTTGTGCGTGGTTGGTTGCGAGGGAGGAAAACAGGGACGTGCTCCCTGTTTCTCCTCTGCTTTGTGCGAGAGGTCGTGATGGTGGTGCTCGGTGCTTGGTTGTTGGACATGGAAGGTGGCGGAGGGAATGAGAGATGGATGAAGAGGTCTGCTGCTGTGTGGCGTGATGGAACAGGGAGAGGAGGTGGTGTCTGATGGTGATGGCGGTTGTGGTTGTTGGACGGTGGCGAGGTGACGTGAAACAGGGTTGTCACGCCCCTGTTTCAGTGGGATGAAGGAGAGAAAACCTAGATTTGCTTGGTTGGGATGGTGATGAGAATCACTTTGTGAAGGAAAGAGGATTGGTTTTTGGCTATTGAGGCTTGATTCCCTTCTCCTCCTTCCCTTTCTCATTAATTTCTCTTGTATTTATAGAGAATTAAGAAAATGAATATGGACAAGTTAAGGTTAGGGTTCAATGAGTGATTTAAGGCAAAAATAAATCAGAATCTTGGATAATTGATAGAATATGCCTATGGTTTGATTGGGCTTAGCATTGGGTTTGGGTTTATGGGTTTAAGGGTTTGATTTTGGGTTTGGTTTTGAGTTTAGGTTATGGGCTTAGGCTATTTTCACCTCCACTTTCTCTGAAGTCACCGTCTGAGATTTGTTCATTGCATTTTTCTCTGATTTCTTCATTACAGCTCCACATTCTACAAAAACACAAAAAATTAATAATTAATCTCAAATAAGATAAAAATAAGGATTAACAAAAATATAAAAAGAGGTAAAAAAATGTTATAATTATGTGATTATCAAATACCCTCAAACCTATATTTTGCTAGTCCTCGAGCAAAACAAAGAAAAGAAAACCACAAATAAAATCCTAACTCACTTTCGCAGGAATCGTCGATTGCACTTACCTTTGAAAACGTGCAACAAGACTTTGAACCCCTAGATTAGGGGACAATTTATAGTCTCGTGAGGGTTTCCAGAAAATGTTTCCCACAAACATTACTGACTCAACAAAACTTGGTCAAACAATGTTCATTTTAAAACTTCAAGAAATGCAAGAAACCAACAATGTCATTTTCGTGTATCAACAAATCTCCAAATAATTTAATATTCTCCAAAAGTTAGAAAAAATTCATAATCATCTTCAACTCAACGTGTGTGTGTGAAAAGCAGTATCAACATAACTTTTCATTTCAAAGTAAAATAATGACTAAATCTCCTGTAGAAAGTTTGTTTTGACTTCAAACCTCTCATGTCACTCACAATAAAACACTCAGAGATTTGGTATTTCACTCAGTTTATATGTGAGGAAAGAATAAATAATGTAAAACAATCATCTCACATATAGTATTATGAAGAACGGACTTATCAAGAATGGAATGAACATGATCTCATGGACAGGAATATCAAATACTTTTGGGAATGTTGAATCAAACACCATAGGTCTTGGTTATTAAATCTCCACATCTACGGAACCAACCTTTACCTAAGATCAACTAGGACTTTGTTGGGTTGTAACGGGGCTTGGGTAATGGTTAATAAGGAATGTCAAAGGATTCTAAGAAAATTTTCTAGGAATGTACACCCATTATACGAACAATTAGGGCTGTCAAGAATAAACCGATGTTGCGCACCATCAATTTTTTTCTTCATTCTCACATCTTTATCCTCATTGAAGAATCAAATTTTTCTTCTACTTTTCTTTTCTTCAACCCTTTTTTTTTCCATAGAGGATTTATGAAATATCTCATATTTTGCTCTTTAATGCCCTTTTTACACCAAGTATATCCATTCATACACATTCCCAGAAATGTTGAGTATAGGTTAATGGGTTAACAAACAAAAGTTATTCTAAGGCTCAAAGGGCTACAAAAGGTTAATGTTATGGGTAAGTTAAAAGGCTAGTTAATGGTCTAAAGAAAAAATGCCTAGATCATTTCCTAAGTTCGGGTCAGTATTATGACATCTCAATTGAATAAGCCAAGAAGTTCTAGTGTAATAATTCAATTTTGATGTCATTCCCAAAAGTGACTAATCAGAAAAATGAGAATAATGAGATCATCAACAAGATAATGTGGACTCAAGAAAAATAAGAGTTTATGTATAACCCTTAGAAAAATAGAAAGGCTCAAAACTTTCAGGGTTAAGTCTCCACTATTATTATAAGGTTTTCTAGTATATATTTCACTCATCAACTTCAAGTTATGCTAACCTGGCTCATGGTGAAAAATCTTATGAACTAGATCTAACTTAAGGATCATACTAAACTTTCAGTCTTTATCAATAAACCAATAAGTCAAGTTGGCTTGCATTTTCTTGAGCATAAAACATTTAAAATACATTTTCATAATCGCAAAATACCAAGTTTTCTTGACAGAAAAGCACAATTTTTTTTTTTAAGAATAAGAAAAGAAAACACTATTAAAAATTCACTGAAAGTTTTATGTATTTTAAATGTTTTATGCATTTTTAAATGTATTTTAATGTTTTATGCTCAAGAAACAAATCAAGTTTTATGTATTTTAAATGTTTTATGGCAGTGATGGCTCTGTCTGGCTTTGTCGCGAGGATGCGGTGATGGCTGTGTTGCATGGCTTGTGACAGTGAGAGCAGGGAATGAGGAGAGGAACAGGGAGATGGTGGTGGCTGTGGGTGTGCGTGCTCGGTGCTTGGTTGCTGGACAGGGAAGGTGGCGGAGGGAATGAGAGATGGATGAAGAGGTCTGCTGCTGTGTGGCGTGATGGAACAGGGAGAGGAGGTGGTGTCTGATGGTGATGGCGGCTGTGGTTGTTGGACGGTGGCGAGGTGACGTGAACAGGGTTGTCACGCCCCTGTTTCAATGGGATGAAGGAGAGAAAACCTAGATTTGCTTGGTTGGGATGGTGATGAGAATCACTTTGTGAAGGAAAGAGGATTGGTTTTTGGCTATTGAGGCTTGATTCCCTTCTCCTCCTTCCCTTTCTCATTAATTTCTCTTGTATTTATAGAGAATTAAGAAAATGAATATGGACAAGTTAAGGTTAGGGTTCAATGAGTGATTTAAGGCAAAAATAAATCAGAATCTTGGATAATTGATAGAATATGCCTATGGTTTGATTGGGCTTAGCATTGGGTTTGGGTTTATGGGTTTAAGGGTTTGATTTTGGGTTTGGTTTTGAGTTTAGGTTATGGGCTTAGGCTATTTTCACCTCCACTTTCTCTGAAGTCACCGTCTGAGATTTGTTCATTGCATTTTTCTCTGATTTCTTCATTACAGCTCCACATTCTACAAAAACACAAAAAATTAATAATTAATCTCAAATAAGATAAAAATAAGGATTAACAAAAATATAAAAAGAGGTAAAAAAATGTTATAATTATGTGATTATCAAATACCCTCAAACCTATATTTTGCTAGTCCTCGAGCAAAACAAAGAAAAGAAAACCACAAATAAAATCCTAACTCACTTTCGCAGGAATCGTCGATTGCACTTACCTTTGAAAACGTGCAACAAGACTTTGAACCCCTAGATTAGGGGACGATTTATAGTCTCGTGAGGGTTTCCAGAAAATGTTTCCCACAAACATTACTGACTCAACAAAACTTGGTCAAACAATGTTCATTTTAAAACTTCAAGAAATGCAAGAAACCAACAATGTCATTTTCGTGTATCAACAAATCTCCAAATAATTTAATATTCTCCAAAAGTTAGAAAAAATTCATAATCATCTTCAACTCAACGTGTGTGTGTGAAAAGCAGTATCAACATAACTTTTCATTTCAAAGTAAAATAATGACTAAATCTCCTGTAGAAAGTTTGTTTTGACTTCAAACCTCTCATGTCACTCACAATAAAACACTCAGAGATTTGGTATTTCACTCAGTTTATATGTGAGGAAAGAATAAATAATGTAAATCAATCATCTCACATATAGTATTATGAAGAACGGACTTATCAAGAATGGAATGAACATGATCTCATGGACAGGAATATCAAATACTTTTGGGAATGTTGAATCAAACACCATAGGTCTTGGTTATTAAATCTCCACATCTACGGAACCAACCTTTACCTAAGATCAACTAGGACTTTGTTGGGTTGTAACGGGGCTTGGGTAATGGTTAATAAGGAATGTCAAAGGATTCTAAGAAAATTTTCTAGGAATGTACACCCATTATACGAACAATTAGGGCTGTCAAGAATAAACCGATGTTGCGCACCATCAATTTTTTTCTTCATTCTCACATCTTTATCCTCATTGAAGAATCAAATTTTTCTTCTACTTTTCTTTTCTTCAACCCTTTTTTTTCCATAGAGGATTTATGAAATATCTCATATTTTGCTCTTTAATGCCCTTTTTACACCAAGTATATCCATTCATACACATTCCCAGAAATGTTGAGTATAGGTTAATGGGTTAACAAACAAAAGTTATTCTAAGGCTCAAAGGGCTACAAAAGGTTAATGTTATGGGTAAGTTAAAAGGCTAGTTAATGGTCTAAAGAAAAAATGCCTAGATCATTTCCTAAGTTCGGGTCAGTATTATGACATCTCAATTGAATAAGCCAAGAAGTTCTAGTGTAATAATTCAATTTTGATGTCATTCCCAAAAGTGACTAATCAGAAAAATGAGAATAATGAGATCATCAACAAGATAATGTGGACTCAAGAAAAATAAGAGTTTATGTATAACCCTTAGAAAAATAGAAAGGCTCAAAACTTTCAGGGTTAAGTCTCCACTATTATTATAAGGTTTTCTAGTATATATTTCACTCATCAACTTCAAGTTATGCTAACCTGGCTCATGGTGAAAAATCTTATGAACTAGATCTAACTTAAGGATCATACTAAACTTTCAGTCTTTATCAATAAACCAATAAGTCAAGTTGGCTTGCATTTTCTTGAGCATAAAACATTTAAAATACATTTTCATAATCGCAAAATACCAAGTTTTCTAGACAGAAAAGCACAATTTTTTTTTTTAAGAATAAGAAAAGAAAACACTATGAAAAATTCACTGAAATTTTTATGTATTTTAAATGTTTTATGCATTTTTAAATGTATTTTAATGTTTTATGCTCAAGAAACAAATCAAGTTTTATGTATTTTAAATGTTTTATGGCAGTGATGGCTCTGTCTGGCTTTGTCGCGAGGATGCGGTGATGGCTGTGTTGCATGGCTTGTGACAGTGAGAGCAGGGAATGAGGAGAGGAACAGGGAGATGGTGGTGGCTGTGGGTGTGCGTGCTCGGTGCTTGGTTGCTGGACAGGGAAGGTGGCGGAGGGAATGAGAGATGGATGAAGAGGTCTGCTGCTGTGTGGCGTGATGGAACAGGGAGAGGAGGTGGTGTCTGATGGTGATGGCGGCTGTGGTTGTTGGACGGTGGCGAGGTGACGTGAACAGGGTTGTCACGCCCCTGTTTCAATGGGATGAAGGAGAGAAAACCTAGATTTGCTTGGTTGGGATGGTGATGAGAATCACTTTGTGAAGGAAAGAGGATTGGTTTTTGGCTATTGAGGCTTGATTCCCTTCTCCTCCTTCCCTTTCTCATTAATTTCTCTTGTATTTATAGAGAATTAAGAAAATGAATATGGACAAGTTAAGGTTAGGGTTCAATGAGTGATTTAAGGCAAAAATAAATCAGAATCTTGGATAATTGATAGAATATGCCTATGGTTTGATTGGGCTTAGCATTGGGTTTGGGTTTATGGGTTTAAGGGTTTGATTTTGGGTTTGGTTTTGAGTTTAGGTTATGGGCTTAGGCTATTTTCACCTCCACTTTCTCTGAAGTCACCGTCTGAGATTTGTTCATTGCATTTTTCTCTGATTTCTTCATTACAGCTCCACATTCTACAAAAACACAAAAAATTAATAATTAATCTCAAATAAGATAAAAATAAGGATTAACAAAAATATAAAAAGAGGTAAAAAAATGTTATAATTATGTGATTATCAAATACCCTCAAACCTATATTTTGCTAGTCCTCGAGCAAAACAAAGAAAAGAAAACCACAAATAAAATCCTAACTCACTTTCGCAGGAATCGTCGATTGCACTTACCTTTGAAAACGTGCAACAAGACTTTGAACCCCTAGATTAGGGGACGATTTATAGTCTCGTGAGGGTTTCCAGAAAATGTTTCCCACAAACATTACTGACTCAACAAAACTTGGTCAAACAATGTTCATTTTAAAACTTCAAGAAATGCAAGAAACCAACAATGTCATTTTCGTGTATCAACAAATCTCCAAATAATTTAATATTCTCCAAAAGTTAGAAAAAATTCATAATCATCTTCAACTCAACGTGTGTGTGTGAAAAGCAGTATCAACATAACTTTTCATTTCAAAGTAAAATAATGACTAAATCTCCTGTAGAAAGTTTGTTTTGACTTCAAACCTCTCATGTCACTCACAATAAAACACTCAGAGATTTGGTATTTCACTCAGTTTATATGTGAGGAAAGAATAAATAATGTAAATCAATCATCTCACATATAGTATTATGAAGAACGGACTTATCAAGAATGGAATGAACATGATCTCATGGACAGGAATATCAAATACTTTTGGGAATGTTGAATCAAACACCATAGGTCTTGGTTATTAAATCTCCACATCTACGGAACCAACCTTTACCTAAGATCAACTAGGACTTTGTTGGGTTGTAACGGGGCTTGGGTAATGGTTAATAAGGAATGTCAAAGGATTCTAAGAAAATTTTCTAGGAATGTACACCCATTATACGAACAATTAGGGCTGTCAAGAATAAACCGATGTTGCGCACCATCAATTTTTTTCTTCATTCTCACATCTTTATCCTCATTGAAGAATCAAATTTTTCTTCTACTTTTCTTTTCTTCAACCCTTTTTTTTCCATAGAGGATTTATGAAATATCTCATATTTTGCTCTTTAATGCCCTTTTTACACCAAGTATATCCATTCATACACATTCCCAGAAATGTTGAGTATAGGTTAATGGGTTAACAAACAAAAGTTATTCTAAGGCTCAAAGGGCTACAAAAGGTTAATGTTATGGGTAAGTTAAAAGGCTAGTTAATGGTCTAAAGAAAAAATGCCTAGATCATTTCCTAAGTTCGGGTCAGTATTATGACATCTCAATTGAATAAGCCAAGAAGTTCTAGTGTAATAATTCAATTTTGATGTCATTCCCAAAAGTGACTAATCAGAAAAATGAGAATAATGAGATCATCAACAAGATAATGTGGACTCAAGAAAAATAAGAGTTTATGTATAACCCTTAGAAAAATAGAAAGGCTCAAAACTTTCAGGGTTAAGTCTCCACTATTATTATAAGGTTTTCTAGTATATATTTCACTCATCAACTTCAAGTTATGCTAACCTGGCTCATGGTGAAAAATCTTATGAACTAGATCTAACTTAAGGATCATACTAAACTTTCAGTCTTTATCAATAAACCAATAAGTCAAGTTGGCTTGCATTTTCTTGAGCATAAAACATTTAAAATACATTTTCATAATCGCAAAATACCAAGTTTTCTAGACAGAAAAGCACAATTTTTTTTTTTAAGAATAAGAAAAGAAAACACTATGAAAAATTCACTGAAATTTTTATGTATTTTAAATGTTTTATGCATTTTTAAATGTATTTTAATGTTTTATGCTCAAGAAACAAATCAAGTTTTATGTATTTTAAATGTTTTATGGCAGTGATGGCTCTGTCTGGCTTTGTCGCGAGGATGCGGTGATGGCTGTGTTGCATGGCTTGTGACAGTGAGAGCAGGGAATGAGGAGAGGAACAGGGAGATGGTGGTGGCTGTGGGTGTGCGTGCTCGGTGCTTGGTTGCTGGACAGGGAAGGTGGCGGAGGGAATGAGAGATGGATGAAGAGGTCTGCTGCTGTGTGGCGTGATGGAACAGGGAGAGGAGGTGGTGTCTGATGGTGATGGCGGCTGTGGTTGTTGGACGGTGGCGAGGTGACGTGAACAGGGTTGTCACGCCCCTGTTTCAATGGGATGAAGGAGAGAAAACCTAGATTTGCTTGGTTGGGATGGTGATGAGAATCACTTTGTGAAGGAAAGAGGATTGGTTTTTGGCTATTGAGGCTTGATTCCCTTCTCCTCCTTCCCTTTCTCATTAATTTCTCTTGTATTTATAGAGAATTAAGAAAATGAATATGGACAAGTTAAGGTTAGGGTTCAATGAGTGATTTAAGGCAAAAATAAATCAGAATCTTGGATAATTGATAGAATATGCCTATGGTTTGATTGGGCTTAGCATTGGGTTTGGGTTTATGGGTTTAAGGGTTTGATTTTGGGTTTGGTTTTGAGTTTAGGTTATGGGCTTAGGCTATTTTCACCTCCACTTTCTCTGAAGTCACCGTCTGAGATTTGTTCATTGCATTTTTCTCTGATTTCTTCATTACAGCTCCACATTCTACAAAAACACAAAAAATTAATAATTAATCTCAAATAAGATAAAAATAAGGATTAACAAAAATATAAAAAGAGGTAAAAAAATGTTATAATTATGTGATTATCAAATACCCTCAAACCTATATTTTGCTAGTCCTCGAGCAAAACAAAGAAAAGAAAACCACAAATAAAATCCTAACTCACTTTCGCAGGAATCGTCGATTGCACTTACCTTTGAAAACGTGCAACAAGACTTTGAACCCCTAGATTAGGGGACGATTTATAGTCTCGTGAGGGTTTCCAGAAAATGTTTCCCACAAACATTACTGACTCAACAAAACTTGGTCAAACAATGTTCATTTTAAAACTTCAAGAAATGCAAGAAACCAACAATGTCATTTTCGTGTATCAACAAATCTCCAAATAATTTAATATTCTCCAAAAGTTAGAAAAAATTCATAATCATCTTCAACTCAACGTGTGTGTGTGAAAAGCAGTATCAACATAACTTTTCATTTCAAAGTAAAATAATGACTAAATCTCCTGTAGAAAGTTTGTTTTGACTTCAAACCTCTCATGTCACTCACAATAAAACACTCAGAGATTTGGTATTTCACTCAGTTTATATGTGAGGAAAGAATAAATAATGTAAATCAATCATCTCACATATAGTATTATGAAGAACGGACTTATCAAGAATGGAATGAACATGATCTCATGGACAGGAATATCAAATACTTTTGGGAATGTTGAATCAAACACCATAGGTCTTGGTTATTAAATCTCCACATCTACGGAACCAACCTTTACCTAAGATCAACTAGGACTTTGTTGGGTTGTAACGGGGCTTGGGTAATGGTTAATAAGGAATGTCAAAGGATTCTAAGAAAATTTTCTAGGAATGTACACCCATTATACGAACAATTAGGGCTGTCAAGAATAAACCGATGTTGCGCACCATCAATTTTTTTCTTCATTCTCACATCTTTATCCTCATTGAAGAATCAAATTTTTCTTCTACTTTTCTTTTCTTCAACCCTTTTTTTTTCCATAGAGGATTTATGAAATATCTCATATTTTGCTCTTTAATGCCCTTTTTACACCAAGTATATCCATTCATACACATTCCCAGAAATGTTGAGTATAGGTTAATGGGTTAACAAACAAAAGTTATTCTAAGGCTCAAAGGGCTACAAAAGGTTAATGTTATGGGTAAGTTAAAAGGCTAGTTAATGGTCTAAAGAAAAAATGCCTAGATCATTTCCTAAGTTCGGGTCAGTATTATGACATCTCAATTGAATAAGCCAAGAAGTTCTAGTGTAATAATTCAATTTTGATGTCATTCCCAAAAGTGACTAATCAGAAAAATGAGAATAATGAGATCATCAACAAGATAATGTGGACTCAAGAAAAATAAGAGTTTATGTATAACCCTTAGAAAAATAGAAAGGCTCAAAACTTTCAGGGTTAAGTCTCCACTATTATTATAAGGTTTTCTAGTATATATTTCACTCATCAACTTCAAGTTATGCTAACCTGGCTCATGGTGAAAAATCTTATGAACTAGATCTAACTTAAGGATCATACTAAACTTTCAGTCTTTATCAATAAACCAATAAGTCAAGTTGGCTTGCATTTTCTTGAGCATAAAACATTTAAAATACATTTTCATAATCGCAAAATACCAAGTTTTCTAGACAGAAAAGCACAATTTTTTTTTTTAAGAATAAGAAAAGAAAACACTATGAAAAATTCACTGAAATTTTTATGTATTTTAAATGTTTTATGCATTTTTAAATGTATTTTAATGTTTTATGCTCAAGAAACAAATCAAGTTTTATGTATTTTAAATGTTTTATGGCAGTGATGGCTCTGTCTGGCTTTGTCGCGAGGATGCGGTGATGGCTGTGTTGCATGGCTTGTGACAGTGAGAGCAGGGAATGAGGAGAGGAACAGGGAGATGGTGGTGGCTGTGGGTGTGCGTGCTCGGTGCTTGGTTGCTGGACAGGGAAGGTGGCGGAGGGAATGAGAGATGGATGAAGAGGTCTGCTGCTGTGTGGCGTGATGGAACAGGGAGAGGAGGTGGTGTCTGATGGTGATGGCGGCTGTGGTTGTTGGACGGTGGCGAGGTGACGTGAACAGGGTTGTCACGCCCCTGTTTCAATGGGATGAAGGAGAGAAAACCTAGATTTGCTTGGTTGGGATGGTGATGAGAATCACTTTGTGAAGGAAAGAGGATTGGTTTTTGGCTATTGAGGCTTGATTCCCTTCTCCTCCTTCCCTTTCTCATTAATTTCTCTTGTATTTATAGAGAATTAAGAAAATGAATATGGACAAGTTAAGGTTAGGGTTCAATGAGTGATTTAAGGCAAAAATAAATCAGAATCTTGGATAATTGATAGAATATGCCTATGGTTTGATTGGGCTTAGCATTGGGTTTGGGTTTATGGGTTTAAGGGTTTGATTTTGGGTTTGGTTTTGAGTTTAGGTTATGGGCTTAGGCTATTTTCACCTCCACTTTCTCTGAAGTCACCGTCTGAGATTTGTTCATTGCATTTTTCTCTGATTTCTTCATTACAGCTCCACATTCTACAAAAACACAAAAAATTAATAATTAATCTCAAATAAGATAAAAATAAGGATTAACAAAAATATAAAAAGAGGTAAAAAAATGTTATAATTATGTGATTATCAAATACCCTCAAACCTATATTTTGCTAGTCCTCGAGCAAAACAAAGAAAAGAAAACCACAAATAAAATCCTAACTCACTTTCGCAGGAATCGTCGATTGCACTTACCTTTGAAAACGTGCAACAAGACTTTGAACCCCTAGATTAGGGGACGATTTATAGTCTCGTGAGGGTTTCCAGAAAATGTTTCCCACAAACATTACTGACTCAACAAAACTTGGTCAAACAATGTTCATTTTAAAACTTCAAGAAATGCAAGAAACCAACAATGTCATTTTCGTGTATCAACAAATCTCCAAATAATTTAATATTCTCCAAAAGTTAGAAAAAATTCATAATCATCTTCAACTCAACGTGTGTGTGTGAAAAGCAGTATCAACATAACTTTTCATTTCAAAGTAAAATAATGACTAAATCTCCTGTAGAAAGTTTGTTTTGACTTCAAACCTCTCATGTCACTCACAATAAAACACTCAGAGATTTGGTATTTCACTCAGTTTATATGTGAGGAAAGAATAAATAATGTAAAACAATCATCTCACATATAGTATTATGAAGAACGGACTTATCAAGAATGGAATGAACATGATCTCATGGACAGGAATATCAAATACTTTTGGGAATGTTGAATCAAACACCATAGGTCTTGGTTATTAAATCTCCACATCTACGGAACCAACCTTTACCTAAGATCAACTAGGACTTTGTTGGGTTGTAACGGGGCTTGGGTAATGGTTAATAAGGAATGTCAAAGGATTCTAAGAAAATTTTCTAGGAATGTACACCCATTATACGAACAATTAGGGCTGTCAAGAATAAACCGATGTTGCGCACCATCAATTTTTTTCTTCATTCTCACATCTTTATCCTCATTGAAGAATCAAATTTTTCTTCTACTTTTCTTTTCTTCAACCCTTTTTTTTTCCATAGAGGATTTATGAAATATCTCATATTTTGCTCTTTAATGCCCTTTTTACACCAAGTATATCCATTCATACACATTCCCAGAAATGTTGAGTATAGGTTAATGGGTTAACAAACAAAAGTTATTCTAAGGCTCAAAGGGCTACAAAAGGTTAATGTTATGGGTAAGTTAAAAGGCTAGTTAATGGTCTAAAGAAAAAATGCCTAGATCATTTCCTAAGTTCGGGTCAGTATTATGACATCTCAATTGAATAAGCCAAGAAGTTCTAGTGTAATAATTCAATTTTGATGTCATTCCCAAAAGTGACTAATCAGAAAAATGAGAATAATGAGATCATCAACAAGATAATGTGGACTCAAGAAAAATAAGAGTTTATGTATAACCCTTAGAAAAATAGAAAGGCTCAAAACTTTCAGGGTTAAGTCTCCACTATTATTATAAGGTTTTCTAGTATATATTTCACTCATCAACTTCAAGTTATGCTAACCTGGCTCATGGTGAAAAATCTTATGAACTAGATCTAACTTAAGGATCATACTAAACTTTCAGTCTTTATCAATAAACCAATAAGTCAAGTTGGCTTGCATTTTCTTGAGCATAAAACATTTAAAATACATTTTCATAATCGCAAAATACCAAGTTTTCTAGACAGAAAAGCACAATTTTTTTTTTTAAGAATAAGAAAAGAAAACACTATGAAAAATTCACTGAAATTTTTATGTATTTTAAATGTTTTATGCATTTTTAAATGTATTTTAATGTTTTATGCTCAAGAAACAAATCAAGTTTTATGTATTTTAAATGTTTTATGGCAGTGATGGCTCTGTCTGGCTTTGTCGCGAGGATGCGGTGATGGCTGTGTTGCATGGCTTGTGACAGTGAGAGCAGGGAATGAGGAGAGGAACAGGGAGATGGTGGTGGCTGTGGGTGTGCGTGCTCGGTGCTTGGTTGCTGGACAGGGAAGGTGGCGGAGGGAATGAGAGATGGATGAAGAGGTCTGCTGCTGTGTGGCGTGATGGAACAGGGAGAGGAGGTGGTGTCTGATGGTGATGGCGGCTGTGGTTGTTGGACGGTGGCGAGGTGACGTGAACAGGGTTGTCACGCCCCTGTTTCAATGGGATGAAGGAGAGAAAACCTAGATTTGCTTGGTTGGGATGGTGATGAGAATCACTTTGTGAAGGAAAGAGGATTGGTTTTTGGCTATTGAGGCTTGATTCCCTTCTCCTCCTTCCCTTTCTCATTAATTTCTCTTGTATTTATAGAGAATTAAGAAAATGAATATGGACAAGTTAAGGTTAGGGTTCAATGAGTGATTTAAGGCAAAAATAAATCAGAATCTTGGATAATTGATAGAATATGCCTATGGTTTGATTGGGCTTAGCATTGGGTTTGGGTTTATGGGTTTAAGGGTTTGATTTTGGGTTTGGTTTTGAGTTTAGGTTATGGGCTTAGGCTATTTTCACCTCCACTTTCTCTGAAGTCACCGTCTGAGATTTGTTCATTGCATTTTTCTCTGATTTCTTCATTACAGCTCCACATTCTACAAAAACACAAAAAATTAATAATTAATCTCAAATAAGATAAAAATAAGGATTAACAAAAATATAAAAAGAGGTAAAAAAATGTTATAATTATGTGATTATCAAATACCCTCAAACCTATATTTTGCTAGTCCTCGAGCAAAACAAAGAAAAGAAAACCACAAATAAAATCCTAACTCACTTTCGCAGGAATCGTCGATTGCACTTACCTTTGAAAACGTGCAACAAGACTTTGAACCCCTAGATTAGGGGACGATTTATAGTCTCGTGAGGGTTTCCAGAAAATGTTTCCCACAAACATTACTGACTCAACAAAACTTGGTCAAACAATGTTCATTTTAAAACTTCAAGAAATGCAAGAAACCAACAATGTCATTTTCGTGTATCAACAAATCTCCAAATAATTTAATATTCTCCAAAAGTTAGAAAAAATTCATAATCATCTTCAACTCAACGTGTGTGTGTGAAAAGCAGTATCAACATAACTTTTCATTTCAAAGTAAAATAATGACTAAATCTCCTGTAGAAAGTTTGTTTTGACTTCAAACCTCTCATGTCACTCACAATAAAACACTCAGAGATTTGGTATTTCACTCAGTTTATATGTGAGGAAAGAATAAATAATGTAAAACAATCATCTCACATATAGTATTATGAAGAACGGACTTATCAAGAATGGAATGAACATGATCTCATGGACAGGAATATCAAATACTTTTGGGAATGTTGAATCAAACACCATAGGTCTTGGTTATTAAATCTCCACATCTACGGAACCAACCTTTACCTAAGATCAACTAGGACTTTGTTGGGTTGTAACGGGGCTTGGGTAATGGTTAATAAGGAATGTCAAAGGATTCTAAGAAAATTTTCTAGGAATGTACACCCATTATACGAACAATTAGGGCTGTCAAGAATAAACCGATGTTGCGCACCATCAATTTTTTTCTTCATTCTCACATCTTTATCCTCATTGAAGAATCAAATTTTTCTTCTACTTTTCTTTTCTTCAACCCTTTTTTTTTCCATAGAGGATTTATGAAATATCTCATATTTTGCTCTTTAATGCCCTTTTTACACCAAGTATATCCATTCATACACATTCCCAGAAATGTTGAGTATAGGTTAATGGGTTAACAAACAAAAGTTATTCTAAGGCTCAAAGGGCTACAAAAGGTTAATGTTATGGGTAAGTTAAAAGGCTAGTTAATGGTCTAAAGAAAAAATGCCTAGATCATTTCCTAAGTTCGGGTCAGTATTATGACATCTCAATTGAATAAGCCAAGAAGTTCTAGTGTAATAATTCAATTTTGATGTCATTCCCAAAAGTGACTAATCAGAAAAATGAGAATAATGAGATCATCAACAAGATAATGTGGACTCAAGAAAAATAAGAGTTTATGTATAACCCTTAGAAAAATAGAAAGGCTCAAAACTTTCAGGGTTAAGTCTCCACTATTATTATAAGGTTTTCTAGTATATATTTCACTCATCAACTTCAAGTTATGCTAACCTGGCTCATGGTGAAAAATCTTATGAACTAGATCTAACTTAAGGATCATACTAAACTTTCAGTCTTTATCAATAAACCAATAAGTCAAGTTGGCTTGCATTTTCTTGAGCATAAAACATTTAAAATACATTTTCATAATCGCAAAATACCAAGTTTTCTTGACAGAAAAGCACAATTTTTTTTTTTAAGAATAAGAAAAGAAAACACTATGAAAAATTCACTGAAAGTTTTATGTATTTTAAATGTTTTATGCATTTTTAAATGTATTTTAATGTTTTATGCTCAAGAAACAAATCAAGTTTTATGTATTTTAAATGTTTTATGGCAGTGATGGCTCTGTCTGGCTTTGTCGCGAGGATGCGGTGATGGCTGTGTTGCATGGCTTGTGACAGTGAGAGCAGGGAATGAGGAGAGGAACAGGGAGATGGTGGTGGCTGTGGGTGTGCGTGCTCGGTGCTTGGTTGCTGGACAGGGAAGGTGGCGGAGGGAATGAGAGATGGATGAAGAGGTCTGCTGCTGTGTGGCGTGATGGAACAGGGAGAGGAGGTGGTGTGTGATGGTGATGGCGGCTGTGGTTGTTGGACGGTGGCGAGGTGACGTGAACAGGGTTGTCACGCCCCTGTTTCAATGGGATGAAGGAGAGAAAACCTAGATTTGCTTGGTTGGGATGGTGATGAGAATCACTTTGTGAAGGAAAGAGGATTGGTTTTTGGCTATTGAGGCTTGATTCCCTTCTCCTCCTTCCCTTTCTCATTAATTTCTCTTGTATTTATAGAGAATTAAGAAAATGAATATGGACAAGTTAAGGTTAGGGTTCAATGAGTGATTTAAGGCAAAAATAAATCAGAATCTTGGATAATTGATAGAATATGCCTATGGTTTGATTGGGCTTAGCATTGGGTTTGGGTTTATGGGTTTAAGGGTTTGATTTTGGGTTTGGTTTTGAGTTTAGGTTATGGGCTTAGGCTATTTTCACCTCCACTTTCTCTGAAGTCACCGTCTGAGATTTGTTCATTGCATTTTTCTCTGATTTCTTCATTACAGCTCCACATTCTACAAAAACACAAAAAATTAATAATTAATCTCAAATAAGATAAAAATAAGGATTAACAAAAATATAAAAAGAGGTAAAAAAATGTTATAATTATGTGATTATCAAATACCCTCAAACCTATATTTTGCTAGTCCTCGAGCAAAACAAAGAAAAGAAAACCACAAATAAAATCCTAACTCACTTTCGCAGGAATCGTCGATTGCACTTACCTTTGAAAACGTGCAACAAGACTTTGAACCCCTAGATTAGGGGACGATTTATAGTCTCGTGAGGGTTTCCAGAAAATGTTTCCCACAAACATTACTGACTCAACAAAACTTGGTCAAACAATGTTCATTTTAAAACTTCAAGAAATGCAAGAAACCAACAATGTCATTTTCGTGTATCAACAAATCTCCAAATAATTTAATATTCTCCAAAAGTTAGAAAAAATTCATAATCATCTTCAACTCAACGTGTGTGTGTGAAAAGCAGTATCAACATAACTTTTCATTTCAAAGTAAAATAATGACTAAATCTCCTGTAGAAAGTTTGTTTTGACTTCAAACCTCTCATGTCACTCACAATAAAACACTCAGAGATTTGGTATTTCACTCAGTTTATATGTGAGGAAAGAATAAATAATGTAAAACAATCATCTCACATATAGTATTATGAAGAACGGACTTATCAAGAATGGAATGAACATGATCTCATGGACAGGAATATCAAATACTTTTGGGAATGTTGAATCAAACACCATAGGTCTTGGTTATTAAATCTCCACATCTACGGAACCAACCTTTACCTAAGATCAACTAGGACTTTGTTGGGTTGTAACGGGGCTTGGGTAATGGTTAATAAGGAATGTCAAAGGATTCTAAGAAAATTTTCTAGGAATGTACACCCATTATACGAACAATTAGGGCTGTCAAGAATAAACCGATGTTGCGCACCATCAATTTTTTTCTTCATTCTCACATCTTTATCCTCATTGAAGAATCAAAATTTTCTTCTACTTTTCTTTTCTTCAACCCTTTTTTTTTCCATAGAGGATTTATGAAATATCTCATATTTTGCTCTTTAATGCCCTTTTTACACCAAGTATATCCATTCATACACATTCCCAGAAATGTTGAGTATAGGTTAATGGGTTAACAAACAAAAGTTATTCTAAGGCTCAAAGGGCTACAAAAGGTTAATGTTATGGGTAAGTTAAAAGGCTAGTTACTGGTCTAAAGAAAAAATGCCTAGATCATTTAGTAAGTTCGGGTCAGTATTATGACATCTCAATTGAATAAGCCAAGAAGTTCTAGTGTAATAATTCAATTTTGATGTCATTCCCAAAAGTGACTAATCAGAAAAATGAGAATAATGAGATCATCAACAAGATAATGTGGACTCAAGAAAAATAAGAGTTTATGTATAACCCTTAGAAAAATAGAAAGGCTCAAAACTTTCAGGGTTAAGTCTCCACTATTATTATAAGGTTTTCTAGTATATATTTCACTCATCAACTTCAAGTTATGCTAACTTGGCTCATGGTGAAAAATCTTATGAACTAGATCTAACTTAAGGATCATACTAAACTTTCAGTCTTTATCAATAAACCAATAAGTCAAGTTGGCTTGCATTTTCTTGAGCATAAAACATTTAAAATACATTTTCATAATCGCAAAATACCAAGTTTTCTTGACAGAAAAGCACAATTTTTTTTTTTAAGAATAAGAAAAGAAAACACTATGAAAAATTCACTGAAAGTTTTATGTATTTTAAATGTTTTATGCATTTTTAAATGTATTTTAATGTTTTATGCTCAAGAAACAAATCAAGTTTTATGTATTTTAAATGTTTTATGGCAGTGATGGCTCTGTCTGGCTTTGTCGCGAGGATGCGGTGATGGCTGTGTTGCATGGCTTGTGACAGTGAGAGCAGGGAATGAGGAGAGGAACAGGGAGATGGTGGTGGCTGTGGGTGTGCGTGCTCGGTGCTTGGTTGCTGGACAGGGAAGGTGGCGGAGGGAATGAGAGATGGATGAAGAGGTCTGCTGCTGTGTGGCGTGATGGAACAGGGAGAGGAGGTGGTGTGTGATGGTGATGGCGGCTGTGGTTGTTGGACGGTGGCGAGGTGACGTGAACAGGGTTGTCACGCCCCTGTTTCAATGGGATGAAGGAGAGAAAACCTAGATTTGCTTGGTTGGGATGGTGATGAGAATCACTTTGTGAAGGAAAGAGGATTGGTTTTTGTCTATTGAGGCTTGATTCCCTTCTCCTCCTTCCCTTTCTCATTAATTTCTCTTGTATTTATAGAGAATTAAGAAAATGAATATGGACAAGTTAAGGTTAGGGTTCAATGAGTGATTTAAGGCAAAAATAAATCAGAATCTTGGATAATTGATAGAATATGCCTATGGTTTGATTGGGCTTAGCATTGGGTTTGGGTTTATGGGTTTAAGGGTTTGATTTTGGGTTTGGTTTTGAGTTTAGGTTATGGGCTTAGGCTATTTTCACCTCCACTTTCTCTGAAGTCACCGTCTGAGATTTGTTCATTGCATTTTTCTCTGATTTCTTCATTACAGCTCCACATTCTACAAAAACACAAAAAATTAATAATTAATCTCAAATAAGATAAAAATAAGGATTAACAAAAATATAAAAAGAGGTAAAAAAATGTTATAATTATGTGATTATCAAATACCCTCAAACCTATATTTTGCTAGTCCTCGAGCAAAACAAAGAAAAGAAAACCACAAATAAAATCCTAACTCACTTTCGCAGGAATCGTCGATTGCACTTACCTTTGAAAACGTGCAACAAGACTTTGAACCCCTAGATTAGGGGACGATTTATAGTCTCGTGAGGGTTTCCAGAAAATGTTTCCCACAAACATTACTGACTCAACAAAACTTGGTCAAACAATGTTCATTTTAAAACTTCAAGAAATGCAAGAAACCAACAATGTCATTTTCGTGTATCAACAAATCTCCAAATAATTTAATATTCTCCAAAAGTTAGAAAAAATTCATAATCATCTTCAACTCAACGTGTGTGTGTGAAAAGCAGTATCAACATAACTTTTCATTTCAAAGTAAAATAATGACTAAATCTCCTGTAGAAAGTTTGTTTTGACTTCAAACCTCTCATGTCACTCACAATAAAACACTCAGAGATTTGGTATTTCACTCAGTTTATATGTGAGGAAAGAATAAATAATGTAAAACAATCATCTCACATATAGTATTATGAAGAACGGACTTATCAAGAATGGAATGAACATGATCTCATGGACAGGAATATCAAATACTTTTGGGAATGTTGAATCAAACACCATAGGTCTTGGTTATTAAATCTCCACATCTACGGAACCAACCTTTACCTAAGATCAACTAGGACTTTGTTGGGTTGTAACGGGGCTTGGGTAATGGTTAATAAGGAATGTCAAAGGATTCTAAGAAAATTTTCTAGGAATGTACACCCATTATACGAACAATTAGGGCTGTCAAGAATAAACCGATGTTGCGCACCATCAATTTTTTTCTTCATTCTCACATCTTTATCCTCATTGAAGAATCAAATTTTTCTTCTACTTTTCTTTTCTTCAACCCTTTTTTTTTCCATAGAGGATTTATGAAATATCTCATATTTTGCTCTTTAATGCCCTTTTTACACCAAGTATATCCATTCATACACATTCCCAGAAATGTTGAGTATAGGTTAATGGGTTAACAAACAAAAGTTATTCTAAGGCTCAAAGGGCTACAAAAGGTTAATGTTATGGGTAAGTTAAAAGGCTAGTTAATGGTCTAAAGAAAAAATGCCTAGATCATTTCCTAAGTTCGGGTCAGTATTATGACATCTCAATTGAATAAGCCAAGAAGTTCTAGTGTAATAATTCAATTTTGATGTCATTCCCAAAAGTGACTAATCAGAAAAATGAGAATAATGAGATCATCAACAAGATAATGTGGACTCAAGAAAAATAAGAGTTTATGTATAACCCTTAGAAAAATAGAAAGGCTCAAAACTTTCAGGGTTAAGTCTCCACTATTATTATAAGGTTTTCTAGTATATATTTCACTCATCAACTTCAAGTTATGCTAACCTGGC
Organism: Berberis vulgaris; assembly: GCA_963556465.1. NCBI lineage: Eukaryota > Viridiplantae > Streptophyta > Magnoliopsida > Ranunculales > Berberidaceae > Berberis > Berberis vulgaris. Next base: position 16,979,061 of record OY747136.1, on the reverse strand, counting down.
TCATGGTGAAAAATCTTATGAACTAGATCTAACTTAAGGATCATACTAAACTTTCAGTCTTTATCAATAAACCAATAAGTCAAGTTGGCTTGCATTTTCTTGAGCATAAAACATTTAAAATACATTTTCATAATCGCAAAATACCAAGTTTTCTTGACAGAAAAGCACAATTTTTTTTTTTAAGAATAAGAAAAGAAAACACTATGAAAAATTCACTGAAAGTTTTATGTATTTTAAATGTTTTATGCATTTTTAAATGTATTTTAATGTTTTATGCTCAAGAAACAAATCAAGTTTTATGTATTTTAAATGTTTTATGGCAGTGATGGCTCTGTCTGGCTTTGTCGCGAGGATGCGGTGATGGCTGTGTTGCATGGCTTGTGACAGTGAGAGCAGGGAATGAGGAGAGGAACAGGGAGATGGTGGTGGCTGTGGGTGTGCGAAACAGGGTCAGGGTGTGGCGTGATGTTGGTTTTGTGCGCGAGGTCGTGATGGTGGGGGCGTCTGATGGTGGTGCTCGGTGCTTGGTTGCTGGACAGGGAAGGTGGCGGAGGGAATGAGAGATGGATGAAGAGGTCTGCTGCTGTGTGGCGTGATGGAACAGGGAGAGGAGGTGGTGTCTGATGGTGATGGCGGCTGTGGTTGTTGGACGGTGGCGAGGTGACGTGAACAGGGTTGTCACGCCCCTGTTTCAATGGGATGAAGGAGAGAAAACCTAGATTTGCTTGGTTGGGATGGTGATGAGAATCACTTTGTGAAGGAAAGAGGATTGGTTTTTGGCTATTGAGGCTTGATTCCCTTCTCCTCCTTCCCTTTCTCATTAATTTCTCTTGTATTTATAGAGAATTAAGAAAATGAATATGGACAAGTTAAAGTTAGGGTTCAATGAGTGATTTAAGGCAAAAATAAATCAGAATCTTGGATAATTGATAGAATATGCCTATGGTTTGATTGGGCTTAGCATTGGGTTTGGGTTTATGGGTTTAAGGGTTTGATTTTGGGTTTGGTTTTGAGTTTAGGTTATGGGCTTAGGCTATTTTCACCTCCACTTTCTCTGAAGTCACCGTCTGAGATTTGTTCATTGCATTTTTCTCTGATTTCTTCATTACAGCTCCACATTCTACAAAAACACAAAAAATTAATAATTAATCTCAAATAAGATAAAAATAAGGATTAACAAAAATATAAAAAGAGGTAAAAAAATGTTATAATTATGTGATTATCAAATACCCTCAAACCTATATTTTGCTAGTCCTCGAGCAAAACAAAGAAAAGAAAACCACAAATAAAATCCTAACTCACTTTCGCAGGAATCGTCGATTGCACTTACCTTTGAAAACGTGCAACAAGACTTTGAACCCCTAGATTAGGGGACGATTTATAGTCTCGTGAGGGTTTCCAGAAAATGTTTCCCACAAACATTACTGACTCAACAAAACTTGGTCAAACAATGTTCATTTTAAAACTTCAAGAAATGCAAGAAACCAACAATGTCATTTTCGTGTATCAACAAATCTCCAAATAATTTAATATTCTCCAAAAGTTAGAAAAAATTCATAATCATCTTCAACTCAACGTGTGTGTGTGAAAAGCAGTATCAACATAACTTTTCATTTCAAAGTAAAATAATGACTAAATCTCCTGTAGAAAGTTTGTTTTGACTTCAAACCTCTCATGTCACTCACAATAAAACACTCAGAGATTTGGTATTTCACTCAGTTTATATGTGAGGAAAGAATAAATAATGTAAAACAATCATCTCACATATAGTATTATGAAGAACGGACTTATCAAGAATGGAATGAACATGATCTCATGGACAGGAATATCAAATACTTTTGGGAATGTTGAATCAAACACCATAGGTCTTGGTTATTAAATCTCCACATCTACGGAACCAACCTTTACCTAAGATCAACTAGGACTTTGTTGGGTTGTAACGGGGCTTGGGTAATGGTTAATAAGGAATGTCAAAGGATTCTAAGAAAATTTTCTAGGAATGTACACCCATTATACGAACAATTAGGGCTGTCAAGAATAAACCGATGTTGCGCACCATCAATTTTTTTCTTCATTCTCACATCTTTATCCTCATTGAAGAATCAAATTTTTCTTCTACTTTTCTTTTCTTCAACCCTTTTTTTTTCCATAGAGGATTTATGAAATATCTCATATTTTGCTCTTTAATGCCCTTTTTACACCAAGTATATCCATTCATACACATTCCCAGAAATGTTGAGTATAGGTTAATGGGTTAACAAACAAAAGTTATTCTAAGGCTCAAAGGGCTACAAAAGGTTAATGTTATGGGTAAGTTAAAAGGCTAGTTAATGGTCTAAAGAAAAAATGCCTAGATCATTTCCTAAGTTCGGGTCAGTATTATGACATCTCAATTGAATAAGCCAAGAAGTTCTAGTGTAATAATTCAATTTTTATGTCATTCCCAAAAGTGACTAATCAGAAAAATGAGAATAATGAGATCATCAACAAGATAATGTGGACTCAAGAAAAATAAGAGTTTATGTATAACCCTTAGAAAAATAGAAAGGCTCAAAACTTTCAGGGTTAAGTCTCCACTATTATTATAAGGTTTTCTAGTATATATTTCACTCATCAACTTCAAGTTATGCTAACCTGGCTCATGGTGAAAAATCTTATGAACTAGATCTAACTTAAGGATCATACTAAACTTTCAGTCTTTATCAATAAACCAATAAGTCAAGTTGGCTTGCATTTTCTTGAGCATAAAACATTTAAAATACATTTTCATAATCGCAAAATACCAAGTTTTCTTGACAGAAAAGCACAATTTTTTTTTTTAAGAATAAGAAAAGAAAACACTATGAAAAATTCACTGAAAGTTTTATGTATTTTAAATGTTTTATGCATTTTTAAATGTATTTTAATGTTTTATGCTCAAGAAACAAATCAAGTTTTATGTATTTTAAATGTTTTATGGCAGTGATGGCTCTGTCTGGCTTTGTCGCGAGGATGCGGTGATGGCTGTGTTGCATGGCTTGTGACAGTGAGAGCAGGGAATGAGGAGAGGAACAGGGAGATGGTGGTGGCTGTGGGTGTGCGAAACAGGGTCAGGGTGTGGCGTGATGTTGGTTTTGTGCGCGAGGTCGTGATGGTGGGGGCGTCTGATGGTGGTGCTCGGTGCTTGGTTGCTGGACAGGGAAGGTGGCGGAGGGAATGAGAGATGGATGAAGAGGTCTGCTGCTGTGTGGCGTGATGGAACAGGGAGAGGAGGTGGTGTCTGATGGTGATGGCGGCTGTGGTTGTTGGACGGTGGCGAGGTGACGTGAACAGGGTTGTCACGCCCCTGTTTCAATGGGATGAAGGAGAGAAAACCTAGATTTGCTTGGTTGGGATGGTGATGAGAATCACTTTGTGAAGGAAAGAGGATTGGTTTTTGGCTATTGAGGCTTGATTCCCTTCTCCTCCTTCCCTTTCTCATTAATTTCTCTTGTATTTATAGAGAATTAAGAAAATGAATATGGACAAGTTAAGGTTAGGGTTCAATGAGTGATTTAAGGCAAAAATAAATCAGAATCTTGGATAATTGATAGAATATGCCTATGGTTTGATTGGGCTTAGCATTGGGTTTGGGTTTATGGGTTTAAGGGTTTGATTTTGGGTTTGGTTTTGAGTTTAGGTTATGGGCTTAGGCTATTTTCACCTCCACTTTCTCTGAAGTCACCGTCTGAGATTTGTTCATTGCATTTTTCTCTGATTTCTTCATTACAGCTCCACATTCTACAAAAACACAAAAAATTAATAATTAATCTCAAATAAGATAAAAATAAGGATTAACAAAAATATAAAAAGAGGTAAAAAAATGTTATAATTATGTGATTATCAAATACCCTCAAACCTATATTTTGCTAGTCCTCGAGCAAAACAAAGAAAAGAAAACCACAAATAAAATCCTAACTCACTTTCGCAGGAATCGTCGATTGCACTTACCTTTGAAAACGTGCAACAAGACTTTGAACCCCTAGATTAGGGGACGATTTATAGTCTCGTGAGGGTTTCCAGAAAATGTTTCCCACAAACATTACTGACTCAACAAAACTTGGTCAAACAATGTTCATTTTAAAACTTCAAGAAATGCAAGAAACCAACAATGTCATTTTCGTGTATCAACAAATCTCCAAATAATTTAATATTCTCCAAAAGTTAGAAAAAATTCATAATCATCTTCAACTCAACGTGTGTGTGTGAAAAGCAGTATCAACATAACTTTTCATTTCAAAGTAAAATAATGACTAAATCTCCTGTAGAAAGTTTGTTTTGACTTCAAACCTCTCATGTCACTCACAATAAAACACTCAGAGATTTGGTATTTCACTCAGTTTATATGTGAGGAAAGAATAAATAATGTAAAACAATCATCTCACATATAGTATTATGAAGAACGGACTTATCAAGAATGGAATGAACATGATCTCATGGACAGGAATATCAAATACTTTTGGGAATGTTGAATCAAACACCATAGGTCTTGGTTATTAAATCTCCACATCTACGGAACCAACCTTTACCTAAGATCAACTAGGACTTTGTTGGGTTGTAACGGGGCTTGGGTAATGGTTAATAAGGAATGTCAAAGGATTCTAAGAAAATTTTCTAGGAATGTACACCCATTATACGAACAATTAGGGCTGTCAAGAATAAACCGATGTTGCGCACCATCAATTTTTTTCTTCATTCTCACATCTTTATCCTCATTGAAGAATCAAATTTTTCTTCTACTTTTCTTTTCTTCAACCCTTTTTTTTTCCATAGAGGATTTATGAAATATCTCATATTTTGCTCTTTAATGCCCTTTTTACACCAAGTATATCCATTCATACACATTCCCAGAAATGTTGAGTATAGGTTAATGGGTTAACAAACAAAAGTTATTCTAAGGCTCAAAGGGCTACAAAAGGTTAATGTTATGGGTAAGTTAAAAGGCTAGTTAATGGTCTAAAGAAAAAATGCCTAGATCATTTCCTAAGTTCGGGTCAGTATTATGACATCTCAATTGAATAAGCCAAGAAGTTCTAGTGTAATAATTCAATTTTGATGTCATTCCCAAAAGTGACTAATCAGAAAAATGAGAATAATGAGATCATCAACAAGATAATGTGGACTCAAGAAAAATAAGAGTTTATGTATAACCCTTAGAAAAATAGAAAGGCTCAAAACTTTCAGGGTTAAGTCTCCACTATTATTATAAGGTTTTCTAGTATATATTTCACTCATCAACTTCAAGTTATGCTAACCTGGCTCATGGTGAAAAATCTTATGAACTAGATCTAACTTAAGGATCATACTAAACTTTCAGTCTTTATCAATAAACCAATAAGTCAAGTTGGCTTGCATTTTCTTGAGCATAAAACATTTAAAATACATTTTCATAATCGCAAAATACCAAGTTTTCTTGACAGAAAAGCACAATTTTTTTTTTTAAGAATAAGAAAAGAAAACACTATGAAAAATTCACTGAAAGTTTTATGTATTTTAAATGTTTTATGCATTTTTAAATGTATTTTAATGTTTTATGCTCAAGAAACAAATCAAGTTTTATGTATTTTAAATGTTTTATGGCAGTGATGGCTCTGTCTGGCTTTGTCGCGAGGATGCGGTGATGGCTGTGTTGCATGGCTTGTGACAGTGAGAGCAGGGAATGAGGAGAGGAACAGGGAGATGGTGGTGGCTGTGGGTGTGCGAAACAGGGTCAGGGTGTGGCGTGATGTTGGTTTTGTGCGCGAGGTCGTGATGGTGGGGGCGTCTGATGGTGGTGCTCGGTGCTTGGTTGCTGGACAGGGAAGGTGGCGGAGGGAATGAGAGATGGATGAAGAGGTCTGCTGCTGTGTGGCGTGATGGAACAGGGAGAGGAGGTGGTGTCTGATGGTGATGGCGGCTGTGGTTGTTGGACGGTGGCGAGGTGACGTGAACAGGGTTGTCACGCCCCTGTTTCAATGGGATGAAGGAGAGAAAACCTAGATTTGCTTGGTTGGGATGGTGATGAGAATCACTTTGTGAAGGAAAGAGGATTGGTTTTTGGCTATTGAGGCTTGATTCCCTTCTCCTCCTTCCCTTTCTCATTAATTTCTCTTGTATTTATAGAGAATTAAGAAAATGAATATGGACAAGTTAAGGTTAGGGTTCAATGAGTGATTTAAGGCAAAAATAAATCAGAATCTTGGATAATTGATAGAATATGCCTATGGTTTGATTGGGCTTAGCATTGGGTTTGGGTTTATGGGTTTAAGGGTTTGATTTTGGGTTTGGTTTTGAGTTTAGGTTATGGGCTTAGGCTATTTTCACCTCCACTTTCTCTGAAGTCACCGTCTGAGATTTGTTCATTGCATTTTTCTCTGATTTCTTCATTACAGCTCCACATTCTACAAAAACACAAAAAATTAATAATTAATCTCAAATAAGATAAAAATAAGGATTAACAAAAATATAAAAAGAGGTAAAAAAATGTTATAATTATGTGATTATCAAATACCCTCAAACCTATATTTTGCTAGTCCTCGAGCAAAACAAAGAAAAGAAAACCACAAATAAAATCCTAACTCACTTTCGCAGGAATCGTCGATTGCACTTACCTTTGAAAACGTGCAACAAGACTTTGAACCCCTAGATTAGGGGACGATTTATAGTCTCGTGAGGGTTTCCAGAAAATGTTTCCCACAAACATTACTGACTCAACAAAACTTGGTCAAACAATGTTCATTTTAAAACTTCAAGAAATGCAAGAAACCAACAATGTCATTTTCGTGTATCAACAAATCTCCAAATAATTTAATATTCTCCAAAAGTTAGAAAAAATTCATAATCATCTTCAACTCAACGTGTGTGTGTGAAAAGCAGTATCAACATAACTTTTCATTTCAAAGTAAAATAATGACTAAATCTCCTGTAGAAAGTTTGTTTTGACTTCAAACCTCTCATGTCACTCACAATAAAACACTCAGAGATTTGGTATTTCACTCAGTTTATATGTGAGGAAAGAATAAATAATGTAAAACAATCATCTCACATATAGTATTATGAAGAACGGACTTATCAAGAATGGAATGAACATGATCTCATGGACAGGAATATCAAATACTTTTGGGAATGTTGAATCAAACACCATAGGTCTTGGTTATTAAATCTCCACATCTACGGAACCAACCTTTACCTAAGATCAACTAGGACTTTGTTGGGTTGTAACGGGGCTTGGGTAATGGTTAATAAGGAATGTCAAAGGATTCTAAGAAAATTTTCTAGGAATGTACACCCATTATACGAACAATTAGGGCTGTCAAGAATAAACCGATGTTGCGCACCATCAATTTTTTTCTTCATTCTCACATCTTTATCCTCATTGAAGAATCAAAATTTTCTTCTACTTTTCTTTTCTTCAACCCTTTTTTTTTTCCATAGAGGATTTATGAAATATCTCATATTTTGCTCTTTAATGCCCTTTTTACACCAAGTATATCCATTCATACACATTCCCAGAAATGTTGAGTATAGGTTAATGGGTTAACAAACAAAAGTTATTCTAAGGCTCAAAGGGCTACAAAAGGTTAATGTTATGGGTAAGTTAAAAGGCTAGTTAATGGTCTAAAGAAAAAATGCCTAGATCATTTCCTAAGTTCGGGTCAGTATTATGACATCTCAATTGAATAAGCCAAGAAGTTCTAGTGTAATAATTCAATTTTGATGTCATTCCCAAAAGTGACTAATCAGAAAAATGAGAATAATGAGATCATCAACAAGATAATGTGGACTCAAGAAAAATAAGAGTTTATGTATAACCCTTAGAAAAATAGAAAGGCTCAAAACTTTCAGGGTTAAGTCTCCACTATTATTATAAGGTTTTCTAGTATATATTTCACTCATCAACTTCAAGTTATGCTAACTTGGCTCATGGTGAAAAATCTTATGAACTAGATCTAACTTAAGGATCATACTAAACTTTCAGTCTTTATCAATAAACCAATAAGTCAAGTTGGCTTGCATTTTCTTGAGCATAAAACATTTAAAATACATTTTCATAATCGCAAAATACCAAGTTTTCTTGACAGAAAAGCACAATTTTTTTTTTTAAGAATAAGAAAAGAAAACACTATGAAAAATTCACTGAAAGTTTTATGTATTTTAAATGTTTTATGCATTTTTAAATGTATTTTAATGTTTTATGCTCAAGAAACAAATCAAGTTTTATGTATTTTAAATGTTTTATGGCAGTGATGGCTCTGTCTGGCTTTGTCGCGAGGATGCGGTGATGGCTGTGTTGCATGGCTTGTGACAGTGAGAGCAGGGAATGAGGAGAGGAACAGGGAGATGGTGGTGGCTGTGGGTGTGCGTGCTCGGTGCTTGGTTGCTGGACAGGGAAGGTGGCGGAGGGAATGAGAGATGGATGAAGAGGTCTGCTGCTGTGTGGCGTGATGGAACAGGGAGAGGAGGTGGTGTGTGATGGTGATGGCGGCTGTGGTTGTTGGACGGTGGCGAGGTGACGTGAACAGGGTTGTCACGCCCCTGTTTCAATGGGATGAAGGAGAGAAAACCTAGATTTGCTTGGTTGGGATGGTGATGAGAATCACTTTGTGAAGGAAAGAGGATTGGTTTTTGTCTATTGAGGCTTGATTCCCTTCTCCTCCTTCCCTTTCTCATTAATTTCTCTTGTATTTATAGAGAATTAAGAAAATGAATATGGACAAGTTAAGGTTAGGGTTCAATGAGTGATTTAAGGCAAAAATAAATCAGAATCTTGGATAATTGATAGAATATGCCTATGGTTTGATTGGGCTTAGCATTGGGTTTGGGTTTATGGGTTTAAGGGTTTGATTTTGGGTTTGGTTTTGAGTTTAGGTTATGGGCTTAGGCTATTTTCACCTCCACTTTCTCTGAAGTCACCGTCTGAGATTTGTTCATTGCATTTTTCTCTGATTTCTTCATTACAGCTCCACATTCTACAAAAACACAAAAAATTAATAATTAATCTCAAATAAGATAAAAATAAGGATTAACAAAAATATAAAAAGAGGTAAAAAAATGTTATAATTATGTGATTATCAAATACCCTCAAACCTATATTTTGCTAGTCCTCGAGCAAAACAAAGAAAAGAAAACCACAAATAAAATCCTAACTCACTTTCGCAGGAATCGTCGATTGCACTTACCTTTGAAAACGTGCAACAAGACTTTGAACCCCTAGATTAGGGGACGATTTATAGTCTCGTGAGGGTTTCCAGAAAATGTTTCCCACAAACATTACTGACTCAACAAAACTTGGTCAAACAATGTTCATTTTAAAACTTCAAGAAATGCAAGAAACCAACAATGTCATTTTCGTGTATCAACAAATCTCCAAATAATTTAATATTCTCCAAAAGTTAGAAAAAATTCATAATCATCTTCAACTCAACGTGTGTGTGTGAAAAGCAGTATCAACATAACTTTTCATTTCAAAGTAAAATAATGACTAAATCTCCTGTAGAAAGTTTGTTTTGACTTCAAACCTCTCATGTCACTCACAATAAAACACTCAGAGATTTGGTATTTCACTCAGTTTATATGTGAGGAAAGAATAAATAATGTAAAACAATCATCTCACATATAGTATTATGAAGAACGGACTTATCAAGAATGGAATGAACATGATCTCATGGACAGGAATATCAAATACTTTTGGGAATGTTGAATCAAACACCATAGGTCTTGGTTATTAAATCTCCACATCTACGGAACCAACCTTTACCTAAGATCAACTAGGACTTTGTTGGGTTGTAACGGGGCTTGGGTAATGGTTAATAAGGAATGTCAAAGGATTCTAAGAAAATTTTCTAGGAATGTACACCCATTATACGAACAATTAGGGCTGTCAAGAATAAACCGATGTTGCGCACCATCAATTTTTTTCTTCATTCTCACATCTTTATCCTCATTGAAGAATCAAATTTTTCTTCTACTTTTCTTTTCTTCAACCCTTTTTTTTTCCATAGAGGATTTATGAAATATCTCATATTTTGCTCTTTAATGCCCTTTTTACACCAAGTATATCCATTCATACACATTCCCAGAAATGTTGAGTATAGGTTAATGGGTTAACAAACAAAAGTTATTCTAAGGCTCAAAGGGCTACAAAAGGTTAATGTTATGGGTAAGTTAAAAGGCTAGTTAATGGTCTAAAGAAAAAATGCCTAGATCATTTCCTAAGTTCGGGTCAGTATTATGACATCTCAATTGAATAAGCCAAGAAGTTCTAGTGTAATAATTCAATTTTTATGTCATTCCCAAAAGTAACTAATCATAAAAATGAGAATAATGAGATCATCAACAAGATAATGTGGACTCAAGAAAAATAAGAGTTTATGTATAACCCTTAGAAAAATAGAAAGGCTCAAAACTTTCAGGGTTAAGTCTCCACTATTATTATAAGGTTTTCTAGTATATATTTCACTCATCAACTTCAAGTTATGCTAACCTGGCTCATGGTGAAAAATCTTATGAACTAGATCTAACTTAAGGATCATACTAAACTTTCAGTCTTTATCAATAAACCAATAAGTCAAGTTGGCTTGCATTTTCTTGAGCATAAAACTTTTAAAATACATTTTCATAATCGCAAAATACCAAGTTTTCTTGACAGAATAGCACAATTTTTTTTTTTAAGAATAAGAAAAGAAAACACTATGAAAAATTCACTGAAAGTTTTATGTATTTTAAATGTTTTATGCATTTTTAAATGTATTTTAATGTTTTATGCTCAAGAAACAAATCAAGTTTTATGTATTTTAAATGTTTTATGGCAGTGATGGCTCTGTCTGGCTTTGTCGCGAGGATGCGGTGATGGCTGTGTTGCATGGCTTGTGACAGTGAGAGCAGGGAATGAGGAGAGGAACAGGGAGATGGTGGTGGCTGTGGGTGTGCGAAACAGGGTCAGGGTGTGGCGTGATGTTGGTTTTGTGCGCGAGGTCGTGATGGTGGGGGCGTCTGATGGTGGTGCTCGGTGCTTGGTTGCTGGACAGGGAAGGTGGCGGAGGGAATGAGAGATGGATGAAGAGGTCTGCTGCTGTGTGGCGTGATGGAACAGGGAGAGGAGGTGGTGTCTGATGGTGATGGCGGCTGTGGTTGTTGGACGGTGGCGAGGTGACGTGAACAGGGTTGTCACGCCCCTGTTTCAATGGGATGAAGGAGAGAAAACCTAGATTTGCTTGGTTGGGATGGTGATGAGAATCACTTTGTGAAGGAAACAGGATTGGTTTTTGGCTATTGAGGCTTGATTCCCTTCTCCTCCTTCCCTTTCTCATTAATTTCTCTTGTATTTATAGAGAATTAAGAAAATGAATATGGACAAGTTAAGGTTAGGGTTCAATGAGTGATTTAAGACAAAAATAAATCAGAATCTTGGATAATTGATAGAATATGCCTATGGTTTGATTGGGCTTAGCATTGGGTTTGGGTTTATGGGTTTAAGGGTTTGATTTTGGGTTTGGTTTTGAGTTTAGGTTATGGGCTTAGGCTATTTTCACCTCCACTTTCTCTGAAGTCACCGTCTGAGATTTGTTCATTGCATTTTTCTCTGATTTCTTCATTACAGCTCCACATTCTACAAAAACACAAAAAATTAATAATTAATCTCAAATAAGATAAAAATAAGGATTAACAAAAATATAAAAAGAGGTAAAAAAATGTTATAATTATGTGATTATCAAATACCCTCAAACCTATATTTTGCTAGTCCTCGAGCAAAACAAAGAAAAGAAAACCACAAATAAAATCCTAACTCACTTTCGCAGGAATCGCCGATTGCACTTACCTTTGAAAACGTGCAACAAGACTTTGAACCCCTAGATTAGGGGACGATTTATAGTCTCGTGAGGGTTTCCAGAAAATGTTTCCCACAAACATTACTGACTCAACAAAACTTGGTCAAACAATGTTCATTTTAAAACTTCAAGAAATGCAAGAAACCAACAATGTCATTTTCGTGTATCAACAAATCTCCAAATAATTTAATATTCTCCAAAAGTTAGAAAAAATTCATAATCATCTTCAACTCAACGTGTGTGTGTGAAAAGCAGTATCAACATAACTTTTCATTTCAAAGTAAAATAATGACTAAATCTCCTGTAGAAAGTTTGTTTTGACTTCAAACCTCTCATGTCACTCACAATAAAACACTCAGAGATTTGGTATTTCACTCAGTTTATATGTGAGGAAAGAATAAATAATGTAAAACAATCATCTCACATATAGTATTATGAAGAACGGACTTATCAAGAATGGAATGAACATGATCTCATGGACAGGAATATCAAATACTTTTGGGAATGTTGAATCAAACACCATAGGTCTTGGTTATTAAATCTCCACATCTACGGAACCAACCTTTACCTAAGATCAACTAGGACTTTGTTGGGTTGTAACGGGGCTTGGGTAATGGTTAATAAGGAATGTCAAAGGATTCTAAGAAAATTTTCTAGGAATGTACACCCATTATACGAACAATTAGGGCTGTCAAGAATAAACCGATGTTGCGCACCATCAATTTTTTTCTTCATTCTCACATCTTTATCCTCATTGAAGAATCAAATTTTTCTTCTACTTTTCTTTTCTTCAACCCTTTTTTTTCCATAGAGGATTTATGAAATATCTCATATTTTGCTCTTTAATGCCCTTTTTACACCAAGTATATCCATTCATACACATTCCCAGAAATGTTGAGTATAGGTTAATGGGTTAACAAACAAAAGTTATTCTAAGGCTCAAAGGGCTACAAAAGGTTAATGTTATGGGTAAGTTAAAAGGCTAGTTAATGGTCTAAAGAAAAAATGCCTAGATCATTTCCTAAGTTCGGGTCAGTATTATGACATCTCAATTGAATAAGCCAAGAAGTTCTAGTGTAATAATTCAATTTTGATGTCATTCCCAAAAGTGACTAATCAGAAAAATGAGAATAATGAGATCATCAACAAGATAATGTGGACTCAAGAAAAATAAGAGTTTATGTATAACCCTTAGAAAAATAGAAAGGCTCAAAACTTTCAGGGTTAAGTCTCCACTATTATTATAAGGTTTTCTAGTATATATTTCACTCATCAACTTCAAGTTATGCTAACCTGGCTCATGGTGAAAAATCTTATGAACTAGATCTAACTTAAGGATCATACTAAACTTTCAGTCTTTATCAATAAACCAATAAGTCAAGTTGGCTTGCATTTTCTTGAGCATAAAACATTTAAAATACATTTTCATAATCGCAAAATACCAAGTTTTCTTGACAGAAAAGCACAATTTTTTTTTTTAAGAATAAGAAAAGAAAACACTATGAAAAATTCACTGAAAGTTTTATGTATTTTAAATGTTTTATGCATTTTTAAATGTATTTTAATGTTTTATGCTCAAGAAACAAATCAAGTTTTATGTATTTTAAATGTTTTATGGCAGTGATGGCTCTGTCTGGCTTTGTCGCGAGGATGCGGTGATGGCTGTGTTGCATGGCTTGTGACAGTGAGAGCAGGGAATGAGGAGAGGAACAGGGAGATGGTGGTGGCTGTGGGTGTGCGAAACAGGGTCAGGGTGTGGCGTGATGTTGGTTTTGTGCGCGAGGTCGTGATGGTGGGGGCGTCTGATGGTGGTGCTCGGTGCTTGGTTGCTGGACAGGGAAGGTGGCGGAGGGAATGAGAGATGGATGAAGAGGTCTGCTGCTGTGTGGCGTGATGGAACAGGGAGAGGAGGTGGTGTCTGATGGTGATGGCGGCTGTGGTTGTTGGACGGTGGCGAGGTGACGTGAACAGGGTTGTCACGCCCCTGTTTCAATGGGATGAAGGAGAGAAAACCTAGATTTGCTTGGTTGGGATGGTGATGAGAATCACTTTGTGAAGGAAAGAGGATTGGTTTTTGGCTATTGAGGCTTGATTCCCTTCTCCTCCTTCCCTTTCTCATTAATTTCTCTTGTATTTATAGAGAATTAAGAAAATGAATATGGACAAGTTAAGGTTAGGGTTCAATGAGTGATTTAAGGCAAAAATAAATCAGAATCTTGGATAATTGATAGAATATGCCTATGGTTTGATTGGGCTTAGCATTGGGTTTGGGTTTATGGGTTTAAGGGTTTGATTTTGGGTTTGGTTTTGAGTTTAGGTTATGGGCTTAGGCTATTTTCACCTCCACTTTCTCTGAAGTCACCGTCTGAGATTTGTTCATTGCATTTTTCTCTGATTTCTTCATTACAGCTCCACATTCTACAAAAACACAAAAAATTAATAATTAATCTCAAATAAGATAAAAATAAGGATTAACAAAAATATAAAAAGAGGTAAAAAAATGTTATAATTATGTGATTATCAAATACCCTCAAACCTATATTTTGCTAGTCCTCGAGCAAAACAAAGAAAAGAAAACCACAAATAAAATCCTAACTCACTTTCGCAGGAATCGTCGATTGCACTTACCTTTGAAAACGTGCAACAAGACTTTGAACCCCTAGATTAGGGGACGATTTATAGTCTCGTGAGGGTTTCCAGAAAATGTTTCCCACAAACATTACTGACTCAACAAAACTTGGTCAAACAATGTTCATTTTAAAACTTCAAGAAATGCAAGAAACCAACAATGTCATTTTCGTGTATCAACAAATCTCCAAATAATTTAATATTCTCCAAAAGTTAGAAAAAATTCATAATCATCTTCAACTCAACGTGTGTGTGTGAAAAGCAGTATCAACATAACTTTTCATTTCAAAGTAAAATAATGACTAAATCTCCTGTAGAAAGTTTGTTTTGACTTCAAACCTCTCATGTCACTCACAATAAAACACTCAGAGATTTGGTATTTCACTCAGTTTATATGTGAGGAAAGAATAAATAATGTAAAACAATCATCTCACATATAGTATTATGAAGAACGGACTTATCAAGAATGGAATGAACATGATCTCATGGACAGGAATATCAAATACTTTTGGGAATGTTGAATCAAACACCATAGGTCTTGGTTATTAAATCTCCACATCTACGGAACCAACCTTTACCTAAGATCAACTAGGACTTTGTTGGGTTGTAACGGGGCTTGGGTAATGGTTAATAAGGAATGTCAAAGGATTCTATGAAAATTTTCTAGGAATGTACACCCATTATACGAACAATTAGGGCTGTCAAGAATAAACCGATGTTGCGCACCATCAATTTTTTTCTTCATTCTCACATCTTTATCCTCATTGAAGAATCAAATTTTTCTTCTACTTTTCTTTTCTTCAACCCTTTTTTTTTCCATAGAGGATTTATGAAATATCTCATATTTTGCTCTTTAATGCCCTTTTTACACCAAGTATATCCATTCATACACATTCCCAGAAATGTTGAGTATAGGTTAATGGGTTAACAAACAAAAGTTATTCTAAGGCTCAAAGGGCTACAAAAGGTTAATGTTATGGGTAAGTTAAAAGGCTAGTTAATGGTCTAAAGAAAAAATGCCTAGATCATTTCCTAAGTTCGGGTCAGTATTATGACATCTCAATTGAATAAGCCAAGAAGTTCTAGTGTAATAATTCAATTTTGATGTCATTCCCAAAAGTGACTAATCAGAAAAATGAGAATAATGAGATCATCAACAAGATAATGTGGACTCAAGAAAAATAAGAGTTTATGTATAACCCTTAGAAAAATAGAAAGGCTCAAAACTTTCAGGGTTAAGTCTCCACTATTATTATAAGGTTTTCTAGTATATATTTCACTCATCAACTTCAAGTTATGCTAACCTGGCTCATGGTGAAAAATCTTATGAACTAGATCTAACTTAAGGATCATACTAAACTTTCAGTCTTTATCAATAAACCAATAAGTCAAGTTGGCTTGCATTTTCTTGAGCATAAAACATTTAAAATACATTTTCATAATCGCAAAATACCAAGTTTTCTTGACAGAAAAGCACAATTTTTTTTTTTAAGAATAAGAAAAGAAAACACTATGAAAAATTCACTGAAAGTTTTATGTATTTTAAATGTTTTATGCATTTTTAAATGTATTTTAATGTTTTATGCTCAAGAAACAAATCAAGTTTTATGTATTTTAAATGTTTTATGGCAGTGATGGCTCTGTCTGGCTTTGTCGCGAGGATGCGGTGATGGCTGTGTTGCATGGCTTGTGACAGTGAGAGCAGGGAATGAGGAGAGGAACAGGGAGATGGTGGTGGCTGTGGGTGTGCGAAACAGGGTCAGGGTGTGGCGTGATGTTGGTTTTGTGCGCGAGGTCGTGATGGTGGGGGCGTCTGATGGTGGTGCTCGGTGCTTGGTTGCTGGACAGGGAAGGTGGCGGAGGGAATGAGAGATGGATGAAGAGGTCTGCTGCTGTGTGGCGTGATGGAACAGGGAGAGGAGGTGGTGTCTGATGGTGATGGCGGCTGTGGTTGTTGGACGGTGGCGAGGTGACGTGAACAGGGTTGTCACGCCCCTGTTTCAATGGGATGAAGGAGAGAAAACCTAGATTTGCTTGGTTGGGATGGTGATGAGAATCACTTTGTGAAGGAAAGAGGATTGGTTTTTGGCTATTGAGGCTTGATTCCCTTCTCCTCCTTCCCTTTCTCATTAATTTCTCTTGTATTTATAGAGAATTAAGAAAATGAATATGGACAAGTTAAGGTTAGGGTTCAATGAGTGATTTAAGGCAAAAATAAATCAGAATCTTGGATAATTGATAGAATATGCCTATGGTTTGATTGGGCTTAGCATTGGGTTTGGGTTTATGGGTTTAAGGGTTTGATTTTGGGTTTGGTTTTGAGTTTAGGTTATGGGCTTAGGCTATTTTCACCTCCACTTTCTCTGAAGTCACCGTCTGAGATTTGTTCATTGCATTTTTCTCTGATTTCTTCATTACAGCTCCACATTCTACAAAAACACAAAAAATTAATAATTAATCTCAAATAAGATAAAAATAAGGATTAACAAAAATATAAAAAGAGGTAAAAAAATGTTATAATTATGTGATTATCAAATACCCTCAAACCTATATTTTGCTAGTCCTCGAGCAAAACAAAGAAAAGAAAACCACAAATAAAATCCTAACTCACTTTCGCAGGAATCGTCGATTGCACTTACCTTTGAAAACGTGCAACAAGACTTTGAACCCCTAGATTAGGGGACGATTTATAGTCTCGTGAGGGTTTCCAGAAAATGTTTCCCACAAACATTACTGACTCAACAAAACTTGGTCAAACAATGTTCATTTTAAAACTTCAAGAAATGCAAGAAACCAACAATGTCATTTTCGTGTATCAACAAATCTCCAAATAATTTAATATTCTCCAAAAGTTAGAAAAAATTCATAATCATCTTCAACTCAACGTGTGTGTGTGAAAAGCAGTATCAACATAACTTTTCATTTCAAAGTAAAATAATGACTAAATCTCCTGTAGAAAGTTTGTTTTGACTTCAAACCTCTCATGTCACTCACAATAAAACACTCAGAGATTTGGTATTTCACTCAGTTTATATGTGAGGAAAGAATAAATAATGTAAAACAATCATCTCACATATAGTATTATGAAGAACGGACTTATCAAGAATGGAATGAACATGATCTCATGGACAGGAATATCAAATACTTTTGGGAATGTTGAATCAAACACCATAGGTCTTGGTTATTAAATCTCCACATCTACGGAACCAACCTTTACCTAAGATCAACTAGGACTTTGTTGGGTTGTAACGGGGCTTGGGTAATGGTTAATAAGGAATGTCAAAGGATTCTAAGAAAATTTTCTAGGAATGTACACCCATTATAGGAATAATTAGGGCTGTCAAGAATAAACCGATGTTGCGCACCATCAATTTTTTTCTTCATTCTCACATCTTTATCCTCATTGAAGAATCAAATTTTTCTTCTACTTTTCTTTTCTTCAACCCTTTTTTTTTCCATAGAGGATTTTTGAAATATCTCATATTTTGCTCTTTAATGCCCTTTTTACACCAAGTATATCCATTCATACACATTCCCAGAAATGTTGAGTATAGGTTAATGGGTTAACAAACAAAAGTTATTCTAAGGCTCAAAGGGCTACAAAAGGTTAATGTTATGGGTAAGTTAAAAGGCTAGTTAATGGTCTAAAGAAAAAATGCCTAGATCATTTCCTAAGTTCGGGTCAGTATTATGACATCTCAATTGAATAAGCCAAGAAGTTCTAGTGTAATAATTCAATTTTGATGTCATTCCCAAAAGTGACTAATCATAAAAATGAGAATAATGAGATCATCAACAAGATAATGTGGACTCAAGAAAAATAAGAGTTTATGTATAACCCTTAGAAAAATAGAAAGGCTCAAAACTTTCAGGGTTAAGTCTCCACTATTATTATAAGGTTTTCTAGTATATATTTCACTCATCAACTTCAAGTTATGCTAACCTGGCTCATGGTGAAAAATCTTATGAACTAGATCTAACTTAAGGATCATACTAAACTTTCAGTCTTTATCAATAAACCAATAAGTCAAGTTGGCTTGCATTTTCTTGAGCATAAAACATTTAAAATACATTTTCATAATCGCAAAATACCAAGTTTTCTTGACAGAATAGCACAATTTTTTTTTTTAAGAATAAGAAAAGAAAACACTATGAAAAATTCACTGAAAGTTTTATGTATTTTAAATGTTTTATGCATTTTTAAATGTATTTTAATGTTTTATGCTCAAGAAACAAATCAAGTTTTATGTATTTTAAATGTTTTATGGCAGTGATGGCTCTGTCTGGCTTTGTCGCGAGGATGCGGTGATGGCTGTGTTGCATGGCTTGTGACAGTGAGAGCAGGGAATGAGGAGAGGAACAGGGAGATGGTGGTGGCTGTGGGTGTGCGAAACAGGGTCAGGGTGTGGCGTGATGTTGGTTTTGTGCGCGAGGTCGTGATGGTGGGGGCGTCTGATGGTGGTGCTCGGTGCTTGGTTGCTGGACAGGGAAGGTGGCGGAGGGAATGAGAGATGGATGAAGAGGTCTGCTGCTGTGTGGCGTGATGGAACAGGGAGAGGAGGTGGTGTCTGATGGTGATGGCGGCTGTGGTTGTTGGACGGTGGCGAGGTGACGTGAACAGGGTTGTCACGCCCCTGTTTCAATGGGATGAAGGAGAGAAAACCTAGATTTGCTTGGTTGGGATGGTGATGAGAATCACTTTGTGAAGGAAACAGGATTGGTTTTTGGCTATTGAGGCTTGATTCCCTTCTCCTCCTTCCCTTTCTCATTAATTTCTCTTGTATTTATAGAGAATTAAGAAAATGAATATGGACAAGTTAAGGTTAGGGTTCAATGAGTGATTTAAGACAAAAATAAATCAGAATCTTGGATAATTGATAGAATATGCCTATGGTTTGATTGGGCTTAGCATTGGGTTTGGGTTTATGGGTTTAAGGGTTTGATTTTGGGTTTGGTTTTGAGTTTAGGTTATGGGCTTAGGCTATTTTCACCTCCACTTTCTCTGAAGTCACCGTCTGAGATTTGTTCATTGCATTTTTCTCTGATTTCTTCATTACAGCTCCACATTCTACAAAAACACAAAAAATTAATAATTAATCTCAAATAAGATAAAAATAAGGATTAACAAAAATATAAAAAGAGGTAAAAAAATGTTATAATTATGTGATTATCAAATACCCTCAAACCTATATTTTGCTAGTCCTCGAGCAAAACAAAGAAAAGAAAACCACAAATAAAATCCTAACTCACTTTCGCAGGAATCGTCGATTGCACTTACCTTTGAAAACGTGCAACAAGACTTTGAACCCCTAGATTAGGGGACGATTTATAGTCTCGTGAGGGTTTCCAGAAAATGTTTCCCACAAACATTACTGACTCAACAAAACTTGGTCAAACAATGTTCATTTTAAAACTTCAAGAAATGCAAGAAACCAACAATGTCATTTTCGTGTATCAACAAATCTCCAAATAATTTAATATTCTCCAAAAGTTAGAAAAAATTCATAATCATCTTCAACTCAACGTGTGTGTGTGAAAAGCAGTATCAACATAACTTTTCATTTCAAAGTAAAATAATGACTAAATCTCCTGTAGAAAGTTTGTTTTGACTTCAAACCTCTCATGTCACTCACAATAAAACACTCAGAGATTTGGTATTTCACTCAGTTTATATGTGAGGAAAGAATAAATAATGTAAAACAATCATCTCACATATAGTATTATGAAGAACGGACTTATCAAGAATGGAATGAACATGATCTCATGGACAGGAATATCAAATACTTTTGGGAATGTTGAATCAAACACCATAGGTCTTGGTTATTAAATCTCCACATCTACGGAACCAACCTTTACCTAAGATCAACTAGGACTTTGTTGGGTTGTAACGGGGCTTGGGTAATGGTTAATAAGGAATGTCAAAGGATTCTAAGAAAATTTTCTAGGAATGTACACCCATTATACGAACAATTAGGGCTGTCAAGAATAAACCGATGTTGCGCACCATCAATTTTTTTCTTCATTCTCACATCTTTATCCTCATTGAAGAATCAAATTTTTCTTCTACTTTTCTTTTCTTCAACCCTTTTTTTTTCCATAGAGGATTTATGAAATATCTCATATTTTGCTCTTTAATGCCCTTTTTACACCAAGTATATCCATTCATACACATTCCCAGAAATGTTGAGTATAGGTTAATGGGTTAACAAACAAAAGTTATTCTAAGGCTCAAAGGGCTACAAAAGGTTAATGTTATGGGTAAGTTAAAAGGCTAGTTAATGGTCTAAAGAAAAAATGCCTAGATCATTTCCTAAGTTCGGGTCAGTATTATGACATCTCAATTGAATAAGCCAAGAAGTTCTAGTGTAATAATTCAATTTTGATGTCATTCCCAAAAGTGACTAATCATAAAAATGAGAATAATGAGATCATCAACAAGATAATGTGGACTCAAGAAAAATAAGAGTTTATGTATAACCCTTAGAAAAATAGAAAGGCTCAAAACTTTCAGGGTTAAGTCTCCACTATTATTATAAGGTTTTCTAGTATATATTTCACTCATCAACTTCAAGTTATGCTAACCTGGCTCATGGTGAAAAATCTTATGAACTAGATCTAACTTAAGGATCATACTAAACTTTCAGTCTTTATCAATAAACCAATAAGTCAAGTTGGCTTGCATTTTCTTGAGCATAAAACATTTAAAATACATTTTCATAATCGCAAAATACCAAGTTTTCTTGACAGAAAAGCACAATTTTTTTTTTTAAGAATAAGAAAAGAAAACACTATGAAAAATTCACTGAAAGTTTTATGTATTTTAAATGTTTTATGCATTTTTAAATGTATTTTAATGTTTTATGCTCAAGAAACAAATCAAGTTTTATGTATTTTAAATGTTTTATGGCAGTGATGGCTCTGTCTGGCTTTGTCGCGAGGATGCGGTGATGGCTGTGTTGCATGGCTTGTGACAGTGAGAGCAGGGAATGAGGAGAGGAACAGGGAGATGGTGGTGGCTGTGGGTGTGCGAAACAGGGTCAGGGTGTGGCGTGATGTTGGTTTTGTGCGCGAGGTCGTGATGGTGGGGGCGTCTGATGGTGGTGCTCGGTGCTTGGTTGCTGGACAGGGAAGGTGGCGGAGGGAATGAGAGATGGATGAAGAGGTCTGCTGCTGTGTGGCGTGATGGAACAGGGAGAGGAGGTGGTGTCTGATGGTGATGGCGGCTGTGGTTGTTGGACGGTGGCGAGGTGACGTGAACAGGGTTGTCACGCCCCTGTTTCAATGGGATGAAGGAGAGAAAACCTAGATTTGCTTGGTTGGGATGGTGATGAGAATCACTTTGTGAAGGAAAGAGGATTGGTTTTTGGCTATTGAGGCTTGATTCCCTTCTCCTCCTTCCCTTTCTCATTAATTTCTCTTGTATTTATAGAGAATTAAGAAAATGAATATGGACAAGTTAAGGTTAGGGTTCAATGAGTGATTTAAGGCAAAAATAAATCAGAATCTTGGATAATTGATAGAATATGCCTATGGTTTGATTGGGCTTAGCATTGGGTTTGGGTTTATGGGTTTAAGGGTTTGATTTTGGGTTTGGTTTTGAGTTTAGGTTATGGGCTTAGGCTATTTTCACCTCCACTTTCTCTGAAGTCACCGTCTGAGATTTGTTCATTGCATTTTTCTCTGATTTCTTCATTACAGCTCCACATTCTACAAAAACACAAAAAATTAATAATTAATCTCAAATAAGATAAAAATAAGGATTAACAAAAATATAAAAAGAGGTAAAAAAATGTTATAATTATGTGATTATCAAATACCCTCAAACCTATATTTTGCTAGTCCTCGAGCAAAACAAAGAAAAGAAAACCACAAATAAAATCCTAACTCACTTTCGCAGGAATCGTCGATTGCACTTACCTTTGAAAACGTGCAACAAGACTTTGAACCCCTAGATTAGGGGACGATTTATAGTCTCGTGAGGGTTTCCAGAAAATGTTTCCCACAAACATTACTGACTCAACAAAACTTGGTCAAACAATGTTCATTTTAAAACTTCAAGAAATGCAAGAAACCAACAATGTCATTTTCGTGTATCAACAAATCTCCAAATAATTTAATATTCTCCAAAAGTTAGAAAAAATTCATAATCATCTTCAACTCAACGTGTGTGTGTGAAAAGCAGTATCAACATAACTTTTCATTTCAAAGTAAAATAATGACTAAATCTCCTGTAGAAAGTTTGTTTTGACTTCAAACCTCTCATGTCACTCACAATAAAACACTCAGAGATTTGGTATTTCACTCAGTTTATATGTGAGGAAAGAATAAATAATGTAAAACAATCATCTCACATATAGTATTATGAAGAACGGACTTATCAAGAATGGAATGAACATGATCTCATGGACAGGAATATCAAATACTTTTGGGAATGTTGAATCAAACACCATAGGTCTTGGTTATTAAATCTCCACATCTACGGAACCAACCTTTACCTAAGATCAGCTAGGACTTTGTTGGGTTGTAACGGGGCTTGGGTAATGGTTAATAAGGAATGTCAAAGGATTCTAAGAAAATTTTCTAGGAATGTACACCCATTATACGAACAATTAGGGCTGTCAAGAATAAACCGATGTTGCGCACCATCAATTTTTTTCTTCATTCTCACATCTTTATCCTCATTGAAGAATCAAATTTTTCTTCTACTTTTCTTTTCTTCAACCCTTTTTTTTTCCATAGAGGATTTATGAAATATCTCATATTTTGCTCTTTAATGCCCTTTTTACACCAAGTATATCCATTCATACACATTCCCAGAAATGTTGAGTATAGGTTAATGGGTTAACAAACAAAAGTTATTCTAAGGCTCAAAGGGCTACAAAAGGTTAATGTTATGGGTAAGTTAAAAGGCTAGTTAATGGTCTAAAGAAAAAATGCCTAGATCATTTCCTAAGTTCGGGTCAGTATTATGACATCTCAATTGAATAAGCCAAGAAGTTCTAGTGTAATAATTCAATTTTGATGTCATTCCCAAAAGTGACTAATCAGAAAAATGAGAATAATGAGATCATCAACAAGATAATGTGGACTCAAGAAAAATAAGAGTTTATGTATAACCCTTAGAAAAATAGAAAGGCTCAAAACTTTCAGGGTTAAGTCTCCACTATTATTATAAGGTTTTCTAGTATATATTTCACTCATCAACTTCAAGTTATGCTAACCTGGCTCATGGTGAAAAATCTTATGAACTAGATCTAACTTAAGGATCATACTAAACTTTCAGTCTTTATCAATAAACCAATAAGTCAAGTTGGCTTGCATTTTCTTGAGCATAAAACATTTAAAATACATTTTCATAATCGCAAAATACCAAGTTTTCTTGACAGAATAGCACAATTTTTTTTTTTTAAGAATAAGAAAAGAAAACACTATGAAAAATTCACTGAAAGTTTTATGTATTTTAAATGTTTTATGCATTTTTAAATGTATTTTAATGTTTTATGCTCAAGAAACAAATCAAGTTTTATGTATTTTAAATGTTTTATGGCAGTGATGGCTCTGTCTGGCTTTGTCGCGAGGATGCGGTGATGGCTGTGTTGCATGGCTTGTGACAGTGAGAGCAGGGAATGAGGAGAGGAACAGGGAGATGGTGGTGGCTGTGGGTGTGCGAAACAGGGTCAGGGTGTGGCGTGATGTTGGTTTTGTGCGCGAGGTCGTGATGGTGGGGGCGTCTGATGGTGGTGCTCGGTGCTTGGTTGCTGGACAGGGAAGGTGGCGGAGGGAATGAGAGATGGATGAAGAGGTCTGCTGCTGTGTGGCGTGATGGAACAGGGAGAGGAGGTGGTGTCTGATGGTGATGGCGGCTGTGGTTGTTGGACGGTGGCGAGGTGACGTGAACAGGGTTGTCACGCCCCTGTTTCAATGGGATGAAGGAGAGAAAACCTAGATTTGCTTGTTTGGGATGGTGATGAGAATCACTTTGTGAAGGAAAGAGGATTGGTTTTTGGCTATTGAGGCTTGATTCCCTTCTCCTCCTTCCCTTTCTCATTAATTTCTCTTGTATTTATAGAGAATTAAGAAAATGAATATGGACAAGTTAAGGTTAGGGTTCAATGAGTGATTTAAGGCAAAAATAAATCAGAATCTTGGATAATTGATAGAATATGCCTATGGTTTGATTGGGCTTAGCATTGGGTTTGGGTTTATGGGTTTAAGGGTTTGATTTTGGGTTTGGTTTTGAGTTTAGGTTATGGGCTTAGGCTATTTTCACCTCCACTTTCTCTGAAGTCACCGTCTGAGATTTGTTCATTGCATTTTTCTCTGATTTCTTCATTACAGCTCCACATTCTACAAAAACACAAAAAATTAATAATTAATCTCAAATAAGATAAAAATAAGGATTAACAAAAATATAAAAAGAGGTAAAAAAATGTTATAATTATGTGATTATCAAATACCCTCAAACCTATATTTTGCTAGTCCTCGAGCAAAACAAAGAAAAGAAAACCACAAATAAAATCCTAACTCACTTTCGCAGGAATCGTCGATTGCACTTACCTTTGAAAACGTGCAACAAGACTTTGAACCCCTAGATTAGGGGACGATTTATAGTCTCGTGAGGGTTTCCAGAAAATGTTTCCCACAAACATTACTGACTCAACAAAACTTGGTCAAACAATGTTCATTTTAAAACTTCAAGAAATGCAAGAAACCAACAATGTCATTTTCGTGTATCAACAAATCTCCAAATAATTTAATATTCTCCAAAAGTTAGAAAAAATTCATAATCATCTTCAACTCAACGTGTGTGTGTGAAAAGCAGTATCAACATAACTTTTCATTTCAAAGTAAAATAATGACTAAATCTCCTGTAGAAAGTTTGTTTTGACTTCAAACCTCTCATGTCACTCACAATAAAACACTCAGAGATTTGGTATTTCACTCAGTTTATATGTGAGGAAAGAATAAATAATGTAAAACAATCATCTCACATATAGTATTATGAAGAACGGACTTATCAAGAATGGAATGAACATGATCTCATGGACAGGAATATCAAATACTTTTGGGAATGTTGAATCAAACACCATAGGTCTTGGTTATTAAATCTCCACATCTACGGAACCAACCTTTACCTAAGATCAACTAGGACTTTGTTGGGTTGTAACGGGGCTTGGGTAATGGTTAATAAGGAATGTCAAAGGATTCTAAGAAAATTTTCTAGGAATGTACACCCATTATACGAACAATTAGGGCTGTCAAGAATAAACCGATGTTGCGCACCATCAATTTTTTTCTTCATTCTCACATCTTTATCCTCATTGAAGAATCAAATTTTTCTTCTACTTTTCTTTTCTTCAACCCTTTTTTTTTCCATAGAGGATTTATGAAATATCTCATATTTTGCTCTTTAATGCCCTTTTTACACCAAGTATATCCATTCATACACATTCCCAGAAATGTTGAGTATAGGTTAATGGGTTAACAAACAAAAGTTATTCTAAGGCTCAAAGGGCTACAAAAGGTTAATGTTATGGGTAAGTTAAAAGGCTAGTTAATGGTCTAAAGAAAAAATGCCTAGATCATTTCCTAAGTTCGGGTCAGTATTATGACATCTCAATTGAATAAGCCAAGAAGTTCTAGTGTAATAATTCAATTTTGATGTCATTCCCAAAAGTGACTAATCATAAAAATGAGAATAATGAGATCATCAACAAGATAATGTGGACTCAAGAAAAATAAGAGTTTATGTATAACCCTTAGAAAAATAGAAAGGCTCAAAACTTTCAGGGTTAAGTCTCCACTATTATTATAAGGTTTTCTAGTATATATTTCACTCATCAACTTCAAGTTATGCTAACCTGGCTCATGGTGAAAAATCTTATGAACTAGATCTAACTTAAGGATCATACTAAACTTTCAGTCTTTATCAATAAACCAATAAGTCAAGTTGGCTTGCATTTTCTTGAGCATAAAACATTTAAAATACATTTTCATAATCGCAAAATACCAAGTTTTCTTGACAGAAAAGCACAATTTTTTTTTTTAAGAATAAGAAAAGAAAACACTATGAAAAATTCACTGAAAGTTTTATGTATTTTAAATGTTTTATGCATTTTTAAATGTATTTTAATGTTTTATGCTCAAGAAACAAATCAAGTTTTATGTATTTTAAATGTTTTATGGCAGTGATGGCTCTGTCTGGCTTTGTCGCGAGGATGCGGTGATGGCTGTGTTGCATGGCTTGTGACAGTGAGAGCAGGGAATGAGGAGAGGAACAGGGAGATGGTGGTGGCTGTGGGTGTGCGAAACAGGGTCAGGGTGTGGCGTGATGTTGGTTTTGTGCGCGAGGTCGTGATGGTGGGGGCGTCTGATGGTGGTGCTCGGTGCTTGGTTGCTGGACAGGGAAGGTGGCGGAGGGAATGAGAGATGGATGAAGAGGTCTGCTGCTGTGTGGCGTGATGGAACAGGGAGAGGAGGTGGTGTCTGATGGTGATGGCGGCTGTGGTTGTTGGACGGTGGCGAGGTGACGTGAACAGGGTTGTCACGCCCCTGTTTCAATGGGATGAAGGAGAGAAAACCTAGATTTGCTTGGTTGGGATGGTGATGAGAATCACTTTGTGAAGGAAAGAGGATTGGTTTTTGGCTATTGAGGCTTGATTCCCTTCTCCTCCTTCCCTTTCTCATTAATTTCTCTTGTATTTATAGAGAATTAAGAAAATGAATATGGACAAGTTAAGGTTAGGGTTCAATGAGTGATTTAAGGCAAAAATAAATCAGAATCTTGGATAATTGATAGAATATGCCTATGGTTTGATTGGGCTTAGCATTGGGTTTGGGTTTATGGGTTTAAGGGTTTGATTTTGGGTTTGGTTTTGAGTTTAGGTTATGGGCTTAGGCTATTTTCACCTCCACTTTCTCTGAAGTCACCGTCTGAGATTTGTTCATTGCATTTTTCTCTGATTTTCTTCATTACAGCTCCACATTCTACAAAAACACAAAAAATTAATAATTAATCTCAAATAAGATAAAAATAAGGATTAACAAAAATATAAAAAGAGGTAAAAAAATGTTATAATTATGTGATTATCAAATACCCTCAAACCTATATTTTGCTAGTCCTCGAACAAAACAAAGAAAAGAAAACCACAAATAAAATCCTAACTCACTTTCGCAGGAATCGTCGATTGCACTTACCTTTGAAAACGTGCAACAAGACTTTGAACCCCTAGATTAGGGGACGATTTATAGTCTCGTGAGGGTTTCCAGAAAATGTTTCCCACAAACATTACTGACTCAACAAAACTTGGTCAAACAATGTTCATTTTAAAACTTCAAGAAATGCAAGAAACCAACAATGTCATTTTCGTGTATCAACAAATCTCCAAATAATTTAATATTCTCCAAAAGTTAGAAAAAATTCATAATCATCTTCAACTCAACGTGTGTGTGTGAAAAGCAGTATCAACATAACTTTTCATTTCAAAGTAAAATAATGACTAAATCTCCTGTAGAAAGTTTGTTTTGACTTCAAACCTCTCATGTCACTCACAATAAAACACTCAGAGATTTGGTATTTCACTCAGTTTATATGTGAGGAAAGAATAAATAATGTAAAACAATCATCTCACATATAGTATTATGAAGAACGGACTTATCAAGAATGGAATGAACATGATCTCATGGACAGGAATATCAAATACTTTTGGGAATGTTGAATCAAACACCATAGGTCTTGGTTATTAAATCTCCACATCTACGGAACCAACCTTTACCTAAGATCAACTAGGACTTTGTTGGGTTGTAACGGGGCTTGGGTAATGGTTAATAAGGAATGTCAAAGGATTCTAAGAAAATTTTCTAGGAATGTACACCCATTATACGAACAATTAGGGCTGTCAAGAATAAACCGATGTTGCGCACCATCAATTTTTTTCTTCATTCTCACATCTTTATCCTCATTGAAGAATCAAATTTTTCTTCTACTTTTCTTTTCTTCAACCCTTTTTTTTTCCATAGAGGATTTATGAAATATCTCATATTTTTCTCTTTAATGCCCTTTTTACACCAAGTATATCCATTCATACACATTCCCAGAAATGTTGAGTATAGGTTAATGGGTTAACAAACAAAAGTTATTCTAAGGCTCAAAGGGCTACAAAAGGTTAATGTTATGGGTAAGTTAAAAGGCTAGTTAATGGTCTAAAGAAAAAATGCCTAGATCATTTCCTAAGTTCGGGTCAGTATTATGACATCTCAATTGAATAAGCCAAGAAGTTCTAGTGTAATAATTCAATTTTGATGTCATTCCCAAAAGTGACTAATCAGAAAAATGAGAATAATGAGATCATCAACAAGATAATGTGGACTCAAGAAAAATAAGAGTTTATGTATAACCCTTAGAAAAATAGAAAGGCTCAAAACTTTCAGGGTTAAGTCTCCACTATTATTATAAGGTTTTCTAGTATATATTTCACTCATCAACTTCAAGTTATGCTAACCTGGCTCATGGTGAAAAATCTTATGAACTAGATCTAACTTAAGGATCATACTAAACTTTCAGTCTTTATCAATAAACCAATAAGTCAAGTTGGCTTGCATTTTCTTGAGCATAAAACATTTAAAATACATTTTCATAATCGCAAAATACCAAGTTTTCTTGACAGAATAGCACAATTTTTTTTTTTTAAGAATAAGAAAAGAAAACACTATGAAAAATTCACTGAAAGTTTTATGTATTTTAAATGTTTTATGCATTTTTAAATGTATTTTAATGTTTTATGCTCAAGAAACAAATCAAGTTTTATGTATTTTAAATGTTTTATGGCAGTGATGGCTCTGTCTGGCTTTGTCGCGAGGATGCGGTGATGGCTGTGTTGCATGGCTTGTGACAGTGAGAGCAGGGAATGAGGAGAGGAACAGGGAGATGGTGGTGGCTGTGGGTGTGCGAAACAGGGTCAGGGTGTGGCGTGATGTTGGTTTTGTGCGCGAGGTCGTGATGGTGGGGGCGTCTGATGGTGGTGCTCGGTGCTTGGTTGCTGGACAGGGAAGGTGGCGGAGGGAATGAGAGATGGATGAAGAGGTCTGCTGCTGTGTGGCGTGATGGAACAGGGAGAGGAGGTGGTGTCTGATGGTGATGGCGGCTGTGGTTGTTGGACGGTGGCGAGGTGACGTGAACAGGGTTGTCACGCCCCTGTTTCAATGGGATGAAGGAGAGAAAACCTAGATTTGCTTGTTTGGGATGGTGATGAGAATCACTTTGTGAAGGAAAGAGGATTGGTTTTTGGCTATTGAGGCTTGATTCCCTTCTCCTCCTTCCCTTTCTCATTAATTTCTCTTGTATTTATAGAGAATTAAGAAAATGAATATGGACAAGTTAAGGTTAGGGTTCAATGAGTGATTTAAGGCAAAAATAAATCAGAATCTTGGATAATTGATAGAATATGCCTATGGTTTGATTGGGCTTAGCATTGGGTTTGGGTTTATGGGTTTAAGGGTTTGATTTTGGGTTTGGTTTTGAGTTTAGGTTATGGGCTTAGGCTATTTTCACCTCCACTTTCTCTGAAGTCACCGTCTGAGATTTGTTCATTGCATTTTTCTCTGATTTCTTCATTACAGCTCCACATTCTACAAAAACACAAAAAATTAATAATTAATCTCAAATAAGATAAAAATAAGGATTAACAAAAATATAAAAAGAGGTAAAAAAATGTTATAATTATGTGATTATCAAATACCCTCAAACCTATATTTTGCTAGTCCTCGAGCAAAACAAAGAAAAGAAAACCACAAATAAAATCCTAACTCACTTTCGCAGGAATCGTCGATTGCACTTACCTTTGAAAACGTGCAACAAGACTTTGAACCCCTAGATTAGGGGACGATTTATAGTCTCGTGAGGGTTTCCAGAAAATGTTTCCCACAAACATTACTGACTCAACAAAACTTGGTCAAACAATGTTCATTTTAAAACTTCAAGAAATGCAAGAAACCAACAATGTCATTTTCGTGTATCAACAAATCTCCAAATAATTTAATATTCTCCAAAAGTTAGAAAAAATTCATAATCATCTTCAACTCAACGTGTGTGTGTGAAAAGCAGTATCAACATAACTTTTCATTTCAAAGTAAAATAATGACTAAATCTCCTGTAGAAAGTTTGTTTTGACTTCAAACCTCTCATGTCACTCACAATAAAACACTCAGAGATTTGGTATTTCACTCAGTTTATATGTGAGGAAAGAATAAATAATGTAAAACAATCATCTCACATATAGTATTATGAAGAACGGACTTATCAAGAATGGAATGAACATGATCTCATGGACAGGAATATCAAATACTTTTGGGAATGTTGAATCAAACACCATAGGTCTTGGTTATTAAATCTCCACATCTACGGAACCAACCTTTACCTAAGATCAACTAGGACTTTGTTGGGTTGTAACGGGGCTTGGGTAATGGTTAATAAGGAATGTCAAAGGATTCTAAGAAAATTTTCTAGGAATGTACACCCATTATACGAACAATTAGGGCTGTCAAGAATAAACCGATGTTGCGCACCATCAATTTTTTTCTTCATTCTCACATCTTTATCCTCATTGAAGAATCAAATTTTTCTTCTACTTTTCTTTTCTTCAACCCTTTTTTTTCCATAGAGGATTTATGAAATATCTCATATTTTGCTCTTTAATGCCCTTTTTACACCAAGTATATCCATTCATACACATTCCCAGAAATGTTGAGTATAGGTTAATGGGTTAACAAACAAAAGTTATTCTAAGGCTCAAAGGGCTACAAAAGGTTAATGTTATGGGTAAGTTAAAAGGCTAGTTAATGGTCTAAAGAAAAAATGCCTAGATCATTTCCTAAGTTCGGGTCAGTATTATGACATCTCAATTGAATAAGCCAAGAAGTTCTAGTGTAATAATTCAATTTTGATGTCATTCCCAAAAGTGACTAATCAGAAAAATGAGAATAATGAGATCATCAACAAGATAATGTGGACTCAAGAAAAATAAGAGTTTATGTATAACCCTTAGAAAAATAGAAAGGCTCAAAACTTTCAGGGTTAAGTCTCCACTATTATTATAAGGTTTTCTAGTATATATTTCACTCATCAACTTCAAGTTATGCTAACCTGGCTCATGGTGAAAAATCTTATGAACTAGATCTAACTTAAGGATCATACTAAACTTTCAGTCTTTATCAATAAACCAATAAGTCAAGTTGGCTTGCATTTTCTTGAGCATAAAACATTTAAAATACATTTTCATAATCGCAAAATACCAAGTTTTCTTGACAGAAAAGCACAATTTTTTTTTTTAAGAATAAGAAAAGAAAACACTATGAAAAATTCACTGAAAGTTTTATGTATTTTAAATGTTTTATGCATTTTTAAATGTATTTTAATGTTTTATGCTCAAGAAACAAATCAAGTTTTATGTATTTTAAATGTTTTATGGCAGTGATGGCTCTGTCTGGCTTTGTCGCGAGGATGCGGTGATGGCTGTGTTGCATGGCTTGTGACAGTGAGAGCAGGGAATGAGGAGAGGAACAGGGAGATGGTGGTGGCTGTGGGTGTGCGAAACAGGGTCAGGGTGTGGCGTGATGTTGGTTTTGTGCGCGAGGTCGTGATGGTGGGGGCGTCTGATGGTGGTGCTCGGTGCTTGGTTGCTGGACAGGGAAGGTGGCGGAGGGAATGAGAGATGGATGAAGAGGTCTGCTGCTGTGTGGCGTGATGGAACAGGGAGAGGAGGTGGTGTCTGATGGTGATGGCGGCTGTGGTTGTTGGACGGTGGCGAGGTGACGTGAACAGGGTTGTCACGCCCCTGTTTCAATGGGATGAAGGAGAGAAAACCTAGATTTGCTTGGTTGGGATGGTGATGAGAATCACTTTGTGAAGGAAAGAGGATTGGTTTTTGGCTATTGAGGCTTGATTCCCTTCTCCTCCTTCCCTTTCTCATTAATTTCTCTTGTATTTATAGAGAATTAAGAAAATGAATATGGACAAGTTAAGGTTAGGGTTCAATGAGTGATTTAAGGCAAAAATAAATCAGAATCTTGGATAATTGATAGAATATGCCTATGGTTT
Organism: Berberis vulgaris; assembly: GCA_963556465.1. Lineage (NCBI taxonomy): Eukaryota > Viridiplantae > Streptophyta > Magnoliopsida > Ranunculales > Berberidaceae > Berberis > Berberis vulgaris. The sequence continues at coordinate 16,946,514 of OY747136.1, read as the reverse complement.
GATTGGGCTTAGCATTGGGTTTGGGTTTATGGGTTTAAGGGTTTGATTTTGGGTTTGGTTTTGAGTTTAGGTTATGGGCTTAGGCTATTTTCACCTCCACTTTCTCTGAAGTCACCGTCTGAGATTTGTTCATTGCATTTTTCTCTGATTTTCTTCATTACAGCTCCACATTCTACAAAAACACAAAAAATTAATAATTAATCTCAAATAAGATAAAAATAAGGATTAACAAAAATATAAAAAGAGGTAAAAAAATGTTATAATTATGTGATTATCAAATACCCTCAAACCTATATTTTGCTAGTCCTCGAACAAAACAAAGAAAAGAAAACCACAAATAAAATCCTAACTCACTTTCGCAGGAATCGTCGATTGCACTTACCTTTGAAAACGTGCAACAAGACTTTGAACCCCTAGATTAGGGGACGATTTATAGTCTCGTGAGGGTTTCCAGAAAATGTTTCCCACAAACATTACTGACTCAACAAAACTTGGTCAAACAATGTTCATTTTAAAACTTCAAGAAATGCAAGAAACCAACAATGTCATTTTCGTGTATCAACAAATCTCCAAATAATTTAATATTCTCCAAAAGTTAGAAAAAATTCATAATCATCTTCAACTCAACGTGTGTGTGTGAAAAGCAGTATCAACATAACTTTTCATTTCAAAGTAAAATAATGACTAAATCTCCTGTAGAAAGTTTGTTTTGACTTCAAACCTCTCATGTCACTCACAATAAAACACTCAGAGATTTGGTATTTCACTCAGTTTATATGTGAGGAAAGAATAAATAATGTAAAACAATCATCTCACATATAGTATTATGAAGAACGGACTTATCAAGAATGGAATGAACATGATCTCATGGACAGGAATATCAAATACTTTTGGGAATGTTGAATCAAACACCATAGGTCTTGGTTATTAAATCTCCACATCTACGGAACCAACCTTTACCTAAGATCAACTAGGACTTTGTTGGGTTGTAACGGGGCTTGGGTAATGGTTAATAAGGAATGTCAAAGGATTCTAAGAAAATTTTCTAGGAATGTACACCCATTATACGAACAATTAGGGCTGTCAAGAATAAACCGATGTTGCGCACCATCAATTTTTTTCTTCATTCTCACATCTTTATCCTCATTGAAGAATCAAAATTTTCTTCTACTTTTCTTTTCTTCAACCCTTTTTTTTTCCATAGAGGATTTATGAAATATCTCATATTTTGCTCTTTAATGCCCTTTTTACACCAAGTATATCCATTCATACACATTCCCAGAAATGTTGAGTATAGGTTAATGGGTTAACAAACAAAAGTTATTCTAAGGCTCAAAGGGCTACAAAAGGTTAATGTTATGGGTAAGTTAAAAGGCTAGTTAATGGTCTAAAGAAAAAATGCCTAGATCATTTCCTAAGTTCGGGTCAGTATTATGACATCTCAATTGAATAAGCCAAGAAGTTCTAGTGTAATAATTCAATTTTGATGTCATTCCCAAAAGTGACTAATCAGAAAAATGAGAATAATGAGATCATCAACAAGATAATGTGGACTCAAGAAAAATAAGAGTTTATGTATAACCCTTAGAAAAATAGAAAGGCTCAAAACTTTCAGGGTTAAGTCTCCACTATTATTATAAGGTTTTCTAGTATATATTTCACTCATCAACTTCAAGTTATGCTAACCTGGCTCATGGTGAAAAATCTTATGAACTAGATCTAACTTAAGGATCATACTAAACTTTCAGTCTTTATCAATAAACCAATAAGTCAAGTTGGCTTGCATTTTCTTGAGCATAAAACATTTAAAATACATTTTCATAATCGCAAAATACCAAGTTTTCTTGACAGAAAAGCACAATTTTTTTTTTTAAGAATAAGAAAAGAAAACACTATGAAAAATTCACTGAAAGTTTTATGTATTTTAAATGTTTTATGCATTTTTAAATGTATTTTAATGTTTTATGCTCAAGAAACAAATCAAGTTTTATGTATTTTAAATGTTTTATGGCAGTGATGGCTCTGTCTGGCTTTGTCGCGAGGATGCGGTGATGGCTGTGTTGCATGGCTTGTGACAGTGAGAGCAGGGAATGAGGAGAGGAACAGGGAGATGGTGGTGGCTGTGGGTGTGCGTGCTCGGTGCTTGGTTGCTGGACAGGGAAGGTGGCGGAGGGAATGAGAGATGGATGAAGAGGTCTGCTGCTGTGTGGCGTGATGGAACAGGGAGAGGAGGTGGTGTCTGATGGTGATGGCGGCTGTGGTTGTTGGACGGTGGCGAGGTGACGTGAACAGGGTTGTCACGCCCCTGTTTCAATGGGATGAAGGAGAGAAAACCTAGATTTGCTTGGTTGGGATGGTGATGAGAATCACTTTGTGAAGGAAAGAGGATTGGTTTTTGGCTATTGAGGCTTGATTCCCTTCTCCTCCTTCCCTTTCTCATTAATTTCTCTTGTATTTATAGAGAATTAAGAAAATGAATATGGACAAGTTAAGGTTAGGGTTCAATGAGTGATTTAAGGCAAAAATAAATCAGAATCTTGGATAATTGATAGAATATGCCTATGGTTTGATTGGGCTTAGCATTGGGTTTGGGTTTATGGGTTTAAGGGTTTGATTTTGGGTTTGGTTTTGAGTTTAGGTTATGGGCTTAGGCTATTTTCACCTCCACTTTCTCTGAAGTCACCGTCTGAGATTTGTTCATTGCATTTTTCTCTGATTTCTTCATTACAGCTCCACATTCTACAAAAACACAAAAAATTAATAATTAATCTCAAATAAGATAAAAATAAGGATTAACAAAAATATAAAAAGAGGTAAAAAAAATGTTATAATTATGTGATTATCAAATACCCTCAAACCTATATTTTGCTAGTCCTCGAGCAAAACAAAGAAAAGAAAACCACAAATAAAATCCTAACTCACTTTCGCAGGAATCGTCGATTGCACTTACCTTTGAAAACGTGCAACAAGACTTTGAACCCCTAGATTAGGGGACGATTTATAGTCTCGTGAGGGTTTCCAGAAAATGTTTCCCACAAACATTACTGACTCAACAAAACTTGGTCAAACAATGTTCATTTTAAAACTTCAAGAAATGCAAGAAACCAACAATGTCATTTTCGTGTATCAACAAATCTCCAAATAATTTAATATTCTCCAAAAGTTAGAAAAAATTCATAATCATCTTCAACTCAACGTGTGTGTGTGAAAAGCAGTATCAACATAACTTTTCATTTCAAAGTAAAATAATGACTAAATCTCCTGTAGAAAGTTTGTTTTGACTTCAAACCTCTCATGTCACTCACAATAAAACACTCAGAGATTTGGTATTTCACTCAGTTTATATGTGAGGAAAGAATAAATAATGTAAAACAATCATCTCACATATAGTATTATGAAGAACGGACTTATCAAGAATGGAATGAACATGATCTCATGGACAGGAATATCAAATACTTTTGGGAATGTTGAATCAAACACCATAGGTCTTGGTTATTAAATCTCCACATCTACGGAACCAACCTTTACCTAAGATCAACTAGGACTTTGTTGGGTTGTAACGGGGCTTGGGTAATGGTTAATAAGGAATGTCAAAGGATTCTAAGAAAATTTTCTAGGAATGTACACCCATTATACGAACAATTAGGGCTGTCAAGAATAAACCGATGTTGCGCACCATCAATTTTTTTCTTCATTCTCACATCTTTATCCTCATTGAAGAATCAAAATTTTCTTCTACTTTTCTTTTCTTCAACCCTTTTTTTTTCCATAGAGGATTTATGAAATATCTCATATTTTGCTCTTTAATGCCCTTTTTACACCAAGTATATCCATTCATACACATTCCCAGAAATGTTGAGTATAGGTTAATGGGTTAACAAACAAAAGTTATTCTAAGGCTCAAAGGGCTACAAAAGGTTAATGTTATGGGTAAGTTAAAAGGCTAGTTAATGGTCTAAAGAAAAAATGCCTAGATCATTTCCTAAGTTCGGGTCAGTATTATGACATCTCAATTGAATAAGCCAAGAAGTTCTAGTGTAATAATTCAATTTTGATGTCATTCCCAAAAGTGACTAATCAGAAAAATGAGAATAATGAGATCATCAACAAGATAATGTGGACTCAAGAAAAATAAGAGTTTATGTATAACCCTTAGAAAAATAGAAAGGCTCAAAACTTTCAGGGTTAAGTCTCCACTATTATTATAAGGTTTTCTAGTATATATTTCACTCATCAACTTCAAGTTATGCTAACCTGGCTCATGGTGAAAAATCTTATGAACTAGATCTAACTTAAGGATCATACTAAACTTTCAGTCTTTATCAATAAACCAATAAGTCAAGTTGGCTTGCATTTTCTTGAGCATAAAACATTTAAAATACATTTTCATAATCGCAAAATACCAAGTTTTCTTGACAGAAAAGCACAATTTTTTTTTTTAAGAATAAGAAAAGAAAACACTATGAAAAATTCACTGAAAGTTTTATGTATTTTAAATGTTTTATGCATTTTTAAATGTATTTTAATGTTTTATGCTCAAGAAACAAATCAAGTTTTATGTATTTTAAATGTTTTATGGCAGTGATGGCTCTGTCTGGCTTTGTCGCGAGGATGCGGTGATGGCTGTGTTGCATGGCTTGTGACAGTGAGAGCAGGGAATGAGGAGAGGAACAGGGAGATGGTGGTGGCTGTGGGTGTGCGAAACAGGGTCAGGGTGTGGCGTGATGTTGGTTTTGTGCGCGAGGTCGTGATGGTGGGGGCGTCTGATGGTGGTGCTCGGTGCTTGGTTGCTGGACAGGGAAGGTGGCGGAGGGAATGAGAGATGGATGAAGAGGTCTGCTGCTGTGTGGCGTGATGGAACAGGGAGAGGAGGTGGTGTCTGATGGTGATGGCGGCTGTGGTTGTTGGACGGTGGCGAGGTGACGTGAACAGGGTTGTCACGCCCCTGTTTCAATGGGATGAAGGAGAGAAAACCTAGATTTGCTTGGTTGGGATGGTGATGAGAATCACTTTGTGAAGGAAAGAGGATTGGTTTTTGGCTATTGAGGCTTGATTCCCTTCTCCTCCTTCCCTTTCTCATTAATTTCTCTTGTATTTATAGAGAATTAAGAAAATGAATATGGACAAGTTAAGGTTAGGGTTCAATGAGTGATTTAAGGCAAAAATAAATCAGAATCTTGGATAATTGATAGAATATGCCTATGGTTTGATTGGGCTTAGCATTGGGTTTGGGTTTATGGGTTTAAGGGTTTGATTTTGGGTTTGGTTTTGAGTTTAGGTTATGGGCTTAGGCTATTTTCACCTCCACTTTCTCTGAAGTCACCGTCTGAGATTTGTTCATTGCATTTTTCTCTGATTTCTTCATTACAGCTCCACATTCTACAAAAACACAAAAAATTAATAATTAATCTCAAATAAGATAAAAATAAGGATTAACAAAAATATAAAAAGAGGTAAAAAAATGTTATAATTATGTGATTATCAAATACCCTCAAACCTATATTTTGCTAGTCCTCGAGCAAAACAAAGAAAAGAAAACCACAAATAAAATCCTAACTCACTTTCGCAGGAATCGTCGATTGCACTTACCTTTGAAAACGTGCAACAAGACTTTGAACCCCTAGATTAGGGGACGATTTATAGTCTCGTGAGGGTTTCCAGAAAATGTTTCCCACAAACATTACTGACTCAACAAAACTTGGTCAAACAATGTTCATTTTAAAACTTCAAGAAATGCAAGAAACCAACAATGTCATTTTCGTGTATCAACAAATCTCCAAATAATTTAATATTCTTCAGAAGTTAGAAAAAATTCATAATCATCTTCAACTCAACGTGTGTGTGTGAAAAGCAGTATCAACATAACTTTTCATTTCAAAGTAAAATAATGACTAAATCTCCTGTAGAAAGTTTGTTTTGACTTCAAACCTCTCATGTCACTCACAATAAAACACTCAGAGATTTGGTATTTCACTCAGTTTATATGTGAGGAAAGAATAAATAATGTAAAACAATCATCTCACATATAGTATTATGAAGAACGGACTTATCAAGAATGGAATGAACATGATCTCATGGACAGGAATATCAAATACTTTTGGGAATGTTGAATCAAACACCATAGGTCTTGGTTATTAAATCTCCACATCTACGGAACCAACCTTTACCTAAGATCAACTAGGACTTTGTTGGGTTGTAACGGGGCTTGGGTAATGGTTAATAAGGAATGTCAAAGGATTCTAAGAAAATTTTCTAGGAATGTACACCCATTATACGAACAATTAGGGCTGTCAAGAATAAACCGATGTTGCGCACCATCAATTTTTTTCTTCATTCTCACATCTTTATCCTCATTGAAGAATCAAATTTTTCTTCTACTTTTCTTTTCTTCAACCCTTTTTTTTTCCATAGAGGATTTATGAAATATCTCATATTTTGCTCTTTAATGCCCTTTTTACACCAAGTATATCCATTCATACACATTCCCAGAAATGTTGAGTATAGGTTAATGGGTTAACAAACAAAAGTTATTCTAAGGCTCAAAGGGCTACAAAAGGTTAATGTTATGGGTAAGTTAAAAGGCTAGTTAATGGTCTAAAGAAAAAATGCCTAGATCATTTCCTAAGTTCGGGTCAGTATTATGACATCTCAATTGAATAAGCCAAGAAGTTCTAGTGTAATAATTCAATTTTGATGTCATTCCCAAAAGTGACTAATCAGAAAAATGAGAATAATGAGATCATCAACAAGATAATGTGGACTCAAGAAAAATAAGAGTTTATGTATAACCCTTAGAAAAATAGAAAGGCTCAAAACTTTCAGGGTTAAGTCTCCACTATTATTATAAGGTTTTCTAGTATATATTTCACTCATCAACTTCAAGTTATGCTAACCTGGCTCATGGTGAAAAATCTTATGAACTAGATCTAACTTAAGGATCATACTAAACTTTCAGTCTTTATCAATAAACCAATAAGTCAAGTTGGCTTGCATTTTCTTGAGCATAAAACATTTAAAATACATTTTCATAATCGCAAAATACCAAGTTTTCTTGACAGAAAAGCACAATTTTTTTTTTTAAGAATAAGAAAAGAAAACACTATGAAAAATTCACTGAAAGTTTTATGTATTTTAAATGTTTTATGCATTTTTAAATGTATTTTAATGTTTTATGCTCAAGAAACAAATCAAGTTTTATGTATTTTAAATGTTTTATGGCAGTGATGGCTCTGTCTGGCTTTGTCGCGAGGATGCGGTGATGGCTGTGTTGCATGGCTTGTGACAGTGAGAGCAGGGAATGAGGAGAGGAACAGGGAGATGGTGGTGGCTGTGGGTGTGCGAAACAGGGTCAGGGTGTGGCGTGATGTTGGTTTTGTGCGCGAGGTCGTGATGGTGGGGGCGTCTGATGGTGGTGCTCGGTGCTTGGTTGCTGGACAGGGAAGGTGGCGGAGGGAATGAGAGATGGATGAAGAGGTCTGCTGCTGTGTGGCGTGATGGAACAGGGAGAGGAGGTGGTGTCTGATGGTGATGGCGGCTGTGGTTGTTGGACGGTGGCGAGGTGACGTGAACAGGGTTGTCACGCCCCTGTTTCAATGGGATGAAGGAGAGAAAACCTAGATTTGCTTGGTTGGGATGGTGATGAGAATCACTTTGTGAAGGAAAGAGGATTGGTTTTTGGCTATTGAGGCTTGATTCCCTTCTCCTCCTTCCCTTTCTCATTAATTTCTCTTGTATTTATAGAGAATTAAGAAAATGAATATGGACAAGTTAAGGTTAGGGTTCAATGAGTGATTTAAGGCAAAAATAAATCAGAATCTTGGATAATTGATAGAATATGCCTATGGTTTGATTGGGCTTAGCATTGGGTTTGGGTTTATGGGTTTAAGGGTTTGATTTTGGGTTTGGTTTTGAGTTTAGGTTATGGGCTTAGGCTATTTTCACCTCCACTTTCTCTGAAGTCACCGTCTGAGATTTGTTCATTGCATTTTTCTCTGATTTCTTCATTACAGCTCCACATTCTACAAAAACACAAAAAATTAATAATTAATCTCAAATAAGATAAAAATAAGGATTAACAAAAATATAAAAAGAGGTAAAAAAATGTTATAATTATGTGATTATCAAATACCCTCAAACCTATATTTTGCTAGTCCTCGAGCAAAACAAAGAAAAGAAAACCACAAATAAAATCCTAACTCACTTTCGCAGGAATCGTCGATTGCACTTACCTTTGAAAACGTGCAACAAGACTTTGAACCCCTAGATTAGGGGACGATTTATAGTCTCGTGAGGGTTTCCAGAAAATGTTTCCCACAAACATTACTGACTCAACAAAACTTGGTCAAACAATGTTCATTTTAAAACTTCAAGAAATGCAAGAAACCAACAATGTCATTTTCGTGTATCAACAAATCTCCAAATAATTTAATATTCTCCAAAAGTTAGAAAAAATTCATAATCATCTTCAACTCAACGTGTGTGTGTGAAAAGCAGTATCAACATAACTTTTCATTTCAAAGTAAAATAATGACTAAATCTCCTGTAGAAAGTTTGTTTTGACTTCAAACCTCTCATGTCACTCACAATAAAACACTCAGAGATTTGGTATTTCACTCAGTTTATATGTGAGGAAAGAATAAATAATGTAAAACAATCATCTCACATATAGTATTATGAAGAACGGACTTATCAAGAATGGAATGAACATGATCTCATGGACAGGAATATCAAATACTTTTGGGAATGTTGAATCAAACACCATAGGTCTTGGTTATTAAATCTCCACATCTACGGAACCAACCTTTACCTAAGATCAACTAGGACTTTGTTGGGTTGTAACGGGGCTTGGGTAATGGTTAATAAGGAATGTCAAAGGATTCTAAGAAAATTTTCTAGGAATGTACACCCATTATACGAACAATTAGGGCTGTCAAGAATAAACCGATGTTGCGCACCATCAATTTTTTTCTTCATTCTCACATCTTTATCCTCATTGAAGAATCAAATTTTTCTTCTACTTTTCTTTTCTTCAACCCTTTTTTTTTCCATAGAGGATTTATGAAATATCTCATATTTTGCTCTTTAATGCCCTTTTTACACCAAGTATATCCATTCATACACATTCCCAGAAATGTTGAGTATAGGTTAATGGGTTAACAAACAAAAGTTATTCTAAGGCTCAAAGGGCTACAAAAGGTTAATGTTATGGGTAAGTTAAAAGGCTAGTTAATGGTCTAAAGAAAAAATGCCTAGATCATTTCCTAAGTTCGGGTCAGTATTATGACATCTCAATTGAATAAGCCAAGAAGTTCTAGTGTAATAATTCAATTTTGATGTCATTCCCAAAAGTGACTAATCAGAAAAATGAGAATAATGAGATCATCAACAAGATAATGTGGACTCAAGAAAAATAAGAGTTTATGTATAACCCTTAGAAAAATAGAAAGGCTCAAAACTTTCAGGGTTAAGTCTCCACTATTATTATAAGGTTTTCTAGTATATATTTCACTCATCAACTTCAAGTTATGCTAACCTGGCTCATGGTGAAAAATCTTATGAACTAGATCTAACTTAAGGATCATACTAAACTTTCAGTCTTTATCAATAAACCAATAAGTCAAGTTGGCTTGCATTTTCTTGAGCATAAAACATTTAAAATACATTTTCATAATCGCAAAATACCAAGTTTTCTAGACAGAAAAGCACAATTTTTTTTTTTAAGAATAAGAAAAGAAAACACTATGAAAAATTCACTGAAATTTTTATGTATTTTAAATGTTTTATGCATTTTTAAATGTATTTTAATGTTTTATGCTCAAGAAACAAATCAAGTTTTATGTATTTTAAATGTTTTATGGCAGTGATGGCTCTGTCTGGCTTTGTCGCGAGGATGCGGTGATGGCTGTGTTGCATGGCTTGTGACAGTGAGAGCACGGAATGAGGAGAGGAACAGGGAGATGGTGGTGGCTGTGGGTGTGCGAAACAGGGTCAGGGTGTGGCGTGATGTTGGTTTTGTGCGCGAGGTCGTGATGGTGGGGGCGTCTGATGGTGGTGCTCGGTGCTTGGTTGCTGGACAGGGAAGGTGGCGGAGGGAATGAGAGATGGATGAAGAGGTCTGCTGCTGTGTGGCGTGATGGAACAGGGAGAGGAGGTGGTGTCTGATGGTGATGGCGGCTGTGGTTGTTGGACGGTGGCGAGGTGACGTGAACAGGGTTGTCACGCCCCTGTTTCAATGGGATGAAGGAGAGAAAACCTAGATTTGCTTGGTTGGGATGGTGATGAGAATCACTTTGTGAAGGAAAGAGGATTGGTTTTTGGCTATTGAGGCTTGATTCCCTTCTCCTCCTTCCCTTTCTCATTAATTTCTCTTGTATTTATAGAGAATTAAGAAAATGAATATGGACAAGTTAAGGTTAGGGTTCAATGAGTGATTTAAGGCAAAAATAAATCAGAATCTTGGATAATTGATAGAATATGCCTATGGTTTGATTGGGCTTAGCATTGGGTTTGGGTTTATGGGTTTAAGGGTTTGATTTTGGGTTTGGTTTTGAGTTTAGGTTATGGGCTTAGGCTATTTTCACCTCCACTTTCTCTGAAGTCACCGTCTGAGATTTGTTCATTGCATTTTTCTCTGATTTCTTCATTACAGCTCCACATTCTACAAAAACACAAAAAATTAATAATTAATCTCAAATAAGATAAAAATAAGGATTAACAAAAATATAAAAAGAGGTAAAAAAATGTTATAATTATGTGATTATCAAATACCCTCAAACCTATATTTTGCTAGTCCTCGAGCAAAACAAAGAAAAGAAAACCACAAATAAAATCCTAACTCACTTTCGCAGGAATCGTCGATTGCACTTACCTTTGAAAACGTGCAACAAGACTTTGAACCCCTAGATTAGGGGACGATTTATAGTCTCGTGAGGGTTTCCAGAAAATGTTTCCCACAAACATTACTGACTCAACAAAACTTGGTCAAACAATGTTCATTTTAAAACTTCAAGAAATGCAAGAAACCAACAATGTCATTTTCGTGTATCAACAAATCTCCAAATAATTTAATATTCTCCAAAAGTTAGAAAAAATTCATAATCATCTTCAACTCAACGTGTGTGTGTGAAAAGCAGTATCAACATAACTTTTCATTTCAAAGTAAAATAATGACTAAATCTCCTGTAGAAAGTTTGTTTTGACTTCAAACCTCTCATGTCACTCACAATAAAACACTCAGAGATTTGGTATTTCACTCAGTTTATATGTGAGGAAAGAATAAATAATGTAAAACAATCATCTCACATATAGTATTATGAAGAACGGACTTATCAAGAATGGAATGAACATGATCTCATGGACAGGAATATCAAATACTTTTGGGAATGTTGAATCAAACACCATAGGTCTTGGTTATTAAATCTCCACATCTACGGAACCAACCTTTACCTAAGATCAACTAGGACTTTGTTGGGTTGTAACGGGGCTTGGGTAATGGTTAATAAGGAATGTCAAAGGATTCTAAGAAAATTTTCTAGGAATGTACACCCATTATACGAACAATTAGGGCTGTCAAGAATAAACCGATGTTGCGCACCATCAATTTTTTTCTTCATTCTCACATCTTTATCCTCATTGAAGAATCAAATTTTTCTTCTACTTTTCTTTTCTTCAACCCTTTTTTTTTCCATAGAGGATTTATGAAATATCTCATATTTTGCTCTTTAATGCCCTTTTTACACCAAGTATATCCATTCATACACATTCCCAGAAATGTTGAGTATAGGTTAATGGGTTAACAAACAAAAGTTATTCTAAGGCTCAAAGGGCTACAAAAGGTTAATGTTATGGGTAAGTTAAAAGGCTAGTTAATGGTCTAAAGAAAAAATGCCTAGATCATTTCCTAAGTTCGGGTCAGTATTATGACATCTCAATTGAATAAGCCAAGAAGTTCTAGTGTAATAATTCAATTTTGATGTCATTCCCAAAAGTGACTAATCAGAAAAATGAGAATAATGAGATCATCAACAAGATAATGTGGACTCAAGAAAAATAAGAGTTTATGTATAACCCTTAGAAAAATAGAAAGGCTCAAAACTTTCAGGGTTAAGTCTCCACTATTATTATAAGGTTTTCTAGTATATATTTCACTCATCAACTTCAAGTTATGCTAACCTGGCTCATGGTGAAAAATCTTATGAACTAGATCTAACTTAAGGATCATACTAAACTTTCAGTCTTTATCAATAAACCAATAAGTCAAGTTGGCTTGCATTTTCTTGAGCATAAAACATTTAAAATACATTTTCATAATCGCAAAATACCAAGTTTTCTAGACAGAAAAGCACAATTTTTTTTTTTAAGAATAAGAAAAGAAAACACTATGAAAAATTCACTGAAATTTTTATGTATTTTAAATGTTTTATGCATTTTTAAATGTATTTTAATGTTTTATGCTCAAGAAACAAATCAAGTTTTATGTATTTTAAATGTTTTATGGCAGTGATGGCTCTGTCTGGCTTTGTCGCGAGGATGCGGTGATGGCTGTGTTGCATGGCTTGTGACAGTGAGAGCACGGAATGAGGAGAGGAACAGGGAGATGGTGGTGGCTGTGGGTGTGCGAAACAGGGTCAGGGTGTGGCGTGATGTTGGTTTTGTGCGCGAGGTCGTGATGGTGGGGGCGTCTGATGGTGGTGCTCGGTGCTTGGTTGCTGGACAGGGAAGGTGGCGGAGGGAATGAGAGATGGATGAAGAGGTCTGCTGCTGTGTGGCGTGATGGAACAGGGAGAGGAGGTGGTGTCTGATGGTGATGGCGGCTGTGGTTGTTGGACGGTGGCGAGGTGACGTGAACAGGGTTGTCACGCCCCTGTTTCAATGGGATGAAGGAGAGAAAACCTAGATTTGCTTGGTTGGGATGGTGATGAGAATCACTTTGTGAAGGAAAGAGGATTGGTTTTTGGCTATTGAGGCTTGATTCCCTTCTCCTCCTTCCCTTTCTCATTAATTTCTCTTGTATTTATAGAGAATTAAGAAAATGAATATGGACAAGTTAAGGTTAGGGTTCAATGAGTGATTTAAGGCAAAAATAAATCAGAATCTTGGATAATTGATAGAATATGCCTATGGTTTGATTGGGCTTAGCATTGGGTTTGGGTTTATGGGTTTAAGGGTTTGATTTTGGGTTTGGTTTTGAGTTTAGGTTATGGGCTTAGGCTATTTTCACCTCCACTTTCTCTGAAGTCACCGTCTGAGATTTGTTCATTGCATTTTTCTCTGATTTCTTCATTACAGCTCCACATTCTACAAAAACACAAAAAATTAATAATTAATCTCAAATAAGATAAAAATAAGGATTAACAAAAATATAAAAAGAGGTAAAAAAATGTTATAATTATGTGATTATCAAATACCCTCAAACCTATATTTTGCTAGTCCTCGAGCAAAACAAAGAAAAGAAAACCACAAATAAAATCCTAACTCACTTTCGCAGGAATCGTCGATTGCACTTACCTTTGAAAACGTGCAACAAGACTTTGAACCCCTAGATTAGGGGACGATTTATAGTCTCGTGAGGGTTTCCAGAAAATGTTTCCCACAAACATTACTGACTCAACAAAACTTGGTCAAACAATGTTCATTTTAAAACTTCAAGAAATGCAAGAAACCAACAATGTCATTTTCGTGTATCAACAAATCTCCAAATAATTTAATATTCTCCAAAAGTTAGAAAAAATTCATAATCATCTTCAACTCAACGTGTGTGTGTGAAAAGCAGTATCAACATAACTTTTCATTTCAAAGTAAAATAATGACTAAATCTCCTGTAGAAAGTTTGTTTTGACTTCAAACCTCTCATGTCACTCACAATAAAACACTCAGAGATTTGGTATTTCACTCAGTTTATATGTGAGGAAAGAATAAATAATGTAAAACAATCATCTCACATATAGTATTATGAAGAACGGACTTATCAAGAATGGAATGAACATGATCTCATGGACAGGAATATCAAATACTTTTGGGAATGTTGAATCAAACACCATAGGTCTTGGTTATTAAATCTCCACATCTACGGAACCAACCTTTACCTAAGATCAACTAGGACTTTGTTGGGTTGTAACGGGGCTTGGGTAATGGTTAATAAGGAATGTCAAAGGATTCTAAGAAAATTTTCTAGGAATGTACACCCATTATACGAACAATTAGGGCTGTCAAGAATAAACCGATGTTGCGCACCATCAATTTTTTTCTTCATTCTCACATCTTTATCCTCATTGAAGAATCAAATTTTTCTTCTACTTTTCTTTTCTTCAACCCTTTTTTTTTCCATAGAGGATTTATGAAATATCTCATATTTTGCTCTTTAATGCCCTTTTTACACCAAGTATATCCATTCATACACATTCCCAGAAATGTTGAGTATAGGTTAATGGGTTAACAAACAAAAGTTATTCTAAGGCTCAAAGGGCTACAAAAGGTTAATGTTATGGGTAAGTTAAAAGGCTAGTTAATGGTCTAAAGAAAAAATGCCTAGATCATTTCCTAAGTTCGGGTCAGTATTATGACATCTCAATTGAATAAGCCAAGAAGTTCTAGTGTAATAATTCAATTTTGATGTCATTCCCAAAAGTGACTAATCAGAAAAATGAGAATAATGAGATCATCAACAAGATAATGTGGACTCAAGAAAAATAAGAGTTTATGTATAACCCTTAGAAAAATAGAAAGGCTCAAAACTTTCAGGGTTAAGTCTCCACTATTATTATAAGGTTTTCTAGTATATATTTCACTCATCAACTTCAAGTTATGCTAACCTGGCTCATGGTGAAAAATCTTATGAACTAGATCTAACTTAAGGATCATACTAAACTTTCAGTCTTTATCAATAAACCAATAAGTCAAGTTGGCTTGCATTTTCTTGAGCATAAAACATTTAAAATACATTTTCATAATCGCAAAATACCAAGTTTTCTTGACAGAATAGCACAATTTTTTTTTTTTAAGAATAAGAAAAGAAAACACTATGAAAAATTCACTGAAAGTTTTATGTATTTTAAATGTTTTATGCATTTTTAAATGTATTTTAATGTTTTATGCTCAAGAAACAAATCAAGTTTTATGTATTTTAAATGTTTTATGGCAGTGATGGCTCTGTCTGGCTTTGTCGCGAGGATGCGGTGATGGCTGTGTTGCATGGCTTGTGACAGTGAGAGCAGGGAATGAGGAGAGGAACAGGGAGATGGTGGTGGCTGTGGGTGTGCGAAACAGGGTCAGGGTGTGGCGTGATGTTGGTTTTGTGCGCGAGGTCGTGATGGTGGGGGCGTCTGATGGTGGTGCTCGGTGCTTGGTTGCTGGACAGGGAAGGTGGCGGAGGGAATGAGAGATGGATGAAGAGGTCTGCTGCTGTGTGGCGTGATGGAACAGGGAGAGGAGGTGGTGTCTGATGGTGATGGCGGCTGTGGTTGTTGGACGGTGGCGAGGTGACGTGAACAGGGTTGTCACGCCCCTGTTTCAATGGGATGAAGGAGAGAAAACCTAGATTTGCTTGGTTGGGATGGTGATGAGAATCACTTTGTGAAGGAAAGAGGATTGGTTTTTGGCTATTGAGGCTTGATTCCCTTCTCCTCCTTCCCTTTCTCATTAATTTCTCTTGTATTTATAGAGAATTAAGAAAATGAATATGGACAAGTTAAGGTTAGGGTTCAATGAGTGATTTAAGGCAAAAATAAATCAGAATCTTGGATAATTGATAGAATATGCCTATGGTTTGATTGGGCTTAGCATTGGGTTTGGGTTTATGGGTTTAAGGGTTTGATTTTGGGTTTGGTTTTGAGTTTAGGTTATGGGCTTAGGCTATTTTCACCTCCACTTTCTCTGAAGTCACCGTCTGAGATTTGTTCATTGCATTTTTCTCTGATTTCTTCATTACAGC
The DNA here is from genome assembly GCA_963556465.1 of Berberis vulgaris. Lineage (NCBI taxonomy): Eukaryota > Viridiplantae > Streptophyta > Magnoliopsida > Ranunculales > Berberidaceae > Berberis > Berberis vulgaris. The sequence goes on along the minus strand of OY747136.1, from coordinate 16,930,586 downwards.
TCCACATTCTACAAAAACACAAAAAATTAATAATTAATCTCAAATAAGATAAAAATAAGGATTAACAAAAATATAAAAAGAGGTAAAAAAATGTTATAATTATGTGATTATCAAATACCCTCAAACCTATATTTTGCTAGTCCTCGAGCAAAACAAAGAAAAGAAAACCACAAATAAAATCCTAACTCACTTTCGCAGGAATCGTCGATTGCACTTACCTTTGAAAACGTGCAACAAGACTTTGAACCCCTAGATTAGGGGACGATTTATAGTCTCGTGAGGGTTTCCAGAAAATGTTTCCCACAAACATTACTGACTCAACAAAACTTGGTCAAACAATGTTCATTTTAAAACTTCAAGAAATGCAAGAAACCAACAATGTCATTTTCGTGTATCAACAAATCTCCAAATAATTTAATATTCTCCAAAAGTTAGAAAAAATTCATAATCATCTTCAACTCAACGTGTGTGTGTGAAAAGCAGTATCAACATAACTTTTCATTTCAAAGTAAAATAATGACTAAATCTCCTGTAGAAAGTTTGTTTTGACTTCAAACCTCTCATGTCACTCACAATAAAACACTCAGAGATTTGGTATTTCACTCAGTTTATATGTGAGGAAAGAATAAATAATGTAAAACAATCATCTCACATATAGTATTATGAAGAACGGACTTATCAAGAATGGAATGAACATGATCTCATGGACAGGAATATCAAATACTTTTGGGAATGTTGAATCAAACACCATAGGTCTTGGTTATTAAATCTCCACATCTACGGAACCAACCTTTACCTAAGATCAACTAGGACTTTGTTGGGTTGTAACGGGGCTTGGGTAATGGTTAATAAGGAATGTCAAAGGATTCTAAGAAAATTTTCTAGGAATGTACACCCATTATACGAACAATTAGGGCTGTCAAGAATAAACCGATGTTGCGCACCATCAATTTTTTTCTTCATTCTCACATCTTTATCCTCATTGAAGAATCAAATTTTTCTTCTACTTTTCTTTTCTTCAACCCTTTTTTTTTCCATAGAGGATTTATGAAATATCTCATATTTTGCTCTTTAATGCCCTTTTTACACCAAGTATATCCATTCATACACATTCCCAGAAATGTTGAGTATAGGTTAATGGGTTAACAAACAAAAGTTATTCTAAGGCTCAAAGGGCTACAAAAGGTTAATGTTATGGGTAAGTTAAAAGGCTAGTTAATGGTCTAAAGAAAAAATGCCTAGATCATTTCCTAAGTTCGGGTCAGTATTATGACATCTCAATTGAATAAGCCAAGAAGTTCTAGTGTAATAATTCAATTTTGATGTCATTCCCAAAAGTGACTAATCAGAAAAATGAGAATAATGAGATCATCAACAAGATAATGTGGACTCAAGAAAAATAAGAGTTTATGTATAACCCTTAGAAAAATAGAAAGGCTCAAAACTTTCAGGGTTAAGTCTCCACTATTATTATAAGGTTTTCTAGTATATATTTCACTCATCAACTTCAAGTTATGCTAACCTGGCTCATGGTGAAAAATCTTATGAACTAGATCTAACTTAAGGATCATACTAAACTTTCAGTCTTTATCAATAAACCAATAAGTCAAGTTGGCTTGCATTTTCTTGAGCATAAAACATTTAAAATACATTTTCATAATCGCAAAATACCAAGTTTTCTAGACAGAAAAGCACAATTTTTTTTTTTAAGAATAAGAAAAGAAAACACTATGAAAAATTCACTGAAATTTTTATGTATTTTAAATGTTTTATGCATTTTTAAATGTATTTTAATGTTTTATGCTCAAGAAACAAATCAAGTTTTATGTATTTTAAATGTTTTATGGCAGTGATGGCTCTGTCTGGCTTTGTCGCGAGGATGCGGTGATGGCTGTGTTGCATGGCTTGTGACAGTGAGAGCACGGAATGAGGAGAGGAACAGGGAGATGGTGGTGGCTGTGGGTGTGCGAAACAGGGTCAGGGTGTGGCGTGATGTTGGTTTTGTGCGCGAGGTCGTGATGGTGGGGGCGTCTGATGGTGGTGCTCGGTGCTTGGTTGCTGGACAGGGAAGGTGGCGGAGGGAATGAGAGATGGATGAAGAGGTCTGCTGCTGTGTGGCGTGATGGAACAGGGAGAGGAGGTGGTGTCTGATGGTGATGGCGGCTGTGGTTGTTGGACGGTGGCGAGGTGACGTGAACAGGGTTGTCACGCCCCTGTTTCAATGGGATGAAGGAGAGAAAACCTAGATTTGCTTGGTTGGGATGGTGATGAGAATCACTTTGTGAAGGAAAGAGGATTGGTTTTTGGCTATTGAGGCTTGATTCCCTTCTCCTCCTTCCCTTTCTCATTAATTTCTCTTGTATTTATAGAGAATTAAGAAAATGAATATGGACAAGTTAAGGTTAGGGTTCAATGAGTGATTTAAGGCAAAAATAAATCAGAATCTTGGATAATTGATAGAATATGCCTATGGTTTGATTGGGCTTAGCATTGGGTTTGGGTTTATGGGTTTAAGGGTTTGATTTTGGGTTTGGTTTTGAGTTTAGGTTATGGGCTTAGGCTATTTTCACCTCCACTTTCTCTGAAGTCACCGTCTGAGATTTGTTCATTGCATTTTTCTCTGATTTCTTCATTACAGCTCCACATTCTACAAAAACACAAAAAATTAATAATTAATCTCAAATAAGATAAAAATAAGGATTAACAAAAATATAAAAAGAGGTAAAAAAATGTTATAATTATGTGATTATCAAATACCCTCAAACCTATATTTTGCTAGTCCTCGAGCAAAACAAAGAAAAGAAAACCACAAATAAAATCCTAACTCACTTTCGCAGGAATCGTCGATTGCACTTACCTTTGAAAACGTGCAACAAGACTTTGAACCCCTAGATTAGGGGACGATTTATAGTCTCGTGAGGGTTTCCAGAAAATGTTTCCCACAAACATTACTGACTCAACAAAACTTGGTCAAACAATGTTCATTTTAAAACTTCAAGAAATGCAAGAAACCAACAATGTCATTTTCGTGTATCAACAAATCTCCAAATAATTTAATATTCTCCAAAAGTTAGAAAAAATTCATAATCATCTTCAACTCAACGTGTGTGTGTGAAAAGCAGTATCAACATAACTTTTCATTTCAAAGTAAAATAATGACTAAATCTCCTGTAGAAAGTTTGTTTTGACTTCAAACCTCTCATGTCACTCACAATAAAACACTCAGAGATTTGGTATTTCACTCAGTTTATATGTGAGGAAAGAATAAATAATGTAAAACAATCATCTCACATATAGTATTATGAAGAACGGACTTATCAAGAATGGAATGAACATGATCTCATGGACAGGAATATCAAATACTTTTGGGAATGTTGAATCAAACACCATAGGTCTTGGTTATTAAATCTCCACATCTACGGAACCAACCTTTACCTAAGATCAACTAGGACTTTGTTGGGTTGTAACGGGGCTTGGGTAATGGTTAATAAGGAATGTCAAAGGATTCTAAGAAAATTTTCTAGGAATGTACACCCATTATACGAACAATTAGGGCTGTCAAGAATAAACCGATGTTGCGCACCATCAATTTTTTTCTTCATTCTCACATCTTTATCCTCATTGAAGAATCAAATTTTTCTTCTACTTTTCTTTTCTTCAACCCTTTTTTTTTCCATAGAGGATTTATGAAATATCTCATATTTTGCTCTTTAATGCCCTTTTTACACCAAGTATATCCATTCATACACATTCCCAGAAATGTTGAGTATAGGTTAATGGGTTAACAAACAAAAGTTATTCTAAGGCTCAAAGGGCTACAAAAGGTTAATGTTATGGGTAAGTTAAAAGGCTAGTTAATGGTCTAAAGAAAAAATGCCTAGATCATTTCCTAAGTTCGGGTCAGTATTATGACATCTCAATTGAATAAGCCAAGAAGTTCTAGTGTAATAATTCAATTTTGATGTCATTCCCAAAAGTGACTAATCAGAAAAATGAGAATAATGAGATCATCAACAAGATAATGTGGACTCAAGAAAAATAAGAGTTTATGTATAACCCTTAGAAAAATAGAAAGGCTCAAAACTTTCAGGGTTAAGTCTCCACTATTATTATAAGGTTTTCTAGTATATATTTCACTCATCAACTTCAAGTTATGCTAACCTGGCTCATGGTGAAAAATCTTATGAACTAGATCTAACTTAAGGATCATACTAAACTTTCAGTCTTTATCAATAAACCAATAAGTCAAGTTGGCTTGCATTTTCTTGAGCATAAAACATTTAAAATACATTTTCATAATCGCAAAATACCAAGTTTTCTTGACAGAATAGCACAATTTTTTTTTTTTAAGAATAAGAAAAGAAAACACTATGAAAAATTCACTGAAAGTTTTATGTATTTTAAATGTTTTATGCATTTTTAAATGTATTTTAATGTTTTATGCTCAAGAAACAAATCAAGTTTTATGTATTTTAAATGTTTTATGGCAGTGATGGCTCTGTCTGGCTTTGTCGCGAGGATGCGGTGATGGCTGTGTTGCATGGCTTGTGACAGTGAGAGCAGGGAATGAGGAGAGGAACAGGGAGATGGTGGTGGCTGTGGGTGTGCGAAACAGGGTCAGGGTGTGGCGTGATGTTGGTTTTGTGCGCGAGGTCGTGATGGTGGGGGCGTCTGATGGTGGTGCTCGGTGCTTGGTTGCTGGACAGGGAAGGTGGCGGAGGGAATGAGAGATGGATGAAGAGGTCTGCTGCTGTGTGGCGTGATGGAACAGGGAGAGGAGGTGGTGTCTGATGGTGATGGCGGCTGTGGTTGTTGGACGGTGGCGAGGTGACGTGAACAGGGTTGTCACGCCCCTGTTTCAATGGGATGAAGGAGAGAAAACCTAGATTTGCTTGGTTGGGATGGTGATGAGAATCACTTTGTGAAGGAAAGAGGATTGGTTTTTGGCTATTGAGGCTTGATTCCCTTCTCCTCCTTCCCTTTCTCATTAATTTCTCTTGTATTTATAGAGAATTAAGAAAATGAATATGGACAAGTTAAGGTTAGGGTTCAATGAGTGATTTAAGGCAAAAATAAATCAGAATCTTGGATAATTGATAGAATATGCCTATGGTTTGATTGGGCTTAGCATTGGGTTTGGGTTTATGGGTTTAAGGGTTTGATTTTGGGTTTGGTTTTGAGTTTAGGTTATGGGCTTAGGCTATTTTCACCTCCACTTTCTCTGAAGTCACCGTCTGAGATTTGTTCATTGCATTTTTCTCTGATTTCTTCATTACAGCTCCACATTCTACAAAAACACAAAAAATTAATAATTAATCTCAAATAAGATAAAAATAAGGATTAACAAAAATATAAAAAGAGGTAAAAAAATGTTATAATTATGTGATTATCAAATACCCTCAAACCTATATTTTGCTAGTCCTCGAGCAAAACAAAGAAAAGAAAACCACAAATAAAATCCTAACTCACTTTCGCAGGAATCGTCGATTGCACTTACCTTTGAAAACGTGCAACAAGACTTTGAACCCCTAGATTAGGGGACGATTTATAGTCTCGTGAGGGTTTCCAGAAAATGTTTCCCACAAACATTACTGACTCAACAAAACTTGGTCAAACAATGTTCATTTTAAAACTTCAAGAAATGCAAGAAACCAACAATGTCATTTTCGTGTATCAACAAATCTCCAAATAATTTAATATTCTCCAAAAGTTAGAAAAAATTCATAATCATCTTCAACTCAACGTGTGTGTGTGAAAAGCAGTATCAACATAACTTTTCATTTCAAAGTAAAATAATGACTAAATCTCCTGTAGAAAGTTTGTTTTGACTTCAAACCTCTCATGTCACTCACAATAAAACACTCAGAGATTTGGTATTTCACTCAGTTTATATGTGAGGAAAGAATAAATAATGTAAAACAATCATCTCACATATAGTATTATGAAGAACGGACTTATCAAGAATGGAATGAACATGATCTCATGGACAGGAATATCAAATACTTTTGGGAATGTTGAATCAAACACCATAGGTCTTGGTTATTAAATCTCCACATCTACGGAACCAACCTTTACCTAAGATCAACTAGGACTTTGTTGGGTTGTAACGGGGCTTGGGTAATGGTTAATAAGGAATGTCAAAGGATTCTAAGAAAATTTTCTAGGAATGTACACCCATTATACGAACAATTAGGGCTGTCAAGAATAAACCGATGTTGCGCACCATCAATTTTTTTCTTCATTCTCACATCTTTATCCTCATTGAAGAATCAAATTTTTCTTCTACTTTTCTTTTCTTCAACCCTTTTTTTTTCCATAGAGGATTTATGAAATATCTCATATTTTGCTCTTTAATGCCCTTTTTACACCAAGTATATCCATTCATACACATTCCCAGAAATGTTGAGTATAGGTTAATGGGTTAACAAACAAAAGTTATTCTAAGGCTCAAAGGGCTACAAAAGGTTAATGTTATGGGTAAGTTAAAAGGCTAGTTAATGGTCTAAAGAAAAAATGCCTAGATCATTTCCTAAGTTCGGGTCAGTATTATGACATCTCAATTGAATAAGCCAAGAAGTTCTAGTGTAATAATTCAATTTTGATGTCATTCCCAAAAGTGACTAATCATAAAAATGAGAATAATGAGATCATCAACAAGATAATGTGGACTCAAGAAAAATAAGAGTTTATGTATAACCCTTAGAAAAATAGAAAGGCTCAAAACTTTCAGGGTTAAGTCTCCACTATTATTATAAGGTTTTCTAGTATATATTTCACTCATCAACTTCAAGTTATGCTAACCTGGCTCATGGTGAAAAATCTTATGAACTAGATCTAACTTAAGGATCATACTAAACTTTCAGTCTTTATCAATAAACCAATAAGTCAAGTTGGCTTGCATTTTCTTGAGCATAAAACATTTAAAATACATTTTCATAATCGCAAAATACCAAGTTTTCTTGACAGAATAGCACAATTTTTTTTTTTAAGAATAAGAAAAGAAAACACTATGAAAAATTCACTGAAAGTTTTATGTATTTTAAATGTTTTATGCATTTTTAAATGTATTTTAATGTTTTATGCTCAAGAAACAAATCAAGTTTTATGTATTTTAAATGTTTTATGGCAGTGATGGCTCTGTCTGGCTTTGTCGCGAGGATGCGGTGATGGCTGTGTTGCATGGCTTGTGACAGTGAGAGCAGGGAATGAGGAGAGGAACAGGGAGATGGTGGTGGCTGTGGGTGTGCGAAACAGGGTCAGGGTGTGGCGTGATGTTGGTTTTGTGCGCGAGGTCGTGATGGTGGGGGCGTCTGATGGTGGTGCTCGGTGCTTGGTTGCTGGACAGGGAAGGTGGCGGAGGGAATGAGAGATGGATGAAGAGGTCTGCTGCTGTGTGGCGTGATGGAACAGGGAGAGGAGGTGGTGTCTGATGGTGATGGCGGCTGTGGTTGTTGGACGGTGGCGAGGTGACGTGAACAGGGTTGTCACGCCCCTGTTTCAATGGGATGAAGGAGAGAAAACCTAGATTTGCTTGGTTGGGATGGTGATGAGAATCACTTTGTGAAGGAAAGAGGATTGGTTTTTGGCTATTGAGGCTTGATTCCCTTCTCCTCCTTCCCTTTCTCATTAATTTCTCTTGTATTTATAGAGAATTAAGAAAATGAATATGGACAAGTTAAGGTTAGGGTTCAATGAGTGATTTAAGACAAAAATAAATCAGAATCTTGGATAATTGATAGAATATGCCTATGGTTTGATTGGGCTTAGCATTGGGTTTGGGTTTATGGGTTTAAGGGTTTGATTTTGGGTTTGGTTTTGAGTTTAGGTTATGGGCTTAGGCTATTTTCACCTCCACTTTCTCTGAAGTCACCGTCTGAGATTTGTTCATTGCATTTTTCTCTGATTTCTTCATTACAGCTCCACATTCTACAAAAACACAAAAAATTAATAATTAATCTCAAATAAGATAAAAATAAGGATTAACAAAAATATAAAAAGAGGTAAAAAAATGTTATAATTATGTGATTATCAAATACCCTCAAACCTATATTTTGCTAGTCCTCGAGCAAAACAAAGAAAAGAAAACCACAAATAAAATCCTAACTCACTTTCGCAGGAATCGTCGATTGCACTTACCTTTGAAAACGTGCAACAAGACTTTGAACCCCTAGATTAGGGGACGATTTATAGTCTCGTGAGGGTTTCCAGAAAATGTTTCCCACAAACATTACTGACTCAACAAAACTTGGTCAAACAATGTTCATTTTAAAACTTCAAGAAATGCAAGAAACCAACAATGTCATTTTCGTGTATCAACAAATCTCCAAATAATTTAATATTCTCCAAAAGTTAGAAAAAATTCATAATCATCTTCAACTCAACGTGTGTGTGTGAAAAGCAGTATCAACATAACTTTTCATTTCAAAGTAAAATAATGACTAAATCTCCTGTAGAAAGTTTGTTTTGACTTCAAACCTCTCATGTCACTCACAATAAAACACTCAGAGATTTGGTATTTCACTCAGTTTATATGTGAGGAAAGAATAAATAATGTAAAACAATCATCTCACATATAGTATTATGAAGAACGGACTTATCAAGAATGGAATGAACATGATCTCATGGACAGGAATATCAAATACTTTTGGGAATGTTGAATCAAACACCATAGGTCTTGGTTATTAAATCTCCACATCTACGGAACCAACCTTTACCTAAGATCAACTAGGACTTTGTTGGGTTGTAACGGGGCTTGGGTAATGGTTAATAAGGAATGTCAAAGGATTCTAAGAAAATTTTCTAGGAATGTACACCCATTATACGAACAATTAGGGCTGTCAAGAATAAACCGATGTTGCGCACCATCAATTTTTTTCTTCATTCTCACATCTTTATCCTCATTGAAGAATCAAATTTTTCTTCTACTTTTCTTTTCTTCAACCCTTTTTTTTTCCATAGAGGATTTATGAAATATCTCATATTTTGCTCTTTAATGCCCTTTTTACACCAAGTATATCCATTCATACACATTCCCAGAAATGTTGAGTATAGGTTAATGGGTTAACAAACAAAAGTTATTCTAAGGCTCAAAGGGCTACAAAAGGTTAATGTTATGGGTAAGTTAAAAGGCTAGTTAATGGTCTAAAGAAAAAATGCCTAGATCATTTCCTAAGTTCGGGTCAGTATTATGACATCTCAATTGAATAAGCCAAGAAGTTCTAGTGTAATAATTCAATTTTGATGTCATTCCCAAAAGTGACTAATCAGAAAAATGAGAATAATGAGATCATCAACAAGATAATGTGGACTCAAGAAAAATAAGAGTTTATGTATAACCCTTAGAAAAATAGAAAGGCTCAAAACTTTCAGGGTTAAGTCTCCACTATTATTATAAGGTTTTCTAGTATATATTTCACTCATCAACTTCAAGTTATGCTAACCTGGCTCATGGTGAAAAATCTTATGAACTAGATCTAACTTAAGGATCATACTAAACTTTCAGTCTTTATCAATAAACCAATAAGTCAAGTTGGCTTGCATTTTCTTGAGCATAAAACATTTAAAATACATTTTCATAATCGCAAAATACCAAGTTTTCTTGACAGAATAGCACAATTTTTTTTTTTTAAGAATAAGAAAAGAAAACACTATGAAAAATTCACTGAAAGTTTTATGTATTTTAAATGTTTTATGCATTTTTAAATGTATTTTAATGTTTTATGCTCAAGAAACAAATCAAGTTTTATGTATTTTAAATGTTTTATGGCAGTGATGGCTCTGTCTGGCTTTGTCGCGAGGATGCGGTGATGGCTGTGTTGCATGGCTTGTGACAGTGAGAGCAGGGAATGAGGAGAGGAACAGGGAGATGGTGGTGGCTGTGGGTGTGCGAAACAGGGTCAGGGTGTGGCGTGATGTTGGTTTTGTGCGCGAGGTCGTGATGGTGGGGGCGTCTGATGGTGGTGCTCGGTGCTTGGTTGCTGGACAGGGAAGGTGGCGGAGGGAATGAGAGATGGATGAAGAGGTCTGCTGCTGTGTGGCGTGATGGAACAGGGAGAGGAGGTGGTGTCTGATGGTGATGGCGGCTGTGGTTGTTGGACGGTGGCGAGGTGACGTGAACAGGGTTGTCACGCCCCTGTTTCAATGGGATGAAGGAGAGAAAACCTAGATTTGCTTGGTTGGGATGGTGATGAGAATCACTTTGTGAAGGAAAGAGGATTGGTTTTTGGCTATTGAGGCTTGATTCCCTTCTCCTCCTTCCCTTTCTCATTAATTTCTCTTGTATTTATAGAGAATTAAGAAAATGAATATGGACAAGTTAAGGTTAGGGTTCAATGAGTGATTTAAGGCAAAAATAAATCAGAATCTTGGATAATTGATAGAATATGCCTATGGTTTGATTGGGCTTAGCATTGGGTTTGGGTTTATGGGTTTAAGGGTTTGATTTTGGGTTTGGTTTTGAGTTTAGGTTATGGGCTTAGGCTATTTTCACCTCCACTTTCTCTGAAGTCACCGTCTGAGATTTGTTCATTGCATTTTTCTCTGATTTCTTCATTACAGCTCCACATTCTACAAAAACACAAAAAATTAATAATTAATCTCAAATAAGATAAAAATAAGGATTAACAAAAATATAAAAAGAGGTAAAAAAATGTTATAATTATGTGATTATCAAATACCCTCAAACCTATATTTTGCTAGTCCTCGAGCAAAACAAAGAAAAGAAAACCACAAATAAAATCCTAACTCACTTTCGCAGGAATCGTCGATTGCACTTACCTTTGAAAACGTGCAACAAGACTTTGAACCCCTAGATTAGGGGACGATTTATAGTCTCGTGAGGGTTTCCAGAAAATGTTTCCCACAAACATTACTGACTCAACAAAACTTGGTCAAACAATGTTCATTTTAAAACTTCAAGAAATGCAAGAAACCAACAATGTCATTTTCGTGTATCAACAAATCTCCAAATAATTTAATATTCTCCAAAAGTTAGAAAAAATTCATAATCATCTTCAACTCAACGTGTGTGTGTGAAAAGCAGTATCAACATAACTTTTCATTTCAAAGTAAAATAATGACTAAATCTCCTGTAGAAAGTTTGTTTTGACTTCAAACCTCTCATGTCACTCACAATAAAACACTCAGAGATTTGGTATTTCACTCAGTTTATATGTGAGGAAAGAATAAATAATGTAAAACAATCATCTCACATATAGTATTATGAAGAACGGACTTATCAAGAATGGAATGAACATGATCTCATGGACAGGAATATCAAATACTTTTGGGAATGTTGAATCAAACACCATAGGTCTTGGTTATTAAATCTCCACATCTACGGAACCAACCTTTACCTAAGATCAACTAGGACTTTGTTGGGTTGTAACGGGGCTTGGGTAATGGTTAATAAGGAATGTCAAAGGATTCTAAGAAAATTTTCTAGGAATGTACACCCATTATACGAACAATTAGGGCTGTCAAGAATAAACCGATGTTGCGCACCATCAATTTTTTTCTTCATTCTCACATCTTTATCCTCATTGAAGAATCAAATTTTTCTTCTACTTTTCTTTTCTTCAACCCTTTTTTTTTCCATAGAGGATTTATGAAATATCTCATATTTTGCTCTTTAATGCCCTTTTTACACCAAGTATATCCATTCATACACATTCCCAGAAATGTTGAGTATAGGTTAATGGGTTAACAAACAAAAGTTATTCTAAGGCTCAAAGGGCTACAAAAGGTTAATGTTATGGGTAAGTTAAAAGGCTAGTTAATGGTCTAAAGAAAAAATGCCTAGATCATTTCCTAAGTTCGGGTCAGTATTATGACATCTCAATTGAATAAGCCAAGAAGTTCTAGTGTAATAATTCAATTTTGATGTCATTCCCAAAAGTGACTAATCAGAAAAATGAGAATAATGAGATCATCAACAAGATAATGTGGACTCAAGAAAAATAAGAGTTTATGTATAACCCTTAGAAAAATAGAAAGGCTCAAAACTTTCAGGGTTAAGTCTCCACTATTATTATAAGGTTTTCTAGTATATATTTCACTCATCAACTTCAAGTTATGCTAACCTGGCTCATGGTGAAAAATCTTATGAACTAGATCTAACTTAAGGATCATACTAAACTTTCAGTCTTTATCAATAAACCAATAAGTCAAGTTGGCTTGCATTTTCTTGAGCATAAAACATTTAAAATACATTTTCATAATCGCAAAATACCAAGTTTTCTTGACAGAATAGCACAATTTTTTTTTTTTAAGAATAAGAAAAGAAAACACTATGAAAAATTCACTGAAAGTTTTATGTATTTTAAATGTTTTATGCATTTTTAAATGTATTTTAATGTTTTATGCTCAAGAAACAAATCAAGTTTTATGTATTTTAAATGTTTTATGGCAGTGATGGCTCTGTCTGGCTTTGTCGCGAGGATGCGGTGATGGCTGTGTTGCATGGCTTGTGACAGTGAGAGCAGGGAATGAGGAGAGGAACAGGGAGATGGTGGTGGCTGTGGGTGTGCGAAACAGGGTCAGGGTGTGGCGTGATGTTGGTTTTGTGCGCGAGGTCGTGATGGTGGGGGCGTCTGATGGTGGTGCTCGGTGCTTGGTTGCTGGACAGGGAAGGTGGCGGAGGGAATGAGAGATGGATGAAGAGGTCTGCTGCTGTGTGGCGTGATGGAACAGGGAGAGGAGGTGGTGTCTGATGGTGATGGCGGCTGTGGTTGTTGGACGGTGGCGAGGTGACGTGAACAGGGTTGTCACGCCCCTGTTTCAATGGGATGAAGGAGAGAAAACCTAGATTTGCTTGGTTGGGATGGTGATGAGAATCACTTTGTGAAGGAAAGAGGATTGGTTTTTGGCTATTGAGGCTTGATTCCCTTCTCCTCCTTCCCTTTCTCATTAATTTCTCTTGTATTTATAGAGAATTAAGAAAATGAATATGGACAAGTTAAGGTTAGGGTTCAATGAGTGATTTAAGGCAAAAATAAATCAGAATCTTGGATAATTGATAGAATATGCCTATGGTTTGATTGGGCTTAGCATTGGGTTTGGGTTTATGGGTTTAAGGGTTTGATTTTGGGTTTGGTTTTGAGTTTAGGTTATGGGCTTAGGCTATTTTCACCTCCACTTTCTCTGAAGTCACCGTCTGAGATTTGTTCATTGCATTTTTCTCTGATTTCTTCATTACAGCTCCACATTCTACAAAAACACAAAAAATTAATAATTAATCTCAAATAAGATAAAAATAAGGATTAACAAAAATATAAAAAGAGGTAAAAAAATGTTATAATTATGTGATTATCAAATACCCTCAAACCTATATTTTGCTAGTCCTCGAGCAAAACAAAGAAAAGAAAACCACAAATAAAATCCTAACTCACTTTCGCAGGAATCGTCGATTGCACTTACCTTTGAAAACGTGCAACAAGACTTTGAACCCCTAGATTAGGGGACGATTTATAGTCTCGTGAGGGTTTCCAGAAAATGTTTCCCACAAACATTACTGACTCAACAAAACTTGGTCAAACAATGTTCATTTTAAAACTTCAAGAAATGCAAGAAACCAACAATGTCATTTTCGTGTATCAACAAATCTCCAAATAATTTAATATTCTCCAAAAGTTAGAAAAAATTCATAATCATCTTCAACTCAACGTGTGTGTGTGAAAAGCAGTATCAACATAACTTTTCATTTCAAAGTAAAATAATGACTAAATCTCCTGTAGAAAGTTTGTTTTGACTTCAAACCTCTCATGTCACTCACAATAAAACACTCAGAGATTTGGTATTTCACTCAGTTTATATGTGAGGAAAGAATAAATAATGTAAAACAATCATCTCACATATAGTATTATGAAGAACGGACTTATCAAGAATGGAATGAACATGATCTCATGGACAGGAATATCAAATACTTTTGGGAATGTTGAATCAAACACCATAGGTCTTGGTTATTAAATCTCCACATCTACGGAACCAACCTTTACCTAAGATCAACTAGGACTTTGTTGGGTTGTAACGGGGCTTGGGTAATGGTTAATAAGGAATGTCAAAGGATTCTAAGAAAATTTTCTAGGAATGTACACCCATTATACGAACAATTAGGGCTGTCAAGAATAAACCGATGTTGCGCACCATCAATTTTTTTCTTCATTCTCACATCTTTATCCTCATTGAAGAATCAAATTTTTCTTCTACTTTTCTTTTCTTCAACCCTTTTTTTTTCCATAGAGGATTTATGAAATATCTCATATTTTGCTCTTTAATGCCCTTTTTACACCAAGTATATCCATTCATACACATTCCCAGAAATGTTGAGTATAGGTTAATGGGTTAACAAACAAAAGTTATTCTAAGGCTCAAAGGGCTACAAAAGGTTAATGTTATGGGTAAGTTAAAAGGCTAGTTAATGGTCTAAAGAAAAAATGCCTAGATCATTTCCTAAGTTCGGGTCAGTATTATGACATCTCAATTGAATAAGCCAAGAAGTTCTAGTGTAATAATTCAATTTTGATGTCATTCCCAAAAGTGACTAATCAGAAAAATGAGAATAATGAGATCATCAACAAGATAATGTGGACTCAAGAAAAATAAGAGTTTATGTATAACCCTTAGAAAAATAGAAAGGCTCAAAACTTTCAGGGTTAAGTCTCCACTATTATTATAAGGTTTTCTAGTATATATTTCACTCATCAACTTCAAGTTATGCTAACCTGGCTCATGGTGAAAAATCTTATGAACTAGATCTAACTTAAGGATCATACTAAACTTTCAGTCTTTATCAATAAACCAATAAGTCAAGTTGGCTTGCATTTTCTTGAGCATAAAACATTTAAAATACATTTTCATAATCGCAAAATACCAAGTTTTCTTGACAGAATAGCACAATTTTTTTTTTTTAAGAATAAGAAAAGAAAACACTATGAAAAATTCACTGAAAGTTTTATGTATTTTAAATGTTTTATGCATTTTTAAATGTATTTTAATGTTTTATGCTCAAGAAACAAATCAAGTTTTATGTATTTTAAATGTTTTATGGCAGTGATGGCTCTGTCTGGCTTTGTCGCGAGGATGCGGTGATGGCTGTGTTGCATGGCTTGTGACAGTGAGAGCAGGGAATGAGGAGAGGAACAGGGAGATGGTGGTGGCTGTGGGTGTGCGAAACAGGGTCAGGGTGTGGCGTGATGTTGGTTTTGTGCGCGAGGTCGTGATGGTGGGGGCGTCTGATGGTGGTGCTCGGTGCTTGGTTGCTGGACAGGGAAGGTGGCGGAGGGAATGAGAGATGGATGAAGAGGTCTGCTGCTGTGTGGCGTGATGGAACAGGGAGAGGAGGTGGTGTCTGATGGTGATGGCGGCTGTGGTTGTTGGACGGTGGCGAGGTGACGTGAACAGGGTTGTCACGCCCCTGTTTCAATGGGATGAAGGAGAGAAAACCTAGATTTGCTTGGTTGGGATGGTGATGAGAATCACTTTGTGAAGGAAAGAGGATTGGTTTTTGGCTATTGAGGCTTGATTCCCTTCTCCTCCTTCCCTTTCTCATTAATTTCTCTTGTATTTATAGAGAATTAAGAAAATGAATATGGACAAGTTAAGGTTAGGGTTCAATGAGTGATTTAAGGCAAAAATAAATCAGAATCTTGGATAATTGATAGAATATGCCTATGGTTTGATTGGGCTTAGCATTGGGTTTGGGTTTATGGGTTTAAGGGTTTGATTTTGGGTTTGGTTTTGAGTTTAGGTTATGGGCTTAGGCTATTTTCACCTCCACTTTCTCTGAAGTCACCGTCTGAGATTTGTTCATTGCATTTTTCTCTGATTTCTTCATTACAGCTCCACATTCTACAAAAACACAAAAAATTAATAATTAATCTCAAATAAGATAAAAATAAGGATTAACAAAAATATAAAAAGAGGTAAAAAAATGTTATAATTATGTGATTATCAAATACCCTCAAACCTATATTTTGCTAGTCCTCGAGCAAAACAAAGAAAAGAAAACCACAAATAAAATCCTAACTCACTTTCGCAGGAATCGTCGATTGCACTTACCTTTGAAAACGTGCAACAAGACTTTGAACCCCTAGATTAGGGGACGATTTATAGTCTCGTGAGGGTTTCCAGAAAATGTTTCCCACAAACATTACTGACTCAACAAAACTTGGTCAAACAATGTTCATTTTAAAACTTCAAGAAATGCAAGAAACCAACAATGTCATTTTCGTGTATCAACAAATCTCCAAATAATTTAATATTCTCCAAAAGTTAGAAAAAATTCATAATCATCTTCAACTCAACGTGTGTGTGTGAAAAGCAGTATCAACATAACTTTTCATTTCAAAGTAAAATAATGACTAAATCTCCTGTAGAAAGTTTGTTTTGACTTCAAACCTCTCATGTCACTCACAATAAAACACTCAGAGATTTGGTATTTCACTCAGTTTATATGTGAGGAAAGAATAAATAATGTAAAACAATCATCTCACATATAGTATTATGAAGAACGGACTTATCAAGAATGGAATGAACATGATCTCATGGACAGGAATATCAAATACTTTTGGGAATGTTGAATCAAACACCATAGGTCTTGGTTATTAAATCTCCACATCTACGGAACCAACCTTTACCTAAGATCAACTAGGACTTTGTTGGGTTGTAACGGGGCTTGGGTAATGGTTAATAAGGAATGTCAAAGGATTCTAAGAAAATTTTCTAGGAATGTACACCCATTATACGAACAATTAGGGCTGTCAAGAATAAACCGATGTTGCGCACCATCAATTTTTTTCTTCATTCTCACATCTTTATCCTCATTGAAGAATCAAATTTTTCTTCTACTTTTCTTTTCTTCAACCCTTTTTTTTTCCATAGAGGATTTATGAAATATCTCATATTTTGCTCTTTAATGCCCTTTTTACACCAAGTATATCCATTCATACACATTCCCAGAAATGTTGAGTATAGGTTAATGGGTTAACAAACAAAAGTTATTCTAAGGCTCAAAGGGCTACAAAAGGTTAATGTTATGGGTAAGTTAAAAGGCTAGTTAATGGTCTAAAGAAAAAATGCCTAGATCATTTCCTAAGTTCGGGTCAGTATTATGACATCTCAATTGAATAAGCCAAGAAGTTCTAGTGTAATAATTCAATTTTGATGTCATTCCCAAAAGTGACTAATCAGAAAAATGAGAATAATGAAATCATCAACAAGATAATGTGGACTCAAGAAAAATAAGAGTTTATGTATAACCCTTAGAAAAATAGAAAGGCTCAAAACTTTCAGGGTTAAGTCTCCACTATTATTATAAGGTTTTCTAGTATATATTTCACTCATCAACTTCAAGTTATGCTAACCTGGCTCATGGTGAAAAATCTTATGAACTAGATCTAACTTAAGGATCATACTAAACTTTCAGTCTTTATCAATAAACCAATAAGTCAAGTTGGCTTGCATTTTCTTGAGCATAAAACATTTAAAATACATTTTCATAATCGCAAAATACCAAGTTTTCTTGACAGAATAGCACAATTTTTTTTTTTAAGAATAAGAAAAGAAAACACTATGAAAAATTCACTGAAAGTTTTATGTATTTTAAATGTTTTATGCATTTTTAAATGTATTTTAATGTTTTATGCTCAAGAAACAAATCAAGTTTTATGTATTTTAAATGTTTTATGGCAGTGATGGCTCTGTCTGGCTTTGTCGCGAGGATGCGGTGATGGCTGTGTTGCATGGCTTGTGACAGTGAGAGCAGGGAATGAGGAGAGGAACAGGGAGATGGTGGTGGCTGTGGGTGTGCGAAACAGGGTCAGGGTGTGGCGTGATGTTGGTTTTGTGCGCGAGGTCGTGATGGTGGGGGCGTCTGATGGTGGTGCTCGGTGCTTGGTTGCTGGACAGGGAAGGTGGCGGAGGGAATGAGAGATGGATGAAGAGGTCTGCTGCTGTGTGGCGTGATGGAACAGGGAGAGGAGGTGGTGTCTGATGGTGATGGCGGCTGTGGTTGTTGGACGGTGGCGAGGTGACGTGAACAGGGTTGTCACGCCCCTGTTTCAATGGGATGAAGGAGAGAAAACCTAGATTTGCTTGGTTGGGATGGTGATGAGAATCACTTTGTGAAGGAAAGAGGATTGGTTTTTGGCTATTGAGGCTTGATTCCCTTCTCCTCCTTCCCTTTCTCATTAATTTCTCTTGTATTTATAGAGAATTACGAAAATGAATATGGACAAGTTAAGGTTAGGGTTCAATGAGTGATTTAAGGCAAAAATAAATCAGAATCTTGGATAATTGATAGAATATGCCTATGGTTTGATTGGGCTTAGCATTGGGTTTGGGTTTATGGGTTTAAGGGTTTGATTTTGGGTTTGGTTTTGAGTTTAGGTTATGGGCTTAGGCTATTTTCACCTCCACTTTCTCTGAAGTCACCGTCTGAGATTTGTTCATTGCATTTTTCTCTGATTTCTTCATTACAGCTCCACATTCTACAAAAACGCAAAAATTTAATAATTAATCTCAAATAAGGATTAACAAAAATATAATAAGAGGTAAAAAAAATGTTATAATTATGTCATTATCAATATTAAGAAATATTTTGTGAAATATTTCGTTGTGTATAAAAAAAGGTAAAATTTTCGGTTATAATTTTGAAATTATTAATATAATTTAAGTATTTTAAACTCTTATATACCATCAAGGATTGTGATTTCGTTTTTTGAGTAAATTTTGGTCTCCTAATTTTAAGAAATATTTTGGTGTGTAAATAAAAAAAAGGTTAAATTTTCGAGGATACATGAAATATATATATAAAACAATATATATATATATATATATATATAATGAATTTCGAGTGTATATAAAATATGTGAAAAATAAATAAGATGCAAATTTATTAAACACATTAAATGAAACCTAAATACCCAAAAAATGAAACACACATGAAATTTATAAATAATAAAAAATCTCGGGGTGGTTTCTAAAACAATATATAAATAGAAGAAATGATAATTAGAAAACGTGGGGGTGGTTTCAAAAATCAATAAATGATTAGAAGAAATGCTAAATGAAAACCCCGAAATTTATGAAAAAACCCTCGAAAAATGTAATTTTTGGTAGCTTTCTTTTGTATTTTTACAAGAATAATGGAATTTACGAAAAAAACCTAGAAAATTTTCGAAAAAATGTATGCTTTTCTTTCGCGCTTTTTCTTTTCGTAATTCCAAAAAAATGAACTTTTGTTGAAAATTCGCGAGATTTCACGAAATCTCATTCCTTGCATACCTCATAATTTTATACAAACTACATATTGCATAAGAATCACTTATAGAGCAAAATTTTAATACTAAACTAAGGTTATAATAGGTTAAAATGTACGAAACTTGATATTGGTTTAATGAAAAAATAAATTATTTCGGTAACTAAAAAAAGAAATATTTTGTGAAATTTCTACATTTTTTGAGAAATCACAATCCTTGTGTACGTTTACGTTATTTCGAGTATTTCGCGTTTTTCGTAAATTTTGACATTTTTGTTTTAAAATCCAAAAAGTTACAAAGCAAATTACATTTTTTTATCAAGATATTTCGTAGATTTTGATAGTTCGGGGTAAAACCCAGGTTATGAATCAAATTACATTTATATGGATACTTAATTATTTAATTAGGCTTCCTGTGATGTATTTAATATATTAATTAAGTTAATTTACTTGTATCTTACTTGTCCACATATTTATATATGTTTGACATACACTTAAAATTTGTACATTTTTTCTATATACAACAAAATATTTCACGAAAATTTTCTTAAAATCAAGATACTGAAATTACTTCGAAAAACGAAATCACAATCCTTGCTCCAGACTAATAAGTTAACAACAAAATTTTACTAACATCTATTAGTCAACACTAAAATCAAAAATATAATAATTGTATTTTTGTGAAATTAATCTAGTACTGTGCATTTTTTGTACAACTATAAACAAAAATACAATCAAACTGAATTGGGTATAATATTGTAAGCCAAATTATGATCAAGTCGTTAACAATTTAACGAAAGCAAACAAGCCTAATAACTAGTATACAGGATTAAAATTGCAAAATAATTAAGATATGTATAAATTTAATCTGGAAAAATCTGAAATGTGTGAGCATATTAAGATCCTAATTAGAAGTTTATAAATAAAAGGGGGTTTACAGACCAATCCAACCCCTAAATGTTATGAGTTGCATAATAATATATATTTTCATTGAGTTTTATATTTTGTTATCTTAGATTTTAATTACATTTTTTAGGTTTAATTTTATTCATATAATTGCATTAAAACATCTTATGAAAAACAAAATTCAGGGATGGTAACAATTAGAGATAATAAAAAAAAATCTATGTGTTTAAAAATTCTTACGCTCCAAGGGAATCAAAATTAAGTCTTCAGTAATGGAGTTTTAGAGACTAACCACTGTACAAAGAATTAATATGTATGTTAATAAATAAATTTTATAATAACGCATTTTTATATTTATATTAAAAAATTAAGAAATGCTTGGTTTTTTTTTTTTTAAAATTGAGAGGGGCAGCTGCCTGGTCATCTTGTAGGCAGTGATAGAGCCAAAAAATTTGTTAAAGGGGGTGGAGTGATGGATCGTATTTAATTAATGATAATATAATACTTAAATACTTAACATAAGTTTTTAAAAATTTGAACAATATATAAATGAGTAATTCTAGGGTGTCTCTTTTGGATTTTTTTTACACTTTTTACCTATTCTCTTTAAAACACAACTACAAATACCATCCACAGAAGGGATACAAGTGTCAAAAAACCCCAAAGAGGCACAAAAAAGAGAGACCCTAGAATTTTTCTACATAAATAACTATACAAAAACACCCATTGCTATACAAAGCTCCATCTAATTTATAGGGAAAGAAAATGAATGCAATGAGCTACTTTATAGGAACACAAATATATAGGGGATAAATCAAATTGGTATATAAAGTTAAGGGGCAAAAGTTAATTTCAAATGTAAAATTCTATGTTTAAAAAAATTGCGTGATTTGCGATTTGTCCTTTATAAAAAATAACTAATTAGAAGTTACTCACAACATTAATCACTATTGCAATCTCCCACAAGACTAGCAGTCAACGTGCATTGACTGTCAAGAGGATCACATTGATTACCAAAATGCCCTTCAAACAATAACCCGAAAATGAACCGCGAGATATAAACATGTATCTTGGTGAAAAAAAATCAATGGGTCGAACATTTCATATATCTCCAGAAAAATCTTATAAATAAAATACAAAACTATACCTCGATATATGAATTCATCTAAAAAAAAACTTTAAAAAACCTTTTTCTTCCTCAAAGTAGAAAAAAAAAGGTTAGGGTTGCTGATGGCGATGGTGGGAAAGGAAAATAAATCAAGCAGAGAGAGAGAAGGAAATGAAAAAAGAAAGAGGCGAGGCGTTGTCGGTCTCACAGTAAACAAAGATAGGGAGCAGAAAAAGAAGGGGTAGGGTCGCATCGCAGAAAAAAAATGGAGAGATGAAGGGGTGGGGCAAGATGGTGTCATTGGTGTTGCAGGGTGGGCAAATAAAAAATAACTCAAAAACTTTTCAAAAGTCAGTGGGCCCCCATACCTAGATTTGTGTCTGTCTGTAGATTTGCCCCTGGCCCAAACTATTCAGCTAGACTTGGGTAAGTGATTTAGTTGATTCAAATACTGATTTTTTTACAAATTGTATCTTTCTTCAAGCCATAGGCATAATATATAAATAAGTCTGATTACAAACTTGTCACCCGACGACAGAAACCAAGTTATGAGCCTCTATATTGAGGTCTCTACAAATATAATTACATTTCCATAATGATGGCAAAAAGAAAAGACGTCTAATATTACTGATGAGCGAACGCCAAACCCTTTCCACAACAAAATTAGGGTAAGAATCATCATCATGGAGAGCAATAATCATATTCGTTGAATCACCAAAAAGGAACCAGTCTTCCACTGTTGTGCCTGAATAAGAAGCATGGTTGCCTCTCTCGCATAACACTTCGCCATTTTGTTGTAGCAAGCACCTGGCCATACAAATCCATCGCAATAACACCTATAGCTCACCATTTGGAGCAATAAAAAAACAAGCGTCAAAACTGACTAAAATCGTTCTCGGGTCCAAAACAAGAGGAATAGGCTACATCTGGTTTGATCTGAGGTTAAGTTTGTGGTGTCGTGCTGACTGTTTTTGGGCCTGGATCATTGCAATTAAGGTTGTCACAATCTCAGATAGGGGGTTGATCATGGTTTCTTAGCAAGACATCAAATTGCAGGAGGCAACCTGATTGCCAATTATGGTTTTTGCAAGAATATGGGAAATCGAGTGGAAACCAAGTGGTGGCTCCCCAAAGATGGTGGTGAACCAGTACTTATGCCAAGATAGCCAGGTATGATGAACAGAGGAAATGAAAGATTGAGTGAAAACTTTGGCTTTGTTGAAATAATCTGGTTGCGAATCTGCCAGACGGTTATAAGCACAGCCATAAACTGGGGTAACATTTATTCTTTCGACTCAGAGCGAGCCTTGGTTTGGTCTCACATGAACTTAAAAAAAAAGCTTGAAACAAATGGAGTATTGAGATTAGTTTTGCGCCAATCAATAGGAAGAAGGGAGATGAGCCAAAATATGTTAGTGATTGGGCATAGGAAAAAGAGGTGCAAAACATCCTCGGTATGATTGTGACAAAAAATGCAACAATCATCGATAGGTGTGTGATGCCTCACCAGGTTAGTCATTGTCGGGAGAATATTTAGGCTGATTTTCCAGAAAAGGAATAGGACGCAAGGTGGGGCTTTGATTTTCCATAAGAAGCAGCCCCAAAAGTGAGCGTAGCTAGGTTTGAGGTGGAACTCTTGGGTTGTTCCCTAGCGAAAGCTTGGGTGGCATTTTTGACAGAGAAAAAACCATTTTTGTCAGCAAGCCAAAGAAGTTTGTTAGGGCTATTCGTAATTCTGCATAAAATATCTCTTGCCACATGGATTGGGAAAAGGGAGTTGATTACCTCTACGTTCCAGTAGATGGTTTGACCTAGAGAAGAGATCCACAAATCTTGGATTGTCTTAGGTAAGAGAGGATCCATTGGATTGGAGATACAATCTGCTATAAGTAGACCTGGTTTGACCCAACAGTGTTTTCAGAGGTCAATCTGTTCTCTTGATAGAACTTGTCATAGAAGATAACGCTTCATTTTGGCCAACGCAATGAGATTCCCTCTCCAAGTAAAGGAGGCCAGGGATGGGGGCTTGGAGATTTGAAAGATACTATTTGAGTTGAAATAAAGAGTTTTGAGATGACGAGTATGAGAGTTATAGGGAGAGGAAATAACATTCTACACATTTTTTGCCATTAGGGCAAGCTTCTTGTTCTTGGTGGAAGAAGTGTTGAGTCCCCTAGATGGCGGGGCATGGAAATTCGGTTCCAAGTACACATATGTTTAGCCTTAGTATCAGCGGTCCCATTCCACCAAAAATTCCTCGCGAGGTAATCAATTTCGTTGGATATAGCGCCGAAAAATAAGAAAGTTTGCATAGTGTAAACTGGGATAGAATTAAGAACATCTTTAATCATCACAGTTCTACCAGCCTGAGAAAGGACTTTAGATTTTCAGCTAGAGAGTTTAGCATTGATTTTGTCCACTAAGAATTGAAAGTCCCAAACTTTCTTTTGGAGAAAATCAAAGGTATTTATCCTTAGGATTATAAAATTTTGAGCCTAGAATTTTGTTGATCATTTTGGAATGTTTCAGGTGAACATTAGAATTGTAAAATATCGGTGATTTTTCATAGTTGACTCATTGACCCGAGGGAAGGCAGTAATGCCAGAGAATATCCTTACCTGTGTGAGCTTCAAATAAAGAAGCTCTACAGAACAACATGAGATCATCTGCATAAAGCAGGTGACTGATGGAAGGGGGAATGCCTTTTAATTTTGATACATTTGATCAGGCCATCAGATTATGCTTGGTCGAGAAGCCAAGAAAGGGCCTCCGCTATCAGGACAAAGATATAGGGAGAAAGAGGGTCACCCTGATGAATGCCTCAAGAAGACTTGATTTGGAGGGGAGAGAAGAGATCCATTTAATAAAACATGGAGGGACGAAGTATAAATGCATTGTTCGATCATATGTATCCATTCTTCTGCGAAACCCAGTTGTTTGAAAATTTGGCGCAGGAAAGGTCATTCAACTCTGTCATAGGCTTTGGCCATATCAATTTTATGGCCATCGAACCTTGTTTCTTTTTATGAAACTGCTTCATTTGGTAAAAAGTCTCGTGAGCGAGACTGGCATTATCGGCAATAGAACGACCTATGAGAAAGGCACCTTGATTAGGAGATACAATGTCTTCGAGTAGGGGTTTGAGTCTATTAGCAAGGATTTTTTAGATGACCTTATAGATGTCATTACAGAGCCCTATAGGTCGAAATTTATCTTGTGAAATAGGATTACCCACTTTAGGGATCAGAGCGATGAAAGTCTCATTGAGCTTGGGGTCCAACTGTTAGGCAGTGAAAAAGTTTTGTACTACCTCGGTCACATCAAATTGAATAATGTCCCAGTAATATTGAAAAAAAGGGCTTTGTGGCTGTCCATGTAAAAAATGATGGCTCAGATATCTGCTTCACTAGGAATGCCCAAAAGTGTCTCGTTGTCCTCTATGGATATGATTGGAGTGAACAGGGATAATTTTAGGATTTGGGACCAGAAAGAAGGATTGGAACATACTCCCGAAATAATTATTGAGCACATTCCCAACAACTTCTTGATCGGAGTGCCAGGTGTTAGCATCATCCTTCAGTCACACAAGAGATTTTTTTTCCAACGAAACAAAAAGGTAAGATGGAAGAACTCAACATTGTTATTTCCTTCGCTAAGCCAAGAAGAACCCGACTTATTCCACCAAAACATTTCTTCCCTAACAAAAAGCTCTGAGAGCTGATCTTCCAACAGAGATATAATAATGACATTATCCTTAGAGGGTTGTTCATTTTGGAGTTCATCTATAGCCTTTTGAGTTTTCCAAAATGTTAAGTTGAATGTTTTTAAAATCTTTCTTATTCCAATGAGTCAGATGGTAGCTAAGGGTTTTTCTTTTGAGGTGGAAATTGTGAGCATGAGTAGTATGCCAGTGGGGGGCCAAAAAAGAATGGACCAGCCGGCGACAATGCAAGTCCCTAGTCCACATGTGAAATTTTTTGAAAGGTTTGGGACTTTTACTCAAATTGGACACGAGTTGGAGGGATATAGCTCTGTGGTCCGCAGTCAAAGTGTGGATCGTATGGGCAGTAACAAAAGGAAAAAAATCCATCTAGTCAATAGACACCAAAATACGATCAAGTTTTGCTTTGATCATATTCCTATCCTTACGCTTATTGTTCCAAGTGAATTAAGAATCATTTAGAGGAAAATCCAGAAGATTATGATTGCCAATAAAATCCTGAAGATGGTTAAGGTTTGAGCAAGTTGGTTTGTTTCCCCCCATTTTTTTCACCAGGTCTAAGGATGGTATTAAGGTCCCCAATGAGCATTCCCGGTAGAGATTGCAGGTCATAAATGTGTGACACGGTATTCCAAAATTGTATCCGAAGATAAGGATTGGGTTCACC
This sequence comes from Berberis vulgaris, assembly GCA_963556465.1. Lineage (NCBI taxonomy): Eukaryota > Viridiplantae > Streptophyta > Magnoliopsida > Ranunculales > Berberidaceae > Berberis > Berberis vulgaris. Next base: position 16,904,929 of record OY747136.1, on the reverse strand, counting down.
ATAAACAAAAATAACTGACCAAGTAGAAGTAGCATAATAATCATCAATAGTACAGTTAAAATAAAATTTACAGGACGACAGAATGTTAAGATGAATACTTTTTCCAGAAAATAACAACGCCTCCGAATTGTCCCTGTGTTGGTACTGAAATGTCATGTCTATAGCCTAGTCTCCGATGAATGCGTTCCATCCGAGTAGAGGAAGCTTTGGTTTCTGACAAAAAGATGATGTCTAGATTGGACTGATTGGATAAGGCCTCTAGATTTTGGAAGCAGAGGGAGATCCCATACCCCTTGCGTTCCATGAGAGAATCATGTGTACTTTGGCAACCCTTCACCAGGGATCGCCAATACCTCATTGGGTGGAGTGGAAATAGAGGTGGGAAGACTAGTATGAACATCTAAACCAATAACATGCACATGAATAGTAGCAATGGGGATTCTCTGATTAGACTCTATGTCTGTAGTACACTGAACTTGATTGATAGTTTTGTTGTTAGCCAGGTAGTGTGTTGGGACTGATTCTCCCAATTAGACCCAAAATGGGACCTCTTCTTCCTGCCCGAGCTTGAGTTCGAGCTTCGTTTCCTGTGTGGTTGATCAAGCAGTGGCTCAGAATCCAGTAGCTCCAGCTTTTGTTTGCCCATTTCAAAGTTATTTCCTGCCTGGTGTTTGCTTTATTGCTAGCCTTGATAACTTCCTTATGTTTTCTCTCAATAGATAACAACAAAGTCGGTGGGTTCACGTTGTACATAGCAAGAGAGAACGAGTGCTTTTAGTAGTAGCCATAGGTGTAATGACTATAATATCAGTTGTGGTACTTGTATTCTGTTCTAAGCTAGCTTGGAGAAACTGATGAGACTCTGTGTGCGTAGGGAACATTGTTGTCAATGTGTCAATACCATCTGAGGGCCTAAGGTTAGACACCCTCTGTGTTTGGGGAGCATGGAGAACCGTTATTGGGTCATTTTCATCCGCCTCGCAAGATTTTAACTGGGCATGTGTGGTGCTGTGTTGGGAGCCTGATGTTGATATGGAGAGAGCTAGCGAAAGCATTATGGTAGCACGTAGTGTGGGAATGAGATTGTTGTGTTGGAGATTTGTATAGAAAAGAGATAGGAGTTGATCTAGATTAAGGTTTAACATGTCCATCAATGAGTTGTTCATTGGATGAATGTAGTCGACTGGGTGGGTTGATGTAAGTTGTGGGATGGGATGGGGAAAGAGGGTGGGCACAGGGATAAAATTGATAGTATTGTGAGGGAGAAAGGTGTGAAATTGGCGGGTATCCATTTGAGCTAACATATTTGTGTGATTGAATTGAGAAAGGTCTGAGGGGGGTGAGTCATGATGGGGAAGAAGGTGGTTGTAAAGACATGACAACAGGTTGTTCGTATCTAAATTTGAGACATGGGTATTCGGGTTGGGCTCAATAGGTTGGAATAAGAGGCGGATATCCATCAGATGAGAGGGTTAACTGGATTGAGCCCAAGAGATTGAAAGTAGATCGACGAGCTAGGTCTAGTGGGTTGCAAACTGGATGGAAGATCCAGTGAAACAGTAGTGGACAAAGCGAATGGAGCCGTCATGTATCAAGCAATTGAATTCGGATTTGGGATGCGATCATATGCGTTGGATCTTGCAGATGAGATGTATTGCTCACCATTGGATTCACTTGTTGGTTGGTGCAGTTGTTGAGTTGGCATTAAATACTTCTCATTTAAACACATCGAAGGAATGTCTTTGACTACCATTGAATGATCCTATAGCGATTTATTATGGAGGTGAGCCATTGCGCCACTGTATCTGAGGATCGGTGAGTCAAGCAAGAAGAACAAGGGTTGATCTCGATCCATTGAGTCTATGAGGATCGCCATTGACCGACTGTTTGTTTGAATCAGTGGGTGGCTCGGTTGCATTAATTAATTTAGGCTACTCATTTATTAAGTCAGACGACTCAAACTCAGGTTCAAACTTGGCTTCGTTTGATTCCTTTTTTTTATCGGGTATTGGCTATGGCGAGGATGTGCTTGGTGGCTAGACTGAGGGTAGGACCACATACGTCCCTCCTATCTAGATTTGATGCGAGAACTTCTAGAGAAAGGCAGAGATAGGCCTGTCATTTCCTAACTGGATCGAATGTGGTTGATGGAATTGGATGCTCTAGAGAACATTGGGCAAGCAGAACTGAAAGTGTGTTCGACTACTCCGCAACAAAAACAGAAATTTGGTGGATCTTCATAGCAAAAAATTTATGTGGTATGTGCGACCATCTTCAATGCCAAAATAAGTGTCCATCAAGCAGGGGAGCGGCTTGGATGTGTCTAACCAAACCTTGAATCATATGAAGGGAAACTTAACATCTTCTAGGGATCTAGTATTTGCTTCCATAAATTCTCCAATACAAGATGCCAATGTTTGGAGATCTTTGAGTGAGATTTTCTGAGCGAGGAATTCATGGATTCAAATCCAACAAGGCACTAATGCAAAATCGATGGAGAAATAATCCTCCTTCCAAGGGTTAGTTGACACCAACTAGCCAAATAAAACCCACAGCCGGAAGATATCACCTTCATCATATCATCTTTGTCCATGAACTAAATTAGGTACTAGTTGCTACCTATATCATGTTTTCGATCCAAATTTTCCACATGGAATGGATGCATGGTTTCTCATTGAGATATCATTCAGATTTAGCCATAACCCGTAGATTTTTATCTTCATTGTGACAGTCGGGACGAGCCTTAAAAGTTGGAGCAGGTAGAATAAGATTCCTTTCAAACTGAACTTCAAGATTTCTGATCACTTGTTCAGTGGTTGGTGTTGACGGTTGAGCATGCTAAGATTGTTCAGTGTGAGACAAAGACAAGTGTCACTACCTGATTCACATGATACAATATTTTTCACTATGGGCCCAACTTAACTATCCGCACGGCTTTAAAACGCGTTGTGTCATGTGGATCCAAACTCGCACATACATAACACATATCCTTCCCTCATCCAGGCGATGTGAAACTATAACCCCTAGTAGCTTACTACCCTCCGAGCCCGCCCACACAAGGTAGTCAACCAGCCTTCTGAGCCTGCCCCCACATGGAGCTGCCAACTTCAGAGCCTGCCCACATAGGGTGTTACAATCCACCCCATCTTAGGGCCCAACATCCTTGTTGGCACAATTCCGACCGAGTCCGACTCTCATACAATTAGATCACGACCCAATCCATATAATACAATATTGTCTGCTCTAGGTCCAACCTAATTACCCCATAGACTTTAAAATGCGTTGTGCCATGTGGATCCAAACTCGCACATATATAACACATATCCTTCCCTCACCCAGGCAATGTGGGACTATAACCCCCTAGTAGCATGTCAGCCTTTGAGCCCGCGCACACAAGGTAACCTGTTAGCCTTGTGAGCTCGCCCACACATGGAGCTGTCAGCCTCAGAGCCTGTCCACACAAGGTAGCCTGCCGGCCTCAGAGCCCTCCCACATAGGGTGTTACAACAATGACTCAAAGTCTTTTTGTTGTTTCTTTATTTTGGTTGGCTCCCAATTTGTTGAGAAGAATCAGATAATGACTCAAAGTCTTTTACAAACAAGGATTTCAAGTCCTATTCTCTTTTCAACAAGTAGCACATACAACGTGAAAAAGGCAGCATACAGAATGTGTGAATAAGGCAGCAAACACGACATGAAACAGGCTACAAACAGGGCGTGAAACAGGCTGCGAGTTCGGCGTGAATCGGTGTATGTGCAGCGTGAAACTGTAGACAAGTAGAAGGATTAAAATCGGGTGATTTTGGGTATTCTTCATTTGCATAGTTTCGTCAAATCTTCAGGGTTCCTTTCGGGTTCTACTTTTATTTTAGGGAAGAGTGAAGAAAGGAAGATTGAGAAGAAACTTTGATTACTTGGTGGTATTGTTGGCTTGAGATTGGGTAATCTCAAGGATCATTGCTTGACAACGTTGTAATCTTCAATATTGGTGTGATCATATCAATAAGATAGTTACAAAGTCGTCGTCCATGTAGTAGGCAAAACCGAACCACGTAAATCCTGGTGTGATCTTTACTTTTCTGCATATTACGTATTGTTTGTTGTTTGCTTATTACTTGCATAGCATTTTTAGTCATTCACTTTCACCAACTAGGTCTTGGCCTTGCATTTAGTTTACTTGCAACAGTTGGCTTTGAGTTGATTGTTTCAGGTATTTACTACGCTCAACACGTGCACGCATCTTAATCCACTATACATAGCAACGATATTGTCCCCAACTAAAACACCACCTGTCAGACCTTCCATCTGGGCCTGGGTGGTGTGAGGTTTTCCCCAAAAGGCCTCGTTGCTTTTAGGGAGTGGACTATTCCTTATATTCTTAGATGATAACTCTACCATAGTTGATGTGGGACTATGCAAGCCAACTTTATCCCAACATTCAAGTGGAGTGGACATTGTTTGATTCATTAGAGGGGGTGGAATATTATGGAATAGTTGTAGTGGGTTGAAGGGTGGCTATGGGCGTTCCAGAGATGAGGGATTTAAGTTGCGGGTGGGGAGTGGGCTTGGGGTAGGAATGGGAGAGTGTTTTGTCCTGAAGAGTCCATGAGAATTGAGTGAAAACAATAGTGTGCTTGAAAGGTGTAAGCTAATGGGATAGAGAATGAAGGAAAGAGATTTTGATTTTGAAGATGAGTTCATATTGGGTATGTGGGTCTTTGGAATAAGATTACATGATTATTAAAGTTATTGATGTTGGTTGAAAATAGGTGTTGTTTTCTCATGGCGTTGAGTAAATCGATATTATGAGTGTCGACGACTAATTAAGAGGAGAAATGATTATTGAGGAGGGTGCTTGATGCCTAGTAATGGCGGAGCAATGATGGAGTTGGAGAGGATGGAAACGCGCTTCGCCTGAGACCTGCAAAAAAAAAAGTAAACTAGCAAGAGAAAAATTCGGAGAACCCTCTTTGGAAAAAATGAAGGAGGGAGAGTTGGGAAAATTTTGGTTGGGGAAGAGGTAACATAGTTTTGAGAAAGAAGCAAGATTGATAAGGGGCTAGGTAGAGTCGAGAAAGCTGAGCTTGAGTCCTATAATATTTGGAACTCAAAAAACTCAAATTGTTGTTGAGTAGCATTCATTTATATCCCCTTTTATGTAGTTATAATCAAATACAAGTTCATGTTAGTAATGTGTTGTCAACTTATGCTATGTATTTATGGAAGTAAATTCGGCATTTCATGATGAACAGGTTTTTTCGTCTACAAATTTGATGTGACATGGATTTAACTATGAAGTCTATAATAACACAATTGAATTTATTGGTAATCCAGTTAGTTTACTTCGAAAGTGTATGTTTCGTGTACTTTCTGTTGGTCCCATCCCACGCACATTGCTTTCATCATGGATGGAAACCCTCAATATGCTGCAAAACATAATCTTAGAGAAAGTGTTAGGATCCTAGGTCATCTAATTAACCTTCCCCTCCTGGACAGCTCGTGTTTTTGGGAGAATTGGTTGGTTCGTGACATTTGGTATCAGAGCCAAATCCCACATCCAAGGTTCGATTCCCAGCAGGGGCGACCTATAGGTTGGATTAAAATAATTTAGCATTATGTACGAGCTTAGTGTTAAATTGTTGAATACTGGTTGGTGAGTGAAGCTACCAAAAGGGAGAAGACTACCATCGAGCCAGTGTCAATAGAGTAGGCTGATGGGGACATCGGCTTTGATCCTAGGTAATGTAATTAACCTTCCCCTCCTGGACAGCTCGGGCTTTTGGGAGAATTAGTTGGTTCATGACAGAAAGGGGCATGTCACAAGGTTGGTTTCTTGGCTCTCATGTCCCGGATAAAGTACTGCTATGAAATGAGATTACTATCCTAAAAGTATGCGACAATATAAGTAGAATATGAATACAACAAATTTGCAGATCAGGTAAATGGTATGTGTTCCCATTGAATTTCACAATTGCATCAGATTTAGTGTCGATGTTGGCAAGAATAGCAGCACATACTCCTGAATCTGTTTTGTAAAGAATTAAAAAAGCATGAGTTTCATAAATAAGTAAATAGCCATGTAGTACTTTGGGAAAGTTCCTTATATATGTATTTAATTAAAATTGGAAATTTTTATTTTTTATATGTAGAATTGACTTGAAAATTGGAAGTTTGTTATTATATATAACGATTTTTATATAGAGTTAGGCTAGCTAGATACTTGACTTTTGAAATTGAAAATTTGTTGTTGTTGTGTTATTATTATTATTATTATTATTATTATTATTATTATTATTATTATTATTATTATTATTATTATTATTATAACAATTTTTATATAGAGTTAGGCTAGATACTTGAAATATATGTTAATCCCCATTAAGGATCCATGGCTAAATGGTTAAAGTACCCAACTCATAAATTGGCCCTCTCTGGTAAAAGCGTGCAACGACAAATGCAAGATCTTGAATTGGTCTGTATGACACCGCCCCACCAAACGAATACCTGTAATAGCATATGAAAAGGTTGTGTAAATGAGAAAACCCTTGTTGAAGAAGACTTTGTAGCTATAACAAAGGGCAATTGCCTACATAATTGCATCACGATAACAACTAAAATTGTTAGAATGAAGAACACCTTACCACCCGCTCCAATTTTCAGTCCACATCTTTGGTTTCTTTGATTTCGAGTCGACTAGAATGTCGCACAAAATGAGTCGACAAAGTAAAAGTTAATAGGTAAAGTAACTTCGAATTGAGTGGAGCATTACACCAACAAAACAATTCTAACGAACGAATCAATATAGCAAAACAACTTCGTGTCATGACGAGATCGAACGGACAACTCAACAAATTAGAAAAGCGAACAAAACAGTTTTCCATAAAAGTTCGGAGACAACAAACACAAGATCAAGAAATACGTACTGAAACATGGGAAAATTCAAATCACCAAAAGATTGCTACAGACATATCTGTGAAACGTCAAATACGAATATCAAGACAACGATAGACGAACAAAGTTGATACAAAAGAAAATAAAGGAGCTAATTCCTATCATTCAAAATCTATTTGATTACATTCAGCAGTATCAATGGAAAACTAAGGGGAAAATCTATAACGCTCTCAACACCACCACCTGCAGGAGTCGGATCACCAACATGAACTCTCTCTTCAGTAAGAGGAAGCAGTTCTTCAGCCTTTGGGACACCCGGAGGATCTTCAAAGGCAACTTCCACGTCCTCAAAAGTCTAATACACCAGAGAACGATACTAGGACAAATCGACACCAAGACTCTCGATATAGTCCAAAAGCTCAGTTTGACCATCAACAACTCGTTGCCAGTCTGCCACCTCCATAACACGGAGTCTATCCTTAACGAAAGCAAGCTCACTTCTTACAGCGATAAGTTGGCCCTCAGTAGTAGTAAGCGACACAGAGGAGTCAGCCTTGACCACGTCAAGCGAAGACAACAATTGCTCCACCTTTTTCTCAGCAATATCGCGATTGTCAGAGTGTTCTATCATGGCCCACGCGACCTTATCATGAAGTGCCTTCTCAGAAGAAAAATCTTTCTTCATATCGAGCAAACGCGTGCTGACGCCTTCTAGGTCAGCTCTCAGAGATTCGAGCGCGGCCACAGATCGATCATGTGCACCCTCCACCTCAACCAACGACGCCTAAGCAGCCTTAGCCGCCTTGGTTTGTTCAAAGCATCGCGTTTTTAACGCATCATACTGGTAAAGAACATGGGAGAACACCAGCAGCAGCACGAAAAACTTCCTCTCCAAATAAACCATAAGACTATGATTGACCTGATGACTCAAGCCCATCACTCCTGCATAGGCAATATGAATCATCCCCTCCATTACAAGCCTAACACCATCCTCAAATGAAGGTTCGGATTCAGCACGAACATCGAGGGGCCCTCCACTGACCGCCTGTGCCATTCATTTATTAGTTTGCGTGCACCATCCTGCACACCAAGATGAGAGAACCAACAGAACTTCCCATCCGACTTAACCCATATCTCCTCATAAGTAGGTTCCTTCCAATTGAACCACGAATGAAGAACGCGAGGATCGGGTAGTATGGAGGAACCACTAGTACCCACAACTGGAAAAGACGGAAAAACAACAGAACCTCCATCACCCCCTCGTTGTCTAGCAGAAATGAAACGGGCAACAACAGATGAACTCAAGTAAGCTGCGAAAGAAGGAACCTCCATCCCTCCGTCAGCAAAAGGGGAAGAAGGAGGACGAGACTGTAACTCATGGGCCAAACAATGCCAAGTTCTTCAGATTTAACAACAGCCAACTGGGGCATCTTTTCATCCAAGGACCGAGGATCCTCGTCAGAACACTTGACAATGTCAAGACCGTCGAAAGCTCCAATAAGCGCTCACTAATATTCTGCTTCTCAGCAGTCAATTTCATATTTTGATGCTTAAGAGGAATTCGGAAAGACCTTACTATCGGAAGACCACGCAAATTGAAATGGCCAGAACCGACAGACACATAAAACCAATCCCTCGACTAGCCCCTGATGTTGTCGTTAAGGTTACCAAAACTGTCACGACCCGATCCACAAAGTACTATCTTGTTCGCTTTGGGCCCAAGGCCCGCACGGCTTTAAAACGCGTAGTACTTTGTTGATCTAACCTAGTACATATATAGCACATCCCCTTCCCCCACCTAGGCGATGTGGGACTATAATCTCCCATTGGTAGCTAGCCCAACCCCTCTTGGAATCCACGGGCCTATTGGGCTTCGCCATCACGGGTATCTCCCACACCCTCCCCCTCAAGTCCGCTCACACAAGGGTATCACAGTCCACCCCTAAGGGAGCCCAACGTCCTTGTTGGCACACTTCCAACTAGGTCCGACTCTGATACAAAACTGTCGCGTCTCAGTTTTTGAGATTTTTGGTGTCTAGAAAATTGGGACGTGACAAAAACACACAGGAGAATACATAAAACAGGTATGGTTGGGCCTCACGCTGAACCCCATCAAGGAATGCAATATTCGAGGGGTTAAAGAAATACCATAAAAAATGGCCTTAGCATACGTGGCAACCATCAACCTCCAGCCATTCGACCCCATTTGAGCAGGAGGAATACCCAAGAAGTCCAGTTATGACCGGAACAGTTCTGAAACAAGGAACCGGAGACCAGCGTAGAACATGCGAGGATAAAATACGATATATCCTTTCCTCGGAGGACAAGTACTATCAGTTTAGTAAGGGAGAATGATTTCAAGGTCCTCAGGCAAAAAATAATTGGAACGGACACTACAACGCACAGTCGACATGCCAACTGTCACACAGTTAGCGGATATGTAACCATACCCACTAACTAAGGGGGGAGCAGCTAATGATACATCAAAATATATCGACTATCACGACCGTACTCGTAGCATAAAGTCTCACCACGAGAATATAGCGCCTGATCTATTGGCCAACTCACAAAGCTCAGAAGGAAGGTGACCAATTATAGAGGTCCAGACTAGGCCCACCACTAAGGAGGTGTAAACATGATTCGAATCCTGGCACAGACGAGTCAAAGCCCAAATCCAAGCCTGATACACATTCTCTCATGAAGAAGAAGAACGTTGCACCAAGAAAAAGCCGTGGAAAGACCTACGCCCCCTCGAACGCATCTCCATTAAGGAGGAGACTGTTACAGAAACATCTCCTTCTGTTGCACCTCACATGCTTAAGTCACGTAAAAAGTTAATTGCGACCATTATAAAAGGTAAAGGGAACATTCGACAAAGGTATGCAACTTTAACAGAGTTTTGTCCAAATTTACATCCTTCTTCCAACATGATTACTGACTTAAGCATCAGAGTGCCTTTGGCCACCAAAAAGGTGGTCTTCGGCAGTCTAACAGTTGTTTTGTAAGTCAAACTCACAGGAGTATAATTTTTTGTCGCATCATACTGTTAATAAAGTTTTCCCAAAATAATGGCCTTAATCAAGTCTAGAACACGAATAAGCATTACAATGGCCCTTTCCCCCTTTTCTTTTTGTTTGCAGAGATGGATTGAAAATTATAAATTATTTGCAGTGTCTCCAATATGATCAAAATTTATAATTTAACTTGAAAAAAAAATGCTTCGAAATTTATAAATTTGTCTAAATTAAATCACTACCAAACAAAGTACTTCCATGTTTTCTTCACTTTCGATTGGTTTATTCAGGTATTGAACAATAACATCTGGTTGATTCAATTGGTAGGTTGGTGATTAACTATCCAAATCCCCGTTGTTATTACAAATACTACTTATCTTTTCTATTCACTTGCAACAGATTTGGCAATTTTTTTTTATATTCATTGGATTTATTTATACATATATCTTTTTTCTTCAATTTTAATTATTAGGTATTGTTGGGTTCAGTCCAACGGGTGGATGATATGTGGTATGCATTCAGTTATGGAGGGAGCTACATAGGCATAATATGGTTAATCATCTTCTAGGTCGTGAGCACAATCTTGGGGAATGCCCTAATTCTCATAATTTGTTTTTGTGTTTTTAAGGGCAAACAAGGTTTGAGGACCCTTGAACCTTTATACAGTTAACAAAACTCAATCATTCAATTACATTCACATGTAGAGTTTGCCGCTCGCATAATGCAATTTTCTTTAGATCTTCAGCAAACGAGCTAGGTACATCTTCTACAAAATGTTGTGCCTGGGTTTAAACTTGCGAGATGATCAGCTGCTGTAATTGCCATAATTTATTTCTGTTCGAGGACAACGACGAGTACATGCACAATTGGTAGGTATTTTAATTTTATTTTGATTTCCTCTTTTTGCAATTACTGTCATGTACTAGCTTATATTTTTTGGTCTAGTCCTCGTCCAGGAGGAATAGAAGAAGCTCATGGACGGGATGGCCAACAGAATGCTGCAATGTAGATAATGAAGAAGAGATTGCTGGTAATGGAGAAAATGAATAACCTTCAATTGAATAACGTACAGATTCTGGGATTTCAAAGACTAGGAGTTTTTGGTGTATGTAATTATAACAAAAGGCTTGGTTTTCCTTTTCCCTACTTACACCAGAACTGCGTTCCAATTCCTCTTCACAGAAATTAAGGAACGCTTGCTATTGCTATTTTTCTATAGCAATTGACGTTTCTAAAAAGAAATTTGGTAACCAAAATTATAACGCACTCCTAGCCTCCAATTCCTGCCTGTGTTGTGGTGCACGTCATAATATATGAAATTTCATATGCATTAATATCGTAAAATCAGTATTATTAATTAATTGAAAATCATATGGTTTAATGCCCCCACACAAAAGGTTTGCACAGTGCAAATTCCTCAACCTCATTCTCAAAATGCACCAACTGTTGTTCATTGGTAGTTTAAGCATCAGGGTAATCAGCTTTTAATTAAAGTTTGAGATAATTTTGTTTCATCTTCTGTGTGTTTGGAGTTTCTGAACAAAAATTCAGAGAACCCCAGCCATCCACTGTTTTGTATAAATTGATCTTCTTTGAATAGGTATCGACATGAATTGATACAGGACAATCTAAATATAATGATGACTTGTAAAACTTGTGATTTGTTGTTGTAGGGCTAAAACTAAAGCATGTACATTAGTCCTAACAGACACCATCAACAATTAACTATAAAAACTAAAGTGGTACGTCTCGCACCAAAAAATGATTAGGTACCAGTGTTTTTTTTTTTTTTAAAGGCGAGCGGGTTTTTATAGGATCCCTAAATCCATTAAAGACCAGAACTGGTCAACACACCATAAACTGATAAAGATGCCGCAAGCTGGGTTCGAACCCATGACCAAGTGGTACCATCCGCCAAGCTCCAACCGTTGAGTTGTCATGCCATTGACAATTAGGTTCCAGTGTTCAAAAGAATATTTTTTATTTTATAGATTTGTAGCTAAGTGATATTTGAACCGTTCAAAAGGAAATATCGACAATAACAGTATCCGTGATATTTGATGAAAGATAGCTCAAATTGCACGATAACAATTCTTGATCACTGCCTAAGCCCAAAAGGCCAAACAAAACATGAGCTAACCGCTGCTTATCAGCACCATACACACCCCTAAAACTAAAAATCTCAGCTCATGCATTTTTCGTGTCATGTTGAACCTTACCTTAAGCTTGAAATTGTTTAAATTCATCATAATCTGTGGTTGGGGTTTAGAGAAAAGTAGAAAGACCCCCAGCCGTTCATCTGCTAAAGTAAGTTTACAACTATCATATCAGCTTAGTTTATTTTTTATCTAAACATACAGTTCGACTGTATGTCTCATTGAATCAGTTTTCCAGATTATTGTGTGGTGATCGGCATTCATTTGCTTGATAACCATGAGAGGATGTCAAAGCATCTTTCAACCATTTTATGAGATGGTTTGAATCACTATTGAAAGATGCTTTTGACAGAGGAAGAGGTTCATGTAATCTATTACTCAACGCTCTGCAGAAGTTTTTTTCGATTTTTTTATGAGTAGTCAGTTTTTCAAGTCCGGTTATTTGCAGTAAATTAACTTTGTACACCAAACCGATGACCCTCCTAGAGATTTCTAGATATGTTGAATTATTGAAAAGCTGATCGTACCATATTATAGATCATTGCGGTTAAAATAGTAAGTTTTAGGTGGCATAGTAGAAAGGTATATAACGACGGTCATTTTCAATACTTATTGAAGACTAAAGTCATTATTGTATAAAAAATTATCACTGCATTGTATAAATGATTTACTGTATTTCCCAGTACAAACTACAAACATAAGGCCGACTTCCAGGGTTCTAATTTTTATCTAAACGTGTATGAATCCACTTCACTACCTGTATAGAAGGTCATCAACAACGGAGTATAGAATTTCAAACTCCTTCCCCGCCAATGTGGAAAACTATATGTCCCTATATATCCAACCGTTCATAAACCATGACCCTCCTATGCATATTGCCTTTGGTGAAAATAATGGCGGTTGTTGTTTACATGAACAGGTCATTTCGGTCCTGAATTCAGCTTCAGCATGAGTTTCACAATAAAAATCTATAACAATGTGACCGAGTTCATGGGTAAAGTGGGAAGTTTCTTTCGCAAGTTTACATTCCGTGTACTTGCTTTCATCATGGATGGGAACCGAAGGTATGCTTTGAAAAACAATCTACAAAAGTTAGAAGGTTACAAGGCTGGATTCTCAGCTCTCGTGTTCATGCTCCAGAACTGCTATGAACTGGGTGTGAAGTATGTCACTGTATATGCCCTCAGCATTGACAATTTCAAACGGCAACCGTGTGAAGTTCAATTACTTATGAATCTACTGGAGGACAGAATGGCAGATCTGCTAGAGCATGAGAGCTTCTTAATGACCCATGGAGTGAGGATACATTTTGTGGGAGACCTGAAACTGTTGAATGAATCCACCAGATTAATGGCCAAAAAAGCAATGTCAGACACTGCTAATAATAATAAGACTGTGCTCGTGATCTGTATAGCATATACTTTCACTGATGAAATTGTGAATGCAGTTCAAGAAGCTTGGAATGAGAAAATAAATGGAATTGGAGAATCGTATTTAAATGAGAGCAGTGGAGCTCTTACTCAAGTTGCTAAAGATGGAATTGAACAAGAATCGGAGATCAAGATGGCAGATATAGAGAGGCATATGTACATGTCTGTGGTTCCTGATCCTGACATGTTGGTCCGAACTTCAGGTGAGACACGACTGAGCAATTTCCTTCTTTGGCAGACTACACATTGCTATTTGCATTCTAAGGGTGTCCTTTGGCCAGAGATATCTCTTTGGCACTTCGTGTGGGCAATCTTAAGCTTCCAACGAGTCCATGCTTATTTGCAGAAGGAAATGAAATTGGCATAAATCTGGTACACTAGAATGCCACTTGGTTATTGCATTACCTTCATATCCTCTCACCAATAACAGGTTCTCCATAGAATAGGAAGAAACCCATCCCATGTAACTGTGTTTTCCATCCTCTGCTTGTAACTGAAAATAAATTTAAAAAATTCACTTTTGATAGTTCTTCATACCAAAGGAGACACCACTCCTTGTTTCAGGTAGTAATTAGATGAAGTGAATACCATATTTGTCGAGAAGTGTAAAATGCTGGACCATTCCAAACATTCTCAAAGTGCATATATCACCAATAACTAGACTGTTCTCCATCAGATCATAAGCAAACAAATTGTGGAGATTATATGGTATTGCAACTGTAACACTAGAGGTCATTAAAATGTTGGGGTTAAGATAAGTGCTTACTTCAGGTCTGTTGAATTCAGAATTTGATACCCAGATTTTGGTCTTTGCATTAAAAAAGGCAAAATAGGTAACAGTCCACGAGAGGATAAGATCCCTATCAGGAAAAACTGTATGGCCAGTTACAATATGTCAGGGAGTTTAGACCAGGTATTGGTGCTGCTATCTTAGTATTCGGCAAAGGGTTTAGGATCCAAGCCGAGACTTCCAAAGAAATAAACATTACCTTATAAGGAAATGACTACAGTTCGTTCCCTAGATTTTCGGCATAACAGGTTCTAGTAGGGAGCAAACAAAAGCTTGGTTTTGGGTTTTAAATATAGTATATTTTGACCATCACAATACAAAACATGTTTCGAAAGAGTAGTCAGTAAAAATACATTTCCATGGAACTCTAGCATTTATTCCTAACAAAGCTCCACAAGAATGAATTTGTTTGAACAAGAGCAACCATTATCGAAGACATCAACCAATCTACTTGAATCACTTAATTATCACTAATAAATGAAGAAATTTAGTTGTATTCGAAGACGAGAGAATTTGTTTCCCTATTTTCAGAAACAAAAGCTCCAACAAATTCACCAAATACAAACCATATATAGTTAAATGTAAGTAATATATGAAACTAAAGCCTTATAATTGAAGGCTTACGAGTTAGTTTTAGTTTTAGTGCAGAGCAACAACAGATATATAGAAGGAGACAAGTTCCCCGCATCTTTTCAAATCCCCAACCTTAGATCCAAAGCAAGGTTTGTAGGAGAAGTGCCCTCATCAGTCTCCATTGGGGCTGGCAGGTTTAAGTCGAACAAGCCGTCTCTCGAAGAGGCCTCCCCTTTCTCCCAATGACACCTCTTGTGTCCACCAAGAGCTTGACCACTTGAGAAAACCCGTTGACAAATACTACATTGATGCCCTAAATCCATCATAATCTTCGCCTCATCACCCTCATCGTTCCGGTGATTATGATCACAACATTGATGGTGTTCATCTCCATCATTGTCAGTCCTTGCAATTGCGAAACATCCCTTAACATTCTTATGACTAGCCCTATGTCCTCCAAGTGCTTGGTGAGAACCAAATACCTTCTTGCAACTTGAACACTCAAAACGACAACTTGAACCAATCCCATCCACTTCTCCAACCCCTGATGGCTCCGCAACTAAGTACTCCACATTCTCATGCGCATTCCCTTCATCAAATTTTACACATGGAGACCCATTTGCCAACATCAGTAAACAAGTTGCAACCTCATGATCCTCCTCAGTGAAATACGACGCCAAAGGCGAAACAGGGGCACGTTGGAAGTTTGGTGGGGGATTTATACCACGCCACTGGCGTTCAGGATGGCACCGCATATGCCCAAATAAGGCCTTCCATGACCAAAACCTCTTACCACACTCGCTACAAGGACGAGTAATCTTCGGAGCATCAAACTGTGGTTTTTTCCATGGTGGTTTAGGCTTTGAAAAATCATAAGAACTCGATGGTGTACTAGCAAGACCTACATTACCAAGTCGGATGAGTTTCGACCTCTTCTTCCTATGCTGTTTGTGGGAGATGGTCTGAGGAGGATTGAAACTTCCTTGATTAGACGTCGAAATCGATGAATCTGTAGTATTGTTCATCAGTGTAGAATTGAACTGTCAAGAAATTGAAGAGAGGAAGAAAAAAGCTTCAAGTTGTGACTGGGGTTTGTTATGTAGTTAGTGGCATGAGAAGTTATCATTGGGCAGTTATTTTCAGTTATTCATAGCAAAACAGGGATTTACTATTTTATCCTTCTGGGTTTGGATGGTTTTAAGGCCCCATTGGCTCTCCTTAAGGGGCAATTTGGTATAATTAGAGGGAAACAAATTTAAATAGCAGTTACTGCTTCATCATCAACTCGGGTTTCAATTAATCACGATTTTCACATGGCTACTCTATTAAACATCTCTTCGTTCAGGCAACAGAGTGGCTGAGTGGGTTAATGTGGGTCGAGTCATTTGAATATAAAAGCCTTCAGCAATGACTTGGTTTACTAAACAAAATCCAGTCGGTGTACGAACTGTTACGGAAACATGGCAAGTTTAATGCTTTATGTCAAACCCTATGGCACGAAATTTTGCCGTTCAGAATATCAGTTTTTGTTTGGAAATTACTTCGTCGTGGCATACCCGTGGACGGTGAACTTTACAGGTGTGGTTTGAGCCTAGCATCTAGATGCCATTGTTGCATAGCGCCAAAGCAGGAATCTTTGACTCATCTCTTTCTTGATGGAGAATTGGCAAGGCAGGTGTGGAATCATTTTGACAGGATCTTTGACGTTCATATTCGACGCCCAGCAGAAATTTCTACGGTTCTCGAAATATGGTTTAAGAAAGCTAAACGCACTACACAAACAGGTGTGTTATTCTTTCTTACTCCTATGTTCATTCTTTGGAAAATTTGGAAACAAAGATGCAAATGTTTTTTTGACAATGTCCAACCCAATTCGGCCTTTGTGATCTTGTACATTCGGCGACAGTTGCAAATAGCTAATAATTTCATTATTCCCAAGCAAGGCAGCAGTAATAAGGCTATTTTAAAGACTTTGGGGTTGGATGTGATCCCTGTTAGAAGGAAGTCTGTTCGACTTGTTTACTGGCATCCCCCCCCCCCCCCCCCGAAGATTTTGTGGCTCTTAATGTTGTTGGGTCCTCTCGAAAGGATATGGCAGCGGGTGGTGTGGTTATTCGTGACTCTCGAGGCTTTGGGGTTGTGGGAAAATATATGTTTTTCGGGTTGGGATCTATCAACAAGGCGGAAGGTTTGGCTCTTTTAGAGGGCATTCGCCTATGCCTCGATTGGGGTTTCACAAAGGTGGTTATTCAAACAGATTCTGAATTGGTTTGTGGCTGGTTTAAAGATAGTTTAAAAACCCCATGGCATTTGGAGAATATTCTGAAAGAAATCAAGTTGTTGACAACGACGATGACTTTACACTGTCAACATATCCATAGGGAGGCAAACGCAGTGGCGGCTGCACTAGCCGCTAGAGCTTTTCATGATCTTGGGACAGGCTCTTTCTATGGGAGTGATTTTCCCAGGCGAATAACTGGCTTGTTGGGGCTTAATAGATTACAAACGGCGTATCTTCGCCACGTGGATGATTAGAGGAAGTTTAGGGACAGATTCTCTGTTTGTCTCTTTATTGCAGTTTTTTTCTTTGGTTCAATTTGTTTGCCACCACGGAGATGAACATCAAAGAGGCGAGCGCTGTGACGCTGGGTGCACGCGGTTGGCTTGGAATGTCTCGCTGCGGATCTGCTGCCTGCTCTGTTTGGGCTGGAGCAGGGGATGCTGCGAGGTACTGGAACAGGGGAGTTGCAGTCCCCCTGCGGGTTGCGATGCTGCGAGGCCTCAGACGATGGTGCGAGCTGGAGGACAGGGGCGTTATTGCTCGCTGATGCATTTCGGACTGCTGCGGCCGATGCTGTCTGCTGATGCCGATGCTGTCTGCTGATGCCGATGCTGCTCCTGCTCTGCTGATGTCGCGGATGCTGCTGCTGCTGCGGTCTGCTGATGTCGCTGCTGCTGCTGCGGCTGTTGCCGCTGATGTTGCTGCTGTGCTGCTGCTGTGTTTTGCATGGATGCGGCGTTAGATTTTCAGCGTTTTTGCGTGGATGCGGGTTTGCGGGTGTATGATGTTTGTTTCGGAAGTCTTGGGTGTGCTCGGGTTTCAATTCTATTCCTGGCTGGTCCTCATTTTTCCTTTGTTTTTTTCTTTCCAGGAATTCTGTTTTCAAATCTTGTTATAAAACTTGTTTTTAGATTTAACGCGGGTAATGTCGTAATGTACCCCCGCAATGATTTGTATTTTTATGGATATTTAATAAAGGTCTGGCATTCCATAGTTGCCCCTCTCCACTGGAGGTTAATTTTTTTTTTTTTTTTTTAAAAAAAAAAAAAAAAAAAAAAGTGTCATATAAGCACCCTTTTTTGGCTAACAAGTGCATGGTATTAGGTTATAATCAACTCTATTCTAAGACCGTGATGACAATAATGTAAAACAATTCACACTTTCCTTGGGAGTTTTTCCATTGCATTTTTAAGCAAACGAATCATCTCATAGTTTACTAATTCGAAGGAGAAGTGTTAAGATATTGTAATTGATATGTACTTAATCAGGAAGACATGATAACAATAGTTTAGAAAGCAATTGATTCTTGTAATTGATATGTGCTTAATTAAGAAGATAGGATAACAATAGTTTAGGAAATTATAGGATCAAGATTGTTGTATTAGCCCTATAAAAGGGACACCTTTGTATCATTATTATTTATTCAAGATAAACACAATTCTCATATACAACTTTTATATGGTATCAAAGCACTAGTTTATGCATCTCCATCCAATCCCTCATACACCTCCCATGGTCGAAGAAAACACCAACCAACAAAACAACCAATCAAGGCCTATTGACATTCAATCAAACATCGACCACCCATATTACCTACATCAATCAGACCATCCTGGAGCAATCCTAGTGAAAACACCCTTATATCGACTATCATCTTCCACCATTAATGACAACACATCACAGGACCAACAAGAGCCCAAACATTGTGTTTACTGTAATGGAAACACGCACAATGTGAAAAGTTGTTATTCTATCAAAGGTTTTCCTCTTGGACACAAGTGGCACAATAGGCAGCCACATTTACCTCCACCACGATCTAATGACAGTGGTCATACATATCAAGGGAGCATCAATCAGTCCAACCAATCTGGTCCTTAACAACAATCATCTTCCAACAACGTCCAGGTACCAGCACAACCCACTCATCATCTATAGTCCATAGCACATCGCCTCACTCTTGATCAGTGTAAGCAAATTATGGATGTTGTTGGTAAGAAGGACGTTCATCCAACCCGAGCAAATTTTCCAGGTCTAAATTCTCCTTCTTGTTTTTGTTTTCACGCTCAAACATGTTTACCGGATGTCTGGATCATAGATAGTGGCACTACTGACCATATTACACACTTTCATAATCTTTTTACCATTCGTTCACACACTTCTCTTCCACCAGTTGGATTACCCACCGGGGACAAAGCACCAATCACTTCAATATGCACCATAATTGTATGATATATTTCGCCTTACTGATGTTTTATGTGTTCCTTCCTTTAATATCAATCTTTTGTTCGTACCACGCCTTACTGAATCCTTACATTGTTTTTTTCCTACATTCTGTTACATACAGGACTTGCACACACAGGAGAGTATTGGCATGGGTAGGAGGCATGGGAACCTGTACTACTTCAATCCAAATCATTTTGCTCCACATTTTCGCTATTCTTTAACCTACCATGTGACCATCTAAAGTAATGTGTGGCATCTTCGATTGGGACATCCCTCTGATGGAAAACTTCGTTTATTATCTAAGCAATTCCCTGGCATCTCGCCCCTCAACATATTTGTGATTTTTGTCCATTAGCCAAGCAAACTAGATTACCATTTCCCTCAAGTTCAATAAAGAGTATTGCACCCTTTGATTTAATTCACTGTGATATTTGGGGACCATACAAAATTACCTCCCACTCCGATCCCAAATTTTTTTTTAACCATAGTCGATGTAATCAAAAGCCACATGGGTGTATTTGATGAAACTAAAATTTGAGACACAAAATTTGCTTAAGTCATTGTCCTTTGTGTCCACACAATTTAATACCAACATAAAGGCAATTCGTGTCGACAATGGGGGGAGTTTGCCTCTTTAAAACCTTTTTTCGTGACAATGGTGTCATCTACCAACACACTTGCACCGACACACCTCAACAAAACGGGGTCGTTGAAAGAAAACAATGACATCTCCTTAAAATGGCACGAGCCCTACGCTTACATGCCAACCTCCCTTTTCAATTTTGGGGTGATTGTGTTCTCACCGCTGCTTATCTTATCAATCGTCTCCCCACACCTATCTTATCAAACAAAACACCCTATGAAGTTCTTTTTGGTCGACCACCTCCTTACACACACCTCCGTGTGTTTGGTTGCTTGTGTCATGCCACTAACCTCAAACCCACAAATAAATTCGACAATCGAGCCTGTAAATGTGTCTTTGTGGGCTATCCTTTCGGGCAAAAGGTATATTGCTTATATGACATTCCCAACCACAAGTTTTTGGTTAGCCGCGACGTTGTTTTTCATGAAACCTTATTTCCCTTTACCACACCCAAAACCAACACTCTCCTTGTGTCCACTCCCACAGCTAACCCACCTACTCACTCTACACTTCCACTGACAGATCCTTCTTGTCCCTTTACTATGCCCACACTCACAAACCCCCTACCTACCACACCTACCAACGCGTTACCCACACCCACCACTAACCCAAACGACAACATTTTCTCTGTACCAACATCCCCAATTCCAAATTGTGAGAAACCATTTATACCTACATCCCTAACCCCCCCCCCCCCCCCCCCCCAACCTCGACATTTCTTCTCCCTCCACTCACGCATCACCATTCCCACTCCTACTCCATGTACAACGACTTCATCACATATTCCTTCTCCACCGCCCCTTCCTCCTCTTTGGCGACCCACTCAGATTCCCCAGCCTTCTGTTCTTCTCAGAGACTTACACTGCAATAGTTCCATGTGCACTGCTCATGCTGAGTCATCTTCTGCAATTACATCTGGTAAGGGTTCACGATATCCACTTTCTCATTTTATTTCCTAGAATAATTTATCTTCTACTTATCATTATTTTATCGCAACCATTTATAAAATCATTGAGCCTACTACTTATGCCCAGGCTTCCACCAATCCTCTTTGGTGTGAAGTTATGGCAAAGGAGATACAGGCACTTGAACAAAATTAGACTTGAATTCTCACCTCTTTACTTGCAGGCAAACGTCCCATTGGTTGTAAGTAGGTGTTCAAATTCAAATACAACTCTGATGGTACTATCGAAAGGTATAAAACCCGGCTTGTGGCTAAAGGATATACACAAAAGGAGGGACTTGACTACACTGAAACTTTCTCTCCCACTGCCAAACTTGTTACATTTCGCTGCCTACTTGCTATTGTTGTTGCTCATGATTGGACTCTACAACAACTCGACGTGCAAAACGCTTTTCTCCATGGCAACCTAGATGAATGATTTTACATGATTCCTCCTCCCGGGTTTGGCCGACATGGGGTGAACTTAGTATGTCGGATACAAAAGTCACTCTACTTATGCCCAGGCTTCCACCAATCCTCTTTGGTGTGAAGTTATGGCAAAGGAGATACAGGCACTTGAACAAAATTAGACTTGAATTCTCACCTCTTTACTTGCAGGCAAACGTCCCATTGGTTGTAAGTAGGTGTTCAAATTCAAATACAACTCTGATGGTACTATCGAAAGGTATAAAACCCGGCTTGTGGCTAAAGGATATACACAAAAGGAGGGACTTGACTACACTGAAACTTTCTCTCCCACTGCCAAACTTGTTACATTTCGCTGCCTACTTGCTATTGTTGTTGCTCATGATTGGACTCTACAACAACTCGACGTGCAAAACGCTTTTCTCCATGGCAACCTAGATGAATGATTTTACATGATTCCTCCTCCCGGGTTTGGCCGACATGGGGTGAACTTAGTATGTCGGATACAAAAGTCACTCTACGGATTAAAACAAGCAAGCCGCAATGCAAAGCTCACTGATGCCCTTCAAGAAGCTGGATTTGTACAATCTATGGCAGATTATTTTTTATTCACAAGGTCCAACAAAAACTCTTTTACTGTCATTTTGGTTTACGTTGTGATTACAGGAAACAATCCTCCAGCCATTCAATCCATCAAAGACTTTCTCAATCATTGTTTTCATATCAAAGATTTGGGACTCCTGAAATATTTTTTGGGCATAGTGGCACGATCCAGAAAAGCCATATTCATTTCACAACGCAAATATGCACTTGAACTACTTGATGACATTGGTTTATTGGGAGCACATCCTTCATCCTTTCCCATGGAACAGACACTGCTTGGTAGGGCGTCTCATATACCTCACAGTGACCAGGTCAGACATTAGCTTCGATATCCATGTACTCAACAGTTACATACATGAGCCACGCCAACCACATCTTGATGTTGCTTTTCGAGTGTTACGGTACATTAAAAGTTCACATGGACAAGGCATCTTCTTTCTAGCTCAAAACAATCTCAGACTCAAAGGCTATTGTGATTCAGATTGGGCCACTTGTCCTATTACAAGATGCTCTGTAACGGGCTATTGTACCTTCATTGGCAACTCCTTGATCTCATGGAAAACAAGGAAACAAAACATTGTTTCACGATCATCAGCCGAAGCAAAGTATTGGGCAATGGCAGATGCTTGTTGCGAGCTCAAGTGGCTTCGATACATCTTCAAAGACTTGCACGTCACACATTCTGAACCTGGGATACTTCATTGTGATAATCAGTCAGCGTTGCATATTGTCAAGAATAGGAATCATGTCTTCCATGAGCGAACAAAACATATAGAACTTTATTGACACATAGTGCGACATCTTACTTCTGGGCTGATTTCTACAATGTACACACCCAAAAGGATGCAGCTTGGCGACTTGTTCACGAAACCACTACGCAATGACCCTTCAATTTTCTACTTGGCAAGTTGGGAGTGTACGATATCCACTCACCAACTTGAGGAGGCGTGTTAAGATATTGAGATATTGTAATTGATATGTTAAGATATTATAATTGATATGTACTTAATCAGGAAAATAGGATAACAATAGTTTAGGAAGCAATTGATTATTGTAATTGATATGTGCTTAATCAGGAAGATATGATAACAAATAGTTTAGAAAATTATAGGATCTAGATTGTTGTATTAGCCCTATAAAAGGGGCACCTTTGTATCATTATTATTCATTCAAGAAAAACACAATTCTCATATACAACTTTTATAGCATCTTTTCGAAGAAGAAGAAACCAATTATTCAAACATAATAATAATAATAATAATAATAATAATAATAATAATAATAATAATAATAATAATAATAAATTTTAGGATGGAATGATGAACCATCAAGCAAACCAACTGCAACTGAAGAATCTGATACCATGGGATCAGATGGAAAATATGGAATGCACATTGCATCACTGTGACACAAGGAATAATGGTAAAGGGTGTTTAAGCCTAAGTTGTGTGTCACTGCCAAACTTATATTTAAGAAATTAAAACTGAAAGACTCGTAATTGGTTAAAGCACCCTCAGCCTCACTCAAACCTTGTGATTCATCATCAATCCATTTTTCCATGGAAGCTCCACACATTATTTTACCCCTGCAAGTAGTTTGCTCCTCACAAGTTTCACCAATCAAACACAGCCTAAGTGAAGTATTCAGAGATTGTGAGACTCTCTAGCCACAGAAGTAGTAAAAAAAAAAAAAAAAAAAAAGGTTATATACTAATGGTGCTATAGAATTGCTGATCGGTATGAATAAGGAAGCATCCATGAAGCTATGATTTATGCTAAGAGGAAACTGAAATGAAAGTTTTTGGAAGATTGAAACAAACATCATAGAACACCACATTTGATTAGAAGTAACATTTGCATGAAGTCAACAGTTTGAATCATTTGTCAGTAACTAAAGAGTTATGAAATAACACTAAAAAAATTGAAGTGCGAGAACTCGAGAACTAATCAAGTTTGAAGAGCCTAGACCAGTCAATCACAGCAAAGTGTTGCTTGAAACAAATCAAAATTGAGTACCAGCTAAATCATCACCTCTGCAAATTTACTAGGTATTAATTATTGGGGTCTTCTTCACTTATTGAGGGGTTTGTGTTGCTGAAGGTGAGGCAATATTCTTGGGTACAGATTTGGACAAGACATTCAAAGATTTCATCCGATGCAGTTCTTTACCTGCAATAAAACAAAAAAAAAGGGACTGAGATTCTATGGCCAATATTTTTTCTCTTTTTAGAGGTAAGTTTAATACAGAAAACTGTAGAATTCTCTAAATAGTGGACAGTCGTTTCCAGAATATTATAGCAAATTGAAATGAAGAGCGCCAGAAACATCCTTACTTTCTTCCAGCATAAGATGAATTGCTCTTTTCTCCAATTCGACAGCATGTTGACTACGACCAGACGAAGATAAAGATCTAAGCACTGCAAATGCACATAAAATAGAACAAAGGTCACCAGTATGCAGTAACGTTAAATAAAATGAAGAATATCCTTAATTGAAGTCCATTACAATTGATGGAGACCTACTTTGATGGTACTCCTCATGACTTGAATTATCATAACTCTTCAAGAGCGCCTGTAACTTCATAAAGCGATCTTTGAAATGCTGCTCAGTTGTCTTCTGAGAATTAATAGAAACAATGCCAGGAGTAGCTGCAGGTTGATTCAGATCTGTTGATGACAATGAACTGACAGGCTTCCCAAGAGAAAGCGTGAGTGATAGTCCGCCAGATGAGGTGTTCCTCGGAATGGGTGTAAATGCTGACGGATAAGACATATTCGGTCCCTGCATTTGGTTTTGTTGTCTGGGTACTTCTTGTTTCACGTAGTTAAATGGTCTTCTTTGTGGACTATTACCATCATCAATGATCTCACAAGTGCTGCCCTTCAACAGTTCTAGTTCTGATTTCCTGCGGTTGTAAACGAAATTCCCATTTGCATTGTTTGGAGACTGATGGCATGGGGAGCTCGGAAAGACCTCAGATGCAGGTCTCTTGGAGCCAGAAAGCTTAATAGCGTCTGTGATGGACCCTGAGCTTGCAGAGCTTTTGGGTAACACCGTGCCATTGTTGTTATGCAGATCTCTTAATGCTGTCTTTTTTACAGCTAGAGCCTGTTGCTTATCGCAGTTGAGGAACCCAGTGTTGGCCAACCCCTGATTGTTGTCTTTACCATTAATCATCTGCTGAGCTACTAAGTACTCACGTTCTGGCAAAGCACCTAGAAGCTAGTCTGAAAACATTGATCAACAAAATGATTCATAGCATTAACATTCATCCTTCAATAAAGACAACATGAACGATAACAGGTACTATGTACACCAATAAGAAAGTATCAAACATATATTTCTTTATTTCAAATAATGTTGCATTCTAGGTGTTATATAGGTTTCCATAGATATAGAAATAAAGTATTTCTGCACTTGGATCATACATTAAAGAACTATTAATAGAATCATATGATGCTCAGATAAGAACAGGAATACAGGGTATGAACACTGAAACAGAACAAGTTGATACAGCCTAGTATTCAAAATCTTATGACACAGATAAAGGTACAGGTGGCCTAACTTTATGGTATCTGTAACAAGAATACACTATCCCCAATGAAATTCTCAAATATAAATCAATATGACTATTATAATGTATTGTTTGCATTACTATTCAATTACATTCAAAGGTTAAAAAATAAAAATAATATCAAGAATTAAGGACTTTTTTTTAATTGTATAACCACATATTAAAAATAAGAAGACGGAAATGTCAATGGAGTTTGTGGGTATGGGCAAGCATATCATGTTAAACACTATGCATCAAGAATAATGAAGTATCAGAGAGTATCATATCAGGAAATACACGTACAAGATGGAATAGAATAGAATAGTAATCAAAGGGGTCAAGGTCAACAATGTAGAAGTTTCAAGTATCCTCAATCTTATGATCCAATTAAGGATGAATTGATGAAGAACATACAATGTTATCAACTATAATAACATCCAAGTATATGCCAGACGGACAAACTGTGGGAAAACATGAATAGTGTACGCCAGCTTTTTAGGAGATTTTGTAACAGTTTGTATCCCTAGAATTAGGCTGATTTGATTAGTTTCCTATTCTGTTAGAATATCCCATAAATCATGGGATCTGATAGCCTAGTTAGTTTCCTTTTCTAGTGGCTAGTGCTAGGGTTATTATATATATACAGCCACTCTGTACATATTTTAAAAAAGAGATACAGCAAAAAATTCTGTCATAATAAACTATTTCTCAATTTCCGTCATGATATCAAAGTTTTAGGCTCAGTTCTGGGTTCTCTTCTTCCAGCCTTCATCGCTGGTTTTTTTTTGCTGTTTTGCTCTAAACAGAGTATTTTACGTGTTCTTTTTACCAGCCTTCATAGCTATTTTTGTTTTTCTTTGTTCCTCCTCACTGATGGTATTTCTTTGTTGTTTGGCCTTTATTGCCGCTTTCTCCCTGATTCTCACCAGTCTTGCAGCAAGTTGTGACTCGTGAAAGATGTCAAAAATTATCGAAACAACCGCTACAGCACAATCAGAGGTTATTCGATCTCAACAACCTGGAGAATTGCAAAATATCCAGGCTGCCTATAAATTGAATGGAAAATACTATCTCAAATGGTCCCAACTCGTTCGTACTGTGCTTAAAGGAAAGGGAAAGCTAAGTCATCTTACAAGTACAGGGCCGAAACCGGGAGATCCTAGGTTTGAAGCATGGGATGAAGAAGATTCAATGATTATGGAATGGCTGTGGAATTCAGTGGTTACTGAGATTAGCGACACGTGTATGTTCTTGGCCACTGCTAAGGATATTTGGGATGCAATACAACAGACATATTCAAAGGCAAGAGATGTGGCTTAAGTATATGAGGTGAAGGCGAAAACGATAGCTGCTAAATAAGGCAGTAAAACAGTTAGTGAATATGCCAATCAATTGAAAAGTTTATGGCAAGAACTTGATCATTATAGGGTGATAAAAACCAAATGTCCTGAAGATGCTGCTATCCTAAAGAATTTCATTGAGCAAGATAGAGTCTATGATTTTCTTGTTGGGCTTAATCCATAATTTGATCAAGTGAGAATCTAGATTCTTGGCAAGCAGGAGGTTCCATGCTTTAATGAAGTGGTAGCACTGGTTCAAGGGGAGGAAAGTAGAAGAGGACTTATGCTCGAACCACAAAGCACGGACAGCTCGGCTATGGTAACCAATTGTGGCAATAATCCAACCCCAAACATGGAAAAAGCACCATTTTATGAAAGTGGAAAACCTAGACAACCAAAGGCTCCTAATCGTGACAGTTTGTGGTGCACCTACTGTAAGAAGGCACGCCATACTCGTGAGCGGTGTTGGAAGCTTCATGACAAACCTCTGAGCCTGGAGTGGGGACATAAAGGAGAGCAACCAAGGAACAATGGTCAGGCGCATACCGCGACAACACAGCATAATGAATCAGCCCCAAAGGAGTCGAGCGGTCTCAACCAAGAAGAGGTCGAGAGGTTGATTTCAAGTACTTGTTCATTGGTGTACTCATGTAAGTTTCCATCCTCTATTGAATTAAATTTCTCGGGTACAACTTTTATCGACTCCTGGATCATGGATTCAGAAGCTACCGACCATATGACCCACTCACCGAATGTCTTTTCCACATACTCCCCATTTCCAAGCAATAGAAAAATAGCCATAGCTAATGGTTCTTTGACCACTGTAGCAGGAGTAGGAGATGTTAAAATAAGCCCATCATTGACCTTAAAAAATGTTCTTCATGTCCCTAGATTATCCACAAACCTTGTCTTTATCCAAAAGCTTACTCAAGATTTATGTTGCAATGTGGTTTTTCATCATAGTTATTGTGTATTTCAGGACAAGAATTCGGGGAAGATGATTGGACATGCTAGAGAACGGGATGGACTTTACTACCTTGAAGCACCGAGTCAGTCAAACATTACCAAGGGTAAATTACCTTCTTCTTTTGTTTCAGAACTTTATTCATCCAATAAAGACAAAGTTTGGCTTTACCACCGCCGACTTGGACATCCGTCATTTAGAGTCATTAAAATTTTGTTTCCATCTTTATTTCAAGGTCTAGATGTTGAAAGCTTTCATTGTGAAGTGTGCGAACTTGCTAAACACGTGTACCTTTTCCAGTAAGTGATAAAAGAAGCTTTCTTCCTTTTTATCTCATTCAAAGTGATATTTGGGGTCCTTCTACTATTCCTAATGTTTTTGGGGCAAAATGGTTTGTGTCATTCATTGATGACTGTACTCGTGTTACTTGGATTTTCTTGCTTAAACATAAATCTGATATCAGTACTGTTCTCCCAAATTTTTGTTCCATGACTAAGAACCAATTTGGGGTCAATATCAAAAAGTTTAGGTCAGATAATGCCAGGGATTATTTCAATCAAGTCCTAACTCCTTATTTTCAAAAGGAAGGGATAGTACATGAGTCATCCTGTGTCAACACACCACAACAAAACAGAGTTGCAGAAAGGAAAAATGGTCATCTCTTTACGTCAACCCGAGCCTTCTTATTCCAGAAAAATGTGCCTAAATCCTTTTGGGGGGAAGCAGTTCTTACAACCGCTCATCTTATAAATTGTTTGCCTTTTAGAGTCTTGAGATTTGGGATATTTGGGTGCGTGTCATTTGTCCATGTGCATAGTCAAAATAGGGGGAAACTAGACCCAAGGGCGTTAAAATGTGTATTTGTGGGTTATTCCTCAACTCAGAAAGGGTACAAGTGTTGTCAACCTCCATCAAAGAAGTTCTATGTCTCGGTGGACATTACACTCAATGAACAAGCATCTTACTTCACCACACCTTATCTTCAGGGGGAGAATTCCATACTTGAAGATAAGGATGGGGATTTCTTGCTCGACTGTCGTCACTTTCAATATCTGAGTCCATACCAAATCTTGTGTCTGAACCCATGCCAAATTCTGTGTCTGAACCCGTGCCTGAAATTTTAATAAATCCTAACTCTGCCATTGAGAATGTGAGATTTGTCAAGGTGTACTCGAGGAAGAAGACAGTTGTCCCTGAATCAGTGCAAGTCCAAGAATCCAACCGAGATTCCTAAAAATGAGGTAACAATTTCTAATTCTTCATTACAAGTTGCAACTGAATCTCATGTAAGTGATGATGATCAAGACCTTCCCATTGCTATTAGGAAAGGAACTAGAGAGTGCACAAAACAACCTTTATATCCTCTTGCACACTTCCTGTCCTTTAAACATTTTTCACCATCACATAGAGCCTTCATGGTTAACCAAAACACCATTGCCATCCTTACCACCTTATCCGAGGCTTTGTCCAATAAGAAATGGAAACAAGCCATGAATGTAGAAATGGAGGCATTGGAGAAGAACAAAACGTGGGAGTTGGTGAAATTGCCAGTAGGAAAGAACCCGTGGGGTGTAAATGGGTCTATACAGAGAAATATAGAGCAGATGGGTCAATAGAAAGGTATAAGGCAAAGGTGGTAGCCAAGGGCTATACTCAAACCTATGGGATTGACTACCTAGAGACTATTGCTCCAATTGCCAAAATGAATATTGTTAGAATCCTGCTGTCATTAGCAGCTAATTATGGTTGGGAGTTACAGCAATTTGATGTCAAGAATGCATTTTTGCCCGGAGAACTAGAAAAAGAAATTTATATGGACATCCCACCAAGTTATGGGAATAATTTGGATGCTCGAACTGTGTGTAAATTGAAGAAAGCCTTATATGGACTTAAGCAATCACCGCGGGCATGGTTTGGCAGATTTGCGACAGTTATGATTGCCATGAGGTATAGACAAAGCCAAGGGGATCACACACTGTTCATTAAACTCTCATCTTCAGGGGGAGTCACAATACTCTTAGCGTATGTTGATGACATAATAGTGACGGGGAATGATGATAAGGAGAGACAGCTTCTAAGTCAGTGTTTGGCTAAGGAGTTTGAGATCAAAGCATTAGGAAGGCTGAAATATTTTCTTGGGATTGAGGTGACTCACTCTAAGCAGGGCATTTTTATCTCCCAACATAAGTATGTTACGGATCT
Source organism: Berberis vulgaris (assembly GCA_963556465.1). NCBI lineage: Eukaryota > Viridiplantae > Streptophyta > Magnoliopsida > Ranunculales > Berberidaceae > Berberis > Berberis vulgaris. The sequence continues at coordinate 16,874,898 of OY747136.1, read as the reverse complement.
CTTTAAAGAGACAGGTAAGACAGCATGCAAACCAGCAAGTACTCCAATAGACCCAAATCTTAGACTTGGAATTAGGGGTGGGCATCCCATCCCGCGATCCCGTTCCCGTCCCGATCCCGTCCAGTCCCGTCCCGATTTTTCCAGGTCTTAATGGGATTGAATAATTTCATCCCGATCCCGTCCCGTCCCGTCCCGATTTAGAATGGGATGGGATGGGATGGGATGAAGATTTTCAATCCCGCCAATCCCGTCCCGTCCCGAACTAATTTATTAATATTTTTATTTAATTATTTATTTTAGAATTGTGGATGCCCATACAAATATACTGATGTATATAACATTTTTACTTTTTTAGCATCTCAATGAATCTCTCACACAAACATACTATCTCTCAAAAAATAGATAGAAGATCAAACACTCTATTTGCCATTTTAGCTTAGAAGCCTTGATGACTGTGAGAGAGATCAAGGTCTTTATTTATAGACATTAGACATTATAAGGACCATATGGTACCCCCACACTTTAAATTATTCCACCGTTATCTTTTGAGCAAGTCAGAAAATTTGGACCCTAGTGTTATGCACTTTGATTAACTGGCTTTTTGCATGTTTTGATGTGCTTTATGATCTCATTTTCCATTGACATATTGTTTAGTACACTAGTATTAGTAGCTTTTACTTATCATGTTGTGTCTTTGTATGGTTAGAAGTCTTCCAATACCCTGACAGGTTACTTGTAACAGGGTGAAGAGCGTGTATGTATTTACATGTGCTGCTACATATCGGTGTATATGTTCTTCAACCAATAACATGTTACCGTAGGTTTATTGTTTTTTTTTTTTTTGCCTAACTTTTTTATTTATTTATTTATTTTTGTTTATGCTTCAACTTGTAAATCCCTTAATATGGGATTAGATGATATTGAAAGGATTCAAGCCTCTGATCCTATTGGTTTCTATAACCCCATTGAATCTTTGAAAGAAAAAATTGAACCAAAATTGTTGGACTAGCTAGTTTAAGTCAGATTTATTGATTTCCCGTAGCTTTGGATTTTTCCATTTGAATTTATAAGCTGTGCTGGGATATAGAAAAGTAGGTTATAACTTATAAGTAGCTCAACTGAAAGCACATACGCACTTTATAATGATAACTTACATTCTCCAGATTAGCACGCTGATCTCGTCCCGTCCCGAACCCGTTTGGGATGGGACGAGGTCGAGATGGGGTTTTTCCCATCCCGTCCTGTCCCGATCCCGTATGAACGGGATGGGATAGGGATGGGTATATCTCGTCCCATCCCATCACGTGCCCACTCCTACTTGGAATGGCAGAGGAAGACGCTACAGTAGATAAGGAAATGTATCAGCGCCTGGTAGGAAAACTCATTTACCTGTCTCATACGCGACCGGACATAGCATATGCAATGAGTGTGATTAGCCAGTTCATGAATAGTCCAAAGGAAGTTCATCTGCAAGCAGCTCACCGAGTGTTACAGTATCTCAAAGGGACACCGGAAAAGGGTATTATGTTTAAAAGAAGCAGAAGTTTGGTGTTTGAGGCATATACGGATGTTGATTATGCTAGGTCAATGGTCGATAAGAGGTCAACCACGGGATATTGCACCTTTCTTGGCGGTAACCTCATGACGTGGAGGAGCAAGAAACATCATGTGGTAGCACGGTCTAGTGCAGAGGCAAAATTCCGAGCAATGGCTCAAGGTGTGTGTGAACTACTTTGGTTGAAGATCATCTTAGAAGACTTGAAGATCAAGTGGGATGGCCCAATGAGACTTTATTGTGATAATAAATCTGCGATTAGCATAGCTCACAACCCGGTACAATATGATCGAACGAAGCACATTGAAGTTGACAAACACTTCATCAAGGAGAAATTGGGGAGCGGGTTGATTTGTACCCCTTACGTGTCTACACATGGCCAACTTGCAGATGTACTTACTAAAGGATTAAGTAGCTCAGTGTTTCAAAGTATTATATCCAAGCTGGGAATGGAAAATATCTATTCACCAGCTTGAGGGGGAGTGTGGGAAAACATGATTAGTGTACAGTCAACTTTTTAGGAGATTTTGTAACAGTTTGTATCCCTAGAATTAGGCTGATTTGATTAGTTTCCTATTCTGTTAGAATATCCCATAAATCATGGGATCTGATAGCCTAGTTAGTTTCCTTTTCTAGTGCTAGGGTTATTATATATATACAACCACTCTATACGTATTTCTGTACGTATTTTAAAAAAGAGATACAACAGAAAATTCTGTCATAATAAATTATTTCTCAATTTCCGTCACAAACGTCACAGAAAGGGTGCCAAATTCATAATGATGTAGATCGCATCTATGTCAAGTCAATGGACCCAAGTAGGAGTCAAGGAGAATCCCAAGCACAAAAAGTTTGAGGAAAGTGGTCTGAATCGGCCAAGGAAGCAACAATACAGAGTACCTAAAGCGTCCGATGCTCGAATAATGAGTTCTGGAAGTTATCAGAACGTTATGTTTGAAAATGGCATACCACATTCAAACATAATGTTTCCAGTTCATCAAAAATCATAATCCTACACTCGAATAGAATGCGGAGCAAGGGCTTTTTACATTTTTTGGTTTATTGTAAGGCCATTTTGGTATTTCTTTTCTCTTGGTATTCTAACTTAGATTGCAATGGGTTTATGGGGTTGTCAGGTAAAGCTGGCAAGTTCCAAAACAGGCCATTTTAAGTAGGGGATAATTGTTGATTGAACTACATCCAAGAGTTTCTCTTCTTCTCTCCCGACTGTTGGAAGCCTTAGAACTACTGATGTAGGTTTCTAGTTCTATAGTGAGACCCACAAGTGTTGGGTACTTCTCACCTACCCTATTGAATATATCACCTACCCTATTTATAGTTATTTTAGTAATATTATTATTATTGTAATTGGGTCTATTTAGTAACAACCACAATAGCTAGGGTTTTGGTTTCCTATTAGGTTCAAGGTGTGTTTCTTGTTAGAAGTTAGGTTAACTATAAATAAGAGCATAAGTATTTCATTGTAATTAGTTGATTGATGAAAAGAAGCTTATTTTGTTTATTTATCATTGATTTACTTTATCGTTTTATTTTATTTCTCACATTATCTTTCAATTTTCATTATCACGCAAGCGTAATTCTATAAATTGGTATCAGAGTCGAACAATTCTAGTTCATTTTATGTGAAAAAAAAAACGGTTCCAAGGAAGAGTAGAAGTGGGAAGAGAAAATAGAAGAGAGGACAGAAGATCGCTGCCAAACTCAGAATTAGAACACTCAGACAACTTTTTGAGGAGATTAAGAGCATCGTCACACGCACATGATTCCCGACCTGTGACTTGTGCTACTTCTTCCTATTTTTAATAACCAAAGGATGTTCCTACAACGGCAGATCAATGATGCACGGGCTCGGATACGCGTGTCGTGTCAGACACGGCGACTCGACAATTTTCAAAAAAAATAGGACTCGGCGACACGGTCAAACTTATGTTTTTAATATATTTTTTTGTAACTCATATGAACATAAAATCATAAATAATACTATTGAACAATCCAAACATATCAATAAAACATTTGTTCTTATTATTGTCACATGCTTCCAAAGATCATCTCTAGTTACTTGGCCTAAAAGAAACATTAAGAGAAAAGACATCACTGAATAACAAAAACTGAAAATACTCAAAAAAGACATCCTAAAACCCAACACACAAGAGAACCCAAACAAATTCTTTGAGAAATAGTAACAAAAACGGACAGAAAACCTCTGGTCTTGTTTGGGTCTCCATTTTTAACATCCTTAGTGCCAATGTAACTCGAAAATCAGACATGGAATTGTATGTTTTAAGATCAACATGCTCAAACATGTGTCAACCACGTTTCATTCTAATGAACATTCAAGCATATCACATTATCATCACACATACGCTAATACTACTCCATGACAAACACATCAACTTGGCAATGCGATATCAAACAAAAAAACAGAAGGTGACCATTAAAAAAAAACAAAAGGTGAACAAGAAAAGGCACAATGAAGAAAATCGAGATGAATCGCAGAAAAAAATGAGAGCAGAAATCGCACAATGAAGAAAATCGAGGTGAACAAGAAAAGGCACAATGAGAGCAGGAAAAAAAAAAGGTACCTTATGATGTTGAGGACGACATCCTTCCTGCAAGCTCCCTCTCTCTGTCGATCGATTTCTCCCTCTCTCTGTCAATCGATCGTCGATCAATCTCCCTCTCTCTCTCTCTGTTGATCGATGTAACGACCCTACTTTAACATATAATAATTTTTAATTAATTAAATATTTATTTATTTTATTTAATTTTAATTTTATTAAATGTGAGGTGACGTCAAGTAGTAAGTGGGGGTGTCCCTAACCTGCTATCAAAAGCCTAACAGGAAAGGATTAAATAGGGGCTTAAGTTTCTTTTCTCTCGCCGCTTAAAACAAAAAAAAAAAAAAAAAAAAAAAAAGGGGAGAGGAAAAGAAGAGAGGGAGAAAGGAAGAGGGAGAAAAGCAAAAGTAAAAAAGTGAGTCTCTTTTGTTTTCTTTCACCTTTTAATTGTGAGTTGTCTCTTTTTGTTTTATCCTTTTGATTTGATTGCATAATATCAAGAATATGTGAATGAGGGGATATGGGGTTTGTGGGTCCTTTCCTCGTTTTCAGTTTTTTTTTTTTTTTTTTTTTATGCCCATGATGTGGTTAAGGATAGGTATGTTGTAGACATTTAACTCTTTTTCATTGTACTGCATGGACACACATGCTAAACCCTTACTCACTATGTCCTTTCTTTTCTCTTATAAGCAATATTAATCTTTTCCAGTTTTACTGCAAGCCTTTTTACATTTGCAAATTTGAGGTTTCATCCACGGGTCCCACTGCAAGCCTTTTTATATTTGCAATTTGAGATTTTATCTACGGGTGGGTCCCACTGCAAGCTTTTTTTTTACATTTGCAAATTGATTTGAGATTTTATCTACGGGTGGGTCCCACTGTAAGCCCTTTTTACATTTGCATATTTCATTTAGTGTCACACTGAGCCTCCTAAAGGGGTGGTAACACATAATGGTATAGCAAGTGGCAAAACTTTCAACATTAAAATACCATAAGTAACACCATAAGTGGGATCCAGTGAATTTAATTCTACAGGAGCTCTAAGCGTCAACAATCTAATTGCAAATACCACATACAATCTAATTGCAAAAATCATCACAAGTGAAACCTAGTGGAACTCTAACTGTATGAAACCTAATTGCAAATAGCAAATACCCTCATAAAGAAGCCTAATTCCAAGTAGCAAATACCCTCATAAGGTGGGACCCAGTGGGACACTAACTGAATGAAATCTCAGATTTGCAATTTAAAAAGGCTTGCAGTGGGACCCACCCGTGAATAAAATCTCAAATCAATTTGCAAATGTAAAAAGAGCTTGCAGTGGGACCCACCCGTAGATAAAATCTCAGATCAATTTGCAAATGTAAAAAAAAGGCTTGCAGTGGGACCCACCCGTAGATAAAATCTCAATTTGCAAATGTAAAAAGGCTTGCAGTGGGACCCACCCGTGGATAAAATCTCAAATCAATTTGCAAATGTAAAAAAGGCTTGCAGTGGGACCCACCCGTAGATAAAATCTCAGATCAATTTGCAAATGTAAAAAAAAAGCTTGCAGTGGGACCCACCAGTAGATAAAATCTCAAATTGCAAATATAAAAAGGCTTGCAGTGGGACCCGTGGATGAAACCTCAAATTTGCAAATGTAAAAAGGCTTGCAGTAAAACTGGAAAAGATTAATATTGTTTATAAGAGAAAAGAAAGGACATAGTGAGTAAGGGTTTAGCATGTGTGTCCATGCAGTACAATGAAAAAGAGTTAAATGTCTACAACATACCTATCCTTAACCACATCATGGGCATAAAAATAAAAAAACTGAAAACGAGGAAAGGACCCACAAACCCCATATCCCCTCATTCACATCGTATTCTTGACATTATGCAATCAAATCAAAAGGATAAAAAGAACTTGATATTATGCAATCAAATCAAAAGGATAAAACAAAAAGACACAACTCACAATTAAAAGGTGAAAGAAAACAAAAGAGATTCACCTTTTTGCTTTTGCTTTTCTCCCTCTTCCTTTCTCCCTCTCTTCTTCTCCTCCCCCCCCCCCCCCCCCCCCCTTTTTTTTTTGTTTTAAGCGGCGAGAGAAAAGAGACTTAAGCCCCTATTTAATCCTTTCCTGTTAGGGTTTTGATAGCAGGTTAGGGACACCCCCATTTACTACTTGACGTCACCTCACATTTAATAAAATTAAAATTAAATAAAATAAATAAATATTTAATTAATTAAAAATTATTATATGTTAAAGTAGGGTCGTTACATTATACACACCTTAAAAGGAATCTCGTCCCGAGATTCACTGGATGAAGAGCTCCGGGTGCAACTGTTTCACTCTGTCCTCTAGTTCCCAAGTTACATCATTCTCTTTTTCACTCCATTGGACTTTCACCAGATTCACTATCCTTCTACGGAGCCGTTTCACATCACGATCCACAATCTTGATTGGTCGTACTACTTGGGTGAAGTCGTCATTAATCTCAATTTATGTGGGTTGGACGATGTCAGCAGGATCCTTCACACACTTCCTCAGCATGGAGATGTGAAACACATCATGAACAGCTGATAAGCTCGGGGGCAGGGCGAGTCTATAGGCTAAACTCCCTACCCGAGCAAGGATCTCAAATGGGTTACTTCCACACATGTTGCCATCACATAAATCAAACAACCCCATAACTCCCTCAATGACATGAATAAGGATCATTTTCACCACTAAAATGGAATACTTTTAATTATGTGATCTGATTTTCTACCTTTGTATATGTTAAGACTCGATCCACCTCACTTGTCGTTCACCATGTTGAACACATAAAACTGATATCTAAGTTCTGAATATATATTTCTTATGATGATCCAATTAGATATGTTTATTCAACTCTTTCAATCATGAGTATCCAACCAAGGGTAAAATATGACAATGACTAAAAGATGAAGGACTATGAGTTTAGAATATTCAATCATACTTAACATCTATCAAACCAATTAGAATAAGGATGAATATATCCCCACTGAATTGCTCATCCAAAGAGATAAAGGGCTAAGAGTTTCACTTACACCTTACACCCAAAACCTTTGAAATGGGATTTAAATCAAGCAATATAACAAGCCTAAGAATCCAATCCAAAATCATCAAGGACACACAAATACCGGTCATCACACCGCCAAACCAAAATCCAAATCATAACCACACATCCTCGCAACAAAACTCACAAACCCCATCATCAAATCCTCACAAATACAATCACTAATTCAGTCAAGAAACAAGGATTTGCAAAATACAGGGAATAAGAAAACTCACAGTAAAAGAGAAAGAATGAAGAAAACTCACATATTCAGTCTCTCCATCCATCACCACGGCACGTGGCCTCCCAAGCACATCTTTTTCAACTGTTAATATGACATCTCCTTCTATGAGTGTCATGATGGAACTAATGTAGCTGATGAGAAAGGGGATTTTGAAAATCATATCTGCTGTTGATCCTTTCTGTCTGATTTCTCCATCTTCAGCCAAAGCTCCAAGTTGTCAGGGTCAGTCACCAGTGACTTAGGGAGAACTGAACTAATTGGCGTGAAGGTGTCCTGGCCTTTAGCAACTGTCCATGGAAGACCTGCAGACTTAGCAGATGCTTGGATTTCCCTTGCTGTCATATCTAAAGCAAGGGCATAACCTCCAACATAATCCATCGCAATTGCTTCAAAAACGTTGCGAGCTTACTGCCCAATCACCACAGCCAACTCCACCTCATGATCAAGTGACAATAAAGGGTGTGGAACTTCAATTGTTCCCCCATTTGGCAAGTAAGAAGAAGTGGGTTTCATGAACAACACCGGCTCCTTGGGGACGGCATTGCCTAGTTCCTTGGCGTGAGCAGCGTAGTTTCTACCAACAGCTACTATCTTGGTTCCCATACTCAGAAGCTTTTGATAAGCTGAACCTGCTGTCGCCATTAATAGCCTTCAAAGCTCTCTCTCTACTGATCGGCTGATCTACAAACTTCTTACAAGGGTTTTGCTCTCTACTTGATCTGTTTCATTGTTTCCCTGCTACCAAGCAGACCAAACAGCAAACACACTACAGCTTCTTCATCATCCATCCAATTGAAGTCAAAGATTTTCCATAGAAGCTCAGACAAAGTGGAGAGCTCTTCCCTCAGTCTCTCGGTCTCCTGATCGCAGTCCGTCTCTCCCAACCTTCTGTGTAGATCTCGATCTCCAGATTCAGCCGCCATCGAAGAAGAAAACATAGAGGAAAAGATGAAGGAAGAAGGAGAAAAGAAGAAGGAAGGAGAAAGAAAAGAAAAGAGGGTTTTCTCTTTATAGGGTGGGTGGCTATTCGCCCCCACTGAACTTTTAAAAGCACTCACCTTCTAAACTCACCAAATAAAACCCTAAATTTCAAAATTCACATTCAATTAAATTTAACCCTATTTTATTTAATTCAAAATAAAATAAATTAGTTTTATGAAATTTAGGGGTGTTACAATCGATTTCTCAAGAAGTCTCAGGCTCAACCCTTTTTCTCCCATTTTTTCTCTGATATCTGTAATTAGGGTTTGAAACATGGAGGGATCGATCAAAGAGGAGAATATATAACCACGTGTGTGGACCGTGTCCAAGACGTGTCGGTGTCTGTCAACGAATTTTGACCGTTGACCACGTGTCGGGCGCGTATCCGTGTCTGACACGTGATACGGGGGTTTTTCGGAGAGTCGGTGCATTAGAGCGGCAGATACAATACGTAATAGTGATTATGTTGATCCGTATTGGGATATTTTTGTGGATCAAGCTTATGCGCATGCTTTTTCTCAGGTTTCTTGTAGCTTTCGGTTCTTTGAGTCACTTTAGTTTCTTTTTTAGTTGATTCCTCAGCTTTTAGCCAGTGTGTATCATGGCAAGTTTTCGAGTAGACTACTTCGAATGTACTTAGCCTTATGTCCGTAACTCCGTAAGGTTGCTTGTGCTCATCAAACTTCTTCGACTTTAAGCTCGAGGACGAGCTTCTTCAACACGGTGAGGTTGATGTAATTAGGTTTTGTTAGTAATTTAGTATTATTGTAATTGAGCATATTTAGTAACAGTTCATAATAGTTAGGGTTTTGGTTTCATATAAGGTTTAGGGCTTGTTTCTTATTAGAAGTTACATTAGTTATAAGAGTCAGTCTAAATGGCGAGGAAAACAACGAGGGACGGGGGAGGACCCTCCATCCCCCTCGCAATGCGTGCAGAGTAGGTGCGTGCAGAGGAGGGAAGGCACACATCGCGAGGGGGATGGAGGGTCCTCCCTCCCTCGCTGGTTTCCTCGCCCATTCCCTCGACAGTTAGAATTGGGGTAGTTATAAATAGAAGCATATGTGGTTCATTCTAATCAGTTGATTGATGAAAAGAAGTTAATTTTTGTTTATTTATTGTTGATTTACTTTATCGTTCAATTTATTTTATTTTATTTCTCGCATTATTTTTCAATTTCCGTTATTCCACAAGTTTAATTCTATTAAATTGTAATTTGTAAGCCCCAATGACTTGATATATATTGGATCAGCCTTTTTCTAACGGCTTAAACTTTTGAAGTAAATGGTTATTCAACAATATCAAGAGTGTCCCTGCTCTCTCTTATGTAAATACCTGTTGAAGTGTAACTAATAATGACACACAAAACTAGGGTTCTTGCGAGAGACTCTAATCTGCAAATAGAGAACAAAAATCCCAAGCAACTCCAATCTTCTAATATCGAAATAAATAACTGACACTATTCATAATTTCTATCTTGGATCCTACATAATAACTAAATTAGCTAAAAGAAAAATAATAAGAAAATTCTTAAACTTTAAATACGCTCATGGGTTAGGATGCACGCTCACCTATGATACCAGATAAAGAATTTGCAACATTTGTTGTTTCATTACACTATAAGTGCATCAAGGGAAATACTTGGCACAAAAACATAAAATTCTTAAAATGCTTTATTGCATGTGCCCAAGTGTTCTTAACTTAGCAAATGAAGAGTGTTATCCCCATTTACTTAGCAGAGTTTGTATTAGTTTCTATATATGTGCATCTTATACCAAAAAGAAGAAGAAGAAAGGGGGGGGAGGAAATTGAAGAAACCTTGTGTCATGGAAGTAAAACATGTGCATATAGATAAAAGCGGCAACTAGAGCAAAACATAAAAGTAATCTAATACAAAAAAAAATGATAAATAATCTAATACAAAAAACACCCTTGTGCTGGCAGCTATAGCAAATAAATGCACAAACAGGTAGCGGAAAAAAAAAAAAAAAAAAAAAAAAAAGGCAATGGCCCACAACAGAATAGCACAGAGACTTGCTAAAAAATGGTAACACTCAATGTTAAAGTATGGTAATCAGAAGACTGTTGATCATGGATACAATAATTAAACCCATAAAATAGAAGTAACTTAAACTACATTTTTAGTGCAAACTAGACATTGTAATGTCATTGTGATTACACTCCAAATAAGCATCCTGGGGGATCCAAAAGCAAGCACGCTATAAATTATCAAAATCAACCAGTCACTAAAGTTCAGCTTCAAAAGCCAACAGTTGTTACTGGTCAGTCAAAACTTCACTTCAATTAGGCAACACCTATAAAGATGCTTAAATTAGCAGGCACTGAAGCACTAAGGCCACATTAAGTGCTTATAACTAAGTTGCAGTTCAGATGTACACATACACACAAATAAATTAATTAATTAACAAATAATCAATTATGATAGGTTACGATTTGAAATTTTTGAAGTTAAGTTTTATATCCATTTTCTAAAAATTATTTCTCAACTTTGTACTTCTTTTCTCTCCGTGCAAATCACATAACGAATCAAATTCCCAACTCAGATTCATTTCACTGCAGTATCTCTCCTGATGATGTATCACACCATTTTTCTAACAGTGTAAAGAGCCTCATCGATTTTTAGTTACTTTCCACATATTATTGTTTTATTGTCTGTAATCTATAACAACAAACATCAGAAAGTTTTGGAAATTTCGAGATTATAAAGTCCTGCCTTTTTATTTGAAATGTTTGTCCTTTCCTTCATTCTAACCATTTGGCATGGTATGTAAAACACTCTTGTTGGTGAAAATGGTTATCTTGGGCACCTTTTCTACATTATGTAACCGGTGTGATTCTGGGGTTCATAAATGGTCGGATAGAAAAAGCAAAGAAACTGTGGAATTCTTTTGTGGCATTCTTTATTTCCTTTCTAGCACACAGTTACACGGCATCACTGTTATATGGATTAGAATTGGTAGTTATTATTTGTTTGGGTTTATTCAGGTCAGCTTAGAATTTTTTCCAAATAAAATTCTTAAGTTATCACTATTTATACCCCAGTTCAATTTTTTGTAATTAATAATAGTCCTAATACTCAATAAATCAATTTGTAATACCTAGGCTGTGCAAATCCTTAACAAGTGAATCTGGCTTCTTGGAACCTAGGAAGGATTTACCATCCAGCCATTTTTGCACTCGGCCATTCGCACTTTGATGCATGGTTGGTGACTTATCTTAAAGATAAGAAACATCGCAACTCAATAGTATCTTGAACTTGGATTTTTATATACCTACTGAATGTTGTCTACGACTTTTCCAACAAAAGGTTCAGAAATAGGTGTACCCCAGTCCCCACCCACAACCCCTTCTTTGCTGGCACCAATGCAGACTTTTCATCATGGCAAGAAAATGATGACTGTTTAGACCACCTCTACGCATAGCCTCGCCTTATAGACCCTACTTCCAAACATCCCTTGAAACTTTTTTATCTTTACAAGATACGAGCTTATTGAAAAAAGTTGGTGTCGAATTTTGTCTCCAACATGTTTTGAATATGATCAACAAGTGGAAAGTTTTTTCTTAAAACGAAAATCAAAGTTTATTCATAGGATAGAACAATGTTTTTGAAGTATGAAACGTTATGGTAAGGGAAAAGCTAAAAGTGCATCAGTCAGGATTTAGTATATGAATCCGAGTACCATGAAAAACATGACTAGGACATATAAAAAACAACAACACTAGAGTGCATCCAACATTTAACAATTTTAAATTGAAAATTGTAGTCATATTCATCAGAATGAGTAAAATAGTAGATTATCTACAAGATCGACACTAATACTAAACCACAGCTGTCAGTATTAGGCCACTGGCAGCTTTCGTATTTTCTTGTGGAAACAACCATTTTCCCATAATATGAGCCACAAGAATAAGCTTCTATTGTTATCCCTCTTTCTTACTATTAACATTTTTTTTTCAAATAAGTGACTCATTAAAATTTAAGGGAACATACCTCAGAATCATAAATGCATGATAGTTTGTTTCGCTTCATTAATTAGATCAGTCAAATGCATTTAAGATTACTGTTATCTATTTCTATTCCTTGTCAACTTTTGTACAGTTGCTCCCCTTCTCTACATCCAAAAACTGGAAACCATTTTCCTGAATATGCCTTACTGTCTAGACTAAAAAATAATAGAGAAAGAAGTGTAAACACTTGATCAAATTCCATGCAGTTTTCGAAACCATTCGATACTTATAGGCTCTGATTCAATAATACAATAATACAACCTTAACAGCATGAGTAAAAATCTGTGAAACAGAAAGGTCATGTATCATTCAACATAAGACAAATGTGTTGCTTAAAATGAGAGACTAATGATAAATTCTCTACACTTATATTGTTCATGACCACATAAGAGAACAGCTTCATAAAACAAACAATTAACTTTGATGTAAAATAACAAAAGCAATAACAGACAACACAAAGCTTACTCCACATGAGACTTACCTCTGACATTTAGCCTACTCCTCTCAGATCTCAACCAAGATTACCTAAAGTCACCCTACAAAATTTAGTACTCTCAAGACTTCCCATAACACAAGAAGATGCCCTTGTATATGCTGCCCACGAAAATGACAATACGTTACCAATAGTAATACCTAATAATTGATAAAAATAAACTGAAATCTTTAATCAATTATGTGCATGTATTCTCTAGAAAAATCTAGGTGTCGTTTCATTTTTCCAGGTGATTGTTCATTTGCCTAGGAGTCTTTTGAAATTCTAGATGTATCTAATTAATCATGGTCTTAAATGAAAATGTATCTAGACCATAATATTGCTATATAAATATGTACAAAGAGAGGGGTGTAGGCAATTCAGATTGAAGCAAGAAATATTCTTCAAGTTTAAGCCTTTGCATCCTTATTCTTTAAGCTAAACATTTTTTTTAGATTTACCATCTAACTTCTGCTGCTTCTATCACTGATATCAGAGCTACTTTCCCATCTTTTATTCAATCAATTAAGTCACAAGCATGGCACAAGTTCCAGCACCAGCAACTTCAACTATGCACAAAGTCTGATTCCTATTTTCAATGGTGAAAGCTATGATTTCTGGCGTCCACAAATGAAGACTCTCTTCACCTCTCAAGATCTTTGGGAACTTGTAAAAGATGGGTATGAAGAACCTCAAACAACGGCGGCTGAGACAATACTTAAGGAGTACAAGGAGAACAAAAAGAAAGATGCAAAGGCACTTCTTTTCATCCAACAGGGGGTAAGCAAGACTATCTTCCCTAGAATTCTAACTGCTCAAACGGCAAAAGATACATGGGACATTTTAAAAAATGAATTTCAAGGTTCACAAAAAATTATCTCCATAAAGCTTCAATCCTTGTGGAGAGATTTTGATAATTTGCTCATGAAAGACAATGAAGCAATTCAAGATTTTTTCTATAAAGTTTCCAGCATCGTAAATCAAATTAGAAGTTATGGAGACAAAATTGAAGATAAGAAAATTGTTGAAAAAATCTTAAGAAGCTTGCCTGCAAAATTTGAACATGTAGTTGCCGCTATTGAAGAATCTAAAGATTTTTCAACATTATCTATGCTGGAACTAATGGGGTCTCTTGAAGCACATGAGAAAAGGATGAACATCATCATCATCATCATCATCAAAGCCCATTCCCGAGATTTTCGGGGATGAGAAAAGGATGAACATGTTTGCCGAAAATTCGTTGGAGCAAGCATTTCAATCAAAGCTGCAAACCAAAGACAAGAAAGATGAAGAAACTGGCACGGAGACACGGAGACACAAAGAAGAGACTCTTCTCAACATGGAGGAAAGAAAAATTTCAGCCGTGGAGGAAAATCTTATCGTGAACGTGGAATAGGTACCGGCCACTATAATCAAAGGTACAACTCTGATTCTCATTGCAATGTTTGCAAAAAACCTAGCCATGCAAGTGAGAATTGTAGATTTAAATGCACAAGATGCAAGAGGCTCAATCACATGGATAAATATTGTTGGTATAAACAAAAAAATGAAGCCAATTATACAGAGAAAAATGATTCTCCGGACCAACTCTTTTATTCATGTTATAATACACAAAATGAGTCTCAAGATATTTGGTATTTGGATAGTGGTTGTAGTAAACACATGACTGGCAACAAAAATTGTTGTATAAGCTTGAATGAGGATGTATTTTCTCAAGTCAAGCTTGGAGATGGGAAGCTGCAAAATGTTAAAGGCAAAGGTGTTATTTCCGTGACGACAAAAATGGCCAAAATAAATCTATTCATGATGTACTCTATGTTCCTGGTCTTGTCCAAAATCTGTTAAGTGTTGGGCAGCTCATTCAAAAGGGGTACACTGTGAATTTTGACAAAGATAAATGCATAATTTGGATAAAACAAATAAGCAGTTGGTGGCTAATATAAAAATGTCTCCAAATAAAGTTTTTCCTCTTATCATGCCACCAAACCAGAATTGTGCTTTAAAAGTTGATGTTGATGAGAGTGTGCTTTGGCACTTAAGATATGGCCACTTGAACTATGGGGCAATTAAAGTGCTCAAAACAAAAAATATGGTGATTGGTCTTCCTATTCTTAGTGATCAAACTAAATTATGTGAAGGATGCATCTATGGGAAGTTTCATAGACTTTCATTTGCTAAGTCATCATGGAGGGCAAAAAGGCCTCTTGAATTGGTTCATGCTAATATATGTGGACCAACACAAACACCCTCCTTCAACAACAAAAGATATTTTCTTCTATTTGTTGATGATTTCAGCATTTCAGCAGGATGATGTGGGTATATTTCTTGGAGAAAAATCAGAAGCATTCTCTAAATTCTTACAATTTAAGACATTCGTGGAAAAACAAAGTGGTCATCAATTGAAGGTGTACCGAACTGATCGTGGCGGTGAATTTACTTCAAATGAATTTCAAAATTATTGTACGGAGAATGGCATCAAAAGGGAGTTAACCATAAGGTATACTCCACGACAAAATGGTGTTGCGGAAAGGAGAAATCGTACTATTGTTGAAATGGCACAAAGCATGCTCAAAGTAAAAAGCCTTCCCAACAAATTTTGGGCCGAAGCTGTCAACACAGCCGTACATATTCTCAATATATATCCAACAAAAGCAGTTTTGGAGAAGACTTCATTTGAAGCTTGGCACAACAAAAAACCGGATGTACATTCTCTTAAAGTCTTTGGGTGTATTGCTTATGCTCATATTCCATCTCAATTGCACAACAAAAAATTTGATGAGAAGGGTGAAAAATATATTTTTGTCGGTTATAGTATGGAGTCTAAAGGCCAGGTTGCTCAATCCAAATACTAATGAATTGGTCACCTTTAGAGATGTTATTTAGGGTGATAATGGCAACCATGTAGCACCTCAAGTTGTTGAAAAATAAAAAATATGAAAATGCAAGGCATGAAGATGCAACCAATTCACCGACAAGTGCAAGACTAATGCCAAGCCCAATCAGCCTCTCTTCTTCAAAATCAAGTACACCGGTGAGAATGAGATCTTTGGAAGAAATTTATGATTCTTGTAATGTTGCATTTGTTGCTCTTGAACAGAAAATTTTGAAGCTGCCAGCAAGGATGACAAATGGAGAAAAGCTATGGACGAAGAAATAAAAATGATTATTAAAAACAACACATGGGTTCTTGTTGATAGACCTCATGAAAAAGATATTGTTGGCTTAAAATGAGTTTATAAAACCAAATTTAATGAGGATGGCTCAATTCAAAAATATAAGGCTAGATTAGTAGATAAAGGCTACTCTCAAAAGCCTGGCATAGACTACAATGAAACTTTTGCACCCGTCGCAAGAATGAAGACAATTCGAACTGTTCTTGCTATTGTTGCTCAATTGAAGATGGAGGTGTATCAATTAGAGGTCAAATCTGCGTTCCTAAATGGAGAGCTCGAAGAAGAAGTGTATGTTGAGCAACCTCAAGGGTATGTTCAAGAAGGACAAGCAGACAAAGTTTATCGCCTTCATAAAGCTCTTTATGGGCTAAAACAAGCACCACGTGCCTGAAACACTAAAATTGATCAATATTTTTTTAGCAATGGCTTTATTCGCAGTCCAAGCGAGCCATCCCTTTACATCAAAAAGGAAGGTACAAATGACTTTCTTATTGTCTGCCTTTATGTTGATGATTTGATATATGCAAGCACCAAGCATGAAATGGTGGAACAACTCAAGAAAAAGATGATGGAGTTTGAAATGTCTGACTTAGGACTCATGAGATACTTTCTTGGGATTCAAATAAAACAATCTCAAGATGGTATATTTCTTTCACAAGAAAAGTATGTTGATGATCTTTTGAAGAGATTTCACATGATTGATTGCAAGCTAGTGACAACTCCTATGGCAGTTAACGAAAAATTAACAAAAAATGATGAAGCAAAAAAAGCGGATGCGTCTCTTTTTCGAAGCCTTGTTGGCTCACTCATTTATCTCACCAATACACGGCCCGACATTGTTCATTTTGTTGGAGTTGTTTCCAGATTTATGCATGACCCTAGCAAGCTTCATTATGCAGCAGCAAAAAGAATTCTAAGGTACATTAAAGGTACCAAAATTTTCAAGCTCAAGTTCACTCAAGAAGATGATAGTAGATTAATTGGATACACCGATAGTGACTGGGCTGGTTCAATTGATGATAGAAATAGCACTTCTGGATATGTATTTTCTCTTGGTACAAAGGTTATCACTTGGTCATCGAAGAAGCAAAGTACGGTGGCTTTTATCTTCAGCAGAAGCAGAGTATATTTCAGCAACAAGTGCAGCATGTGAAGCAATTTGGCTAAGGAAAATACTCGTCGATCTCCAACACAAGCAAAATGAGCCAACCACAATTTATTGTGACAACATGTCTGCCATTGCCATGACTAAGAATCTCGTTTTTCACAATCGTTCCAAACACATAGAGTTGCGCCATCATTTCATTCGGGAGCTTGTTGAAAACAAGATCGTTGAGTTGAAGTTTTGCAAGACCGACATGCAAGTTCAGACATTTTCATCAAAGCACTTTCAATCGAAAAACTTAATTATTTTCGAAGAAGTATGAAAATTTCAGATTGAGGGGTGATAAAAATATAATTTGAAATCTTTTATCAATTATGTGCATGTATTCTCTAGAAAAATCTAGGTGTCTTTTCATTTTTCCAGGTGATTGTTCATTTGCCTAGGAGTCTTTTGAAACTCTAGATGTATCTAATTAATCATGGTCTTAAATGAAAATGTATCTAGACCATAATATTGCTATATAAATATGTACAAAGAGAGGGGTGTAGGCAATTCAGATTGAAGCAAGAAATACTCTTCAAGTTTGAGCCTTTGCATCCTTATTCTTTAAGCTAAACACTTTTTTTAGATTTACCATCTAACGTCTGCTGCTTTTATCAATAATGCCACATTCCTAAGATGTATCCCTTTTTCTATCCCACGAAAACGCACACACCAAGTTGTTTTCAAAGTAGCTCTCCTCCACTAGTACAAAGCAAGTTCAGTTTTTCATGTATATGCAAAGGAATTATACAAGTTTGATGTCTGATGGATTCTTGTAGTGGCAAATGTACCACAACAAATGTCACTTAAACATGGGTAACATAATTCCATACAAAATACATAAATAAATAAACAAACAAACAGAAATTCAAAAGGAAAGAAACCAAGACTTATGCCTTAAACCCTACTAGATTGCCAAAATCACAAATGCCCCCCAACCCAAATCACTAAACCTAAAAACAGCATAAAATTGAAGATCTCGTCCCCAAAGAACCCAATCGTCCCCTACCCACTCCCTAAAACCCTAAACCCAAACCAAAAACCCTACCACACATTACAACAGATTACAACACAAGGGAAAATCAGATGAACCCCACTTCCTTACTTCACAAACAAAGCATTCAAACCAAACATGATTAAGTACGCAGTAAGGAACGAAATCAAAAGGGGTGTTGAATCTTGATCGAATATAATTACCTGGCCGAGCAGCAGAACCGAATACGATCGAAAAGATTGAGGGACTGTGAAGTAGGGGGTTTCTGAAAAGAAACTCTTTTTGAACTCAGTTTTTTGTTGGTCATTTATTTGCTGCATGTATTAATTAATTAGTTATTATTTTTATCTCTTTTTAAATATTTTGAAAATTTTTTTACATAATATTTCGCTTATATTGGCGGGAAAACCATGGACGCCTTTTGTAAGAGCCCAAGTGGGCCCTAACTCACACTCGAGATGTCTGGTCTAATAAATGAATGTAGTGACTATTTGTCACCACAAGTTATCAAACTTACACCACTTATCTAATTTTTTCCTTTTCCACACCATGCACTTTCTCTTTCACACCAATGTTCTCTTCCACACCATCCATAAAAGAAAAAACCTAAATCATTCTCCCCTCCCAAATTCAAACCATCGAAAGCTCTCTCTCCCCTCCTAACTTCCTCTTATTTTCTTCAATCCTTTGTTTTTTCTTCTTCGATTGAAAGCTCCTTTTTCTATTGAAAGTTTCCTCTCCCCTCCCAACTAAATCGTTACTCTCTCCCCCAATCTCTCTCATTCCACTTCCATTCCACTCATCCAAAAGGGTTCATCGTCCCTCCGTTACTTCCCCTCTCAAATTCAGACCTGCGAAAACTCCATCTCCCCTCCCAACTTCCTCTTCTCTTCTGCGAGGGACGGTGAGAGACGACTGCCTCCCAACCTCCTCTCTTCCCAAAACAGTCATCTTTTATCTCAAATTCCTTATGAATAGTATAGATGATTTGCAAGATACTAGTTTATTGCCCGTACCGTTGGCACGATAAGTGGACGTGGCAATAGGTCAAACTCGGTTAAAATTTTAAAACAATTAGGAAAAACATATTTTAAAATCTCCATAATTAATCTTATACAAACTTTTGATTTTCCAAAATATGGAGTTCATTATCTTTGCTTGAGTATGTCTTAATATTGAAAATACTTACAACTTGAAGTACATAAGATTATGGTTATTTTTTTAGAAAATGCATACGGCGTGAAATGCATATTTAAAACTTTACGTGTTTGTACTAATAATTGAGTTTAAAATTTCTAGCGTTTGTATTAATGATTGATTTCATTGGAAATATCTTCAAAGAATGCATTTCAACCATACCAAATTCACTAAAATCCGATAACTATGTAGATAATTATGAAGATTTTTATTTAAAAGAACACAAATTTTCTTTCTCAGCCACATCTGCATTCTACAAACTTTTTCACATTTTTGTTCATTTCCTTTACCTTTACTTTCTCACTATTGATCATGAATTTTCACCATCAACATCTTCCGCAACTTTCAATCATGACCTTTTTTTATCTCAAACCCCAAACACCATTATAATATGTAAGATAGACTAGGATATTCTTTGTGCCTTCGACAATTAAATTCAGTCTGAGCCTTTAGATGTGTGATGGTTAGAGTTGCTTGGGGCATTATAATGACCCTACTTTAACACCTTATAATTTCAATTATTTATTTATTTATTTATTTTATTGTAGTTTTTACTTTATAAAATTCGAGGTTACATCCAGTAATAAGGGGGTGTCACTAACCTTGAACAAAACCCTAACAGGCAAGGGTTTTGTCTTTAGTGGGATTAAATAGGGGTTTGAGTTTCGTTTCTCTCGCCGCCTAAAAAAAAGGGGAGAAGGAGCAAGAAGGGAGAAAGAGAGAGAAAAGCAAAAGGAAAAGACAAGGGAGAAGAAAGAAAAAACAACAGTGAGTCTCTTTATTTCTTTCACCTTTTACTGTGAGTTGTTTCTTTTTGTCCTTTTCTGATTTTTTTGTATAAACTTGAGAATATTGTGCCTGAGTTGAATCACATGTGTTGAATCTGATTTCGATATTTGTTAAAGATTCAGTGATTTTCTTGATCAATAATCAACTTTATTCGTATGTCTAATCACGAGATTTTAGTTGAGAACCTTTTATTTTATTTTAGTTGAGCCTTAGTTGAGACTTGATCACCTGATTGCATACAACCTTTTAGTTGATTAGAAGAACCTTTTATTTTAGTTGAGACTTGAGAACCTTTTTGTTGGGAATTGATTGCATACAACCTTTACAGAAAGATTTTAACCTTTTTGAAAACTGATTAAGACATGTTAACACATGTTTTGAGAACCTTTAACACATGTTAATAGAAAATTGATTGAGACTTGAGAGTAGTACTTCACCACATGTTAATATCTTTGTTTTTCTTTTTCAGTTGGTGCAGTTGGTTTAGCTTGGTTTAAAAAAAAAATCCTCTTGTGAAGATCATTTAAAAAAAAAAAAAAAAAAAAGGATTGTAACAGGATTGTTACACACTGCCAAACTAGGATGTATGTGTTATCCCTAAAACCCCATTCATATGGAGAGTACTATGTGAAGTAGTGTTTGATTGTGCACTATGGTTTGTTTTGATGTCTCATTGATTCTATTGATATAGGACCATTTAAGATTAATGGTGTTCATCTGTATGTATGCATTTTGAAATGGTTATGTTCTCCCAAAGGAAGGGGTGGAAATGTAAAGACCCTACTTTAACACCTTATAATTTCAATTATTTATTTATTTATTTTAGTTTTGACTTTATAAAATTCGAGGTTACATCCAGTAATAAGGGGGTGTCACTAACCTTGAGCAAAACCCTAACAAGCAAGGGTTTTGTCTTTAGTGGGATTAAATAGGGGTTTGAGTTTCGTTTCTCTCGCCGCCTAAAAACAAAAGGGGAGAAAGAGCAAGAAGGGAGAAAGGGAGAAAAAAGCAAAAGGAAAAGACAAGGGAAAAGAAACAAAAAACAACAGTTAGTCTCTTTATTTCTTTCACCTTTTACTGTGAGTTGTTTCTTTTTGTCCTTTTCTGATTTTTTTGTATAAAGTTGAGAATATTGTGCCTGAGTTGAATCACATGTGTTGAATCTGATTTCGATATTTGTTAAAGATTCAGTGATTTTCTTGATCAATAATCAACTTTATTCGTATGTCTAATCACGAGATTTTATTTGAGAACCTTTTATTTTATTTTAGTTGAGACTTGATCACCTGATTGCATACAACCTTTTAGTTGATTAGAAGAACCTTTTATTTTAGTTGAGACTTGAGAACCTTTTTGTTGGGAATTGATTGCATACAACCTTTACAGAAAGATTTTAACCTTTTTGAAAACTGATTAAGACATGTTAACACATGTTTTGAGAACCTTTAACACATGTTAATAGAAAATTGATTGAGACTTGAGAGTAGTACTTCACCACATGTTAATATCTTTGTTTTTCTTTTTCGGTTGGTGCAGTTGGTTTAGCTTGGTTTAAAAAAAAATCCTCTTGTGAAGATCATTTAAAAAAAAAAAGGATTTTAACAGGAATGTTACACATTGCCAAACTAGGATGTATGTGTTATCCCTACAATCCCATTCATATGGAGAGTACTATGTGAAGTAGTGTTTGATTGTGCACTATGGTTTGTTTTGTTTTGATGTCTTGTTGATTCTATTGATGTAGGACCATTTAAGATTAATGGTGTTCCTCTGTATGTATGCATTTTGAAATGGTTATGTTCTCCCAAAGGAAAGGGTGGAAATGTAACGACCCTACTTTAACACCTTATAATTTCAATTATTTATTTATTTATTTTATTTTATTTTAGTTTTGACTTTATAAAATTCGAGGTTACATCCAGTAATAAGGGGGTGTCACTAACCTTGAGCAAAACCCTAACAGGCAAGGGTTTTGTCTTTAGTGGGATTAAATAGGGGTTTGAGTTTCGTTTATCTCGCCGCCTAAAAAAAAAGGGGAGAAGGAGCAAGAAGGGAGAAAGAAAGAGGGAGAAAGAGAGAGAAAAGCAAAAAGAAAAGACAAGGGAGAAGAAAGAAAAAACAACAGTTAGTCTCTTTATTTCTTTCACCTTTTACTGTGAGTTGTTTCTTTTTTTCCTTTTCTGATTTTTTTTGCATAAAGTTGAGAATACTGTGCCTGAGTTGAATCACATGTGTTGAATCTGATTTCGATATTTGTTAAAGATTCATTGATTTTCTTGATCAATAATCAACTTTATTCGTATGTCTAATCACGAGATTTTAGTTGAGAACCTTTTATTTTATTTTAGTTGAGACTTGATCACTTGATTGCATACAACCTTTTAGTTGACTAGAAGAACCTTTTATTTTAGTTGAGACTTGAGAACCTTTTTGTTGGGAATTGATTGCATACAACCTTTACAGAGAAATTTTAACCTTTTTGAAAACTGATTGAGACATGTTAACACATGTTTTAAGAACCTTTAACACATGTTAATAGAAAACTGATTGAGATTTGAGAGTAGTTCTTCACCACATGTTAATATCTTTGTTTTTCTTTTTCGGTTGGTGCAGTTGGTTTAGCTTGGTTTAAAAAAAATCCTCTTGTGAAGACCATTTAAGAAAAAAGAAAAAGGATTGTAACAGGAATGTTACACACTGCCAAATTAGGATGTATGTGTTATCCCTAAAATCCCATTCATATGGAGAGTACTATGTGAAGTAGTGTTTGATTGTGCACTATGATTTGTTTTGTTTTGATGTCTCGTTGATTCTATTGATGTATGAACATTTAAGATTAATGGTGTTCCTCTGTATGTATGCATTTTGAAATGGTTATGTTCTCCCAAAGGAAAGGGTGGAAATGTAACGACCCTACTTTAATACCTTATAATTTCAATTATTTATTTATTTATTTATTTTATTTTATTTTATTTTAGTTTTGACTTTATAAAATTCGAGGTTACATCCAGTAATAAGGGGGTGTCACTAACCTTGAACAAAACCTAACAAGCAAGGGTTTTGTCTTTAGTGGGATTAAATAGGGGTTTGAGTTTCGTTTCTCTCGCCGCCTAAAAAAAAAGGATCCTTTTTCTTTTTTTTAACATTCCTGTTACAATCCTTTTTTTTTTTTTTTAAATGATCTTCACAAGAGGATTTTTTTTTAAACCAAGCTAAACCAACTGCACCAACCGAAAAAGAAAAACAAAGATATTAACATGTGGTGAAGAACTACTCTCAAATCTCAATCAGTTTTCTATTAACATGTTTTAAATGTTCTCAAAACATGTGTTAACATGTCTCAATCAGTTTTCAAAAAGGTTAAAATATCTCTGTAAAGGTTGTATGCAATCAATTCCCAACAAAAAGGTTCTCAAGTCTCAACTAAAATAAAGGGTTCTTCTAGTCAACTAAAAGGTTGTATGCAATCAGGTGATCAGGTCTCAACTAAAATAAAATAAAAGGTTCTCAACTAAAATCTCGTGATTAGACATACGAATAAAGTTGATTATTGATCAAGAAAATCACTGAATCTTTAACAAATATCGAAATCAGATTCAACACATGTGATTCAACTCAGGCACAGTATTCTCAACTTTATGCAAAAAAATCAGAAAATGACAAAAAGAAACAACTCATAGTAAAAGGTGAAAGAAATAAAGAGACTCACTGTTGTTTTTTCTTTCTTCTCCCTTGTCTTTTCCTTTTGCTTTTCTCTCTCTTTCTCCCTCTTTATTTCTCCCTTCTTGCTCCTTCTCCCCTTTTTATTTTTTTATTTTTTTTAGGCGGCGGGAGAAACAAAATTCAAACCCCTATTTAATCCCACTAAAGACAAAACCCTTGCCTGTTAGGGTTTTGCTCAAGGTTAGTGACACCCCCTTATTACTTGATGTAACCTCGAATTTTATAAAATCAAAACTAAAATAAATAAATAAATAATTGAAATTATAAGGTGTTAAATTAGGGTCGTTACATTATACACACCTCAAAAGGAATCTCGTCCCGAGATTCACTGGATGAATAGCTCCGGGTGCAACTGTTTCACTCTATCCTCTAGCTCCCAAGTTACATCATTCTCTTTTTCACTCCACTGGAATTTCACCAGATTCACTATCCTCCTACGGAGTTGTTTCACATCACGATCCACAATCTTGATCGGTCGTACTACTTGGGTGAAGTCATCATTAATCTCAATTTCTGTGGGTTGGACGATGTCAGCAGGATCCTTCACACACTTCCTCAGCATGGAGATGTGAAACACATCTTGAACAACTGATAAGCTCGGGGGCAGGGCGACTCTATAGGCTAAACTCCCTACCCGAGCAATGATCTCAAATGGTCCCACAAATCTAGGGCTTAGCTTCCCTTTCTTACCGAACCTCAATACACTGCGCATAGGTGAAATCTTAAGAAAAACAAGGTCCCCAACCTGAAATTCTATCGCCTTACGCTTCCGATCGGCATAACTCTTCTGTTGACTTTGAGCAGTTTTGATTCGCTCTCTAATAATCTGCACCTTCTTCGATGTCTCCCTAACCATCTCTGGCCCCAACAAGATTGTGTCGCCTACCTCCGCCCAACAGGATGGTGATCGACAAGGCCTCCCATATAAAGCCCTCAAACGGGGCCATGCCAATACTAGAATGGTAACTGTTGTTATAAGCGAACTCTATGATAGGTAAATAATCCTCCCAACTACGTCCAAAATCGAGCACACGTGCCCGAAGCATATCTTCTAGAACCTGATTCACCCGCTCCGTCTAACCATCAGTCTGAGGATGATAAGCTGTACTCAAATCTAGTCTCGTCCCCATGACTCGCTGGAAACTCTCCCAAAACTCAGCTACAAATAAGGGATCTCTGTCAGACACAATGGACACTGGTACTTCGTGAAGCCTAACTACCTCACGGATGTATTGTCTGGCTAGCTGTTCGGTAGTACGGTGCACACCAATCGGAACAAAATGCGCGTACTTAGTCAAACGGTCAACTATAACCCAAATTGACTCATTACCTCGTCGAGTCTTCGGTAAACCATCTATAAAGTCCATAGAAATATTTTCCCATTTTCAGACAGGAATCTCTAGTGGTTGCATTAAACCTGAGGGCCGCTGATGCTCGACCTTCACTTGTTGACAAGTGAAACACCGTGATACATAATCTCCCACATCCTTCTTCATGTCGTCCCACCAGAAAGTTCGCTTCAGGTCATGATACATTTTTGTGCCTCTCGGGTGAATGGTAAAACGTGACTTATGAGCCTCATCCATAATTTCTTTCTTCAATCCCTCAATCTCAGGCACACAAAGTCTCCCGTGAAATCTCAAACCACCATCGGACTCAACTGACCACTGGGAGGGACAATCATCTAGATTATCGAGCACTAAGTCTTCCAATTTGCTCATCAAACGAGAATCCTTAGGTTGCTCCTCTAAAACCCTGCTGATCAAAGAAGGTCGAACAGATAAACTACCAACATAAGCCGTGTTGCTCCCTGGACAAACTGAACATCACAAGAAGAAATAGCCTCAAGAGACTTCCACTCCTTTACCATGAGTGAAGCCATAATAGTGTGTTGCCGACTGAGAGCATCGGCTACTATGTTCCCCTTACCTAGGTGGTAAAGGATCTCAAAATCATAACTACTAATGAATTCCACCCACCTTTGTTGTCTCATATTCAGCTCCTTCTGCGAAAACAAATACTTGAAACTCTTGTGGTCTGTGAACAACTCAAAATGCTCCCCATAAAGGTAGTGTCGCCACATCTTCAAAGCAAACACAACTGCCGCTAATTCCAAGTCATGGGTAGGATATCGTCTCTCATGAGGCTTAAATTGTCGTGAGGCGTACGACACAACTTTCTGATTCTGCATCAGTACACAACCCAGACCTGTGCCACTAGCATCAGTGAAGACCACCAACTTCCCACATTGCACTGGGATAGTCAGGATGGGCGCAGTGGTTAATCGGTGCTTTAACTCCTGAAAAACCTTTTCACACTCATTGGTCCAAATAAACTGGACATTCTTGTGGGTCAACTTAGTCAACGGGGCAGCAATAAGAGAAAACTTCTCTATAAATCGTCTATAGTACCCAGCCAACCCTAAGAAGCTTTTCACCTCCGTTGCATTAGTAGGTTGTTTCCAATCTTTCACTGCTTTCACCTTATCAGGATCAACTGCTATACCCTGACTAGAAACAACATGCCCTAAGAATTTTACTTATTTTTCCCAAAAATGGAACTTGCTAAATTTCGCATATAATTTCTGATATCTCAAGGTCTGCAACACTATTCTGAGATGTTCTCTATGCTCTGCTTCACTACGGGAGTAAACCAAAATGTCATCGATAAAGATAATGATGAATTTGTCCAAGTATGGTCGAAAGATTCGGTTCATCAGATCCATGAAAAAGGTCGGGGCATTTGTCAAACCAAAAGGCATGACTGGAAACTCATACAACCCATATCTCGTACGAAAAGCCGTGAGAGGAATACTATCTTCTTCAATACCCATATGATGATATCCAGTTCTCAGGTCAAAACTGAGAAAACACCACCGCTCCCCTCAACTTATCAAGAAGATCATCAATTCGAGGCAATGGGTACTTGTTCTTGATAGTCTTTTTGTTCAGCTCCCTATAGTCAATACACATCCTCAATGTACCATCCTTCTTCGAAACGAAAATTGCAGGTGCTCCCCACGGAGAATTACTCGGACGTATGAACCTGGTTCATACACACCTCAAAAGGATTACACATATATACCTTAACATGAACAAACATGTCAATAAGTATAGTCAAATAAAACAAAAACACCAAGAAAATTACCTTTTTTGCAACATCTCGTCCAACTGGACTTTCATCTCGTTCAACTCCTTTGGTGCCATCTGATACGCTGCCTTAGAGATAGGAGCGGTTCAAGGTATTAAATCGATTCAGAACTCAACTTCTCGCCTAGGCGGCAAGCCGGGAATTTCCTGAAATACATCCTCATAATCTCTTACCACTTCTACATCTTGAATCTTTTTCTTTGACGTCCCCACCAATTACAGAAAACTAGACATTACTGACTCTTCACAATTTCCACAAGTGTGAGAAACAGGGGGCATGCCTGATGCATGAATGTAAACTATCTTCTTTGCACAATCTAGCGTGACTAGGTTCTTACGCAACCAATCCATTCCCAAAATCACATCAAAGCCCTCAAAGTCAAGTACAATCAAGTTGACAATGAATACTTTGTCGAGGAAGGAAATCTTAAAATTTCTACATAGTTCATTTAGTGTCGCTGAGCCTCCTAAAGGGGTGGTAACACATAAGGGTATAGCAAGTGGTAAAACTTTCAACATTATTCGATTAACAAAACGTCGAGATATAAAAGAGTATGATGCACCAGTATCAAATAACACCTTCATATTAGAGATAGGAAAATCAAAGGTACCTTGAAAGTTTTCCTGATCTGGTAAGGTGGCAAATACACACCCTTGGGTGGGTTGACCATGCCTATTCTGGGGCGCGTTCCTACCATTAGGGCAATCTCGCATTCGATGACCTGGTTGCCTACAGGTGAAGCAGATCACTGTGCGTTCCCCCGATGTTGTTTGGGTAGTCTGATTCCGCTGACCCTGATAACCTTGTCTCTGGTTACCCTGACGATGGAATTAGTTTCCATTCTGTCTTTGATGCTGATTACCATCCTGTTTCTGAAAATGGTCATACCCATGTCTCTAGAACTGATTTCCACCCTGACGGTGAAACTGGTTTCCTCCCTACTGTTGGTTCTGGTACCCACCTTGAGATTTCTGGTTCTGAAACTGTTGAACCATTTGCCCTTGATCATAAGGACAGAAACGGCTACGGTCTCCACGATATCACACGACGCACCCTGATGACGAGTGTTTCCTGACACCTCACCCAACTTCTGCTTGCCTTTCTCTCTACTCTCATGATACATCTTGTTTTGTTCCTCGTACTTCAATGCTAAATCCAAAACTCTGTCAAAACTCTCCCTGTCAGCGGTGAGAAGAGCCCTCGACAGGTAGTGATGCAAACCCCTAATAAATTTGGCATTTTTCATTTCTGGTGTGTCTACCAAATACGGAGCATAACGTGACAACTCGTTAAACTTCGTGACATACTGTTCCGCAGTCATATTCCCAGTCTGCTTCAACATGTTAAACTTCGCAGCCCATTGCGCCTTGACTGGATTAGGCACAAATCTATTCTCAAACTGATCCTTAAAGTCATCCCATGTCATAACCGCAACATCAATAGAGGGTAGTAAAGCCTCCCACCAGTAACTAGCAACACCATCCAGGTGATGTGCAGCTAACTCTTGTTTTTGGACTTCAGTAAGTCGCATCCTCCTGAAAACGGTCTCACAGCTTTGAACCCAGACATCTGCATCTCTCGGATTTTCTCCGGTAAACCTCTTACCACCCAATGTCCCAAACTCCTTAACCCTTCTAGCAAAAGGGTCACCCTGATTGTTATTCTGTTGCAATCCTTGTAGCAACTGCATCATCATAGCTTGACTCAACTGAATTTTCCATTTTCATTGCCACCTTCATTTGGAACAACATTTCCACTGCTTCCGCTACCGTTCCCAATTGGATTCTGACGAGTATGTCTTTCAGCCATATCCTTCAATAAAAATAGAAATGATTAGACACTCCATAAGATCCACAAAACACTCTACAGCTTACCCATAACCACATTCTGAGGATCCCCTAGACTCTCCCTAGCCTAGGGTAAACTGTGCTCTGATACCAAACTGTCACGCCCCGATTTTCGAAGAAACAAAAATTCCAAAATCCACAAAGGGTTATCCGTTTCCTAAAAAATCGGGACATGAATTGTCATTCACTAAAAGCAACAGTTGGCATCTACGAGAAATAATAAATTGCACAATTTACCGAAATTAGAGGAAAATAAAACAACTGATCTAAAAGCCCATCTAAAGGAAGAAAAATTTTAAAACTCGTAGAGCCAACGCTAACAAGTTCAACAATTTACGAATGTATATCTCCCAGAAAAGAATAAATAACTCCGAGTTCCAATTACAAGAGATAAATCTGTCGCCTACAAATAAAAATGATCTAATCTTTCGAACAACGCGCAACTCTCAGCAGTGCTCGTCACGTATGAAACGAAATGCTCTAAGCCCGCCCGAGATTTCTAAATCCTGAATATAAGCTAGTCGGCTACATTCTCGACGGAACGTACCCAATAAGCCAAAGCCCACTTGGGTCAGCAATAAAGTTGGTGTGAAATTTCTTTATTCCCAAAAATCAATAAAGGAAATTACGGGGTATGACCGAAAAATGTAGTACGACAAAATCACCCAAACAAACAGGTAGTTCCTCCACGAGGCATTCATATCTTCATCCTAATAAGTAAATATGCACTTACTTGTACTTACTCGGTAGAAGTTGACTATGGCAAATCTGACCTGCAGAAATATTAGTGGATTTGCCATCCTGCATGAAAAATGATTAGAAACAATATAAACGTAGTTTATTCAATTTTATTTGAATTTGATTCCTCTTTTTAACGGAATAATCACTTAGACGATACCACGTTCGCACCACCTCCGTGCCGAACATACATGCCCGTATGCCTCTCTCATATAAAGGAGGATTACTCTGTCATCCATGCCCAAGTGGGGACATCACATTCAGGCATGCATCGCGGATACTCCTAACTATATGAGTACCAAAAGCCACCATTGGGCTATCAATGCGCATAAACTCACGTCACATTTTTTACGGATAAATATCAAAGCCTATCTTAGGCATAACAATTCACCTCATTTCCGCAAGACTAACCCGAAGGTTATTTTAGTTTCTCTAGTAAGAAATGGGTGCCCCAACTCCGCAAGACGACCCGCTGGTCATTTTGTTTCTCTAGTAGGAGAGGGGAAATAATAAACAAAAGAGGTGTGGTAGTTCTAAGTGATACAATTCCAAGTGATTTAAATTTTCGGAGTCAGAGTTTAATATCATTTAAAATTTTTTTTGATATTTCAAAATTCCTCCAAAATGACATTTTGTCATTCATAAATAAATCCACCCATTCTTTTGGGGAAGCATAGCATATTCATAAATCATGCTTTATAATAACACGGTGATTAAGTGACATTTTGTCATTCACAATGAAATCCACCCCTTCCTTTGGGAGAACATAACCATTTCAAAATGCATACATACAGAGGAACACCATTAATCTTAAATGGTCCTACATCAATAGAATCAACGAGACATCAAAACAAAACAAACCATAGTGCACAATCAAACACTACTTGACATAGTACTCTCCATATGAATGGGATTTTAGGGATAACACATACATCCTAGTTTGGCAATGTGTAACATTCCTGTTACAATCCTTTTTTTTTTTTTTTAAATGATCTTCACAAGAGGATTTTTTTTAAAACCAAGCTAAACCAACTGCACCAACCGAAAAAGAAAAACAAAGATATTAACATGTGGTGAAGAACTACTCTCAAATCTCAATCAGTTTTCTATTAACATGTGTTAAAGGTTCTCAAAACATGTGTTAACATGTCTCAATCAATTTTCAAAAAGGTTAAAATCTCTCTGTAAAGGTTGTATGCAATCAATTCCCAACAAAAAGGTTCTCAAGTCTCAACTAAAATAAAAAGGTTCTTCTAGTCAACTAAAAGGTTGTATGCAATCAGGTGATCAACTCTCAACTAAGTCTCAACTAAAATAAAATAAAAGGTTCTCAACTAAAATCTCGTGATTAGACATACGAATAAAGTTGATTATTGATCAAGAAAATCACTGAATCTTTAACAAATATCGAAATCAGATTCAACACATGTGATTCAACTCAGGCACAGTATTCTCAACTTTATGCAAAAAAATCAGAAAAGGACAAAAATAAACAACTCACAGTAAAAGGTGAAAGAAATAAAGAGACTCACTGTTGTTGTTTTTTTTTCTTCTCCCTTGTCTTTTCCTTTTGCTTTTCTCTTTCTTTCTTTCTCCCTTCTTGCTCCTTCTCCCCTTTTTATTTTTTTTATTTTTTTAGGCGGCGAGAGAAACGAAACTCAAACCCCTATTTAATCCCACTAAAGATAAAACCCTTGCCTGTTAGGGTTTTGCTCAAGGTTAGTGACCCCCCCTTATTACTGGATGTAACCTCGAAATTTATAAAGTCAAAACTAAAATAAAATAAATAAATAAATAAATAATTGAAATTATAAGGTGTTAAAGTAGGGTCGTTACAGGCATAAAACTTATTATATATATATATATATTTCTCCAACCTCCCTATTTGTGATCCGCTAGATGCTTATATTTGGGTAAGAGGTCGTTTGTTTTTTTTAAGTGCTTAGAAGCTAACTTCTAACTGGAGTTAGAAGTTCTGAACGAACTTCTGAATGAACTTTTTGTTTTACTTCTAAATGAGCTACTAATTAGAAGCTATAAAATTAAAAAATGTGTTTATTTTTAGGTGCTGAATGAGAACTATTTGACAATTTTGCTCCACTGAACTGAAAAAATTTATAACATAAATATTGTGCTTAAAATCATACCGAATACAACTGTGACATTATTGTTGAATCTGTGACATTATTGTTGAATCTGAGCAATACGTCTGTGGCGTTTTAATTAGTTATTTGATGAAATCATTAATCCAAACATGGGTTATTTGATTTGATATCTTATGATACACATAAGGCACAAAAACTACATGCTAAAAACTTGAAAGTATACACGAGATGGAGAGTTGAAGAGATGAAGAAAAACTTGAAAATACATAGAAAGAAAATACATAGAAAGAAAATAAAAATGAAGTAGACAAAATGAGAACCACAATGTTTGGTGAAGAGAATGAAGGTGTGCCGCCGAAATTTAGCCCTACTTACTTTTAAGAAGATGGGGGCAGCAATTGTCATTACAAAATTATGTAAAGGTTATTATTGGAATTATTTTTTACTAAGCACTCAGTGCTAAGTGATTAGCACATCCCTGTTGCTTACTCCCATCAGAAGCAAAACTTATGATTAGAACTAAAAATGAACACTCCAAACAAGGTGGTCAACTTCTTATTAAGACTCCTGACTCCATTCAGAAGCAAAAACAAACACCCTCTAAATCTCAATCATCTTTTATCTCCAACCTCAAACACCATTCTGATTTGTTATATTGACTAGAGTATTCCCTGTACCTTCGGCCCTAAAATTGTTTTGCTTATGAATAGAAAATTTTATGTGATAGGATGAGAAGTTTCAACTTTAGTCAGGGGTATTTCAGTCCTATGTGAATAAAAATTTCAGCCAAACACCCTCCCCGCCCTTCTATGTGATCCGTTAGATCTTTATGTTTGGATAAATCTCAATCATCTTTTATCTCCAACCTGAAGCACCATTCTGATTTGTTATATAAACTAGGGTATTCCCCATGTCATTGGCACTCTACTTTTTTGTTCTTCTAAATATCATGTACTAAACACCCCTTCCACCATCCCCATTTTCACCCTCATTCAGTTTTGAATTGAAATTTATTATAAGTAAAAGTATTTACCATAAACTTCTGGGTTATACTAAGTCAATATTTGAATCATTTGGGGAATAAATTTCAAACGCGAAGAGTGAGTTCTCTCCCAAAAATTGAATTCGCCAAAACATGAAGTTAAAGGGTTTTGTTTATATATGCATTAAGATGCCCGCCTCATTTCATTTTTTCTAGTATGATCGAGCATCACATTTTTTAGTAATAAAAATATATATTTAAAACTTTTAGTGTTTGTATTGATCATTGGTTTCATTAGAATGATCTTCAAAAATATATTCAAACGTTATCAAGTTTACCAAAATTTGATAACAAAAAAAAAGTCATGACAATTTTTATTTTTTGAAACAAAAACATACAAAATTTTCTCTCTCCGCCACATGTACATTCCACCAACATTTTCACATTTCTTTTCATTTTCTTTGCCATTTTACATGTTTTATATTTACAAACATGTCATTATAGGAAATGAATCTCAATTCTCAATATATTTATTATAAATTTTAGGGTTAGACTAAGTCAAAATCTGAATCAATTGGGGAATAAATTTTAAACGCGGAGAATGAGTTCTCTCCCAAAGTTTGAATTCGTCAAACATGAAGTTAAGGGTTCTTGTTTATGTATTCATTAATTTTCCCGTCTCATTTCATTTTTTTTCTGATATGATTGGTCCATCACATTTCTTTGAAAAATAATAACGACGTGAAATGCACTATACACTTTTTAGTAATATATATATAGTATATTTTGAGTTTGTATTGATCATTGGTTTCATTAGAAAGATCTTCAAAAACACATTTCAACGATACCAAGTTTACCAAAATTCGATAACAAAAAATAGTCATGACAATTTTATTTTGTGATCAACATACAAAATTTTCTCTCCCCGCCACTTATACATTTCACCGACATTTTCACCATTTTTTTTCATTTTCTTTACCCTTTTACATGTTTTATATTTATAAGCATGCCATTATAGGAATTGAATCTCAACCCTCAACAAATTTCGCAACTTTCAATCATACCCTTATTTATCTCGAATTCCTTATGAATTGTGAAACACCTAGCTGATTTGTAAGATAGATATTAGGGTATTTTTCGTGTCGTTGGCACGATAGAAAGTGTATCGTGATATTACAGTCAAATTGGTCATATAATATGAAAATAAAATATTTTCAAAGAGTGAAAATTGGAATTTGGGTTCTTTGTTTTAATATGTAGTGAGAAGCCTTTCTCATTTATTTGAAAAAGATCGAAAGTACTCATGGCGTGAAATGTATATAAAAAAATTTAATGCATACAGTGTGAAATGCGAATTTTTAAATTTAAATATTTGTATTGATCATTGATTTTCTTGGAAATATCTTTAAAAAGTACATTTCAACAATACCAAGTTAACCAAAATCTGACAATGATAATTTTCATTTTGAGAAAATAAAACACAAAACTTTTTCTCTTCTACATGTACATTCCACTCATTTTAAGTTTTATGAACATTTTTTATTTTGCCCTTCAACATACTTTGATACATCAAACCGTCCTCTGATCAACACCGTACACGTGTCATGATAATTTTGTCTACAGAACGAAGCAGGCCCGATTGCATGCTCAATCCAGCGATGACCAAATAACAGTAAGCCCATCATTGGCAAAATCCAGACAGTCGAGTCAAAGTTGCAATGAGCCAGTAAGCCCACACGTCATGCAGTCAGGCCTAATACTCGTAACACCTCTAAGGCAAGTATCTGAAAAATCTATCCAAGACAAGCAAGCTAGCAACGCATTGGATCTTACTAGAAAACATATATTAGAGTATAAGTCGAGCAAGGAAACTTCCTTGCATGGCCAATACTCAGAAAGGGAAACTTCTCCTGCAGATTTATGAGCACGAGTCATGTAGGAAAACTATCCCACATGGATAGCTCTCAACCAAGAAATGATTTCCACAGCAAGATCACTTTTCCTAAACTATGCCACCAAAGGCCTAGCCGAGCAAGGACTCTTACACTATAAAAGGGAGATAAGGTCGATGAACTAGAGGTACGCAATACAACCTAGTTTACAGTTTTAAGCCTCTCCTAAGCCTTATCTAACTTAAGCATCGGAGTGTCATCGACCACCACACGGTGGTCCTTGACTCACGTTTGCTACCTGTGCAGGTGTAGGTAAGCAGCGATGAAGGAGAACATGAATCGACTACATCATTTATAAACATACAAAATGAATCTTAACCGTTAACATCTTCCTCAACTCTCAATCCTAGCCCTTTTTTTATCTCCAAATCATTATGTTGATTTGTAAGATAAATAGTTCAATTGTATGAAATGGAAACATTATCGCAAATTTAGTTGTTTGTATTTTACAAAATAAATATTATTACTGATGCGTCCAAAATCCAGTCTCCAATAAGTAAAACCTAGAAAACAACTGTTAAATTGCCAAAAACCACATTTTTGGTGGCCGAAGGCACTCCGATTCTTAAGTTAGTAACTCAGTTGGATATGGAGATAAAATTGGATAGAACTCAGTTAAAATTACATACCTTTGTCGAATGTTCCTTTTACCTTTTATAATGGTCATAGTTAATTCCCCGCGTAACTTAAGCATGTGAGGCGCAACGAGAAGAAACGTTCTTTGTAACAGTCTCCTTCTTTATGAGGATACGTCCGTGGAGACATAACTTCCTCCATGTCTCTTTTTCTATGTAACGTTCCTCCCCCTTGAGGGAGAATTTTATCGGGCCTAGATTTGGGCCTATGACTATGATTTATTCTAATGGGCCAATTTGGGCTTTCTTTGAACGAATTTGCCTTTTTTGTCTTTATACATCAGCCTGAACTTGGGACACTTGTTCCTCGTGATGAATAATTTTTGTCACATGTACGATTGTGACGTCAGTCTAATTTGATGTATCCTCAGCTACTCCCCCTTTGGTTAGTGGATTCATTGATGTGGTTCTAATCTTGATGGTTGTTGGGCTTTTGAGTTCATCATTGTCCCGCATTTAATGTCGTTGGCAGTTTTTGATGGGTTGGCATCTGGATCTCCTGTTTGTTCGTTCATTTCTGCATGTATTTTGGGATTTCCTGTAGTTATTGTATCTCGCACGTCATCCAACAAGCAGTTTCTTCGCTGCTCGGCTCTATAAAAGGTCGTGATTGATATGTTTTTTCTTTTTTCGCCACTTTATTTTGAAATTAGGCCTTATTCGCCTTTCTTCTTCATTTTCTTTGCTCATTTGTACCTTCGTGGTGTCTGCTGGCGATTTATTAGACGGCGAGGTGTTTATAGCTTGCAAAGCCTATTTCTCGCCCAAGAAGGTTTCGCAGGCGACATTGGATAGTATATGTTCCAATTATGGCATGCCATTTGACCTCGAAATCATTCTGCCTAGGCGGAACGACAGCCCTTGTCATCCAAGGATCAGGTATATCACGCTGTACCCGTGCATGTTCTCGTTTGACCTTCGATTCCCTGCTCCAAAGTTGTTTTGGGAATATATGAACTTTTTGGGTATTCCTCTTGCTCAAATGGGTCCTAACGGTTGGATGGTTATGGTTTTACTTATGAGAGAGTCATTTTCTCCGGCATTTCCGTAACTGTTAGAATCATGCACTCTGTGGTTGGTCTGTTGGTGACCAAGAACATCTGTTTCCTCCGCTCTCCCGTCTGCTTTGGGAATCTCAACGATGACATTAGGGGTTGGTCGAAGTTATGGTTTTATGCTTATGTCAGTTCTGGTTACTTCAGATTGTGTGGTCATCAGATTGTTCAGTCATTCCGAGTTCCTGACAAACAAAAGGACCTACAATTCACTATGGAAGAGCAAATGATCAGTGGACGTTTCTTGGAGCTTCTTGTGGTTCCCTTGGACACGTTCTTTCTAGGGATATAGTGAAGCATAATGGATTATACACTATGAATGAGGCAGAACGGGCTTTGCTCACTGAATATCTAGCTGAGGAAATCGCTGCTCGTGTTGGTGCTAGTGATGCTAGCATTGATGGGAAAGTGAGCTCGGACAAACGTGTATTGATCTCGATGCTCCTGTTAGCATTGGTGTTGCTGGCCCAAGTTCTAGGAAGAGAAAAATTTTGAGGTTCGCCGGTCCATTGAAGCGACTGATGATAAGCCCTAGCCATGTTCCAAGGAAGAAACAACTTTCCACTCACGGTGTTGCTCGGGTTGCTTCTGATAAAAAGGTGGTGAGGGAGGATTGCTTGTCCCTCGAGGAGGCTGAGGAGATGACTCTGGCGATGGAGAAGAGTAAGAAGGAAATTGTTCGTCCATTGGATGATAACGAAAAGAGGCTCATATTTGCTTATGGTGCGTTCGACGTTGCTAGATAGTCTAATGATGACCTCAAGTTATTGATGATAAGATGTTTCAGTTGGCGGTAGAGCAGTCTAAGGAAGTTCTTCCCCCTCGGTCATCTTCCATTCCTGTTAATGAAACGGCGAGGTTTTCAGTTTCTTCTCCCGCATGTCTGGATCCTCCTACCCCCGTTACCACTACTACTCATTTTGTTCCCGTGGCGACCAATTCACAGTGAAAAGGAAATAATGGTTTTTTTGTCATCACTGTTGTTCCGCATGCTTTTTTCGTCATTAGAGGTGGTTATTATGTGCTTTCGGATCCTCGCATCCTTCATTCACGAATCGGTTGGAAGGAACCTAACTCAGTGGACATCCGTATCTAGTCGGATGAGAAGTTTTGTTGGTTTACCCATCTTGACGTGCAAGATGGTGCACGTAGGCTGGTTAATGAATGGCATAGGCGGGCGGTAGAAGAAGCCTTCGATGCTTGTACTGGATCCCAATACTCATCGCAACCACGATCTTGAGCAGATAATGGATGGGATGAATCACCTCACTTATGCTAGGGTGATGGGATCGGAGTACCAGACTGGTCGTTGCCAAGTGGCCGCTCTTGAAAGGAATTTGGCAGCGCTATTGTTGTTGTTTTCTCACGTCCTTCGTTAGCTTGACATACAGAAGGCGCAGTGCGCGGAGCTGGGGCTACTCTGGCCTCTTTAAAGGAAGTGGAGGTTGCACGAGATATATCTGTTGTGGAGTTTGAGACTTTGACGGCCAATTTGGACGGGGATTGTGCATGATTGGACGAGTTGGAAAAAGGTCTTTCTGTTGAGAAAGTTGGCCATGATGAGGCTCTGTGCTTCGTCGTTGAGCAGTTAGTCAGTCGTAGGGTTGCTGAAGTGTGGGTGGAGCACTTG
The DNA here is from genome assembly GCA_963556465.1 of Berberis vulgaris. Lineage (NCBI taxonomy): Eukaryota > Viridiplantae > Streptophyta > Magnoliopsida > Ranunculales > Berberidaceae > Berberis > Berberis vulgaris. Next base: position 16,836,860 of record OY747136.1, on the reverse strand, counting down.
ATAGAGTTAAGTCGGATATCTCCGTCTTGTTGATCACTGCTGAAGGGCAATTGATTTTAGCTAAGAATGAGCTCGCTGTGTCAAAAGACAAGCTAGAGATTGTGGAGGTGGAAGATTGAAAGAAAGTTGTTGATGGACGAGTTGAACGTCTTGACTATATTGAGAGGCTTGGTGTTGACTTATCCGAGTATCGTCACTTGGTTGATCAAGTATTCGAGGATAAAATGTTGAATAAGGTACCTCAGATCTCCCAACCGACCCCGTAGAGGAAGAACCATTATCTCTTCCTCCTTCCGACCAGGTTCCATCATCTGCTTTTGCCATTGAGAGAGGAACCTTGTCTTCTTTTGCCACTGTTGCTGCGGTTTCTCTTCAATCAGACGCTCTTGTCGTTTCTACTATTTGTTCTTCAAATGTTCTATCTTCTCCTTCAGATGTGACAGACTGATTTTATGAATGAGAAAATTTTCTTTTTGACAATATTGTACTGCCTTCTATTGAATTTTCGCTTCACTTGCTTTTTCTTTGAGGTCGTGATTTGTCTTGGGTCATTCGTTATGATGTGTGTGTTGTCCTCATCGAGTTATTTGTAGCAAGTATTGGCAATTTAGGCTTATCCGTAATTTTGGTTTTGCACTTGTTTGTCGACCATCAAAAGATTTTCTTTCCTTGTTTAGATCCTCAAGTGCTCACATGTCAGGGTGTTCAGAAGCATTTTGGGTGGTGTTGTGAGTGCATCGATGGCCTTTTTAGACTGGTCTGTCATGGTTGTCGAAGTAAGTCGTAATGTGTATCTCCAGTTTTTGCTTCTTGGTCCTATATTCTGATCGGCCAGTGGGTTTTTACAGCTATATTTCGACTTATATATTTGGATAGGGCTGAATAAGTTGACTCGTTCGTCTTTCCCTTGTTGATCTGATACGTTAATTGACCCGAGGTTTTTTCAGGTGTGACTTGTTCGTCCCAATTTTTACTTCGTTGGCCTGACGTATCAGTTGACTCAAAATTTGTTCGAGTAAGTTGACTTGGTCGTCTAACTTTTTCTTCGTTTGTCTGACGTGTTAGTCGACTTGAAGTTCGTTTGAGTAAGTTGACTGATTCGTCCCAACTTTTACTTCGTTCGTCTGACATGTTAGTCGACTCGAAGTTTATTTGAGTGCGTTGACTTTTTTGTCCTAACTTTTACTGCATTCGTCTGACGTGTTAGTCGACTCGAAGTTCGTTTGAGTAAGTTTTCGTCCCAACTTTTACTTTGTTCATCTGTCATGTTAGTCGACTCGAAGTTTATTTGAGTGAGTTGACTTTTCATCTTAACTTTTACTTCGTTGGTTCGACATACTAGTCGACCCGAAGTTTATTTGAATAAGTTGAATGGTTCGTCCTAACTTTTACTTCTTGGTTCGACATACTAGTCGACCCGAAGTTTATTTGAATAAGTTGACCGGTTCGTCCCAACTTTTACTTCTTGTTTCGACATACTAGTCAACTCGAAGTTTATTTGAATAAGTTGACTGGTTCGTCTCAACTTTTTTTCTTGGTTCGACATACTAGTGGGCCCGAAGTTTATTTGAATAAGTTGATTGGTTCGTCCCAACTTTTACTTCTTGGTTGATCAAAGTAGAAGTTTTGTGTCTGACTTATGCGTCCTGACGTTTTGGTATGTCGAGAGCTTTTCATTGTCCGACTTTGATGCCACAATTTCAGGCATAAGATTGGGAGTTTTGAACTCAGAATTTTATTGATAACTCCGTTTTGGGTGTTTAACAATCTATTATAGTAGTAGTCATCTCTTTCTCATAAAGTTACGCTATGGAGCCTGCATTGTATCTTTCTGACTGTTTCTCGATTTACCCTATCTTGAGTGGTCTTTGCATTTTCGTTGTAACTTTTTCCTCCAGTAGTTTTGTTGTTCGTGTATGGTTGTCGTGAGGTAGCTAATGTACTCAGAATGCTTCTTAATCGAGTTACTGGGTGTGTGCCATTGGCGGGTTGGTTGAGACGAACAGAATAGAACACAGTCCCAAATTGTCCAATCATGATCACATCAGTACCTGCTGCCAAGGGTTCGTTCGTCAATTTGTAGAATTTTTTTGTGTTATCTTTGTTATCAGTAATGTAGGAGGCGTAGTTGGCCTTGTTGTTGATAATGGTCAAGATTGTAAGTTTCTTTGGATTTTCTATTGTTTGGCCTCCATTTGAATTCCCATTTTCCTCCTCATTTCTTGTTCGAGTGGTCGTATCGTTCTATCTGGTCTTGTTTGATAACGTTGGCGCTTCTAGTTCTATATAGATAAGCTCGAGTAGAAAATGTTATTGGTGGGCTTGATTGGCCGATTTCTCCGTCTACACAGTGTAAGGTGTATATCAGCTCTCTAGTTTGTTCCTTAGATCCCGTGGTGGTTTTCGCCTTCTTCTTCCCTTTGGGTTGTTTATCCGATAACCCAACGAATTCATCGAGTCGTTCTCTTTGAACCTAGTGCTCCATTTCATTTTTCAGGTTGTAGCAGTCTTCAGTGTTATGCCCGTGATCTTTGTGGAAAGAGCAGTACTTGCTTTTGTCCCGCCCTTCGAGGTCTCCTCTTATCTTAGTGGCCAGTTGATGTCTTCCCATCTCATCATGTGTTTTAGTATTTTTGTTCGGTTGGTCTTCAAGGTCTTATATGGTTTGCACGTTTTTTTCGTCTCGCTTGTCACTCGCTCATGTAGGGCCTTGTCGAATGCGGCTTTTCGGGTTCCTGGTGGTTTGGATTCAAGCCTCCTGTTAGTCCGGAACTTTTTTGAATGGACGTTTTCCTCTCGGGGTCTGACGTCTTTCCTTCTTTCTTCCATATTTTCTCATTTATTTGAATGGGATTCCCTTTCAGATTCATTTTTTTTCTAGCAACTATCATGTCCTTGAGAATTATGTGCTTTTGAGAAATCTTCAATAGAATTGCCATGTTCTTTGGGGGTTCCAGATTCAGAGCATCGAAAAATGGCCCCCTTTTAAGCCCGACAGTGAAAGTAGTGGTGGCCGTGTCGTCACTACATTTGTCAATCATAGTTAACTCGTTAGTGAAACGAGTAACATACTCTCTTATTGTTTCCTCGGGCTTCTGTTTGATGTGGATCAAGTAATGCGGCGACCCCTTCCTCATTCGTTGGCTGCTGATGAACCTTGTGATGAAGGTGGTAGCGAGGGCCTGAAATGAGTATATCAACCTTGGGGGTAGGCTATTGAACTAGTTCATTGCTATGGAGGTGAGACTAGTTGGAAACATTTTGCATAAGATGAATTTTGTGCTCTCCTTCAGCAACATCATGTGGTGAAAGTGTCGCAAATGGTCTGTTAGGTCAGTGGTGCCATCATACGCTTCAAACTTTGGCGGGGTAAACTTCTTTGGCATGCGAGTCACGCTGAGTGCATCGAATAATTATGGTCTTGCTAGTTCGTACAATATATTAGGGTCCGTGACTCTGATCCTGAATGGGATTTCAGCAGGGATCTCGCCACTCTATGGGGTCCCCTTTTTAAGCGATTTATTGCTTTTGAAATTCCGCAGGAACTTCGTTGATCGGGTTTTGCTGGGGTGGTGCTTGGGCGAGGTTGGTAGAATGAACACGCTCTTGGGTGAGCTTTTCCACCACTTTGATCATATGCTCCATCTAGACCATGAGTAAATCTACATGAGGATCCGTGATGGCACCTCTAGATGTATGGGATGTTTGAGCTACCTTGTGTTGTGGCATTCTGTTGTCAGGCATGGTCGTCTTGACGTTCGCCGCTGGATCTGTGTCGCGCGCTATTGATAGCGCAGTTTCCCCGGTAGAAGGATTGTCTTGATTGTTGTTGGGTTGAGAGTTTGTAGAATGTGCCATTTTGTTCTGATCAGAACTAAGAAAATTTTATTGCTATGGATTTTCTTCTTGAAAGGAAAACTTTTCGTTTCCCACAGACGGCGCCAAACTGATGCGTCCAAAATCCAGTCTCTAATAAGTAAAAACCTGCAAAACAACTGTTAGATTGCCAAAGACTATCTTTTTGGTGACCGAAGGCACTCCGATGCTTAAGTCAATAACTCAGTTGGAGATGGAGATAAAACTGGACAAAACTCAGTTAAAATTGCATACATTTGTTGAATGTTCCTTTTACCTTTTATAATGGTCGTAGTTAATTCCCCACGCTTAAGCATGTGAGGCACAACAAGAGGAGACGTTCTTTGTAACAGTCTCCTCCTTTATGAGGATATGTCCCCGGAGGCGTAACTCCCTCCACGACTCTTTTTCTATGTATCGTTCCTCCCCCTTGAGCGAGAAATTTATCAGGCTAGGATTTGGGCCTCTGACTATGATTTATTCTAATGGGCCAAGTTTGGGCTCTCTTTGACCAGATTTGCCATTTTTGGGCTTTATACATCGGCTTGGACTTGGGATATTTGTTCTTTGTGATGAATAATTTTCGTCACATGTAAGGCTGTGATATCGATTTAATTTGATGTATCATCAATTACATTTCAAAAAATTCAAAGTTTTTTAATGTGTTTTGCATGTTTTTATTGTAAAAAATAAAAATAAAAATTTATGATAGTACAATACTTATATTACTTAGACAAAACAATACAACAAATCTCCCTCCTTGTACGAACTTCTTAAAGACGAGACTTGAAAGTTTGTTTAGCTACATTCATTACATATTTGGCAACATGAGAAGAGTAATTGCAACTCCAAATTCCTCGACATAGTTATGCAAAACATGAGAAAGTTGAACGTCTCTTCTTCTATACAAAACATAGTTAACTTGCCGCTTTTTTTTTTTTAACACTTTTGCTATTTTGTATTACACTTTTAGCATTATGAGGTGCTTAGATAAAAGCGCTAGGCTAAGAAAAAGATTTGACATAATTGTTTTAAAGAAGAAAACAAGAAAATACTTTGGCTCATCAAATAAGAACAAGAACAGATGGATTGAAGAAACGAGCCACAAACAACTACAAAATCTTGTTTCGTGCCTATAAAAGTAACAACCACACATTGTTGGATCCAAATGATCATGAATGGGGTGAAACTACTTGAGTTCTAATTCAAAGCATAGGTGAGATCGGTAAAAGCAAGAATGAAACAAATATTAGTCACTTAGAGAGTGTTCCTTTACCTCCCCCACCCCATATTAGATATGTTTTCCTTCCTTGGAGTAGTGTTTTAGGGGGTGTTTTGAGTTAGACATCTAATATCTTATTAAGAAAAACCTCTAAGTAGAGGTAAATGTCTTTTTTTTTTTTTTTTTTAATTAAACCTCCAGTGTGGAGGGGCACCTCTGGAATGCCAGACCTTTATTACTGATAAAAAAAATTGATTTACAATCAATACGGGAGTACATGATGACTTTACCCGTGATATAACTAAAACAAAAAATTGGGCCGCATCCGAAAACCAAACTGCATAAAGCCAACATATCACCAATGCTGGCAATGAAAGATTCTGACTCTATGATCCACAACCATATTTTTTATCCTCCTCCTTGTGGCCTTATTGCCAAACCCACGTGCATTCCAAAACATAAAATTTTCCATCATCTTAAGCGCGGGAGGAAGATTTTCCCCTCTTAGTCTTACGACGCTTGCCCGGAAGGACCGTCGGATTGACTTTGTTCTGTAGATCCTTATCGGAATGCGCCCCCAAATTTATATCATTAATAGCATGTGATTCCGGCCCCAACTCCGATTCCGACGCCGCCTCGTCACCATCATCTGTGGCGCTATCCAGGGTATTAGAGGTCCTAGATTGTTTCTTTAGTCGCAAAACACGGTTCTCCTCAAACAGCTGGATGGCGACTTCAAACAAGCGCTCATCCTCGTCGTTCCTGGCTGCCGCGGGCACTGAAAAATTACCAGTTACCGCGGATTGAGCGCGCTTGGCCATAACCTCTGTCAAACGTTCCATCACTGTCGGCTTTACCGTGGCAGCCTCTACTTCCTGTAACATTTCACTCGATTTTGTTTGCGTCATTAAAGAATCACCAACGGCGAGCAAGACGCGTGCTGTCTGAGGTAGCACGTCCCCTGGGTTGGGGCCGTGGAGAGACTGGGGTCGTGGACTGGGAGGCCGTGCTCGGACGTGGGCTGAGGTCTGACTGCTGTCCTGCTGGAGTGAGGACGTGATCAGGCTGGACCCGAGGAGTGCCCAGAGCCGTGGTTCGGCTGAGACCGTGATCTGACGTGGGGCTTTGACTAGTGGTGAGCGCATTCTGTGTTGGGCCGTGAGCTGGTTGGGGCGAAGCCACTCCTAATTCCCCTACTAATGCAGCTCGTGTCTCTGATCCAGGATGTCCCAATTGAGCATCCCCAAAGTCATCGTGCGACCTTGCCACAATGTGATGTTCCGGGCAGATATTGTCATTTAGCATGTTGTCGGAAAGACCACTTTTGGCCCCCGAGATTATGTCATCTGTTGGCTGTGTCGGCTGTTCTTGAATTTCAATAGCATTTGTAATCTCCGAAGTTGTATATCCCGCCTCTAGGAGGCATTCTTCCGTAGTTTCTGTAACCTGCTCAGCACTAACATGAACCATGTTCTCACTCTCCTCTGCATCAATGTTTGCAGTGAGCGACTCAAATTTGTTTGACAAAGCCACCTTACCCGGATCCATGGCCACCGGCCTCTTCTCCCCACCTTCCTCATTTATCTCCTCCCCCTGACTATTCGTTAAGCTACTCGGACCTGCTGCAGGATTGAGAGGCTTAGCTGTTTTGATAACGGGGACATATTGTTGCTTGACAGTGTTGGGTTCAACCTTTGGCTTGGTCAACTTCTCATTACCAAGATCCGAGGCATTCTCTCTGCCCTTAAGACCCAATTTTTTCCTACAAAACTCTTCTTGGTGCCCTATCAGAGAACAAAAATCACAGTATTTGAAACCAGGGTATTTTATCTTCTGCCAAAAACCCCTATTGTTGGCCCTGTCAATCCAAACTCGGGTTGGTAATTTCTCCGCCAAAGTCATCTCCACGCAAACACGGGCAAAGCCTGGGCGTGACAGACAACGAGTATGATCATCCATCCGCAAAAACCCACCAAAAGAGTTCACAATTGCTTTTAAAATAGGGGGATGAAATAAATGTAAAGGTAAATTAGGCAACTCTACCCATAACGGCACCGAGATCGGGTCCTCCTTCAAACTGAAACCATCATGCCATCGAAAAGCTTTGAACCGAACTCCACGAATCAAAAAGGAGTCTCTCGACAGTACTTTCTTTGCTTCCTCCTCAGATTGAAGGCGGACTAACACGTGCCGTTGATTTAGTAAACCGAGTGAGAAATCGCCTAAAATGCCCCAAGTTCTGTGAATCGAATCTCGAATATCTGCCAAAGTTGGTCGGTAACTGGAGAATTTTAGGACAATCACGTGTTTTTCCATGAAAGCTTCTCCACGGACTTCATCCGTGGCCGTGATTCCGATTGCTGGGGCCCCCTCTTTGCGGAAACGGGTTCCTTCGACCGGAGTCTCCGCAGCGTCTAACACCAAAAATTTTCCCAAAATCTGAGCGAAAGAGGGCTTAGAATCCCCATGACCCGATCCCGTGGGGGGAGGGGTGGAAGGTGGGGCCGTGCCCATCACATCCAGATCGGATGGCTGCTGTCCAGATCGGATGGCTGTCCTGTCGCGGCGGCGGCCGGTCGATCTCCAGGCAGATCTCGCGGCCTTGAAGCCGATCGATCTCGCGGCCTTGAAGCCGATCGCTCTCGCGGCCTTGAAGCGTCCAAGCGGCGGCCTTGAAACGTCCAAGCGGCGGTCGGATCTAGCGGCCTGGATTGGTGGCGGGCTCAGTCGCAAATCGCTTCGTTGCGCAAGCCGTTACAGGCCAGTTGGTCTCGCGAAGCGACCTCCAAGCGGCTGCCGGTCCTAGCGGTCGGGATGGCGGCGGCTGTTGGTTCCTAACCCTTGCAGAGCCCCTCGCGGCGGCCGGAATGGTGGCGGGTTGGTTCCCAGCCCTAGTAGAGCCCCTCGCGGCGGCTGTTGGTGTCGGCTGTTCCTCTATTCTAGTTCATTTCACCAATCGAGTTAGCATTCTCCGAGGTAAATGTCTTATTCAAACTTTTGCTAGCCTTTAATGGTATGCAAAGGCAATTTTTAACTAGAGTCAGTTGCCAAACGTATCAAATGTTGGTCGGACTTACTTACATGTAGGAACATTTTGGCTTATATAGATGAACTAATAAAAATAAATAAATAATAATATTTAAAATGACTTATCAAATCTGAAATCGGTTGTGTGATTAAAACATAGGCTTGAGGTGTGTGACTGCTTTAAATTTTAAAAGAAAAATCAAATCATTGTATGTTTACATTCAATTTTTTATAATTGCAGGCACCATCGTTTTCAAAATCACAATCAAATTCATCAATTTTTCCCAATTCTTTGCAATCCATCGGTAACTGGAGATCCTCTTTAACAGATTAGACGAGTGATTTTTGTTGAAGATATATTGCTTTGTTTAGCTATAACAGGAGTATAAAATAATTTAAATGTTTTTCAAGCCATCCATGTCCAATTAGAAAAAAAAAATGTCATAAAGAATTAAATTGCCTCATGATTCATCGGAACCATCATGTTGCCATACTAATTAGCTTTTATCCCATTTTCACGTGTAACATCAGATGAAGGAAATGAAAGGAACAAAAAGATATTAAAATTAAAACATAGAAGATTGAAGCAAAGACATGGAGATGATCAAATAATGAGAAGAACTTTGAAAGCTGAAAGAAAGCGATTGGCTTCAATTTGATTTATAGAAGTTCACAATTTTTTTACACGCACAAATTTATCATAAAATTGAAACTTGGAGGTACATGGAATATATTATATATTCCCCTTTTATTTTTCAGTTTTTGTTGCTTGGATTACAGAAAAAGCATGGTTGAAACTTGAAACTCCATTTTTTAATTGGATTTGGAAAGCCACAAAAAAATAATAATAAATAAAACTGAAGGACCTCCAATTAGATCATATCTTGCCTGACCCATAAGGTATAAACCATGAGAAATCCGATAAAAAAAATGTTATTTTCATTTCAAATAAATAAATCACCAAGTTGTTTTTAACAATTGATAAGTTATCTTACCACGAGGAGATACACTCCACAGATTAAAACCACATTCTACTTTGTTTGCACCCCATAGTTCCATTAAATTGCAATTAATCACCCTTTAATTGTATTTAGTGAATGGTCAGACATAATCCATCCATGGTAGCTAAAGGATGTAATAGACTAATGCTAATTTACTTGCGAGGAGAATGGTGGAGGCATGCCCCTTAGGCCCGCAAATCAGATTAGACGAACATATTTGTTTCTCACCACTCAAACTGGAATATAGTGACAGTGTATTTACTAAACCATTACAAGGTAAATAATCGGTTTTGGATAGTGGCGCACCAAAGTTGTGCCTAATCATATCGTCCTCAGCATACAACTGATCCTTTGTACAAGAGGAGAGAAGATGCCGGGAGCTTAAGTTGGAGAATAAAAGGTTATAAACACACTACAAAAAAGAAGCAAAAAAACAAAAAAAAAAAAAAACAACGGAGGATTGGCCTGGGATGCCGAAGGAGACTGTCAGACCATGTAAAGCATATCTTTTGAAAGGGTAAAAAAAAAAAAAGACTAGTCAATAAAGCAAGACAGGCACCAAAAAAAAGAGATTAGAAAAGTAAGAATCCTCGCAATATTATAGAATATGCTCTAGAGTACCAATTCTTGAAGCTATGACTGCAGTCTTAAGGTTTTCTCTTTCAGAAAAGAGTCAATGAGTAAAGGCAACGTAATCAAAGCAGCTCAACTGAGCCAAGCCGACATCCATTAATCACAATGTCCAAAGTTTTGCTTGAACCATGAGGTCTCAGCTGAATTGCAACATATCAAGTTTATGAAGCACTGCTTAATTAAGCTCTCCCATTTCCTTTATGGAATTGTGCAGATGAAGGTGAAGCATTATACTTTGAAGCTATGCCCAAGATGTTCAGATCCTTCATCCGCTGTAGTTCTTTACCTGCAATTGGAGGACGGGTGTGGATGATATTAGCCTAGAAGCGCAATCCATGCAATTCAAGATTTTACCATGTGTGATGCAGGAAGCATATTCAAGACTCTACCAACAAGCAAAAGTCGAAACACTGTATGCATGTAACTGAGTGCTTGCATGTACAACAATCATGGTTCATGCTAAAAGATTGCAATCTTACAACTAGTACGTACTTACCATCTTTTATAGAGGTTTTGGTTTCTTTTGATTTTAGTTTCTTCAGACCTCAGAACTAAACTGAATTTTATTACAAGGGAATACATATAGTGCGTTACAAAGGGGTTCATCACAAGAATAATGAATGAATCTTACATGTGAACCATGAATGTCAATACGAGAGAGCAAATGATTTTAGAATCTTAAATGGCATATGATTCATTGTAGTCTTATAGTTCATGATTTAAAATTTGTTTGGATATGGAAAAAAAAAAGTGTAGGAAAAGGAAGCACAAACAACACTGACTTTCTTCATGTGCAAGGCGGCCTGCTTTTTCCTCCAGTTCAGCAGCAATTCTACTAAGGGTGGCTGACGATGAAGCTTGAAGCACTGAAAAATAATAACAAGAAGGAAGGTTAGCAGTTCGCAAATTGACATGACCTGTGTAATTGTTGTCTTAAGAAAAGTACATTATAATTCAGAGAAACCTACTGTTTACATATGCATCATTGTCATAGCTACTCAAGCGTTCCTGCAAACTGAGGCACCACTCTTTGAAATGTTGATCATTTGTCTTTGGAGTAACAGGGGAATCTGTTTCCAGATCATCAGCAGGTTGATTCAGATCAAATAAATCTTTGGATTTGACAGGCTTCTCAAGAGAATGGGCAACTGAAGGTCCTCCAGATGAGGTGTTTACAAAAGATGCTTGAAAGGGTGAAAATGCTGACAACTGAACTACAGTTGGAGTCTCCGACTGGACTTGTTGCTGGGGTACCTCTTGTTTCCCCTGGAAAAATTGCTTCAGTTTTGGGCAGTCGCCATCCGTAATAGGCCTGCTATATGCTACCACTCCTAATGCTGCCTCCTTTGACGCAGAGGGTTGTTTCAAACCAAAACTGGGCACACAACTCTCAGCGTTGGCCGAGCCATGCTCGTTCAATTGGAAGTCAATCATTCTTCTTGCCATCAATACTCACCGCCTTGCAGCAAATCTCGAAGCTAGAGTGAAAATACAGATGTCCAAAGCAAGAGTTAGTATCCAGTCAGCAGCGAAGGCAATCCAAGTGACACATTCGACAAGACCAAAGTGAGTACCTTCAGAATTTTCCTCAATTCACATAAAGTTGTGACAGTATATACAATACCATATAAAAAGTATCCTTTTGCTTGCTGCAGGGATGTAAATTACATGAAAACTATGAGATAACAATTACTTCATACATATCATCCAATTAGTCCAGATCATCTACACCTGGGTATAAGATTTTTACTCTATACCCTAAGAAAAGAATATGCTACAACGGTGTTTAAGGGTTTAATTTGGTAATGCATACAATACATGGGCGAGGCTGCAATTAATTTCTTTAGGGTGTAAATGTTTAAAACTCAAAAACTAGAAGTAGGTGATCTCCATTCATCATCCAATAACCCGGGTCTTACAAGGAAGACCAATTGTTAGTGAAACGGATACTTCGTGCATAATTTCAAAAACACTTCATGATTCAAATGATTATAAAAGCAAGCCAAACTAGCCACTTTAGGTTGATCATGCAGTGTGAACTATATAATTACCAGATATCAGAATATGATAAACACAATCAAAGCAATAGTTGGAGTTTTCACACGAGAAATACAGGCTAGATGCATGTGCAGTGGAAAAGACATAATTACTAGATTGTGAAACATCTTATTTATTGTAAACCTGGTTTTCCAAAGCTAAGGCAGGGGAGATGTTTCGCAAAAAAGTTCTAGTCTTGCTGTGTACTCAAGCACAAACTTCCTAAATAGATACTCGACAAATAGATAAACAAAAGTAGAAATGTTACAATGAAAGAAAATTGGATCCAAGCCGCCTTTTGTGGACTCTATGGAAATCTAGGATACAAACCAGTGGGGGTCAAATGGGATAGATTGAAAACAGTTGCAAGATATCACAAGGTTCTTTTTAGCTATAAGCTAGGAAACACCTCCGTTGGCACAATACTAATCGGATATATGTCATGGGGTTAGTATGTCTCGGACACTTCTGGACACAGCTTGAAAAAACCAGGATACTTATCACTCAGGCACTTCTTAACTGGGTGACAGAGACACACATCAAAAGACCAGTGTACCCGTATCAGACGCGTTCATGTCAGACATGACACCGATAGTTGTGTGAAACATTGTCTTTTTGCAATTTGAGATATATAGCCTACATAAACAATAAAACATCGAGATTATAGCTCAGTATTTTATTGTTATTCATCGTTGTTGTTTAAATTTTTTTACTGAAACATATTTAGAGAATCCATCCAATTTATTATGAATATAAAAATATATAATTGTTGAACGCAGTCTCGTGTGACCGAATCTACTCTTTTCAGATTCGTCACGTTCAACACGGTATTAGGCTCGTGACAGTCAACTATAAAAAAAAAGCCATCACATCCCTTTTCATGGATTTTGGTTCAAAAAGATTAATGCAAAAAGTTAGGGCATCCCCCGTTATAAGCGGCGCGTTGCACCTACGCACGGGTGTAGTGACAAATGAGCAAGGCGTGCTACAGCAGCGCCTGACTGTAGTGTTGAATAGGCAAAGATTCTCGCACCATTTTGGACGGGGGCGGGTAAAGAAGCTAGTCCAGGCTAGAGCTAGAGATAGAATGATTAGATTAGTATCTTGGAACGTAAGAACCTTGACGGGTAAGTCAATAGAACTAGTGGACGTCCAACGTAGGAGGAAGGTAAACACAGCGTGTCTCCAAGAGACAAAGTGGAATGAAAACAAGGCTAAAGATTTAGGAGGGTTCAAACTTTTCTATTCTAAACAGATAGAACTAGGAATGGGGTGAAAATAGTGATAGATAAAGTTTTAAGGATGTGGTAGCTGACGTTAGGAGATTTGGGGATAGAATCATAAGTATTAAATTAGCTTTAGAACTAGAAATACTGCATGTTATTAGTGTTAATGCGCCTCAAGTGGGTTTAGACGAGAGATTAAGAAGGGTTTCTGAGACTCTTTAGAGGAGTTAGTTCATGAAATCCCCTCTTCCGATAGGTTTTCCTATGTGGGAATTTGAATGACCATGTCGGTAAGGATAAAATTGGGTATGAGAGGGTTCATAGAGGTCAAGGCTCTGGGGATCGAAATACTATGGGGATTTCTATTCTAGATTTTGCTTTAGCTAAGGATTTTGGGATCGCCAATATTTTTTATAAGAAGAGGGAAGACCACTTAGTCACCTTTGCGAATGGGCGCAATAGAAGTCAAATTGATTATTTTCTTGTTAGAAGACACAATATAGGTAGGTGTAAAAGTTGTAAAATTATACCAGGGGAGTGTCTCACAAACTAACGTAGGTTGTTAGTCCTTGATTTTTGTCTTAAGAATAGGGGTCGTATTGCTAAAGGACAGGTTAGATCGATAATTTAGTGGACCTTACTGGGAGATGTGTACCAGAAATTTAGAAAAAAAAATTTTGATGGCTTATAGAGGGTTGGGAGAATTTAGAACAAAAGGATAGGATTAGTAGTGCAAATCTTTTTGAGCATTTGGCGAACCGAATAACAAGAGGGGCCAATGAAGAGTTACGACAGACCAAAGGAGGAGGTAGATATGATAAAAAGACGTGGTGGTGGAATACTGATGTGCAACAAGCCATTACAGAAAAGAAAAGATGTTTTAAGGATTGGCAAGGAGATGGATGCCTAGAGTCTTATAAGCTCTATAAGCAAGCTCAGAGGTTGAATAGTAAAGTAGTAAGGGAAGCTAAAAAGAGCATATGATGATCTGTATAATAGGCTAGGTACAAAGGAATGAGAAAATGATATCTTCAAGATAACTAAAGCGAGAGAACGAAAAACTAGGGATTTGAGTCATGTTAAGTGTGTTAAGCTTGAAGATGGAAGAGTTTTAATGCATGATAAAACTATTTTAGATAGATGGAGGGATTACTTTTGGAACTTTCTTAATGGGACACATGTAGAGGAGTTAAACTTAGAGGAATATGCTTCACAGGAAGGGAGTGTACCATCGCAGAGTTAGGGCTAATGAAGTAAAAGAAACTTTGAAAATAACGAAGACAGGGGAAAGCAGTTGGACTGGATGATATACCAATTGAAGCGTGAAAATGTCTGAAGTTGGGATTCAATGGCTAACTAAGCTCTTTAATATGATTTTGGAAACTAGAAAAATGCCAGATTCGTGGAGAAACAACATTGTGGTACCAATTTATAAGAACAATGGGGATATTCATAACTGCTCGAACTATAGGGAGATAAAGTTTATGAGTCATATAATGAAACTTTGAAAAATGGTCATAAGCGAAAACTTGGGAGTTTAACCATATTTCGGAGAATCAATTTGGATTTATGCCGGGTAGGTCTACTAAGGAGGTCATCTTCTTGCTTAAGAAAATTATAGAAATATATCGAGAAGAACGTAAGAATTTGCATATGGTTTTTATTGATTTTGAGAAAACCTACGATAGAGTCCCCAGGGAGTTAATTTGGTGGGTGCTTAGAAAGGAAAAAATGTCGATATCATCAAGGATATGTATGAAGGGGTTGTAACAAGTGTTCGCTCGGTAGGTGGGATGTCCAGGAAATTCCCAGTATCAGTAGGACTACATCAAGGGTCAACAGTAAGTCCATACCTCTTTGCTTTGTTCATGGATGAGTTGACGAGACATCTTCAAGAAGATATACCTTGGTGCATGTTGTTTGCAGATGATATTGTCTTAATTGATGAGACTAGTGAAGGTTTAGGTTGAAAATTAGTTAAAGGGCAGAATACATTAAAGGGTAAGGGTTTTATAAATAGCCCTTCGAAGATTGAATATCTAGTATACAACTTTAGTTGTGAATCAAGATGGAGGAGTAATTCAATTGAGATTGAAGGCCTTAATGTTTCAGAGTGTGAGGCTTTCGAAATCTAGGATCTATAATTCAAAATAATGAGGCTATTGGAGAAGATGTAGACCATAGGATTAAAGCTGGTTGGACGAAATGAAAAATGATGTTAGGAGTATTATGCGATAGAAGGATATCTGCAAGGTCAAAAGAGAAATGCTATAAGACAATTGTTCGACTAGCCAAGCTCTATAGTTTAGAATGTTGGGCTACTACGGGACATGTGCATAGGATAGGATGATAATAGCAGCAATGCGTATGTTAAGATGGATGTGTGATAAAACCCGTAAGGATAAAATTGGGAATGAAAGAATTAGGAGATACCTAGGTATAGCGTCCATAGAGGATAAAATTATAGAAAGGTGTTTAACGTGGTTTAGTCACGTGTGGAGGAGACCAAGCACGATGCCAATTAGAAAATGTCTAGATTGACAACTTAGTGGAGGGTGTAAATGGAGAGGACGGCCATTGAAAACTTGGATGAAGGTGGTGAAGGAAGACATCCTTGAGCTTGGATTAGGTGAGGATATGTGGGAAGACCGCATTGCTTGGAGAATCAAAATACATATAGCCGACCCTGAGAGTATCGGGAATGGGCTTTGATGATGATGACTATTGATTGAAATACTATACAAAAGAATGAGGCTTATGAATTTAAAGTTATGAGTTATATATTATAACTTGTGGAATACTGAGTTATGAGTTGTATATACATAAAGGTCAGGCATGTCAACCAGCCCTAGTTTTTTTTTTTTTTTTTTTTTTTTTTAATTTATTATATTTTCATATCCGTGTAGTGTCCGACATGACACCATGCCGTGTCCATGCAACATGTTGTAAGAAGAATGACAGTGGTAATTCTCGCTGAACTTTCCTTAACACTTTCAACCTGTCCAGAGGCAGTGTTTCAAGCGAGCTTCTTTCCCTAAAACAGTGGGGTATATCTCCCTTGCTAAAAGCTAGATTTTGATATATTATCGCATGGCTATAGTGTCAAATAAGCTACAAGGCAGAATTCACAGTTTTTATGGATGACTTGGTAAAAGAGATGGTGGTAGTCAACACTGATGTCAAGATAAACTGTGGGAGTCCAATGTAAAATTGGTTCTTAAAACCAAGCTGAAGAAGATGACAGCAATTACATTGTTGGTCTTCCTGTTGTCATTTGAATAGCTTCAAAGTGCAAGAAAGGTTGAAGTTGCACTTCAGATCAACATTTGACTCAAGGCCAAATTCCTGGTAAGTGGCAAGGACAGTGTAAAAAGAGGGAAGATGATGCATGGAACAAATGGATTTTGAAAAAAGAAAAGCAGAAAGGAAGGTGTTAAAGATATAACTTAACTTCAAGATTCATATTGCAAAAGTAGCTTGAATTTCTAATCTCACACATTCACATAATTTAGGGTGGATGTATGAGATAAGAATGGGTCTAAACATTGATATCCAAAGAGTGAAATGGTGGCATGGAACAGAAACCTAGTCAAAGAAATAGTCATGTTTGATAGAATGGAAGAATTGACGTCTCAGGACAAAATGGTTCTAAGTAGGGCTGCGCAAAAAACTGAGTGAACCAACTGAACCGAACCAATTTTTTTGATCTTTAATAAACACTCGGTTCAGTTCGGTTAGCCATTTTTCAAACTGATGTTATTTGGTTTCGGTTAATATGTTTTCAAAACCTATAAAAGCTGAATTGACTGATCAAGGTATGAAATTTTCTTTTTTATATAACTTTTGATTCATTATTTAATGCGCATGTAGATTGTTACATAACAGTTGAGGATGAAAACAACAATTGAGGATGAAGAAGAATCTTATAAGGGGGTTTTGAGGACAGTGAGTTCAATAGAAGATGATCTGGAAGGGTTGTTTGGATCTGGGATTTGGTTTCAATTATGAAGAAATCCATGAACCTTGCAACCTAGGGTTCAACTTTGTAGAAGATTTTGTTGTGGGTTTGTCATGAGGCTATTTTGTTTTACTTCTGTTTCATAGGATCCACTGATATTTATGAAATCTAGGAAGTCATGGCTTATGTATTTCTCGGATGTAAAAGTATAACTGAATAATCGACAAACTGAGCCTACCCGAATTAAAACTGAGATTATTGGTTTTTAAAGTGGGCAGTTCGGTAAATAAAAAGTGAAAACCAAAGATGCCAGTTTGGTTGACAGCTTCTCATTGAAACCGAGCCGAACAGTTCCACGTTCACCCCTAGTTGTAAGGAGGAAGACTTCTAAGGAGTAGAGATATCCGTTGGGTGGGATGAATGAGATGGAAGGAAATATCAAGCCACCAAGTATGGCAGCAATAACTTCTGTCATGTTTATGCTAGTTTTACAAGGAGAAACAATGGCCTGTCCAAACTCAAGTGCCAGGGAGTTTCCTAGAAGCTGGGAAAAGACTAAAGGTCACAATGAGGGAATTACCAAAGGCCTCAAGGATAGTTAAATGTAGGGAGATCATCATTCGATGGAATTCAATGGATAATTAGAGAAAGGGCAGGAAATATGACGATCCCAAGTGGCTGTGGAAGGGAGATAAATTTTGTAGCGTTGTTCAAGCCAAACTAGTTGATGATTTATTTTAGGTAGAACACAATCATGTCAAGGCATTTCGGCATCTTTATTGCTTACATTCCTATCTTCGTACATAGAGCTCCTATCAAAGTCTCAACATGGTATCATTTTAGCAAGCCCTAGGAAGACTGGTCAATGAACAAAGACATTCACCTCATCTCCAATTTCATGTCAAGAGTTCTCTAATAGTTGCCCCCCACAATTCATGCATGATACTTCATATTAATGACATGGATTAAATGATAAACCTCAAACTTCTTAATACATTTGAATGCGTCTCAGGGAGATAGGTAATGCGTGGCATCTTGCGCATTGTTCGTTTCCAGTAAACAGAACAAACAGAAATAAGGGTGACAGAGTAAAAAGGAAGAAGCGAATAAGGGGTGAGAAAGTGACAGATAATCGTTTTGGTGTGAACCGTCATATAAACAACCCCTTCTAAAAGTATAAAACTAAAATGATCTCAAAAGACGAAGTTGAGAAACTAGTTATTAACTACCTAAAAACGATCAGGTATCCAACATGAATATGAGGTGTTGGATAGTTCAGCCAAAAAAAAACACAATATGCGAAAAGACGTGCACCTGTAAGTTTTAGTGTTATTCATTTTTTTCAGTAATAAGTTTTGTACAGGGTTGGGTACATTCCAATTCGGCACCAACCCCATACTGGTACCGCTTCCACAATTTAACTTCGGTACGGTTTGGTTCAGGTGGAATTTTGAATTTGGTACCGTATCATACCAATCTAGATCGGTACGAGACGGTTCCAATTCAAGCCATCCCAATTCCTGAAAAAAAAAATTGGGGTAGCAATGGGAAGGTCTTGGTTCCAAAATTAACAAGGGGATCTGAGGACTGAATAGAGGAGTGAGCAGAGGGAGGCAAATGAGGAATTTGAATCTTGAGGTTCGATCCAAATAGAACCATCGGCTATTAGGTTTTGAAAGCTTGTTATTGAATGTTCATCTTTGAGAAGAACATTGGCAACCACCTCAACTTTCTTCTTCTATGGTTGGTGGGGTTTCTCCACACTAGGTTTTGGAGACAACTTTGAAGGAAAACCCCAATTTTGGTATTGGGTTGGCAATGCAAAGAAGGGATTGTTGTCAAGAATGGATGTTGGGCTCATTGGGATTCCGTCATCTCGACAAAACTCTTTAGTGCAAACCCAGATAATAACCTTGGAGAACTAAAGGAGGATAAAATGGGTTTGAATTGCTCATCTTTTTCTCAGCCCCATTGTCAGCTATGAGTGCTTATTTAATAAAAAAAAATTAGTTATTTACAGATCGGTTCGGTCTAGTACTTTTGGTATGTCAAAACTTTGAGATAACAAAAATAATGATAAAAAATTTCATACTTAGAAAATTAATAGAATATACAATCATGGTTATGAAAAAACAATATATTTACATTTTGATTAAAAAAAAGTAGGGAAGTAGGAAGAACAATTAACAGATTTTGAGAAAATCTAGAAATTACCCCACTCGGAGCAAGACATCAAGACATAACTTTTACTTTAAGTCTGTTATGATCTTTTTGTTCAAATAAAAATTAAGGTGAAACAGGGCTAGGAACAACGAATCTCTTTATCAAAAAGATGATCTATTTTGCAAGTGCCTTATAACGGGTAGTTCCTACAAAGGATTGAACTACGTATACAATACCTGAATTATCAATGTAGATGCTACATAGTTGGTTCTCATCCTTCAGAGACTACGAGTGTAATAGAAGCATCAGTCTACTGATTCCGGTTCAATACCAGAACCAACCCAACAAAAACTAATGGTTGGGCTTGGGACCGGGACAATATGGCACGATTCCGGTTTGGTCAGTATTTCGAAGAAAAAAAAATGCCCACCCCTAGTTTTGTAGGTCAAATGTTACACATGTATTACTAACTTTTTAGAGATATGTCAAAAAAATTGATAATCTAAGCATACAGTGTCCCATGGCAGCATCCATGTGTGTCTATTGAATTTGAAAACACGTGTAAACACTTTTATTTTTATATATAGAGTAGCCTTGGCTGTAAATAATTTTTTAGGCTATCTTTATTCATACTTCTGGCATGTACTGAGGAATAGGAATTAGTTGCTAAAGCTGTTAGAATTTAGAAGTAAGTTTAAAAGAATTATGCTCTGTCGGAAACAAGCCAAACTGAGTTATGCTAACTCAGAGCAACACTTCAATGCAAAGTGCTTCCACTATGTGCTTTCTAAAGAGCAGACAAAAGAACAAACAAAAGGTTGAAGTAGCTCAGAATATAAGATTGTTTCACAACGCATCTTCTGTGCCAAGGCAATACATCATTTGGCAAACAACAAGTTCCTAAAAGTTATAATTGACACAAAGCAGAAAACCGTACGCCAAGAAAACAATTCCACTCTGAATGAGGCAGTCAATTTATCCATTCTCATTTCTTCCAAGTCATTTACAGGGGGAGAGTAAGAGTGTTTTTGGAAGTGGGATGCAGAGGATGCTCTCTGTTTCACCCTTTGACCCTCCCTTCTCTTGTAATATTATGTTCCGTGATTTCCTTACAAAGGTGATTTTGTTGAAGGACTTCCCTCCTAAAGTCAATTTTATCATGTGGAACTTGGGGTGGGGTTGGCTTGAAACGCAGGATAAATTGATAAAGAATGGATGTGGGATTTGTGAGGGAGGAGGATCAAGAGATCAGCTTCTCATTTGGTCCATTTCGATCTTGAAGTGTGGTATCTTTTGTTCACCTTTTGTGGGTTTCTTGGATTATGCCTAGATCTTGCTTGGGGTTTTTTAGCTCATGGAAATGATTCAAAGATAAGGCAAAGGGGTTGAGGAAGCTCTCACCTATGCAATATGTCGGCTTATTTGGAATGCTAGAAACGCCAAAATCTTCAATGAAAGAAAATACTGTTAATTTTTGAATTCTCGGGGTGGATATAATTGATTATGTGTAGAACCAGACTTCCATTGTGCCTAATTGCAAAGAGGATGCTTTTAAAGATCTTTTTTTTCATGAAGTGGGAGAATTATGGGACTCTCTAATGACTCTTTAGAGATCCTTTGCATAGATGTATTTTTGGTATTTGAATAAATTCTTATCCTTTCTCAAAAACCTTATATGAACTTAAGAGTGATGTTTTAAACAAAAGAAAACCCACATTTAACCAAATGCACATTTCAGATCTAACTAAACCAAAACAACAATAACAAAGAAGATAAAATCTGAAAAATAGTGAACTAACCGGAAAAAAAAAAAAAACTCCAGGTACCCTTCTCATCATATAACCATCTCAATACCGAAGAGAATTATAGTCAAGGACTCGTCTCTAATAACTAGCCTCTTCTTGTTTCAACCCTAGAGCCACAACCCTAAATTCAATTATAGTAAAAATCATGAGACGTCCCAGAGATATGTAATCATAAAGAGCTAATTAAATTAAAGAACCCTACTTATATCTCACGAACAAGAAATTTATGATTGGACCATCGGGAGCATCATCAATCATAGAAGATAGAGAAAAAAATAAAAGGGGAACCAGAACTCTTCGGAAAATTACCTGGTTGAATCGCCAATGAGAGTGAAGTCTGTGTGTCAGAGAGAGAGAGAGAGATAGTAAGTTATAAATAAAATAAAAGGGAACATTTTTAATCAAATTTGCGAATCGTGATACTTTTACTTGAGTGTTTTGAAAAAAAATGGAAACTCCTTAAATTTTAAGACATTCAACCCTCAAATAAATGACTTTACACCAAATTATTACACGTGGTATAGCTAAACAATATTCCTGGAAAAATTAAAGTTAAACTTTTAATAAATTTGCATTCATGCTTAGATTTAAGTAGATGTTATTTTATGCATTCCAGCCTTTTCACATAAATGGATGAGTGTTACTTCCAAAACTAAACCACTAAAACCGAAAATACAAACACGCACGCACATATATAAACATCAATACAATCACTATTCAGAATACGTACAAGCATCAATTCCTGCATTCTCTATTCTCAGCTTGTGATCATTTTGACGTTAGATCTCCTCAAGGATAAGATTATCATAAGACTACTGGAACATGATGTACTGGATGTTGTTAATTACTAATAGCTCAAATGTTGCTTCTATGTTTTATTATTCACACTAATAGTCCAGTTGTGTGCTCATATTAAGGTTTGAACTCGTATGAACAATTGTCATAAATTGTGTTTATCTCCCAAATTACCTAATTTTACCTGTTTTTTCTTAGTTTCCTAATTTTCTTTGCTTTTTTTTTCCATACGTTTTTCTTCCAATGAATATTTCGCACATGATGCCCAAAGAAAATCTCTAAATCTTTGCCTGAATCCATGCGACTTTCACACAAAAGAAAGAATTGAAAAAAAAAAGGAACAAGGAAGACTGATACTTGGATAAGGGAGACTATGCGTGGAATAATTTCTAAACAAATAATGCAAACCAATGAATGAATGATAGACAATAATCAAAAGAGCCAAAAGAGGTTTAAAAGAGAAAAGATATATGAACATATGTGGTTCTTATGTAGGCTTTATGTTTCCAGATGCTAAGGTGTGATGCAAGGCGCAAGAGTAGCAAGTCTTAAAACCTGAGGGCATAAACCTCAAAGAAATCTATTTTAATATGGACAACTTTATAATA
The DNA here is from genome assembly GCA_963556465.1 of Berberis vulgaris. Taxonomy (NCBI): domain Eukaryota; kingdom Viridiplantae; phylum Streptophyta; class Magnoliopsida; order Ranunculales; family Berberidaceae; genus Berberis; species Berberis vulgaris. The sequence continues at coordinate 16,814,530 of OY747136.1, read as the reverse complement.
ACTGAATATATAAACACTAAAAAGAAAAAAAAGGAAAAGAAAACTTGAAACAATGAGCACAAGTAAGACCAATCATGTTGCATAAAATTCACAACTTAGCAATCTGCCAAAGCACACTTTCAAGTTCGATTATTTTTTTTTAAACGAGAAAGTTCAAATTTTATTGAGAAAGAAACAAAACTATACTAACTGCCAAAATTACGACGTTCACACACCCCCCACTCAGAAAAAGGCCCTTTTGAACCCTCATGAAACCCTTCCACTCTAACATAAATTGGAATAACCGAACATTGTTAAAAACATACGAAGAGGATTTGAAATACCATATAAAGTCATAACCATGATAACATGGTCCCTAGATATGGAGCTTTTGAGTACATGACTATTCCTTTCTTGGCAAATAACCCAAACAATGGCACGAGGGATTAGAAACCAGGCTACCCCTCCATTATCCTTGGGGAAGGATTGAACCTTCCACCCATGAAACAAATTAACAATTGAGCGCGACATAACCCAATCTACCTAAAAGCATGGATAAAATGTCAAACAAAGCTCACAAAGTCACAAAGAAAAAGGTGGTTCATGGTCCCAAGACTTCATGTCACAATCACACATAGGACACTTTATCTCAACCTTTATACCCCTTCTAGTAAGAATATTCCGAGTGATAATACGAACCCATAAGAGCTCCCATACGAAGAAAGAGACTTCATGACACACACGCTTCCTCCACAATATCAAATAGGGAAACCCAGATCTAGCCCCTGGAATTGGGCTCACAACGACCAAGTGGTTGGCGAAAGATGTGACTGAAACAACTCTCACTTGCACACCTCTACTTCCATCCATCCTCCTCATTATTCGGAATTATAAGCTCAAGATTCGCAATCAAGCTCCTAGGCCACCTCCTGCCATTCATTTAAAGTCCTCATCCCAAATGAAGATTTCAACAACCTCTAATGGCGTCCTCAGCGTAAAACTCTTGCAACTTTCCTCTATCGACATCGAACATCGAAAAAATCCTTGAATAGATATCGCTGGGAGACCTAGTGCCACACCAAATATCACCCCAAAAGCATATTTTATCTCCTCTTCCCAAAAACGTTCCACTCCTTGAGAGAAATGAGATTGAACATTAGAATTCTTTAGCATAAGCTCAAAACATATCCGAGAATCCATCTATCTCCACCTCCATCATACTTGGCTTGATTAGTTTTTGCCATAGACTCTAGACTCTATGTTTCCCTGTTATACTTGCATAACCATATTCTCGTGAGAACGATATTCATTTTCTTGAAGGTTCTAACACCCAGCCCTCCCTTGTCTTTGGGAGGTGCCACAATTCCCCTTTTAAAGGATGGAACATCTTACCCCCTCTACCCAACCTCACAATAAGTCTTTAACTATTTGTTTCATTCCATTCATAACAAGAGGCCAAGGAAACAAAGACATATGATATATGAGAATTCACCCCCTTCAGAATGCAATCTACTCTTCCACAAGGCCAAATGCCTACCTAAAGTTTCAACCACAAGAGCTCATAACTCCTTGAAGTTGCATTTGTCCCCAAAATTTATCCAAAGATACTGGCATGGTAAAGCTTGAACTCCACACCCCATAATAGAAGCAACTTGTGTCACAAGAGCACATCCCCACTCCCATCAATGAGCTTTTGGAGAATTTAATTTGTAGACCCAAGGCTTGCCCAAAAAGGCAAAGTGTGTTTCAAATTGGCCAGATGATCTAGTCAATTACCGAGGAAAAAGATAGTGTCATCCATACACTGAAGGTGAGAGATAGTAGGAGCAACCTCCCCAGTAACAAAATAACTAAGGGCATCCAATCTCCCATGCATTAGTGATCAATCAATGATAGCATTACCTGGTTATTACCATAGTCACTGCATCATAGCCCAAATCTGGTTTCCCATGCTGATCTATTTCCTAATCCATCTAAAACTCTGAATATAAGGTGTACCCCAACATCCACATTACCTTGCATCACATTTTCTAACTTCCCATCTCCCTGAAATCTCATGGAAACTTTGTGAGATCGAGAAATACTTGCTTAATTGTGCATATGCTTTCTTGTTAGTTGTGGAGCACCAGCACGCATAGACAAAATTGCCCACCAGCCAACATGATATTGTAGTCACTGAGATGTATGCCAACCTCTCACTTTCTGGTCCTAATATAATATTAATGGCAGAGCAAAGCATTAAGCAAGGTGACCCCAAATCCTGTTCTTATCCACAAAAGCTGTGGAAGCTTTGAGTGGGTTGTTGTTCAAGCCTATGGAAAGAGGCTAAATCTCTAGCTTGTGTCGCAGAAGAGGTTTCTATGATTACTCGCTAAAAATCACAGACAATACAAGGCTTTTCGTGGACAATGATCTAGCTCAAGTTAAGAAACTCAACTGATTTATTATGATGTTTAGTTTTCTTCCAGTTCAAAAATAAACTTCTCCAAGAGTTTGGCTTATGGCGTGGGAGATGGGGATAAAGGGTCTCCATGTGGCTAACATCTTAGGATGTAATGTGGGTACTTTCCTTCTACATCACAGCTTTGCATTGGGTGCCAAAACTAGGGGGGTGATAGTGAAATTTCAGATTCTATATCCACAACAAACTTCATTCAAAAAGTGAGAGGATTACTTTGTTCAAAGGGGATATAACCAATATCCCTTTATTATAAGTCTCTTCTTCACCTTCTCATAGCAATGGACATTTAAGGGATGGAACATATACCCATTTAACTCTTATGATAACCTACCTGACTCCATGCGCCATTCGCCGGAGCTTATGGCTTAGCGCGGGCGAAAATAAATCAGATCTTCAAGAATGTAGCTATAGACAGCAGAAGACTATTTATCAAAGTTGTGGGGCTATTCTGACGTTGGGGCATGGCATCTCCTACTCCAACTCTCTCGGAATGAGGTTTGAGAATTTCCTACTTAATTGGAACAGCATTGTAATGTGGCGTTCTTTTTATCTACTTGTAAGCTTTGCTACTACTACCTAATAAAGTTATCTTCCACCAAACCTTTTTAGATGAAAATCTGCACTTAATGGATGAATGCTGAATACAAATTTTACATAGCCCCTAATAGTAACCTCAAGTAATAAACACGGAAGCTACCAACTAAACAGCCAAAAACCAACCCACACAAAAGTTACAGGTTTCATATTCTTTTTATAGTTTGAAAATCAAAGGAAGTGGAAAGTTGCTGTCGCTTACTTTCTTCCAGTGAAAGCGAATTGCTGGTTCCTCCAATTCAACATCAAGTTTATTACGGTTACGCCCAGCTGTGGATAAAGATTGAAGCTCTGTAAACTCAAAAAACAAGCCGAATTAGTATTGTGTAAACTGAAGCAACATTGAGAAAATAGGGATTCTTGGAAAAGGTCCAACAAAAGTGAAAGACCTACCCTGCTCGTATTCCTCATGGCTGGAGTCCCTCAAGAACGTACGTCTGCAATTGAAGGAAACGCTCTATAAAAGGTTGGTCATCTGGCTTTAGACAGTAGGCAAGACCAACTCCACGAGCTGAATTGAATGCTGATTCAGATCTGTTGATGACAATGCATAAACAGGCTTCCCCAGATTAAAAAAAACAGAAACTGAAGGTTCTTCTCCAGGTGATATCATCTCCAAGGGAGCCACTGGCGTTGGATGGTGCAAGTGCTGGGCTATCAGATACCTCGTATGCAGCGACTATTTGGCACCATAGGTTACCCACTCCACCCATTTAAAATTAACATTTTTTTTTTAACATGATCTCCCATGCCCTTATATCACCAATTTAAACAACTATTCATCATTTTCCTCTTTCACCATCTCTTCTAAAGAACAACAATAATAATATGAAAGGGGTATTGAGAAAGGGGGCGATCAATTGCAAGGGACGGTGAGAGATAACCGACGTGGCAATAGATAAAAGAGATGGAGCCACAATAGCCACTTTCGCCCATTCTCCATCTTCTTCTTCTCCTTTTCCTCTCCCAATCCTCCAACTATCTCTTCTTCTCTCACTCTCTCAGTTCCCTTTTTTTTTTTCTCACACGGGTCGTCGCCCCTATCCCTCTCCTTTTTCTCATTCCCCTCACCTTTTTCTATTTTTTTTTCTCGCCCTCGCGACAGACCGTGCGAGGATAGGTTCCCCACTCGCACGAGCCACTGCAAAGGAAAAACAATTGACCATCTGCGAGTGGAAGACTAGCATTTGCGAGTCACTCAAATATGTCCAGTAAAAAAATGGTATTATCCCTTACTTTCGACCAATTTTGATGCTCGATTGAGACCTATTCTCAAGCTCATTAAAACACAAAAAATATAGTACTTTAAGTTATCTAATGAACACAATTTGAATCACCTGAAAATGTTTTGAAATGATAAAGTTATAGTCATTTTACTACAATCACTTAAAACTGTCCGGTAAAGAAAACAAAGTATTGTCCCTGACTTTCGGCCAACTTTGGCATTCACTTGAGATTGATTATCAAGCTCATTAAAACATGAAAAATGTAATACTCTGAGTTATCTAATGAATACAATTTGAATCACTTGAAAATGTTTTGAAATGAGCAAGTTAAGGTCATTTTACTACATTCACTCAAAACGGTTCAGCAACAACCAAGTCATAAAGGATCATGCGAATGTAAGTCTCTCACTCGAATGATCCCCTCCGAGTTTAAGTCTCCCACTCACATTTGCAGCGAGTCATGTGAGTGAGAGACTTACATTCGCAGCACATCATGCAAGTGAGAGACTTACATTTGCATGACCCTTTTGCGACTTGGCTGTTGTTAGACAGTTTTGAGTGACTGCAGTAAAATGATCATAACTTTCTCATTTCAAAATATTTTCAAGTGATTTAAATTGTGTTCATTAGATAACTCAGACTAATACATTTTTTTTACTTTGATGAGCATGAGAATTGGTCTCAATCAAGCGTCAAAGTTGATCGAAAGTTAGAGACAATATCCTATTTTCTTTAGCGGACATATTTTAGTGATTTTAGTAAAATTACCATAACTTTCTCATTTCAAAACATTTTGCAAGTGATTGAAATTGTGTTCATTAGATAACTCGGATTACTATTTTTGTCGTGTTTTGATGAGCTTGAGAATCAGTCTCAATTGAGCATCAAAGTTGGTCAAAAGTCAGGGACAATACTCTGTTTTCTTTACCGGACAGATAAGTGACTTCAGTAAAATGACCATAACTTGCTCATTTCAATACATTTTCAGTTAATTCAAATTGTGTTCATTAGATAACTTAGAGTATTACATTTTTCATGTTTTGATGAACTTGAGAATCAGTCTTAATCGAGCTTCAAAGTTGGTTGAAGGTTAGAGACAATATCATGTTCTTATGTTTTGCATGAGTGAGTGTTGAGTTGTTTTAGGAAGAAAGGAAAAGCGGGGAGGCCGGTGGTGCGACCGTTGTGATGGCTACCATCGCAGCCCCATCTCCTTTATTTCTTGTCGTCACTCGCTCGATTGATGAAGCATTTTGGGTGAATCGAATGGAAGTGGAATGGGAGAAATTAGGGGAGAGAGTGATGGTTTAGTTGGGAGGGGAGAAGGAGATTTCAATTAAAGAAGATGGAGATGGAGCTTTCGATCGTTTGAATTTATGAGGGGGGAAGGAGTTAGGTTTTTCCTTTTTATGGGTGGTGTGGAAGAGAACATTAGTGTGGGAGAAAAAGTGCATGGTGTGAGAAAAAAAATTAGATGGGTGGTGTGGGTGAGGGTAATTTGTGGTGCCAAATAGTCACTGCCATTTGGAAATCGTAGCACAATAACACTTGAGTTTCTTCCCTTTCTCATCTCTTCTTCCTATCTTCTTTCTGATTCAGCCATCACCACCCTCAATCAGTGGTGGATCTATATACAGAGGAAGGGGGCAGTTGCTCCCTCTAAATCTTCCACAACAACCATTGTCGCTCATTCTCCATTTTTTATCTTCTCCTTCCCCTCTCCATATTCTTCTTCATGTTCCTCTCTCCCAGTTCTCCCAATATCTCTTCTTCTCCCACACTCTATCTGTTCGCCTATCTTTTTATCCCACACTCTCTTCTTCTTACACAGGTCATCGCCCCCTCCCTCTCATTCTTGTCATTCTCCTCTATTTTTTATGTTTTTTTTCTCGCCCTCGCGGAAGATCGTAGAGGGCAAAAAAAATTGACCATCTGCGAGTGGAAGACTCACAGTCATGGAGTCACTCAAATCTGTCCAGTAAAGAAAACACGGTATTATCCCTAACTTTTGACCAACTTTGACGCTCGATTGAGACCGGTTCTTAAGCTCATTACAAAAAATGTAGCAATCTGAGTTATCTAATTAACACAATATGAATCACCTGAAAATGTTTTGAAATGAGCAAGTTATAGTCATTTTACTACAATCACTCAAAACTTTCAGATAAAGAAACATGGTACTGGAGAATAAACAACATATTTCTTTCCCATTTACTAAGATTTGGAGACATATTATATCCTAATCTTCAACAAGGTAGTGCATGGACCGTTTGCGTGAATCATTGTCGTTTGTTCAATTGTTATTGTTTGTTTTCATTTCTCTTTTCTTTTTCTTCATGAATATCACTATACTTTTGTAAGGTTTCACATGTAAGCGATGCTAATTAAAAAAAAAAGTAACTTTTCTTCCTTCTCTTTCCTCCAATCATTAAAATTTACATAGAAAATTTCAAAAACTAGGGAAAATATATTTAAATAATGAAAAAAGTTAAAATGGGGAATGTGATTGGAGTGATGAAGAAATAGAGAAACCCCTAAAATTAGCTTTTGGTTAAAATGAGAGATGGTTTTAGCTTTTATCCTTGGAGATGCTCTAAGGTTTCAATTAAAAAGACTATTTTTAATGGCGTTTTATACTAATTTTTTTGTCCTGAATTATTTTTTGACTGGGGTATTCCCGTGTCGTTGGCACTACACATGCATTTCTTTGTTGCTAAATAGCTCGTATTGAACATCCCTACCACCATCTTCACTTCGGCCTTAATCAGTTTTGAAGTTCAAGCCTATTCTAAGGTAACTTTAGGTTTAGCTCAGTTAAAATTTGAATCAGTTGAGAAAATAAATTGCAAACGCCAGAGTAAGTTGCTCTCGAACTTTAAATTTGCTAAAACATAAAGTTCAGGGTTTTTGCTTAAATGTGCATTAAGATTCCTGTCTCAAATTTTAATAATTTAAAATTTAAATTTGTAGCGCTTGTAGTGATCATTGGTTTCATTGAAAAGATCTTTCGTAATGCATTCCAATGATACCAAGTTTGATATTTAAGCTTTATAAAAAATTTGGTCATGTCAATAACATAGGTACAGGACATCTTTAGAAAGCAAACCTACAAACCTAAACATAAAATTGGGTCGTTAAATTTTTTTCTTAAAAGAACTATAATACAATAATAATCATAAATTAATGCATTTAATTAAATAAGAAGTTTTCTAAGCCCAAGTTGTAGTAACCCATGGAACATCCATTGGGCTTGGGTTTCATCAAATGGGTTTCAAATATGGGTAGAGGGCATACCCTCTCAAAGCATCAACACAAACACAGGGTGTGTGGGAAAGAAGAAGGGTTTTGATGATGTTGGGTGATGGGTTCTTCTTCCCTGTTTCTGTTTGAAGAATAAAAAAATTCCCAAATGATCTCTTCATCACCACACACAAACTCTTTCTGATATGGATGATTAAGCTGATTTTCTGCACAAATAGAAGAGTTGATCCAAGAATTGATTTCCCGCACAAATAGAAGAGATGAAGTCGAATTGGGCCATTTTGGTTATGAATCATTGTTGAAGAGAGTTCCATCAAAGTTGCATCTTTCCTGTCAAAGATAGTTCCATCGAAGTTGGGGTTTCGAAAAGTTTGGATTCAACACCGAGCGCATGGTCTCCGAGTCCGACCTGGTCCACCTCAACTACCTTCGATGTGTCGTCCGGGAAACCTTCTGAAACCCTTTCACAACCCTTTTTACTGAGATGGCAGAAGAAGTAGCTCTTGGTCATAATCTGCAAGCTCCTACCACCTCTAAACCCAATGCAAAAGAGTGTTCAACTTCCAGCCTCTAGCTCCCCTGCTCCCCAAATCCAAAATACAAATGTTTCAATCTCAACTCCTATTCCGGTGAATCCCTACCCAGATCAAAGGATTGGGATATTATTTATGATTCCTTGTTGAAAGGGGTTTGTTGAGGAGATATGAAGATAATTAAATCAGACCTCATCTCTCAAAGACGATTTGGTGCATTGCATAACAAATTCGCAACAAAGGAGGAGTTGTAGTGAGATTTGAGTCGATTGGGAAAGAAGTTTTGTTTATTTTGCAAATATTTCTGTTGCAATCTTCTTTGTTTTTTTTAGGTTTAGAAGGAAGACAGTGTAGGATGGTTTTAACGCTAGCAAGAATCGGAGAAGATCGCAGAGAAGAACCTTGTGGAGACTGGAGAGAGATGAAGCATCGAGTTCTTGAATATTTCACTTAAGTTTGGCCACGAGACAAACACTGCCACGTAGGACATACACATTGTCTACAATGTTTGTGAACAGTAAAACCCCTCTTTGAATTGTACGATAGATATATCAAAAAAACAAAAAACACATATTCACATTTGAAAATAGACATCCAACACCATTGAAGACAAGTTCTCAAGGGAACAGATTTGGTTGGATTTCGATGTGGTTTAGTGAAGCAAAGGGGCTTTCTTCATCACTCTTTAGTGAGTTTGTTTTTTCAAATGGAGTCAAACACTCAAGATGAGAGAATGAAGGCCGTGAAAATTAAAGTAACCAGGTTCAATAATTCGAGATCAGTGACATCTTTTCCCATTGCAATTAATCCTCAACAAGTTTCATTAAAGAACTTGATTTTATCTTGCAGGTGTAAAGTTGGTTTAATCAGTTATGTAGGTTTGGTTTGGATACTAGATAAACCATTTTAACTGAGAAGATTGAGATTGATTGTAGTCACCGAACGTATGATTTGTGCATTGATGTGCACAGATGGTTCTTCAGAGTTATGTTGGATGATAAGACATTACGTTCATGAAAGAGAACTTCAAGTGTTGGTTAATGTAAGTAAAATGTTGAACTAGCATTGAAGGCACCTATGCACCACAGTCCTTCCATGGAAACAAACATTGAAGGCACGGTGAATGAAAACCCCACTTGAATATGCAAACACTCCATCGTTATTTATCAACATTGAAGGCACGGCGAATGAAAACCCACGTTGAAGGCACGGTGAAAGTTCAAAAAGAAAATCTTTGTCAACAAAAACAGTACATGGAAAAAAACATTGAAGGCACGGTGAATGAAAACCCACTTGAATATGCAAACACTCCAGTCATTATTTATCTCAGATGTGAAGATGTGTTTTTTTTTTTTTGATAATATATATATAACTACGAAAGATGGCATATGCTAGATCTTAAGGATAGTAAGCATCTTCCATGGATTTTGTTACAATAATGAAGCATTTCAGAATCAACTAGAATAGCAAACATATTATAAACTAATTAGCGAGTTTGCAGCAGATCTAATTCATGATTATGTACTTTAATGTGAACCTCTAATTAAGACTTTATTGAACTTTTATGACTACATATAACAACTTATACAAACCAAATGTAGAACAAAACACCAGTCATTTTTGTACCACAGACCAACACGTTAGAAACCTATACATATTAGAAATAAAAAATAAAACTCTGAACCCAATAATTTTCATCTAATGCAACTGAATTTCCAACCATCATTGAGTCGTGGCTCTAGCCAGCAGCCAACAACCAGCCTTGATGATCTTAGAATCCGAAGAGCCCACTGGTGAAGTTCTCTGCACACCTCAAACTTGTGGCATGCTCCTGGTCTTGCCTCTGTGGTACGAAGGTAAGAAGTATTAGCTTCATTTCCAACCATCATCGAGTCAGGGTTGCTACCACTAGCCGACCTTGATATCTAATTAATAGCGCCAAAAAATTGGAAGTGGACAACCGCATTGATCCCACCTTGTTGATCTGGTCTTGCCTCTGGTAAGTGTAAGAAGTATTTGCTTCATTAACAGATGCTTTAATTTCTCGTGATGATCCTCTTTATAAATTATTCCATCTTTCCATATCCTCATCTGAAGTGGCTGAAATTAGCAAATGGCTCCAGTTTGCTCTTGGGTGCAGGTTTGGCCACTTCAGGAGTCCCAAAAATATTCCAAAATCTTAGTCTCTCGTCTCCTGCAGCAGTTGCTACAGTGCACCCGTCTGGGCTCTGAGCCATGAAAAGAACTCTGGAAGTATGACCAGTGAGTTCAGCCATCTTTACCATTGTCGAGTACTTCCAAAGAGTTAATTGATTGCTTGTGAACCCATGTGAGCTCAAAAGTTCACGTTCCTTCTTGCTCCATAACAAGGAGCGGACCTGGGAACCTGTATTTATTGAGTTCAGGCATGCACCAGTATGGGTGTTCCAAAACTTTATGCAACAGTCATCTACACCACCACCAGATGCAAGCAAGTTACTCTGAAAAGGACACCAAGCAAGGGCCTTGACTGCAGTAGTGTGGTCCTCGATCCTGTGAAACCACTGAGTTGGAGAATTTGATGATGCCACAGATCGATCCCATATGTGGAGAAGGTTATCATTTCCACCACTTGTTAGTTGTTATCCTGAAGAAGACCATTTCTACGGATATAAATCTGAAATATGAAATTTTTATTGTATTTTCGTAGGAATTAGATGAGTTGAAGGAAAAACCTAAAATTAGGTTTTATTTAATTTCCATAATAAAAACAGCTCTGCGCAGTCTTGGTGTTTGCAATGGATCGAGACCTTATAGTAGTCAGAATCATTTCAAATTAAATATGTAGATTAATAACACAAATATGAAAAATATATCGTTGATTTTGAATCCAGCCAACCGTTAGATCTCCCTCGAGGTAGAGAAAAATGTCACCGATAAATTTTTTTAAACCCTTGTATAAAAAAAAATTAGTAGTAGAAGTTACTGAGTCTTTCCTCCATTCTCTTTTCATATATTTTTGTTTGGAAGAATTTTTATATGTGATATGGATTTCTTTATACCAAATAAAATTGAAAAAATTATATTTGGGATGAAGTAGAGTTTGAGAGATCATGGTCAGTTAAAATGGTTAATTTTATTTTGATGGGGTCTTGGTTTGTTAGAATAAATCATGTCTTTTTGTGTAATCATCATGCATTATTACTTGTTATTGTTTATATCTGTTTAAAACTATTATGACCAAGTGAGAGGTTAAGTGAGTTTCTCCTTTCTCTCTCTTTTAGAAATTTAGGTGTTTTTGGTTATTCTTAAATATTATAGTAAGAAGAGATTTTTTGATGACTTGGGTATTAATATTATTTTATAAATTCGTATTTGCATTTTTGCGATATAACTTGAAATGCGTGTTTAGTATGTGATTATACTGTAAACTTGAATTTTATGGTTATGCAAATTGACATTCTAATCCTTATAATGAATAAGTGTGATCCATGCTGTGTTATATAAAATTTACTTCTGAAAATGTTATTTGATTCCCCAAAAGAAAGGGTGAATATTTGTGGTCAATGTGTTTATGATTGACAAAGTGTCACCGTAAAAGAGTTTTGAGGATTAATTGATTTTTTATGATCTTTTCCACAACTCCAAAAAAAAAATGTGAAAAAAAGAATTATTTTTTGTATACAGACTTGCTTATATACGTGTGATATAATTTTGGGTATGCAGACTTGCTTGCATATCGATACGTCGTTTCATGTGAGCTCGGTAGTACGTGTAGTATTTAGGAAATGCTTGCCATGGATTGAACTTCGGGTGAGATGACATGTTCCTCGATGTGGAACCCCACTTGGAACATGTACGCTCCGAGTGGTTTCGAAGGCAAAGGAGGCACACTTTGGTGAGGTGTGTTCGGCACAAGGAGGGTAGTGCGATTGTGGAAAAGAAGCGTGATTTTTGTATATGTGCATGATTGTCTTAATGGAAGAAACTAAATGCTTATTCGACCTTAGAATGAGAACTACATGTCTTCCTTAAGGTAAAATGTATTTGGTTGACATTTAAATAATGATGATTATGAGTATGATATGTATTTATTATAAAATAATTGTATTTATGAGGACCGATAAATTAGGAATTTTATTCATTTATTTCTAAACGTTTTGTGCAGGATGGTAAGTCTACTAACATTTTTTTTGTCAGACTTACCACGTCCGACCTTCACTTTGTAAGTGTTGGTAAAATAAATATATATTTTAAGCATGATAGAACTTTGTAGTATGACATGTTTGCCTCATGGAGGAACTACCAGTTAGTGATGTGTTATTTATTGTGTTGGAACATTTCATGTTAAAGCATGTAATTTATTTTATTTATAAGGAAATTGAAATTACTCACACCAGCTACCTCGCTGACCCAAGTAAGTTTTTGCTTCTTGGGTACGTTCTTATTGGAACGTAGCCATTTAGTTTTTCTCAGATTAGGAAGTTATTGAGGCGGCGTTATGAGAGGTTTACTTGTGGGGCAGAATCTTCAAAGAGTTAACCTGGTTAGAATTTTTGTCTATGTTAATTTTGTTTAATGTTTCTATTATTAAATTTTCACGTCCCGAGTTTTGGGAAAGCGGATTATCCTAATCCTACGTGGAAGGATTTTCGTATTCTAAAATATTGGGGCGTGACAAAGTCTTTAAACACTCACAAAAACCGTTTATCCAGATATTTATTGGCATGGACCTAAATATGTATCTCAAGAAACATGTCAAAATGGGCTTAAATTTTAATAAGGCATTTCTAGTGTTAATGTGTAATTTTTCTGAAAATTATAGCCCCAACGAATTAATAAACAATCTACTTTGAGTAAGATCCTTTTAGCTATACGAAACTTAATTAGATCCTAAACTACTAGTAAAAGCTTAAATTAGTCCTTTTAGCCTAATAAGCCACCAATAGTAAAGGCAGGTCTTCCTTAGGATAAATCATGGTTGCTTTGTCCAAATGCGTTAAATCTATTGAAAGTACAAAACTTTAACAATTCAAATTTACAAAAATTTGGTATCAAGATTTTATGACATTACTTACGGTTTTAGAGAAAACAATGTACAAAACCCAGTAGCAACAACAACAAGCTTGAATAAATAAATAATTGACACATAGATCATGTAATATGGGTCGTGCGATCTAATGGAAAGTGTGTTGTTTCCACAACTTGATAGTGTGGGATACAGTCTTAGACTAACAAGGACACTCAATTTGTACATAAAAAAAAGCGTTTCGACGTGTATCCAGGGATGGCCACAGCCTAACTCAGTCCGGTATTGAGTTTGTCTCGATCCGAGATAACAATTTTTATGGGCAGATTAGGTAGGTCTAGGACCGGTTTAAACCGGGACGGTACGGGACAGAACCATGCCATCCCGTTGAACAAAGCGTAACCCAAGTCCATTGGGCTAATTTAGATTTGGTTAGGCCCAACCCAAATTTTCTCTTCTCTTTCACCCTAAATCCCAAATCAAAACCCTTAACACCCTAAACTGAACAGAAGAAAGTGGTGGATGGTGTTGGCAGCAGTGGCTGGTATTAATGGCACCGTCGTGAAGCTAGAGGTAGAGGCGAGGGAAAGGCAAGGCCGAGAAATTTTCGAAACCCTAATCTTTCATTCGCCTGCTGCTATTGCCCTGGTTCAGGGTTTTCGGATCTCGAGGGTGTTTCAAACTCGTCGTCTCAGTTGAACACATAAACTGAAGTGATCTCAGCGTAGCACTCGCCTCACTCTCTTCCTCTCCCAAACGATTGTCTCCTTGTCGAGCCCTGTGTTGCAGAGATCATCCCCGTTTTTGGAGTCCATGTGGAATAGAAATCGATTGATTGTTAGGAAAAAATTAAGGCTTTAGAAAGGTTTTTGCAGTGATTATCGCAGGCTCAACATGTTCAAGAAGCCATCAAATGGTCTCTCCGTTGGATGCCTCTCTTCTCACCATCACATAGACACCGTCCACCACTTCCATCTGCACTTCAGTTCTTCATCTTCTTTGGTGAATTGGCCGGGTGAGAAGTTTGTGTGGCCTTGAAAATATTTTGAAATGAGCAAGTTATGGTCAATTTACTACAATTACTCAAAATGTCTAGCAACAACCATATAGCAAAGGATCATGTGAATGTAAGTCTCCCACTTGCACGATCATATGCGAGTGTAAGTCTCTCACTCGCATGACTACAGCTTTAAGTATCCAACTCGCATTTGCAGTGGATCATGCGAGTGAGAGACTTACATTCTCAGCAAATCATGCAAGTGAGGGACTTACGTTCCCATGATCCTTTGCGACTTGTTCGTTGCTGAACAAATTTGAGTAACTGTAGTAAAACGATCATAACTTTCTCATTTCAAAACATTTTAGGTGATTTAAATTGTGTTCATTAGATAACTAAGAGTACTACATTTTTCATGCTTTGATGAGCATGAGAATCGGTCTCAATCGAGCGTCAAAGTTGGTTGAAAGTCAGGGACAATACCATATTTTCTTTACCGGACAGATTTGAGTGAGTTTAGTAAAATGACCATAACTTGCTTATTTCAAAACATTTTCAGTTGATTCAAATTGTGTTAATTAAATAACTCAGAGTACTATATTTTTTTAATGTTTTTATGAGCTTGAGAATCGGTCTCAATCGAACGTCAAATTTGGTCGAAAGTCAGGGATAGTACCATGTTTTTTATATTTTGAATGAGCGAGTGCTAGGCTGTTTTGGGAAGAGAGGAGGTCGGCTGTGCGGTCGTTGTGATTGGCCACCATTATAGCCCCATCTCTTATATCTTTTACTGGCGTACGATCGATTGATGAACCCTTTTGGGCGAGTCAAATGGAAGTAGAATGTGAGAGATTGGGGGAGATAGTGATGGTTTAGTTGGGAAGGGAGAGGGATGGAGGAATTTCGATGGAAGAAGAGGAAAGAGAGCTTTCAATCGAAGAAGAGAAAATGAAGTTGGGAGTGGAGATGGAGCTTTCAATCGTTTGAATTTGGGAGTGGAGAAAGAGTTATGTTTTTTCTTTATGAGATGTGTGGGACAGAAAGTGCATGATATGGGAAAGAAAAAATTAGGTGGGTGGTGTGGGTGAGAGTAAGTTGTGGTTTCAAATAGTCATTGCCTACCTTGTGCCCCATACTTGATAATTGATTCATTCTTTTATGGCAGCGCCTATTTGGCACCACAACTTACACTTACCCACACCACCAATCTAATTTTTACTTTCCCACACTATCAACTTTCTCTCCCATACTACTATTCTCTTCCACACCACCTATAAGAAGAAAAACCTAAATCTTTCTCCCCTTACAACTTCCTCTTTTCTTACCACCACCCTTCTTCTTCTTATTTGATATTCTTCTTTTTCTTTTTCTTTTCTGATATTCTTTTTCTTCTTCTCTACATCTTATTATCTCATTTCTCTTCTTATTTTCCCTCCCCATTCGGGAGCACTTCTCGAATTTGAAGAACACATCCTCGCATAGACTGCCGCAAGGGTGAAAAAAATGCAAGGGGAAGGAGAAGAAGGATAGGGAGAGGAGCGACAGTTTGTGCGAGAAGAAGATGGAGTGGGAGAAGAAAAGAGGGGAACTGAAAGATAGTGAAAGAAGAAGAGATATGGGAGAGGGGAAGTGGAGAAGAAGATGGATAGGGGAAGGAGAAAAAAAAGAAGATGGAGAAAGGGCGATAATGGTTGTTGCTCCATCTCCTCTATCTCTCGCCATCACTGGTCGTCTCTCATCGTCCCTCGCAATCGATCCTCCCTTCCTCGCTACCCACTTCCATGTAGTTTCTGTTGTTCTTATTCTTGAGAAGAGAGTATGAGTGAAGAAGAAGAAGATGAATAATGGTTTTTATGGGTGGTGTTGGAGAGAAGGTAAAAAAATGGGTGGTGTGGGTGAGTGTAACCTATGGTGCCAAATAGACGCTGCTTTTATGAACCATCAAGTAGTCACCTGCTTGCATTAAGTCAAAACTTAGGTGGTGTTTGTTTTTTTTAAAGTGGTTAGAAGCTGGAGTTAGAAGTTTTGAACGAGTTTTTGAATGAATTGTTTCTTTTGTTTCTGAATAAGTTGCTCATTAGAAGATGTAAAATTAAATGGTGTGTTTTTACTTTAGATGCTGACTTTGAAGGGTTTTTTTTTTTTTTTTTTCCACATTAACCCTCTTCTCCACTTATTTTATCTCCTCCAAATACTATTGAATTCACTTTCCACCACTACCAGAAATCACCATATATCCATATCCATTCCTCATACAATCTTCAATAGAGAGAAAGAAAAGGAGTAATAGGAGGAAGATGAGAAAGAGGAAAATGATAGGAGGTTAGCGAGAGTGGTGGCTACAACAGCGTATTGCTCGCATTATAAAGAGGATGTGGAAAAAAGAGGGGATGGTTGGTAGAGAAGAGGGGTAATAGCAATCATTACGAATTTATTGTGAGGTTATTATTTGAATGAATTTTCATTAAGAAGTCACTGCTAAGTAATCAATACCCCCATGGTGCTTACTCCAATCAGAACTTCAACTTCTGATCATAACTAAAAACAAATACTCTTTTTAAAGTTTTTCACTTCTTATTAAAACTTTTTAGTCTATTCAAAATAAAAAACAAACACCCTCTTAATCTGGTCAGGAGGTGGTGATCTGCAAATATAAACAACTTTTTTTGTAAACTAGTTCTAGTATTATTCTAATAGGGCGTATTTAGTAACAATCCATAATAGTTAGGCTTTTGCTGGTTTGCAATTAGGTTTAGAGCAAGGAATGTGATTTCATGAAATCTCGCGAAATTTCAACGAAAATTTTGAAATTACGAAAAGAAAAAGGGCGAAAGAAAAAGTTACATTTTTTTAGGGCTTTTCAAAACATTTCGAGGTTTTTTCATTAATTTCAGATATTTTTTTTCGTAAAAATACAAAAAACAGCCACCAAAAATTACATTTTTTAGGATTTTTTTCGAAAATTTTTAGGGTTAATTGGTAATTTTTGAGGTTTTTTCATATTATCAGTTCTTCTAATTATTTATTGATTTTTGAAATCACCCCCTTATTTTCTAGGCAACGACTACTCCACACCACCAAATCAACTTTTTCTCTCTTACACCACCTATTTTATTTCCCACATCACCATTTCTCTCCCATGCCACCAATAAAAACTCAAAATTTAAAATGTTTTCTCTCATCCCTCTTTTTTTCTTATTTTCTTCCCTTTTTCTTATTCTCTTCCCTTCTCCTTCTCCCTCCCTCTCTTCTCCATTAGACACTGCCATCATCACCACCACCTCGCCATCGCCACTTCTCTCCCTCCTGCCACTGCCACCTTTCTCCCTATTTTCTCTTTCAAGCACCACCACCACCCCGCCACCTCAATCACCCTCTTTGTCTATGAAAACAGGGTATTATCCCTTAATTTGGTTCAACTTATATGCTCAATCGAGATCGATTTTCAAGCTCATCAAACAAAAATTATAGTACTCTGAGAAATCTAATAAACACAACTTGAATCACTGGAAAATATTTTGAAATGAGCAAATTATGGCCATTTTACTAAAGTCACGCAAATTTGTCTCGCAATAAAAATGAGATAGTGTCCCTGATTTTCGGCCAACTTATATGTTCGATCGAGACCAATTCCCAACCTCATCAAAACTCTAAATTTTAGTACTATGAGTTATCTAATAAACACAATTTGAATCACTTGAAAATGTTTTGAAATGAGCAAGTTATGCTCATTTTACTAAAGTCATGCAAATTTGTCTCGCAATGAAAATGGGGTAGTGTCCTTGACTTTTGGCCAACTTTTGTGCTCGATCGAGACCGATTCTCAAGCTCATCAAAACATAAAAATTGTAGTACTCAGAGATATTTAATAAACACATTTTGAATCACTTGAAAATCTGTCCGAAAAAATGTGCTGAATTTCCTATTTGCCCAGAACAATGCGAGTTTTTGCATCAACCTTGCCTTAAGCATTGTTTTGGGCGAATAGAAAAAAAAATCGGACTGATTTACGTGCCTTTAGTAAAATGGCCATAACTTTCTCATTTCAAAACATTTTTAAGTAATTCTAATTGTGTTTATTAGATAACTCAGAGTACTACAATTTTTTTTGTTTTGATCAGCTTGAGAATCAGTCTCGATCGAGCACATAAGTTGGCTGAAAGTCAGGGACACTACCCCATTTTCATTCTTAGAGATAGATTTGTGCGATTTTAGTAAAATGACCATAACTTGATCATTTCAAAAAAAATTCAATTGATTCAAAATTTTTTATTAGATAACTCATAGTACGACAATTTTGATGTTTTGATGAAGTTGAGAATCGGTCTTGATTGAGCATATAAGTTGGACAAAAGTCAGGAACACTATCCTGTTTTCATTGCGAGATAGATTTGCACGACTTTAGTAAAATGACTATAACTTGCTCATTTCAAAACATTTTCAATTGATTCAAGTTGTGCTTATTAGATAATTCAGAGTACTAAAAGTTTCATGTTTTGATGAGCTTGAGAATTGGTCTCAATTGAGGGTTTAAAATGGTCAAAAGTTACCATGTTTTTATGTTATTTAAAAAAAAAAACTATTTTTTGGGTGGTGTGGCTTAGTAGGAAAAAAAATAAAAAGAAAAAAGAAAAAAGTACATAGTGGTGTGAGGCATTACTTTGGGTGGTGTGGAGTAGTCGTATTTATCTTATATATTGATTTTTGAAACCACCCGATTTTCTAATTATATATTGATTTTACGTTTGTTTAATTTCTTGATATTTAGGCTTCATTTATTATGTTCATTACATTTATTTACTTGCATATTATTTTTTCACATATTCTATATACCCTCGAAATTCATTATATATATATATATATTTATGTATCTCGAAATTTTTACGTTTTTTCTTTACAAACCAAAATATTTCTCGAGGAGACCGAAACTAACTCGAAAAATGAAATCACAATCCTTGGTTTAGAGTTTGTTTATTTAGAGAAATTAGGTCAGTTATAAAAGGGGCGTAGGTTCTTTATTTATATTGGTTGATTGAATATGAGAATTTTAGTTTGGTTGGTCGACATACTAACCACAAACCTTAGGCGAGTCGATAGACCGATCACAAATCCCAACTTCAGGTCAATCACAACCCATATCCACCTGCACAAGTCGATCGAGCCTAGTCCACCATGTTCTGCTCCATCTCCATCGATCGACGCCCTGACTAGACTTTTCCCTTGGTTGCTCGATCTCTCTCTTTCCTCGCATGCCTTCAAACCCCCTTCCTCATTCTTGTCATAGCCTGACCCCACAAACCTCTCCCCTCTTTCTCGATCACACTGATCACAACCCTAATTTCTCTGTGTTTCAGTTTGTGATTAATAAGGAAAAAGGAAAATTTTCACACCCGCCCCCGTTTCAATTTCTATTTCAGTTTTTGCCATAATTTGTCACTTAAGTCCCTAATCCCTCATACTATTTACACCCACCCCCCATTAGTACCAGCACACCTACTTGCATCAAATTCTAATGCACATGTTATTTGCAGCTATTCACAATGCCTTGTACCACCAGAAAAATGTTGATTATAGTGATTCTAATACTTAGGTTATTCACTACCATAGAATGAGTCATGTAATGCTGCTGAATCTAATTTGGGTCAATTTTATGGCACATTTTGAGGAGAAATTTGCGCATAAATTTTCAATCAGGCGGTAGATCTATTTTGAGTTTCAGATTCCTATTGGACTTTCTTTTGGTGCCAGGTTTTTCATTTTATTCTATGGAGTGCTTGCAACTACACAATAAAAATTTGAGGTCACCTTCTGTTTGTGGACTTGGCCTTATGTTCCGTCACGGGTTGCTTAGTTCTTCAGACTTCTTCAACTTCAAGCTTAAGGACGAGCATTTTCAACCCGGGGAGGTTGATGTAACTGTGTTATTTAATAATATTAGTATTTTAGCAGTACCATTTCAAGTATTAATGTAATATGTCCATTAGTAACAATCCATAGTAATTAGGGTTTTAGTTTCCAATTAGGTTTAGTGTTTGTTTCTTGTCAGAGAAGTTAGGTCTGTTACAAAAGGGACGTAGGTTGTTCATTGTTAGTTGGTTGATTGAATAAGAGAATTTATTTTGTTTACTTTCTTTTAATGATCGTAGCGTTATTTCAATTTTTGTTTTATCTTTTAATTCTTGTTTATTTGCAATTTTAATTATATCACAATATAAATCTTTCAAGCACTTGTATTTATCATAGGGATCTAGATCGAGTTCAAGGTGAACATAAATACAAAATTAAGCACACTAGTTACTGAGAGAGTTGCTCCATACATACGGACACCTGGTGTAGCATAATTAATACGAGAAAAATTTGACCTAGGAAACAAGTACACATCATGATAGAATGCACCCAATATCTATGTACTAAAAGCATCACAACTAGCAAGAATCATAGCTTTGAATTTAAAAATACATTTTTAAGTGCCTTTGTTAGTAATGAATATTTTTCTATTTCAGGAATCAAAGCTTAAAGGAGACATGGCATATAAAAAAAATTGACTGAGATGACGTTGCAAAAGATCATTTAAATACTTTGTGAGAACCAATAACAAGAATAAATGACAAAAAAATTACTTGTATATGCAAAATCCTTATGAGGGGAGAAAATGGTAAGACCGTTATAAAGTGAAGAGATAGGATCTAGTGGCAAATACACAAAATACTTTGTCATCATAGTGATTTGCACGAATCATTTGATCTGGTATCACAAATCCAAGGTTCGAACCCTGTCAGAGACATTTAATGGTTATAGGATCTAATAAAAACCATGCTCGCCTTTACCAAAAATTGTCAATTAATGGGTAGGTTCCAAATTTTGATCAAATATTTGAACTTCATAAATAAATAAAATCTGATATGTTCTAAGTTCTAACAATTCAAGGGATAAAGTCTAAATAGTATGCAGCATGATGATAAGGACATGATTTTGCAAGTTCAGGGCCAATCTAAACCCTATCATGACCAGACACAGTAACAATTATATAGAACACAAAATTTTATGTGCCACGAAAGTCATGCATTTCAATTTCATTGACGGATTCATGATGAATTTTGCAAGTTCATGGCCAATCTCAACCCTATCGCCCCATACCTAGCAACAATTATATAGAACAAAAACTGTTGTGTGCCACAAATGTCACCCATTTCCATTTCATCAACGTATCCATGCTAAAGTGACAATAGAATTTATAATCAAAGTACTCACATTTTCCCCATTTTCTCTCAACTACTTGGATGCGGCCAGAGTAATAATTTTTTTTCCTTCTTTGTTCTCATTTTCATTTTTTTCTATTTCTTTTTTTATGGGGAGCAGGGTTTAATTGGTTCCCAAATATTATATGCTTGAAGTCGGGTTGAGCCCTGCACTTGTGATACCATAGGCCACAAGTCTAGTACCTCGTTGACAAATAAAAATATATGGCTTAGCTACACTGTATTTCTCTCTTTCCTTGACATGGATCCCCTATTTATTTTACAAAAAATATAGAAATAACATGAGTTCATCCAAACTTTGGATTCTTGTATGTATTTTAAATTGTTTTTTACATTAACTATATGGAGATGAATAAAATTCAAAGCTTGCCAAGTGAAACTGTGATAATAAAAGGGCACTTTACTACACCACCTTTACACAATCTAAGAAGACTTTGCTTGCTCTAATGCTATATAGTAGACAAAACGCATAAAACCCTCTTTTACGATGGACAACTTTAAACACAGCTTGACATTTAATGCAATTTTCATAATTATCTATTAATGAATGTGCATGCTGACAAAATAATAGTTAGTTGAATTTCATTTATAATTACCTCTCTTGACAAACAAAAAGTGATAATAATAATAATAATAATAATAATAATAATAATAATAATAATAATAATAATAATAATAATAATAATAATAATAATAATTTTACACACAGGGGGCACTGACACTTTAAAAAAATGCCATATCCAACACAAACACAAACACACATCTAATGTGGATTCAACACATATTAGACACATGATCAGCTAGTCAGGAAAGTTTGATCGAGAGTGGGACACAATCAACTTGGTCACAATTGTCTAATTTTTTTTTTTAAATAGATACATAATACCAAGAGGAATGTTTACAACCCATTTAAAAATTAAGATTTTTCTTTAAATGTAGGATGAGATATGAAGGAATATCAAGATTTTTTTCAGTTTTGTTAATGTCATTTATGATTTGAGTTGAGACTTATGAGTTGTGATATTATGTTGTTATATATAACATGCCTTGTGTTGTGAAGAGCTTATGAGCCATTTTTGAATTTTGAGTTATGATTTGTGGGCTTCAATATTGATGTATATAATTATGCATTTTGATGTACTTTTATGTTTAGTTATTGTATTATTATTTGTTGATTACACATGAACATTGATAATTGACTAAAAGTTAATAAATAATTGATATTAGAGTGGTCCAGTTGAGAGTAAATGAAAATTAAATATGGTGGAGAAACAAAGAAAAGGAAATGGTTGATAAGAGATTAGGATTAACTATCACCAATTTTGGTCAACCCACACAAAACACACATGGATTATTCCCATCTATTGATGAATCCATATCTCAATAGCTACTTTTCAGTTGGCACACTAGATTTTGCATTTCACTAAGAACACTCGACATACAGAGATGAAACTTGCACTTGCAATAGTTGATTGTAAGTTAAGTTTCTTTAAATAAAATTGTGTTGAAACAAGCCTCGTGTATAATGAATAGGATTCACAATTGTTTCACCTCTTACCCCGAGCCTTTGAAGGAAAAGTCAACGCACTTGGTTCACTCTAACTCGTGTAATAATTTGACAATGCAATAACGAGATTGATCATTACAAACTTTAAATGTGTATTTTACACAGGCAAGTTATATAGTTTGACACCGAAAAACAAAATCTTGAAGAAGTATACCAAAAAAGTGAAATACACATCAAATAAGTAGTGTGATACTTTGAACAAGAAAAAGAAAAATGACTCTCATTCTTCTAAACATAAATTGAAACCCTAATAGTTGAATTCAATTAAATTACGAAGCACAAAAACTTTTTCAAGAATTTTCAAAGAAAGAAAACATTGCAAGATATCAAACTAAATCTTGAATATGATTTTAAATCACCTAATTGAACGTTGCGACGAAGAATTACGTCAAATGCACCAGTACACTCTACAATATTGGCGGATTCAAGATCAACCCTCTTTGCTTCCTCTTCGGATGCAATGGCAACCGACCTCATGATCTCCTCATTCCTCTCCTCCACGATCTTCATCTTCATTGAATCAGAAAGTCCAAGGTAAAAGATAGTGGATTTACTGAAAGATGAGTGAATTTTCATGAAATTATTAGAGATACACCACCTAATGCTTTGAGCAACCCCTCGCCCTCCAAAAAAATATTTTTTTTTCATCGAAGATTTAGATCGATATTCTTGTGTTAGGTTGAGATACGGTCATTGATTTAAACAGATGGAGAGTAAGCGGTAGCAAAAATGAAAGTTATTGGAGGAAAGCCTTGAATTAGCTCCGGAAATATAGAGTAATCACTGAAGTCACTTGATGTGTTCGTTTAATGATGTCATTTTGTTAAATTTTTTTATTTATTTATTGACTATAATGGTCTGTTTAGTTGCACAAAAAATAGACATGGAAATTAAAATAATTTTTGTGAATTTGATTCCGAAGCCTCCCCCTAGGACTTGGATTCCCATAAGTAGTGGGAAAACAATCTTATGAAGAATCGATTTTCTGTCAGTAAATAGACAACCAAACAACATAAATTTGCATAACAAGGGAAATGAATTCCATTTCCCAAGGAAAATGGCGAACCAAACATGCCCTAAGTTTATAAAAATTCCATCAAGGTTAAGACATCTTTTCCCCATTTCGTTTGCGAATATGTTACGAGGTGTTATGGAAATTTCTCGAAAAAATAATAATTTTGAAAATCCTTTTTTTATTAGCAATTTACTTTTAGCTCATGCCCAAATAACATCTATCTCTTTTTTGCCTTTGTAGTTGAAACATTTTTCAAACTAGCATTAACCCATGAAATGATTGTTATCTCTTTTCTTCTTCCTTTTTACTTGTTAATTCATGCTAAAATTAATCACATTGAATAAAAGTTTGCCAAATATAAGGAATCGTTTGTTTTGATGGTTGAGTAATGATCCATTAAGTTACGTCTTTAAATTATAAGAAGTTTGGATTTTTAAAATTAATGATAACAAAATAAGTAAAATAAACAAGCCTTGCGCAAATGAAGATAAAATAGTTAGATTTGGATTATAGATTCTAGGTGAAGATTTCAATCCAGTCAAATACAATCTAAGAGCCTTTACAATTTCTATTTTTTTCGTCATTTCATAGTGTCTCTATGTATAATATTAAACATATCAACTATAAAAGTGCATGACATTTTTTTTTGAAAGGCTAGCATGTTGTTGGTGGGTGTCGAACCCAGGACGTGGGGCCTAAACCACCACTGCCTTAGCCATTTTAACCAAGCTTCCTTTGACTGAGAGTACATTTTATAAACATTAACATAAAATAGGGACAACCTTTGACACTAATTATTATCAATCCATTTTTTTTCTTGTAGTTCCACTGCCTCGAAGGAAAAGTTTGCAAAAAATTTCTTTAGTGCTTACATATAATGTAATGGAAAACGGGGTAAGAGGAGAAAACAAAACTCAAGATAACATATTTGACTCAAACAAGACATAGTTAACTTGAGAAAATTTTTGCCTTTTTTTTTTTTTTTTTTTTTTAAAATTTGGGTCGTTGACCCTTTTTATTCATTTATTAATCCATGCCCGAAGGCTACATGACCAGACTCGAAGGCTACAATATTGTTGCCACTTAATGTCCTCGTCGCCTCCATCTCGCATAGTTTCGCTTCTCTCCGATCTAGTCCATCTAAGCAGTTGCATTCAATACCCGAAGGCTTATCAACGGCGGAGCAAATGTTCTCCTAATAATCGGGCGAAAACTCACAAAATCCTAACTGGTGAGTCTCGAACCCGCGACCTCTCACAAGGAGAGTGGATGTCCGACCAACTGACCTACAATTGATGGACATTGATTATTTTCAACATTGATTATTTTCAAGCTATAGCATTAACATTGATTATTTTCAACGAAATGATTTGTGTGTGCATGTGTGTGTGTGTTTTTTTACTCAAGCCATGTCATCATCAAGCCAACTACTTCAAAAATATCCAATTCCGGCTCCTACAAATTTTCTAAAAGTAAACACAAATGGTGCATCGAAGTGGAAAATAAGCAGGAAAAAATGGATTGGTCGAGAAAATAAGAAAAATATGCGCAATTATGGTAACATTCATAGATATCAAAGGGTGATTGATAAAAACTATTACCCAACGCATACGACCAGAAAAATATGGGAGCCAAGAAAGTGATGATGAGCCTTCTAGAAGTTTGTGTGATTAACTTGGGAGCCGAGCTAGTGCCTCTGTCAACAAAGCTGGCATTGTAAAAAGCCAATCCTTGAACATGAGAATTTTAACAAGGAGAATAAAAAGGGTATGGGTATTCCGGTCCTTCGAAAGAAAAGGGTGTGAGTGCACATAGCAACACAATGGGGTGATGGGGAAGAGAATAATCTTTTCATCTTGTTATCTTCTTTATGATAAAATTTAAAAGTAATATAATGGGAGTGAGAGAGAGATGTGGTAATGTAGCAATGTTGTTTTCTCTTTTGTTTCAGTCGAAAACCAAAACTCAGTGGTTGTCTTCCACCATATGATATTAGTTGAATGATCATTTTTATTCTCATGTCGCAATAAGACTCATGTGTCATTGAAAAAGCTCACATTCATAGTTCATAAAAGCCTGGTATTACATGCTAAGTAATTTATTCATTTACTTTGGAGGATTTTTACACAATGTTGACAACCTTCCCAAAACAACCATCCACAATAAATGCGCCAAAGAATGTGTTATAGTGTAATCTAGTTCCACTTGAAATGGATTGAATGATGATTTTTATTCTCTCGGCATAATTAAACCTTTTCTATCATGAACATAATCTGAGACCATTGTTCATACTTTAGGGTTACACAGTCACTTGTTCATTTACTTTTGAACTATTTAACACGATGTTGTTATTAACAATTAAATACTTACAGTAACAAGTATCCACAAAAAATTCCTTGATATATATATAGTTCCACTTGAAATGGATTGAATGACCATTTTTCTTCTCATGTTGCCAATAAAATATTTTTGTTATCAATAAAATATGTGTTCATCACTCATACAACTATACAAGTCTGACATTGACATCACATACTTAATAACATGTTCGTTTCCTTTGAAACATTTCTGTATAATTAATACCATGTCCAAAAATAACTATGCATAACATCAAAAGAATTTCATTAAAATGGGATCAGGGTTTCATATAAACTTATAAAATGCTCAAGGGTATTTCATATTTTCATAAATTACAGTTTGGCTAAATATTATTGTTGAGTGGATAAATAGATCGAATAGCCACGAAAAATATGAAAGATAAGGATACTTTCATTGTTCTTACCCAAAAATATGAAATTGCTCGAATAGCCAAGGAAAATAACATACAAGAATTAAAGTATCTTATAATTTCATCGTTATGGATTTTATGTTCTAAAATTGTGAAATTTATATATTCGAAAACTTCTCCCCATTTATTGATTACCTCGTGTATAATCTTCATAGACTTAAACAATTATATCTTCACGGCATGTCATCATCATCATCATCATCAAAGCCCATTCCCAATACTCTCGAGGTCTGCTACATGTATTTTGGTTCTCCAAGCAATGCAGTCTTCCCACATATCCTACTTAATCCAAGCTCAAGGATGTCTTCCTTCACCGCCTTCATCCAAGTTTTCAATGGTCATCCCCTCCGTCTACACCCTTCATTAACTTGCCAATCTAGACATTTTCTAATTGGCGTCGTACTTGGTCTCCTCCGGCATATACAACAGTAAAATATTTTAATTTATCAACCAAAATGAAAATAAGTGTACAAGTTGAGATAAGATTTTGTGTTTAATTTCATAAAACATGAAGAAAAAACAAAGCATAACATCTCCAAGGCTTTTTAACATGAATGAATATCCGACCACAAATTACACATTTAAATAATACCTTATTTGCACATTAATATTGCTTACAAGATAAATACGACCAAAGAAACCAAATAAATTTTCAGTAAAGTACTATTTTACCAAAAACCCACGAAGAAAGTGAATCATGACAATTCCATCAAGAGCCTTTACACATGGATGATAGCTAATGTGGTGTTGGTTATGATGGTTGATGAAGTGGTGGTGGTGGTGAAAGACTCAAGATGAAACCCCAAGTAAGCACTCCATAAAATAAGTTTTTCCATAATGGGAGAACTAAAAGAACTAGGCCTTTGCTAAATGACACCACCATTTTCGTTGAAGGACACCATCAACTATTTTTTTTTAATCTACTGAAGGACACCACCACTACATACACAAAAAAAATGTCTTTTTTTCTCTTCTCCCAAATCCAGTGACCAACGCCCTTCCACTCGCATGAACGACTCCTCCTCTCTCACCATTTTCCTCTCAATCTCGCCGAAAAATGAACACCATCCCACCGTCATCATCATCTCTCTCCTCTCTTACACGTCTTCATCCTCCCTGCCTCTTTTCTACTGCTTCATTTTCTCTCTCGTGTAAGGAAACATTGACGAGTGCATAAAAGTGCACTCTTAACATCGCTTTTCTAAGTGTAATTGTTAGATTATTTGGTTAATTTAAGCATTTTTTTATAATAATTTTCTACTTAGTTACATTATGTGTGTTTTGGTATTCGACAGGTACTTTAACGGTATCTAAGGAGAAAAATGAAATAATGCCACATGCAAGGCCGGGTCATTAAATATGGAAGTCTTGTCAAAGATGGAAGCCAATTTCACAAGGATTTTTAGGTCAAACCCCATTATGAAAGAAAAATGAATTAAAAAAGAGAGGAAAGAAGACTACTATAAAAAAGAATTTTGGCTTGAAAAAAAAGCTCATTTTTTGCTGCAATTTTGTTATCTTTTTTGTTGCTTTCTTCTTCCTCATTGGTTGTGATTTTGGGTATTTCTTGGCTGTGATTTCCTCTCTCTTTGGCTGAAAAATCTGAAAAAAATTGAGTGATCTTTGGCTGGAAAATCTGCTGGAAATTGTGTGCTCTTTGGCTGGAAATCAGCTGCTTCTTGGCAGAAAATCAATTGTTATCCATCTCAACCTCAAATTTGAATTGTCAACCAATTTGCTTATTTTCTCATCCCTCCAATGCTTTATTTGAATACCAATCTTTATTCCACTATGTGTAACTAAACAATTTAGTTAGGGATAGATTGAACCACTAGTTATGACTCCTTGAAAATTTTGACATGCCTTTATACATTATTTTTACGAGGCTCATTTGATTAATTTTTTTTATTTCACCATTTATATGAATTTTGTTTATGCTTGATCACCATATGCATGATTTTTATGAGGATTATTACACGGGTAATTTAGATGACTGAGTCTTTTCCAATGCTAAGTAACAAAAAGAACAAAGTAAGATCGGTTCTTGGAATTAATCAACATGAATGACCGAAATAGATACCATGTTTTGGTTTTTGTGCTTTTGTCATTGATTTAGGCGTTTTAAGGTGCAAATTAGTGGATACCATGCTAAATATATTGAGAATGAAAAAAGTTAGAGTAGACACCCATGCCTAATTCGTTGTTTAGGGAAATCTATAGCTTAAGGAGTGGACATACATGCCCTTAGGTTGGCAAAATTTGAGCATTGAAATTTAATTTGCATCGTTTTGCATGTTATTATTCAAAGGAAGATGACTAGTGTCAAATTTCAAATCCCTAATTTGTTTCCTCACTATTTGAACTTATTTAGTTTTCCTCATTATCTTTTCATATTCAATTATTATTGGGTTTCATTGAAGTAGTAGTATTAGGAAAGTTGTTTTAAATACAATTGATCTAATTCTCGTGGGAATGATCTTGTTCTTGCTATCTATACTATTTGTTTGAGCTTGTGCACTTGCGATTTAAAACGTATAATTATAAGCTTATTAATTATGTTAATATTTGTACAACAAACGTCTTCATCCTCTTTGCTTCATTTTCTATTGTTTGTCTTCCATCCCAAGCTCGTCAGATGACCCTAACACCGACGTCTCTCACTCTCTTCTACGTCTTTGTCGTCTCTCTCTCTCTTCGACTTCTTCATCTTCGTTTGTTAGGGTGTGGGTGAAGTTTGTATCTAGAAATGGACGAGTTTAGTGAAAATGATGTTGGTAGGCTTGAAGATGATAATGCTTGAGTTGAGAGTTAGCATTGTGCTCCATTGGTACGAGTGAATGAAAAAGATGAACATTTTCAACATGAAGAACAACCCACTCCACTTGAGGTACATTCTCAACACTTCCAGTTTGAGATGAGCTTGCATGGGTATTTTTGTTGTTGTTGCGATCATCGTAATATCATGTTAAATTCCTTTTTTGTTTCTATTTAAAGTAACATCGTTATATTTAGGGTTAGTCGTTAATATATGGACCCTTATTTATTTATATTTTTAAGGTTAGTTTGATCATTGTTGTTATTGATTATTGTTATTTTGTGCATAGGATGTCATCGTCGTTCTAATAGGTTTTGTGATCCCTTTAAACAATCTTGATGATCCGTGGACACTTAAAGCATATTTGAAAGATACCAACATTCTAGAGGTAAACTTTGCCTTATGATTTTATTCATTACCTTTCTTAATATATGATTAGAATAACAAATTTTTTTATTTACTTAATGTAGAAGGATGATGATGATGATGTTGACACGAATGATGAACGAGCACTGGAAGAGTTAGTCGATGATGACGACTTATTTATTACGAAAGATGTAAGGTTAATTCTTGTAGGCATGACATTATTGTCTAATCCCGTTTCACGATTTCATTGATTAACATGTTTATTAGTGTTCCTAACGTCAGTATGCATTATTTTTTTGTAGGTATTCTCATCGAAGTCGTCCTTGGTAGCTTGGTGCCAAGGTGTTGGTAGAGATAATACATAGTTCTGATTATCATAAGGTTAGAACCCACTGATAGCAAATGTCAAGGAAGGATCCACTTGGGATGTGAGAGGGGAGAGAAGCTCAAGAAAAAATCAAAGAAAAAATTGGAGGTTGGTCAATCGACCAGTACAAAGAAGTATGGGTGCCCATTTCAGTTGAGAAGGGTGCCACAAGGTAACGATTGTTGGAAGCTGCAAGTGACCTGTGGAATCCAAAATCATTCACGATCAAAATCTCTTATTGGCCATTCTTTTGCTTGTAGACTGAACGAAGTAGAGATCGCATATTTGCAGAACATGTCAACATCTGGTGTAGCCCCTCGCAACATATTGTTCAATTTGAAAGAGATGTTTCCCAACAATGTGTCATATTTGAAGACTGTTTACAATGTTATTCATCAGCTAAAGACATTCCATTTGAAAGATAGGACAACTTTGCAAGCCACAATGCACTTGTTGAGCGACAATGGTTATATTGAGTGCACACAAACGATGATCAAAATAGAGTCACCAATATTTTATGGCCGCATCCCGAGTCAATTCTATTAGCAAAGTGTTTCCCAATGGTAATGCTTATGGATTGCACCTACAAAACCAATTACTACAGGATGTTGCTATTTGAGGTTGTGGGTGTCACAGCGACTGACAAAACTTTCAATGTTGGTTGTTGTTTTATGTCTTCTGAAAATGAACAATAGTACACTTAAGCAGTGGAAAAACTATTAGGAGTGTTTGAGCAAAACAACTTGCCAACCACCAAAGCAACGTCTTTGAGCGGGATGATCCCTACTACTACCACCATCACTACACCAACACCACCACCAACCACCAAAGTGACGTCTTTGTTTGTCTTTGTCATACTAAACATATAAAAATAATATGATACAATTAAAAAAACAAAAATGAGGCATGAAAATTTATAGTATCGAAATGAAGATTTAAAGTTTATTTGACTTCGTGAGTTTGGTTGAATACAAATACGAACTCGCATAACAACAATCGAACATAAAGAAATAAAGAAGACGACCACACACCAAATCAAAGAGAATTGCACACCAACTAAGCCCTAGAATCGCATAGAAACAGAACTGCACAACAATAGACCTCAAATCACAAGACCCCAAGTCTGGCATAAATCGCACCCAAAACCTCGAACCGTTGTATCGCACAGTGGCAGTAGAGGGAAAGAACAGAGAGTGGATAAAAGAGTAGAAGGATAATGAGGGCGGGAAGAGGGTGCGAAGATTCAAATTTTGGGGGAGTGAGAGACTGTTTCGTTTGGGAGATAAAGGAAAAATTTTGATTTTGGGAGGTTAAGGGTTTATATTGGTGGTGTCCTTCAGAAAGTAGGGGGTTGGTGGTATCCTTCAGTGGAAATGGTGGTATCATTTAGTCACTGCAAAAAAAACTATAAGAAGATTGATAAAAACAAAATTTTAATTTCATAGAAGGAAGCATGATAAATATATGTGAAACAACATAACAAAATAAAATGAAAGAAAGGGGAAGGAGATGAAAATCCTATAAATCAATGATATTGAAATGAAAAAGAGGTGGAAATGTAGAAATCTTACTAATAGTCCAAGAATGTGTGACGAGGGTAAAGAAATGTCGGTCGGAACAACACCTTCAAAGAAGCTTCAAGGAGTGAGTGAATGAGACAAGGTTTCTTTTTTTCGTTTATTTGGTATGTAATAGATTTTTATTCATTTAATCCATAGATCAGTGATTGGTGATTACCATATTACTGATTAGAACGTATTTAATCCGCATATACCCAGTTTGGCAAAATTTTCTTGAAATTAATTACACTCTTAGTGGTAAGATTGTCAACAATGGAGTTTGAGAGAATCACAAAGTAATTGTGTGGGGCTAAACATAAGTAGATAATGCGAATGAAATCTTCTTCTTTTTTAAAAAGGCTTAAGTGAAAAGACAACTGCCTTCTGGTTTTATGCTATTGTTTCAACAAAGTTAGGAAAGACAATCTTTATTTTTAAAGAATGACCCTATTTTTATGAATTAATTGCGCTTACCCCCATAATAACTAGCTAATTAGGCTTTACCCCCAAAATATGTCACTAAAATTTTTTTTTGAAAAGAAAAACCAATAAGATCTATCTATTTTTTCATTGCACCTTAATAAAACTATTCTATTACATTCAAAGAAGAAGGTAAAGGAGTAGGAGATAAAGTGGATGCATCCATAACATCGTTGGCGGTGTCATCTGACGCACGAGAGGCAACCAAATCACTGGCAGGAGCTCTCTCTTCAAGAGGAGGTGGAAGCAATGGCTCTTCAACCGTTGGACCATCCGAAGAACCTGGAATGTTTTCGTCACCATTTTCATTTTTAAAGGTCTGATCGACCAAGTGACGGTACTGAGATAAATCAACACCAAGCCCCTCGATATAGTCAAGAAGCTCAGTCCATCCATCAACGATTCACTGCCAATCTGCCACCTCCATAATCTGAAGCTTTTCTTTAACGGAAGCAAGTTGATTCCTAGCCGCAATAAGTTGTCCTTTAGCAGTAGTAAACATCACAGAGGTATCTGCCTTGACCTCGTCAAGCGCATCCATTAATTGCTTCACACTTTTCTTGGCAACGTCACGATTGATAGATTGCTCTACCATGGCATGTGCGACATCATCATGAATCACCTTCTCGGCAGACAACTCTCTCTCCACATCATGTAAGCATGCACAAACACCATCTAAACTGGTACTCAAATACTCGAACTCAGCATAGACTGATCCCGTGCACTTTCTGCCTCAATCAAAGAGGCCTGAGCAACACCAACCGCTTTTTATTGTTCCACACTTCGCGCTCTTAACACATCGGATTGACAAAGGACATGGGAAAACACCAACAACAACACCTCGAACTTCTTCTCCAGAGAAACCACCTGGTTACGACTAACTTGCTAAACTGAGCCCATCACCCTCGCATAGGTAAAATGATTCATCCAATCCATTATATGTCTAAGGCCTTCATCAAGATGAAGGCCCAGATTCAACACAAGCATCGAAGGCCTCTCCATCGATCGCTTGTGCCATTCGTTGATTAGCCTATGAGCGCCATCCTGCGCGTCGAGCTCGGAAAACCAACAAAACTTATCGTCTGACTTAACTCGAATCTCTTCAGGGGTAGGTTCCTTCCAACTAATTAGCGAATGAAGGATGCGGGGATCTAAAAGCACGGAGGAGCCACCACCAACGGCTGAGAAGGGAAACCGAACAAAAAAAAAACCATCCTCACACTCTCGCTGCGTAGTAATTGCAACAGAAGCAGAAGAGGTGGTAATACCAACGGGGACAAAAGAACCTAAGCAGGTAGGACCTCTGCTGCATTATCAACAAAAGAAGGAAGAGAACGGAGAGACTACACCTCGATGACTTGACTGCGACAACCAATCTCCTTAGAATGAACAACCGCCAGTTGGAGGATCTTATCGTCGATGGCTCTAGGATAGTCACTAGAGCACTTGATAGAGCCAGGACCACCATAAGCAGAAATGAACCTCTTCTCATTCGAACGGGCAAATAATCTCTTTTTCACTCCTCTCCAATGCCAACCTCATCTCTTCAGCCTCTTCCGGAGATAAGCAATCCTCCCTTGCAGGCTTCTTATCAACAAAACTCGAACAAGGAAAAATGCGACAAGTAGAATCGAAGAGTCGCTTTATCTTCGTAACACGGTTAGAACGTATAAACAACTGTTTCGACGGACTAACAGGCCTCAGAACCTTTCTCTTCTTAGAATTTGGACAATCAGCGCCAATGCTAACAGGAGCATCAAGATCCGGAAGATCCGAGCTCACTTTCTCATCAATGACAACATTACTAACGCTAACAATAGCAGCACGGCGCGACAATCTCCTTAGTTTGCTTCTTGATCAACAAAACCCGTTCAACCTCATTCATACTATACAAACCAATGTGCTCTACCATGACAGCAGAAAGAAAGGTGTCCAAAGGAACCCCGGGAAGCTGCAAAAAATGCTCACTTCCACAGTCAATTGCAGATCCCTCTGCTTATTGGGAACCCGAAAGGACCTCATTATTTGCTGACCTCGCAAGTCGAAGTAGCCAGAACAAACATAAGCATTGAACCAGTCCCGTGAAGAGACTGCTCATGGAATGACGGGCGGAGTATAATGGCATGTTAAACTCCAAAAAATGTGTGCGAAAACGAACAGATAAACAAGAAATCGAGACGCCTACCCCACCAAAAGTTGCTAACAACATTCCATGATAGAATTGAAAGACCAACTGTCACGAAGTTAGTGGCCATGTCAACATACCCACTAAGGGGGGAGTAGCTGATGATACATCAAAATAAATCGACATTGCAGCCATACACGTGGCAGAAAATATCTATCACGAGGATCCAACGTTCCATTTACTGGGCAGCTTGTAAAGCCCAAGTGGACAAAACCAATCATAAAGGACTAAACATGGCCTATTAAAGGAAGACGTAATTGAAGCCCAAATCCAGACTCGCACAAATCAAAGTTCAAATCCAGGCCTGCATGAGTTCTTTCATAAAGAAGAGAAACGTTGCGTAAAAAAAGAGTCGTGGAGGGAGTTACGCCTCCAAAGACGCATCTCCATAAAGGAGGAGACTGTTACGAGACCATTATAAAAGGTAAAGGGAACATTCGACAAAGACGTGCAACTTTAACTGAGTTTTGTCTAGATTAATTTTATTCTTTAAACAGAGCATCAAAGTGTTTTCGGCCATAAAAAAATGTGGTCTCTGGCAGTCTAACATCTGTTTTATAGGTCAAGCTATTAGGAGGACGAGATTTGGACACATCACGTCATTTTCACCATTAACTTGAATGTCCTATTTGATGAAGTAATAGTTTCGAAAATTGATGAAACTTCTTACACGTGATCTATATAGTAAGGAGATCATTTTCACAAAAAATGATCTTATTTCCAAACTTGAAAGCAAATGAAATAAATTTGGGGTCCCAACCCATAATTTTATTATAACAAAAAAAACGAAAAATAGATGAAAGGGAAATTACACGCTGGATATGAGTCGATCACAGCCAATGGATAAGAACATAATCAACTGAAAAACACTAGGGGCCTGTTTGGTTCTACGTTGTAATGGGAGTAGTAATGGGAGTGGTAATGGGAATGGTAATGGGAGTAGTAATGGGAATGTAAAAGGAGTGTTTGGTTTAACTATGAATGTAATGGGAGTGGGAATGTGACTTTACCAATATGCCCTCACTACAAAGCATAAAAACTTCAACACAACAACAAAAATGATGAGGGCAAATGAAGTCATTTTGCTTTGTTGACCATTACAATGACCAATGTAATGGCCATTCATAGGGTGGGAGGATGTAATGGCCATTACAACCAAATTGGTAATGGGAATGGCTATTACAATGCTTTTTTGTGCCACCAAACAAATGAATGCAATTGACCATTGTAATAGCCATTACATTACAATGGTCAAAGGGGTAACCAAACATGCCCTAGGTTTTTTAAACGCGAACCGAATCTCGAAACATTTGATCTTCACCCCTCAGCTACAAATACCACTTGTCCAAAAAAACAAAACTGCCAAAATCGCCACATAACTCTCTCTTCTGCTTTCACGCCATCTCTCTCCTTCATCTCTCTCTTACAAAACAGAAATAGTAATAAAACACATTCTTCTCCTGACGATCGGTGAGATGAGATTGGTTTACGAAGCACATTTTTCAATTTCTTGATTTTGAATTAGTGATCGAAGTTTGGTATTATGTTCAATAAGATTTCTCCGAATTTAAAATTTACTGAATTCTCTTCCTCATTTGTAAATTCCAATAAAATTGGAGATTGAAGAGCAATTGATTTCATTAGTTGTAGTTATTGATTCAGAGTTTTTGTAAAAGATTTCAACGAATTCAACTCTCTTCGTCTCCGTGATTAAGGTCTTTCGTGTCTATTATTGTTGATGGAATGTTGATTTCTTGGAATTTAGGGTTTGAAGGAGAGAGAAATGAGGATTAACGAAGATAATGCGGTCTCTGCACCACCTAAACATCTGGTGTTTGCGTATTATGTAACTGGTCATGGGTTTGGTCATGCCACTAGAGTTGTTGAGGTATGAAAAATGCAAGATTTCTGTTGAATTATTAGTAATTGAAATGGAATTTTGTTAATAATTCAAATTGGAATGGATGTGCAGGTTGTTCGTAATCTTATTCAAGCCGGACACGATGTTCATGTGGTTACTGGTGCTCCTGATTTCGTTTTCACTTCTGAAGTTCAATCTCCAAGGCTCTTCATCCGCAAGGTTAGTTCTTGCTTCTGCTAAAAATTACATATTTCTTGGTGTTGGCATGTGTAATGAAACATTTGTAGCTTAAAATTTTTTTTCTCTATTAGTTATTGATGTTTGATCACATATATTTGTTCAATTCAATAATAGCCCCCGTAGTTAAATTTTTGAGATCATTGACGGATAACTTTTTGGCCTTCAATTGTGTACCTAACCATTGTTTGTATTTTATTATATTTCATTTTTTACATTTATGATAGGTTTTGTTGGATTGTGGAGCTGTTCAAGCCGATGCTTTGACGGTGGACCGCCTTGCCTCCTTGCATAAGGTATTGAGTTAAATGATTTCAATTATCAAAAAACCTGTATTGCTTCTCAAGTTGGCTTTCCAAGTCACGAATAAAAAGTGTGAACTGAGAGTGTTAATTTCATTTCAAGATCCTCACATTGGTTCATCTCACTTATAAGTTCCACTGCACACATCTGTCATTTTCAGCATTTTTTAATACTATAATTTTCTTATTTATTTCACGTTTTGAGTTATATTTTCACTCTTTTTGTTATTATAGTATTCTGAGACAGCCGTTGCACCCCGTGCCTCTATTTTGGAGATAGAAGTAGAGTGGCTGAACTTGATAAAAGCTGACTTAGTGGTAACTGAACACTTATCTCATTGTTGGTTATTGCAATTTAAACATATAGCTGAGTCATTTTGAATGGAGTCATCCGCAAAGATGCAATGGAACTCTTTTACATCAAATATCATCTCCCTACACCATGAAAAAAAGTTCCTTTATGTTCGGAATTACAAATTGCACCTTAAAATAATGGTACATCTCTTGACGCTTTAATGGAACAGGTTTCAGACGTTGTCCCTGTTGCATGCCGAGCAGCTGCTGATGCTGGAATTCGCTCCATTTGTGTCACCAATTTCAGGTTACTTGTTATTATTGGCCTCTTTGTCTATTTTTATATTGCAACTATTAGCGTCTTCCTAATCATATCACATTGCATGAATCTATCATGTTTTGTATGATGACAAGCTTCCATTGGTCAAAAGCCATTTTGACTAGACATACTGGACATTCTTCCTTTGTATCCATGAATATCAAGGAATAACAACTTAGCTTCCACATTATCTTTTGGTTGGTAAAGTAGATATGTTAAACAAAGAGGAAAAATAAGATACAAGAACGGCCAAGATTACCTAAAATACAAAAAAAAACCAAAAAACCAAAAAAGTCTGACCAAAGAACCAATACAAATTTACAAGGAGACTCTTGCAGTTAATGTATTCACCAATATGCAGTCTCCTAAACTACAGAAAATTTTGACAGCAAGTGAAACTGAAGTTTTGATCTCCAAATTTACGAAACCCTCCCAGTGGGTAATCCCATCGAATGTCCTTTAATTACGCTCCAACCAAATACCCCAAAAAATAGCAAAGGGATGAGATGCCAAAGCTTCTTCCCTGCGAAAGTGATATGATCATGTTTACTTTTTATGTTTTCTCAAACTTTGTTTGTTTTACTTTTCAGTTGGGACTTCATCTATGCTGAGTATGTAATGGCCACTGGTCATCATCATCGATCAATAGTTTGGCAGGTGAAATGTTTGTTTCTTGATCTTTTGTAAGAAATGCAGTACTACCATTTGCAGATTATCAGTGGACGCGTGGTCCTTTTCAAATTTCTTATGCAAAGATTAATCCATAGATAGCCTTTTATGCATTAGGTGCATCCATTTTGTATTCCTAGAGATGTGTGCCTGTTCAGTATATGAACTTAAGCTAGTTTATACCTATTGTGGTAATTCATTTATTTTTAACAGCTATGGTGATCTCGCTTATCAGTTATTACTGCAAAAAATTTCATGTGTGTTGATTTTCTTGACCGTTTGTACAGATAGCTGAGGATTATTCGAACTGTGAATTCCTAATCCGCCTTCCAGGATACTGCCCAAGTATGTCTATTTTGGTTGGTTTCTCTTTAATGGGTCTATGGAGGTTTTGTTTGTTTGCGTATCTCTGATGCACTAAAAGATATCTTTGGGTTCTGTACTTTTTAATCTTGCAGTGCCTGCTTTTCGTGATGTTATTGATGTTCCTCTTGTTGTGAGGAGGTTGCACAAATCCAGAGTCGAGGTCCATTTTTATTTTCCTAAAAGTTGTGTAGTTGTTGTAGTATGGATAAAGAGGAAACAGCTTTTCTCGGAATTGTAAAATCATTATAGTGTGGATCAAAAGGAACCTGCCTGTGTTACGATTTCATTAAATTGTCTACTTGATGCAGATAAGGAAGGAACTTGGAATTGGGGAGGATGTTAAACTAGTTATTTTTAACTTCGGTGGACAGGTGAGTTGATATCATCTACTTTAGTGGCACTAAAAAAATATCATCTTGTTTAGTTACCATGATTCATAAGTAAGACTGCAATTTCGGTTTGCGCATAAGATATCCCTGCACAGTTCAGGGATTATAATGCCTGAAGCCTGTCCCATGATGTTGCAATGTATGGTAAGGGGAATATGATATACCCCCACAGCCACTCTGTTGTGATTCATGTGACCATTTTATTGTTTTTTTTAGTAGTTAAGTTAGTTTCTATCAGATTTCTTTTTTTCTTAGCTCTTTCCTGTCTTAGCTTACTGACTGCACAAGATTATTTAAACTTATTTGTTATTTTTGTCTTGGGCATTTTAAAATTCGTAATCCTAATTCTGTTTCTATGCTGTTGTCCATTACTTGCAGCCTGCTGGCTGGAAATTGAAGCAGGAGTATTTACCAGATGGTTGGCTATGTTTGGTATTTTGTGCTCTGATATGCTATTGTGTTTCTTTCTTGGTTTATGATTTCTTTCTTCTTTTTGCTATCTTGACATTTCTTTCCTGGTTAGGTCTGTGGTGCATCTGAAAACGAAGAGCTTCCTTCTAATTATATAAAGCTTGCGAAAGATGCATACACGCCTGATTTGATAGCAGCATCTGACTGCATGCTTGGTATTTGAATGAACTCTTGTTAAGAGTCGAAAATGGTTAATGGGTGGAAAAAATAGGTTTATATATATATATATTTATTTTCTGATCGATTCGGACTAATAAAAATAAATGAAATTTCAATAAAATAAACAAAATTGCAATAAATGAAAATAACAAAATAAACGATAAACGCAATAAACTAATAAAAAATAACTTTTATAATCAATCTGCTAACAATAGGCGGCCTATGCCTTATTTATAGCTAACCTAACTCTAAAACTAATTCCTATACCTTATTTATAGCTAATCTAACTCTAAAACTAACTTCTAAAACAAACCCTAAACCTAATAGGAAGCAAATATGAGAACCCTAATTAGAATCCCTTTTACAAGAATAATACAATTGTATTACTAAAATACTCCTATTCCTAATATTAATAAATGGCCTGATTCTATCATTTTCTTTCAGGGAAAATTGGCTATGGCACTGTTAGTGAAGCTCTAGCGTATAAGTTACCTTTTGTATTTGTGCGCCGAGATTATTTCAATGAAGAACCTTTTTTAAGAAATATGCTAGAGGTAGAATTCCTGTGCATCTCATTTTCACCAGTTGAAAATATATGTAAAAACTTGAGCTTTGACAGCATAAATTAATATAACTTGAACAGCATTACCAAGGTGGTGTTGAGATGATTAGGAGGGATTTGCTTACCGGACATTGGGCACCGTACCTTCAACGTGCAATTAGTCTGAAACCGTGCTATGAGGGGGGAATCAACGGTGGTGAGGTATTTACATTACTATTTTAACGAGTTTCCTTTATCATAGACCTTTCGGGTTGCACTTGTAGACATCTGAGGTTTAGATGAGTACTCTTGTTGGGAATGGCCAATTTTTTTGAATCATTTCATGTCAATTTTTATGAAAATCAATTTCCACTGTAGTGATCACTTGGTAGTAGCTTCCATCTTGATGAAATGTTGTAGGAAGAAAAAAGAAAAAAGAAGAATACCCTAGACTAGAATGATGCAAGCAAAGACATCGTGTTTGACTATAAACTTCTCTTATAGTTTGCTTTCTACTACACAAACTCATCTCACTAGGTGCATGTGGTTTTTCCCTTTGGTCTGAAAATCAAGTCAAGTTTAGACATTGTTGTTTTGATGAGAAAAACCAATGGTTATGATGAGAAGAACCAATGGTTATGATATTATACTCGTCCCAGTTTCCTCATGGCTGTTATGTTAGATTGTGTTCTTACAATGATCCTAATAATTTGGTGTGTAATTTATGTACTATGCTTTCAAAAGTTAGTGGCTTACCTTGATGGTGGTTTGGAGTCATGTAATCATGGAAAGAATGAAAGGATCTAATTTTTTATTTTTTATTTTTTATTTTTTCCATTCTTCACTTGCAATTTGATGGCAGTCAACTTTAGGTTTGAATTCTGACATATGCAGTACATTTGGCTTACCTTGGTGGTGATTTTGGGCAATAATAATCATGGATGATAATGGATGGATCTCAATTTTCATCTTTAAGTTATAATTTAATTGCAAATTACTTTAGGTTTACATAATTAAGCTACTTTTATCATTCTTAAGATTATTTACATAGAATATATGTTCCTTTCCCTCAATTTATATCACATAATTTACTATTCTCAATTGTGGATACTATTCTCTGCTTTGCCAACCGAAGAATGTGATTTTGTCTTGACGGAGACCCTCCTCATTTCAGCAAGACAAGGGCTGGTTGGGTTTATATTGTCTCATATGGAAACCATAGTTAGTGAGATTCTTTGTTATGTTGCATGCACACTTACAAGACATGAATCGGATACATAATATATCTGCAAAGTTCATAAGAATTGATTTCTTTCTATGTAAATTACTTTGATACCTTTACATCAATACACATTCATTCTTTACTCAAATGTTATGTTTGGTGATTGCTACTGTTAGAATGGGAAACAACCCTAGTTTTTCCATTTTCTGACTCATCAAATTTTCAGGTAGCTGCTCGCATACTGCAGGACACAGCCACAGGGAAGAATTATGCTTCGGATAAGGTAAACCTGATTACAAGCAAGATACATACATCTTGTTTTATTTGATGAAAAATGTAGTGTTAGTGCTCTGCAAATGCAATGAGATTGAATAGTCTTGTTTCTTATGAACAGTAGATCATATAAGTTGTCAATTTTCTAGTTCATTTTGTTTTCCATTTGTAGTTTAGTGGAGCAAGAAGATTGCAAGATGCAATAGTACTTGGTTACCAACTGCAAAGGGCCTCTGGTAGGGATGCAGATATTCCAGAATGGTATTCTGTTGCCGAGACAGAACTTGGTCTTCGTACTACGATGCCCAGTCTTGAAACCAATGATAACGGCTCTCTTGCAAAATTGTGAGTTCTAATTCCCCGTATGTAAAAACGCATGTGCTTTTTATAATATATGTTGTATGTGACTGTTCACTAATTTCCTTTCTCTAGATGTACTCAGGACTTTGAGATTCTTCATGGAGATCTTCAAGGCTTTCCAGATACGATGAAATTCTTAAGGAGCATGGCAAAACTATCCATTGAACAGGACCCGGCAAGTGTTTCAGAGAAGCCGAAAATGCGGGAGCGTGTTGCTGCTGCTGGACTCTTTAACTGGGAGGTATCGTTTAAATTATATATATATATATATTTTTAATTAGTCTTAGTTTATTTTCATTTTATTCCACATTTATGAATACCCTTGGGCATTATTACATTTTGCACATATACCCTCCACCAAAGCAAGTCATGGTCTCAATTGATGAGAAGGTGAAAGAGACGATTTATTTATTTGTTTTTGGCAACAAAAGAAGAATCTTAATCTTAATGTACAGTGAGCAATTGAGATAGATAATTGAGTCAAGCTGGTTATTTGAATGGGGTAATTTCAAAATACTGAGGTAGTAAACCCAATTTCAGTATCGATTAATAAATTCAGTAATGAAACATTACCTTCTGAGTATCATATATGGTTGTTGGGTTGATATAATTTTTCTAACATATGATCAAAAGTCTGTTACTAGGTGTTAAGCATACTCAGCAAAGTTAAGCATTCAGCAGTTCTAAGTTTGTTAGCTAGTTTGTTAGCTTAAGCTGTCATTCTGTTTTGACAGCTACTTCAGTTGTCTAGGTGTCTATATAAAGCAATGTACAATGAACATTTTGCAAATTAATGAAACAGTATAGAATTCTTGCACATAATTCGTCTTAGATCTTGACATGGTATCAGAGCCATTTCATTGCTCTTTCTTCTTTTCTTTTCTTTTCTTCTTCTCAATCAGTAGTGATAATGTCTGATTCAACCTCTTCAAATGCTGCATCTCTCAGCAATTCCACCATTACAGAGTGTAAACCAGTGATATTCACTCACGCCTTGTCTGTCAAATTGAGTGAACACAATTACTTGTTGTGGAAACAACAAGTATTAGCAACAATCAGAGGCCACAAGTTACAGAAGTTCATTGAAAAAGACTCGTCTCCACCAAGATTTCTATCTGATGAAGATAAAGTTCATAATAATGTCAATCCAGAATTTACTAGTTGGGAACAACAGGATCAGCTGCTCTTCTCATGGCTTCTTTCATCCATGACTGAGTCATTACTAACAAGGTTAGTTGGTTGTGAAACCTCTGAACACATCTGGAAAATTCTTGAGGTCTTCTTCAATTCTCAAACTGTTGCTAAGATTTCTCAATTTAGCACTCAACTTCAGAATCTCAAGAAAGGAGATCTTTCCATTAATGGCTACCTACTGAAGATAAAGAACATTATTGATCAGTTAGCTTCAGTAGGACATCCACTCTCTCCTAAAGACCACATTAATGCCATTTTTGATGGATTACCTCAAACGTATGATACATTCATAGTGTCAGTAACCTCTAGATCAGATTCATATAGTGTAGCAGAGATTGAATCACTCTTACTTGCTCAAGAATCAAGAATTGAGAGACATGTAAAGGACCTTGATGCAGGGGCGGACTCAGGATTTTAGTCGGGGGGGGGCGAAATGGAAAATACTTATTAGTTGATAATAGTAGTTATCAATGGTAAAGCCAAATTTTTTTTTACCGAAGCTAGTAACTAATAAAAAATTCAACTATAAAAAATACAATGCATATATCAAATTGGATCCAAGTGTAGTCAATTTTAAGCCAAAATAAGGTCATTATTGATAACCTTAGCAAAGAGCAAACAAGCATAATAACTAGAATATATAACTAATATCACAAAAGAGTTTGTCTAGGCAGCCAGACTTTAAAGCCATTTTTTTGCCAGACTAGAGCATTTTTACACCTTTACCCATTCTCTTTAAAATACAATCACAAACATTATCTATAGAAGGGATAAAAATGTAAAAAACTTAAAACCTGACCAAAAAGTGGTTATAAAGTCTGGTTGTCTAGAATTGAGAATCACAAAATAATTAGGATAAGTTCTAGGTGAAGCTAAAAAAATTTGAAATTTGCGAATCTAATATGATCATAATACAATTTCAAAGAAAAAATAGTTTATATGAGACTCAAATTTTATACGAGTTGGCTAATGGTATATATTTTCATTGAATTCTATCGTTATTATTTTAAATATTAATTTTAAATATTTTTTTGTTAGGGGTTTAATATCACTTGTGAAAAACAATTCATTTATTTAATGTTAATAAATTTTTATTAAACTAAACATTTTTAATGTTTGCAATTACTAATAAAATTGCATTGAAAATAAAATAAAAAATGCACTTGAAGAGTATCGAACTCAGGTCTTTTACTAAAAGTGATAAACCTCCAACCACTACACCAACAAAGACATGTTTGAATATTTTCATAAACAATTAACATATTGTATTCTACATTATATAATCGATTTTTTAAAACTAAAATATATATACTAAAAATATTTTAAAAGTTGAGGGGGGGCAGGTGCCCCCCCTCGCCCCTTAGTAGGTCCGCCCATGCCTTGATGTGTCTAGCTCTGCAAATGTTGTTCACAGTTCTTTCAAACCTTCATCTAGATCTTTTGCTTCAAATCCACATGCTTGGAGACCTCAGTTCAGATCTCCAAATAATCCTTTCTCATTCAGAAGTGCAAGATTTGGAACTGGGAGAGGTTTCAGACCCCTGGTCATCAAACCAATCGGCCTCAGTGCCAAATTTGTGGGAAGCTTGGTCACCTAGCTTTCAAGTGCTACA
Organism: Berberis vulgaris; assembly: GCA_963556465.1. Taxonomy (NCBI): domain Eukaryota; kingdom Viridiplantae; phylum Streptophyta; class Magnoliopsida; order Ranunculales; family Berberidaceae; genus Berberis; species Berberis vulgaris. The sequence goes on along the minus strand of OY747136.1, from coordinate 16,769,800 downwards.
ATAGATTTGATAATAATTTTCCACATCCATGGAATCCAAGCATAGCATCTCAGCAGGCGTCTTCCCAGCAAGCAAATATAGCATCTCGAAATGCTTTCTCTGCATCATCTAGTCAACCTCCTGAACCTACTTGGGATACTGAATCTGAATCTCAGATGCAATCATTAGCGGCCTCTTCTACTCCATCTGATCGTAGGTGGTATCCTGATTCTGGTGCAACAAATCATTGCACTCCTTACACTCAGAACATGACGTCTTCTACTCCTTATCATGGCAATGAGCATCTCTTTGTTGGAGATGGTACTGATCTACAAATTCAAAACATTGGTGAGTCTACCTTACATTCCTTAAACTCTTCAAGAAAATTGCTTCTCAAGAGTGTTCTTCAAGTCCCTAAACTCACTAAAAACCTTTTTAAGTGTGTCAAAATTTGCAAAAGATAATGGTGTCTTTTTTGAGTTTCATCCTAATGTTTGCTTTGTTAAGGATCAGTCAGATTCTACTGGAAGGAACACTTAGCAATGGTCTATACGTTTTTCCATCTACATCTCTTGCTAATTTAGTCATTTCAGGGTCAACTTCTTATTCCAATTCAAGAAAATCAGTCAATACAGCTTCTACAAATGCTTCCTCATCCTTGTATCTTTGGCATGCTCGATTGGGACATCCATCATTGACACTTGTTAATAAGATTCTTAGTGACTGAAACATTTCTGTTTCAAACAAAGATAACTCTGTCTTTTGTTCTTCATGTTGTTTAGGAAAGATACATAGATTTCCATTTTCTAGTTCATCAACTATGTATCACACACCATTGGAACTCATTCATACAGACTTGTGGGGTCCTGCTTCTACTGTGTCTTCTTCTGGTTACAAATATTACATTCATTTTATTGATGCTTACAGTAGATTCACTTGGGTATATCTCTTACAAAATAAATCAGATGCTTTTCCTACTTTTCTCAAGTTTAAGTCACAGGTAGAACTGGAATTTGGTCTTCCTATTAAGTGTGTTCAGTCTGACTGGGGTTGAGAATACAGATCTTTCTCAAACTTTTTAGCTCAAAATGGTATTCTTCATCGTTTGGCTTGTCCAACAACTCATCAATAAAATGGTGTTGCTGAGAGGAAACATCGACATATAATTGAGTCTGCTCTTACTCTTCTTGCTCATGCTTCTCTTCCTTTAAAATTCTGGGATGAAGCAGTTCGCACTTCTGTTTACCTTCTTAACAGAGTTCCTTCTTCTGTTTTGAAAGGTCTCTCTCCTTTTGAAACTCTTTATCACAAAGCTCCAGATTACAGTACCCTCAAGGTAGTTGGTTGCTCTTGTTTTCCCAATATCAGACCATATAATACCCATAAAGCTTCAATATAGATCTGTTGAATGTATTTTTCTTGGTTATAGTATACAACACAAAGGGTATAAATGTTTGTCCCCTACTGGCCGTATATACATCTCTAGAGATGTGGTGTTCAATGAGAGTTCATTTCCATATCAAGTGTTGCATCCTTCTTCTCTTAAGTCTACTTCTCTATTTCCTGATTCTACACCTGCATCCATCCCACTTTCTGCCACATCTACTGTCAATACTGCAAAGCCAACTACTCCAATACTGCAAAGTCATTCACCCTCTAGCCCATTGCCAACTTCTCATAAGTCTTTGTCATCTGGTGATAGTCATTCACCCTCTAGCCCATTGCCTCCCACTATTGTACCTTACAGTCCAGTGGTCTCTTTACAGTCTCCAGTTGTACCTACTACATTTCCCTTTGGACATCAGATGGTGACGAGGTCTAAAGCTGGTATATACAAACCTAAGGTTTTCATGGTTTCTGCTGAACCATCTAGCCCGAATAAGGCTTTAACCACTCCTCATTGGCTCTCTGCTATGCAAGATGAATATATGGCTCTGCTCCGCAATAAGACTTGGTCTCTGGTGGATCTTCCACATCATAGAAGTATTGTTGGTTGTAAATGGATCTTCAAGGTCAAAGAAAATTCAGATGGCACAATTCAAAAGTATAAAGCTCGCTTACTAGCTCGGGGTTTTCAACAAATTGTTGGCTTTGATTATGAAGAGACTTTCAGTCCTGTGGTTAAACCTTAAACAATCAGAGTTATACTCTCTATTGTAGTCACATATTCATGGTCAGTGTTTCAATTGGATGTCAACAATGCCTTCTTAAATGGGGACTTACAAGAAGAGGTTTACATGATGCAACCTCCTGGGTTTATAGATCCAACTCGTCCTAATGCAGTTTGCAAGCTTACCAAAGCCATCTATGGTCTAAAACAGGCTCCTAGAGCTTGATTTGACAAGCTAAGGCACACTCTTATTAGGTTTGGCTTTACAACAACTAAGTCAGACTCATCTCTTGACTCATCTCTTTTCATCAGACACTTGCCATCTCCTATATTCATCTTGGTGTATGTTGATGATATTTTAGTCACTGGTTCAAGCTCTTCAGACATTTCTCAATTGATATCTCAGCTGAATGCTTAGTTTTCTTTGAAAGAATTGGGACTGGTTCATTACTTCCTTGGAATTCAAGTTCAACACACTGTTGATGGACTGTTTCTGTCTCAATCTAAGTATTTTTGACCTTCTTTGTCGTGCCAAGATGCAATTTGCAAATGGTTTGCCTACTCTTATGAGTGGTGGTGAGAAGTTGTTAGCCACGGGGAGTGATCCAGTCCAAAATGTTCAGCTGTATAGGAGCATTGTTGGCGCTTTACAATAGGGTTTGTCAGTTCATGCAAAACCCTCTTGAGTCTCATTGGCAAGTGGTTAAGAGGATCTTAAGGTACCTAAAGGCTACATCCACATTTGGGCTTCACCTGGTTCCTACTCCTCTCAAGTTGACAGGATACTGTGATGCTGATTGGGCATCTGATCCCTCAGATAGGCGTTCTACTTCAGGTTATTGTGTGTATCTAGGCTCTAATCTCATCTCATGGTCCTCTAAGAAACAAAGCATTGTATCTAGAAGTAGTACTGAGGCTGAATATAGGAGTTTAGCTTCATTCACGGCACTAAGTTGTCATGGCTCCAATCTCTTTTCTCTGAGTTAAGGATTGGTTGTGCACCTCCTACTATCTGGTGTGATAACATGAGTGCTGTCCTGCTGAGTGCCAATCCAGTTCTTCATTCCAGGACCAAACATATTGAGTTGGACATCTATTTTGTGCGTGAAAAGGTTGCTCGTAGGCTCATTAAAGTTCTTCACATTTCTGCAGTGGATCAAGTTGCTGATATTTTTACAAAAGCTCTTGGAACTTCCAGATTTTTGTTGTTACGTGACAAACTAAGTGTTATTAATGGTTCTACACTTAGTTTGTGGGGGAATGCTAAGCATACTCAGCAAATTTAAGCATTCAGCAATGTTAAGCATACTCAGCAAAGTTAAGCATTCAGCAGTTCTAAGTTTGTTAGCTAGTTTGTTAGCTTAAGCTGTCATTCTGTTTTGACAGCTGCTTCAGTTGTCTAGGTGTCTATATAAAGCAATGTACAATGAACATTTTGCAAATTAATGAAACAGTATAGAATTCTTGCACATAACTCCTCTTAGATCTTGACACTAGGGTTGCATGCATAACGACATCTCTGCTTGAAAACTTCTTAGTTCTGACCATTTACATTTATTGTGATTGGACACTACTAGGAGGAAATCTTTGTCACAAGGGCACCTGGGAGATTGGATGTTATGGGAGGCATTGCAGACTATTCTGGAAGCCTTGTTTTGCAGGTAAATGTTTCCCTCTGTTGGTTCACTTGTATTCTCTATATCTAGGTAGTTGGCAAAGGGTGGCTCCATAGAAATAGGATTAAACAATGCTAGTATTATTCAAATTATTGCATACCTAACTGTGCATGTACTGCTCTGTATTTTTTGATAATTGGTAGCATGAATTTATTTGCAGATGCCTATTAGAGAGGCTTGCCATGTTGCTGTTCAGAGGAGTCATCCAAGCAAGCAGAAGCTATGGAAACATGCCCAGGCTCGACAACTTAAGAAAGGAGAAAACCCCACTGGTGTTTTGGAAATTGTGTGTAATTTTCCTGGTTGTATCTATGTTTTTATTTAATGCATAGTTTTTCCTTAAAAGATTGCATCCCTTATTTCTCCTTTTTCAAAATAATGACTTTTTGAGTGAAATAATTCTAGACTTTCTTGGCAATATGTAATTGTGAAGAAGGCATCATTCATGCTTACCCAGAACTTTAGGAAGCTTTGCCATGAACTGAGGACTTACTGTATTAGGTTGATATGAATAGGTTAGGGTCTAACAGGCACTGGAAACATTACTTGCTTGCTTCGCTGAAAAGTATTTACCCTCTTGACTAATACATGACCATTAGTTAATTTCATCATTGTTCGATACTTATCCTGATATTATATTCACCAAGTTATGGTCATACAGGTATCATATGGATCAGAACTGAGTAATCGGGGCCCAACTTTTGACATGGACTTAATTGATTTTATGGATGGTGATCGACCTACTTCATATGAGAAGGCAAGGCAATATTTTGCACAAGATCCAGCCCAGAAGTGAGCTATTACTCTTTTGATTATCATATTTTCAATTTATTTGTGATTTCTTATGCTGCCAGTTTAATGATTTTGTTTTTTATTCAGATGGGCAGCATATGTTGCCGGCACAATTCTTGTATTGATGACTGAACTAGGTGTTCGATTTCATGATAGTATCAGCATGCTGGTAATGACCCCCCTTTTTTATCCTTTGTCCTTTACATATGTAGTACTCCTGTGTTCCTAGCAAAATAATTTTTTACCGAACAAAATATAATGATCTTATGTGCAATTATGGCCAGTCTACCGATCTAGGGTTTTTTCCACAAGTTTGCACTTAAGATCAAAGAAGATTCTGTCAAGTTGTGGATGCACAGTTTTCTGGAAGTACCATTCCAAATCAAATGATTCCAGTCATAATATAGACCTTAATAAACCATGTATCAGATATTTTCTTACCTAAGTAATGTTTTTCCTACTTATGTTCATGGCAAAATGCATTTTTGATTTTTAATAGTATTCTATTACAAAGTTTGCATAAAACTCATAAGTTTCTTATAATAAATTGCTGTAAAAAAGTTGCACGAGTAACCTATCTTGTTGCTAATTTGATGTAATGGGGTAGTTGGATAATAATTAGTTTGTTAGTTATTTGTTGACATTAAGACCATATTGAAGATTAAGGCATTAGCCATATGAGGTTTAAGGTTAGGTTGCTTCTAAGAGAAGCTAAAATCTTTACAAATAAGGCATGAGATTAAAGTTGTAGTTGGCTTTTGATTAAATGAATACTTATTTGTTTATCTTTTACTTTAGGGTTTATCTTAACTTTAATTTTGGTTAGATTACCATATTTGGTATCAAAGACGAAACAGTTCTAGTTTGGAAGATCTTATTGAGATGTTCTTGATCTTGAAGTTGCTTGAAAAGAAGATGATTCAACAAGAGCAACATAGGTTGAAAAGAAGTGTGCAAACCTAGTTGCCACTCACGTCGTCACATGGTGGCCTTGGGGTGATCGACCAGCCTTATGGGGTGTTTTATATTGCTTTTTTCCCCACTCTTGAGTCTCCTTTTTGGGGTTATCAAGACACTATGCATGGATTTTCTCCAAACAATGGTGTTGTCCCATACTCTTGTCACCCTCAATCTCAATCCTACCACCCCACCACACTCCACAATCATTCTATACAAACCGACAACCTCCACAACTCCATCCACAGTTTATTCAATCCCCACAACCAATGGAACCAATTACTTTTATTAATAAATCGGCCCCAACGATTGGGTTCAACGAACCCATGTTACCCCAATCGGGTCCCCCAACAATTTCCTCTTCTCTCCACCTCAACTCAAACCCTACCCAAACCCGTAGGACACGTAAATGAAGAAAAGAAGTCATGGAAGAAAAATTAGTAGAAAGGGACATCAAACCCATACCTGAATCAAAATGGCTTAAGTTTCGTCCATCATTGCCAACAACACATCCTCAATGCTCATTAAATTCGAACAAAGCCCTACCGAAGCCACCTCAATGATCTAAGTCAAAGCTAACTAACCACCGTCGTCGGAAGGGTCCTAACCAAATAGTGATTGCTCGGTGCAAGCTGATGCTTCCATTTGTTCAGGATCAAGGATACAATGGCGGTCGGTTTGTGCGATTGGAAATAGAGGTCTATTCGTGAAACTCATTTGGGAAGAAGCAGTTATTTGCCGCCCCCTATTTGGTTGTCCCACCACATGAGTATAATTTTTATTCTCAGGATGATCAAGTTATTGGCCATCTCATTGAAGACTTTGTACCACCACAAGGCTCTGATTTTTCTGATTATGATGATGTAGTTATTCACCACCACAGGATGGGTAATGTAACAAGCGCCAAACAATGTTTATGATCCAATCTAGGCCAATTTTATGATGAATTTTGAGGACAAGTTTATTCATGACATGGATGTCTTTTGAGCCAAAGATATGTGGTAGATATTATTTTTTGTGGCAATTGTGATTTGCTTGTTCATGCTATAATCCACTACAAATGAAAAGTTCGAGGTTGACTTCTGCTCGTGCACTTCGCCGTGTTCCATAACCAGTTGCCTGTGCTTGTTTGACTTCTTCAACTTCAAGATCAAGGACGAGACTATTCAAGCTGGGGAGAGTGATGTAATGAGGTAATTGGATAATAACTAATAGGTTAGTTATTTGTTAATAATTAGGTTGGGCACATTAAATGCCATATTGAAGATTAGGGCATTAGATACATTAGGTTTAGGGTTAGGTTGCTTGTCATAGAAGCTAAAAGCTCTATAAATAAGACACGGGGTTAAAGTTGTAGTTGGCTTTTGATTGAATGAAAGTTTAAGTTATTTGTTTATCTTTTACTTTAGGGTTTATCTTAGCTTTAGTTTTTTGTTAGATTACACTACAATTAATCACAACTCTCTTTCGTTGCTTAAATCTTGGTTCATTGGTTGTTTGGTTAAATATCTTAATGTCTTACCTATTCCATGAAAAAGTCCCCCCTGAAGGTGCAATGAGAACATACAAGCTTGTTTTGTTTCTGTTTTTGGTATAATAGAGGTTTTCCTTTTAATGAAAACCACCAGCTGCAAGATGTTATGCATGCCTACCAAAAATAAAATAAAAATGTTTCTTATTGATTTAAGCTGGTAGTCAACAACAACAATCATAAGAGCATCTCTCTGTTTGTGGTAGCATCTAAGCAACTTCAGCAACAGTTCCATCATAGAGCCTATCTTCTTTCTACAACAATAGAAATAAGTCATTGTGGTAGTTCCAGCAAATCAATGGTAATGGAAAAGAGGAATGTGGTTAGGAGTTTGGATTGAACCTAACTGTGATTTGGAATGTTTGTGATAGTAGAAACTAGGCTGATGGGATCTTATCATCCTTAGTAGAGTGTGATATAATGATCACGTCTAGGGCGTTTAGTGTGCTGTAGATAACATAAAATCTCTCCCTTTTCACTCGTTTTAACCATATCTGTTCTAGAATCTGGACCGATTACCACAGAACCGCATCTTCAGAGTAATATTTGAATTAGCATTTTAGTAATAAGGATTGGGTATGGTACAAGGCTTTCAATTTGTTTCCAAGTAGAGGGTTGATCGTAGTTGTGGTTTCATTATAAAAGTAATACATTTATGTGTGATTGCATAATTGTAGCAGTTAACATATTCAATTTGAGATCAATTCTCCTAGTTTTGGGGCTCACATATTTGTGCCTTGCTTGATTAAGTCATCTAAATACTAGCTATTGCTAAACCACTAAACCATGAAAATATTCCTCTGTTTAATTTGTCAGTATGTTTTCAGGTTTCTTCTGCAGTTCCAGAAGGAAAAGGTGTATCATCTTCTGCGGCACTGGAGGTTGCTACCATGTCTGCCATAGCCGCTGCCTATGGTCCGTATATGTTCCAATCTTACCTCTCCAAGTTTTTCCTCGTGGTTCATTTTTACTTGTACTCCAGACAAATTTTTCTGAATTTTCACAAATCAAAATTTTGCTGGTTATTTTGGCTTGCAAAAATATGGACTTTAGTTGAGTGACTTGAGCGATTAAATCAACAGTTAGAAAGGACATGAAAAGATATAAGAAAAAACAGGGATTATGTTTTCACAAACCTTATCCATCTTGAGTGCTTGCTTGGAGGTGGCAAAATTATCGCTGTTGGACCAGTAAGAAAACGTCCAAGATCTCAGTTCATTGTATTCTACTGTCTAAAGTCTAATGCATACAAGAAATATAAGCAGAGTCTGGAATAGTGGGATCAAACTTTTGCACAAGTTATTATGGAAAAAAAAAATTTCTGGTAGTAAGTTGCATTTTCGATTGTTTGCAAAGTAGATTTTTTTTTATCATGATTGTATTAGTCCTAGCTTATAATTAAAAATATCTGCTTTCTTAAATAACAACTGAGTTGGCAGATTCTTTCTGTCTGCAGGATTGGAGATAGCCCCCAGAGATCTTGCTTTACTCTGTCAAAAGGTATAGATACAATAGTTTGTATCAAATTACCTCCTTTTTCATTCTATGATTACATTTTTGATTTTATCAATTTCTTCTGGATGAACTTATCAGGTGGAGAATCACATTGTTGGAGCCCCCTGTGGTGTGATGGACCAAATGACATCAGCATGTGGTGAAGCAAACAAACTTCTTGCTATGATTTGCCAGGTAATCATTCAATAATGAACTAAAGTTGATTCCAGAATGGTTGTTATCAGTTCATAATTTTGAGTTTTTATTCTCGACAGCCAGCTGAGGTTATAGGAATGGTGAATATCCCAACTCACGTACGATTTTGGGCTCTCGATTCTGGAATTAAACATAGGTATTAGTTCCATTTCAAGCTTGGTATCCATCCCTAATTTAGGTTTCATACTCAAACTATGCTTTGTTATACATGATAACTACCAAAAATTGATTGTCGAAGGATAAACTGTGAAGCAACTCCAGTGCTTATTTTACTCCATAGACACTATGACTTCAGTTCCCTTTTTTTGCTTCATCCAATTCATTCTAGTGGAGTAATTTCAGTTTCCGATTTTTCAGTTCCATTGGAATTTGCTAGTATCCCTGCAGTAATTTTATGAGCATATTTACCTCACCTTTTGTTTCCTCCATTCTTAACTTCTTTCTTCTTCACCGTTTGTTTCCTTCTTTCTTAACTTCTTTCGTATTCTCTCCCAACTTCCAGTGGCTACTTCCATTCACCTGTTTCTATTTAAGTTGTTGAGTTTCAATCCCAGTTTCTTGTAATGTGCAACTTTAGCATTAAGCTTCAAACCAGACCTTCCTTTTCAGATCTACATGGCCAAGTTTATGACCTTTGTATTTGACTGCATATAATAATGCATATGTAAATGGAAAGAATCTTCAAAATTTTGAGATATGGCAATAATTTTAGCATTATTCATGTTTTTTCTCTAAATAATGCGAGGCATTTGCAGCGTTGGTGGTACGGACTATGGATCTGTGAGAGTAGGCACGTTTATGGGTCGGAAGATGATAAAGTCTATAGCATCTGCAATATTGCCCCATTCATCATCAAATGGGTATCATTCCCAGCAAAGTGATGGGATGCATTCTGAAGATTTTGAAGAGGATGTTGTTGAACTACTTAAAGCTGAAGCTTCATTGGATTACTTATGCAACCTTACACCTCACAGGTAAGATCTTAGGATCTGTTAAATAGTGATTTATAAGCATTCATTTGCTCTTTCTTTTCCTTTTGGTATTCATGGAGTGACACCTGAAATGCAACTGATTTAACTTCGGTGAACACTTTTATTTGGGACACATTGATTACATTAAATATCTAGTAGTTTGCCTCCTCTTTTGCTGGTCGGAACTGGCTTAAGATATCGATGATTCCTTTTCATGAACACAACTAACACTAGAAACCCTTAGTCTATGTGGAAATGCCCTTTAGACTTTGAATGTGGTTCAAATTTCATGCTAGTCTGATGCACATTGATGTTGAACTTTGGAGTTGAAGTATTGGATCTTTGGTTTATCCTTTTATTAAAAGCTTCTAATAATATCATCAGAAAAAAAAAACCTATTTATTATGCCATGAAGCTAATGCCCTCAAAGCTTATAAGCAGGTGAAAGACCTTGCTTCATGCGTTTGCATTTAGTGGTACTGATCATTCAATGAATTTTTCTACTTTCTTATCTACTGCAGATTTGAAGCTCTATATGCGAAGAGGCTACCTGAGACTATACTTGGTGAGGTATTCTTGAAGGAACATAGTGATCATGATGATTCAGTCACTGTTATCGATCAGAAGCGCAGCTATGATGTTAAACCATCAGCTACACACCCTATCTACGAAAATTTCCGTGTGAAGGTAAAGCATTTGAAGGGCCATTTATTTTTATCAAAAAATGAAAGAAGGGCCAGTATTGATTTGTTATTACTTTTTACGTTTGAAATAAAGATTCTCCCTTGCTTTTTAAAAATAGAAATACACCAGAAATCTCTGATGTAGAGCCTTTTAGTTCTTCAAACATTGTAAATACTCGATGGCATGTAGGAAGTATTACTTCTTATGGCAGTCGTTCACTTTTGTGCATTTAAATCAATCTGGTCCACTCAGTTTAGTAGAAATTGCATAAAGTGCAAATGTATTTGGACTGTTTTTTCGTAACTATTGAAACTGGAAATGGCAGTCAATTAAGGTTAATCTAATAAACATGACCATCAAAATGGAGGTTTATGCAAGCAAGCAAATGTGATCAGATTCTATCTTCCATCGTATTCCTATATGATATACATATTGGTTCACAACTACGATATCTTGGAAGTTTCATCATTTGATATGTTAATATTTGTCGTAATGGGTTCTAACTGAAACTTGCTGCTGTATGTTATTTGATGCACAGGCCTTTAAATCAATACTGACTGCTGATTCTTCGAGTGAGCAACTTTCTTCTCTTGGAGAACTCATGTATCAGGTATTTACTTTCTTTGGACAAGTAATATTATCCTGGTTTCAAAATTTCAAATTTCATATAGTAGAGTACATAGAGGCAAGGGAGTTCATTCCATTACATTCTTTTTATTGCAGTGCCACTACAGTTACAATGCTTGTGGACTTGGGTCAGATGGAACAGACAGGCTAGTTAGATTAGTGCAGGATATGCAACACAGTAAGTTGTCTAAATCTGAAAATGGTACATTATTTGGGGCAAAAATTACAGGTGGAGGCTCTGGGGGCACAGTTTGTGTGATTGGACGGAACAGTCTGCGAAGTAGCGAACAAATTCTTCAGGTTAGCTATGTAACTTGATGTGTATTCTCTGTTTCTACAAATATTTTCTTACCAATGATCTGTGTATGTGGTCTGTTTCTGCATCTACAGGTTCAACAAAGATACAAAGCTGCAACTGGATATTTGCCATATATTTTTGAGGGGTCTTCGCCAGGTGCTGGACAGTTCGGATATCTGAAGATTCGTCAACAACCTCCAGCCAACCAGAGTTAAATTATATCGATAAAGTTAATCTTATAAATTCAGAAAATGCATAATAAAACCTCCTATTATTTAATGTCCGGAGGTTTTAAATGAATAGCCTTATCCAATTTAATAAAAATAATTGGATAAAAATATACATGATATCAAATATCGCCTGTTTGAAAATTAATCTTGAATCTGGTGCATGCGAGTTGTTGATGTTGTTGTTTTTAAATTCAAGTTTCTGCATATGAGCACACCCCCGACTTTCGAGAAAACAAAATCCTTATATTCACGTAGGAGTAGGATTAGTTGTTTCCTCCAAATTCGGGACTTAAAAATTCAACAACATAACAAAATTTTATAACTACAGCATTTATTACAAAGTTGGAATAAAACAAGAAACTCTAACTTTTTGAGAACTCTTTGACCTTATTCGCTTCAATAAGGAAATAGCCAATAGGGCTGCCCATAAACTTTCTAACATGATAAGGGAAAGGCTTGAAATTCCAATTGTTTGGGGTATGAACTTCAAGGGCTTCAACTGGCAGGGCTAGAGTATTGGCCCTGGCCCCCGACTCTTGCCCGAGATCGAGCCCAAAATTTAAAATCTCTACACTATAACTGTCTTGGGCTTAATGAACAGTGTCTCTTGAAGCAGTGTCAAAAACTTTTTTTTTTAATTTTAAAATTGTTGCTCCCTTAACTCTTTTAGTTACTGCCTTTCCCATAAAACAACAAATTAATTCTGGGTGTCTTTGTACATTCAATTCTAAATTATTAGTGGTCTTGTGCTATATTATTATGCCATTTCTTAATTTTATGTCATATCTTTATGTCCAATTACTATAATAATCTTTTCCTATTAAAAAAAGAAATTCGTAATGCTAGGATTTTTGCGATTTTGTAAATTTGTAAAAAATAAAATAAAACAAAACCGTGCGTGCTACAGTACAAGATCCCACGGTAGATCAATACATTAGGATTTTTGCAAAACAAAAACACACGCAAGCAAATAAGCAATGTAATTTTTTTACTTATCACATTTAGGAAATTTGTGAAGACCTACTAGATCTAACGTATACATGCAATGCACTATTACATGTGAGAAAAAAATAAGATATGAGTGTGTAGCACGCAGTCGGATCATACTAGTTTTAATTATTACAAAATTTTCTTTTGGTAAAACAAACATTGCACCAAATAATATGATTTACAGATAACTTACAAATCTGCATTAGGCATGGGCTCAGCCCGTTCAAGTTGCAGCCATAAGAAACCTCCGGAAATTGTGTTATTATAAAGTTGAAGTTCATAGAAATGAATCAATATAATCAAATGTGCTGGAGTCCCTTGGAGAGTTCTTTGTTAAATATAAATGGGTACCATGTTTGTGCTTTTAGCCAAAATTGTTGCCAAAAAAAGAGTATATGTGGATGTCCATTAGGGAGGAACCAGCCAAAAAATCATGTTTGTGTGTGTGATTAAAAAAAAAATTATGTTATGAACAAGCTTTTTAATGAATTATTTATTTTGCTTCTGAATGGGCTGATTAGAAGCTGTAAAATTAAAATGTATTTGTTTTTAGGTGTTGAATGAAAATTATTTGACAATTTTGCCTCATTGAGGAGACACATACAAGAATGGAGGGATGGTGGGTTCGAAACCCGACATTATACGTTGGTGGTCAATTTGTCAAAGCTTTCAAAATATATGCTACATAATGAAAAATTAATGAGAGGGAGAGTTGGAGAGATGAAGAAAAACTTAGAAAATATAGAGAAATATAACAAAGATGAATGAGAGAAACGATATATGTTTCTCACTGTTGGGTCCTTGTGAAAGTAAGTAAAACGACAATTGGTGAAGAAAATGAATGTGTGCCGTCAAAATTTAGCCCTACTTGTTTTTAAGAAGACAGGGACAACAATTGTCATTATAAATTTATCTTAAGGTTGCTACTAAAATGATTTTTAAGTTAACACTCAGTGCTAAGTGATCAATAATTTCCTGTTGCTTACTCCAATCAGAAGTTGAACTTATGATCATAACTAAAAACAAATACTCTAAAGAATGTGTCTCACTTCTTATTAAGACTTCTGACTCTATTCAGAAGCAAAAATAAACACCCTTTAACTGTTACGATGTAAGTGTGCAAATGTGTACTTCCTTGAAGTACTATAATTGTATATATAGCTTTCCCTTCTTCAAAATTGTTCCAAATACTTCTTTCAAACTGTCTTAATGTAGAAACCAAATTGGAGTTTGTACTGTCTAATTACACTCCTAAAACACCACTAGGGTGTCAACATGCTTTACGTGTGCATATAATCAGTATTTTAGTTTATTTTAAAAATTCAATAATCAGTTAAAATAAAATTTTTAGGAGATATGAGCAAATATTGCAAAACAATCATAAAAAAAATATTTATACTTTTAGGTTTTAATTAATTTTAGGAAAAATTTTGTATGGGATTATTGCAAGCCATGGTTTCTAAGTTAAGAGGCTTAAGACTGCTTGTGAATGGGAATCTAGAAACCCAATTAGGGTGTGATTAGATGAAGGGGAACCAAAGCTTCATGGTTTTGGTATATATATTATACTCCTTCGAAATCATAGTTGATGATACATTAAATTGTCACCCGATCATGGCTATGCACGTGAAGCAAACCATTATAATTAAATATGGTTGATTGATGCAAAAAATCGACATTTATGTTGTTGCATTATTTTCGACATCAATTAAAAAAATATTTTTTTCCTTCAACCTGCAATACACTTCAACAATACATAGTGAAAGTAGGGGTTATTAACTACTTCGCTTGGATTAGAAGACAAATATGATTTTCAATTTATTGAATAAAGAGAAGAGTAAAATAATGGATAATGAGAATAAACTAAAAGTTAAGGGAAAAAGAGAAACAAAGATAAACTTACTTCTTCAATTGAAAAATTAAAATGTAGTACATGCACTTCTCTGGTAAGTAAAAATATAAAGCCAAGAACTACAAAAAAAAGCTCTATAAAACTAACTCCTCTATGAACTCCATGTATGGGGTTTTTATAGGTAAAAAAAAGTGTGAGTGAAATAAGGAAACATGGTTTGAGTTAAATAATGAAACATGGTTGAATGAAACAAGGAAACGTGGTTGAGTAAAACAAGAAATGATGTTGGAGCTGAATAAGGATACATGTCTTGCAGAGATATTTATAGGATAAAGTTGGTCATGTGGACATCCAAATCTTCATGTTGATTTTCTCGAGATCTGTAGTTATTGATGTTTTATGGGCTTGACTTCATGGGTCTTGGGATTGAAATTTTTTAATCCTTATGAATGCATTTGAACTCCCATTGGGTCTTCTAGTTGTTGAATTTAACCTTATTGTGTCACTTTATACTTGATTTGAGATTTGTGCTTGAATTTCTACAAAATATAGTAATGAGATATTTTATTGGATAATTGGACTTAACAATTGTATATTTAGAGGTGTAAAAATCGATGTTTTTGGTTTTTATCAATGGTCGTGTCGTTAAGAATAAAATAAATCATGGCGAGAATCAGTCCCCTAAAGACGCACCTCAATTAAGAGAAAACCATTACAAATGATATAAGTCATGACGAGAATCACTCCTCCAAGGACACATCTCAATTATGAGAGGATCGAAGGAGATAAGTCGTGGCGGGAATCACTTTCCCAAGGACACATCTCAATGAAGAAGGATACCGTTATAATAAATGTCCCCCTTCATTGCGCCATTCGAGCTTAAGTCATGCACATACTGTTGGTATTTGAAGGAGAACTTGAACTTACAAAACACTGTATTTTATTGATTTTTCAAAAAATGCTACAAACTCACACCCACTCTTGATTGAACTCACAACTCACAATTGAGCTTATTTACTTTTATACCTTCACAACTCAACCTTCACCCCTATTTATACTAGTTTTAAGGAGGTGGAGGAAGTGTGTAGAATCTTAGATATTTCCAAAGAGATTTCTAGAGAGCTACACTTTTTTTACAATTGTTTGGATAATTCTAGAGCTTCTAGATTACCTATGTTCTAGAGATATCTTGAGGGAAGTAGGAGAGACTTGAAATCTCTAGAGAAAACTAGAGTCTGTGATGATTCTCAACACTCCCCTTCATCACTGACTCCTTTGAAAGTCATTCCAAGTTGTCTTCGAAATTCTTCGAACTTTGTAGTACCGAGTCCTTTGGTGAATATATATGCCACTTGGTTGTCTGTCTTGATTGCTTGCATCTATATCTCTCATTGAAGTACATTCTCTCTTACAAAGTGGTAGTGGACCTATGCGTATTGCAAACTGATTATCACAATGCAATGGTATTGCATACTCCACTGGCTGGTGCAAATCCTTCATTAATTGCACTAGCCAAGTACTTTCTTATGCTGCCATAGCTGCTGCTCTATACTCTGATTCTGTAGTCGAGAGAGATACAGTTGGTTGTCTCTTGCTACACCAAGTGATTGCTCCTGAACCAAGACTGAACATGTACACGGTAGTTTATCTTCGGTGTCATGATCTCCAACATAGTCAGCATCACAGTAGCCGACTATTTTACATTCCTTACCCTTCTTGTATAAGATACCAAGATCAGTGGTTCCTTTCACATACCTTATTATTCTTGGGACTGCTTCGAGATGAGGCTTCTTTGGCTTTTGCATGAATCAACTTGCTACTCCAACTGCATACGCTATGTCTGGTTGTGTGAGCGTCAGGTAGATTAGACTCCCAACAAGCTGGCGATATATTGTTGTATTTTCTAAGTCTTTGCATTCTTTAGCACATAGCTTAGCATTAGCCTCCATAGATGTTGAGATCGGCTTGCACTCGAACATCTCATACTTCTTCAAAAGATCTCTAGCATACTTCTGTTGACAAAGGAATAAGCCTTTGTCACTTCGTTCAATCTCGAGCCCCAAAAAGTGTCTTAGTTCTCCTAATTCCTTCATCTGGAATCAGATTGCCAAGTTTCTTCATACTATTCCAATTTCTTCTTTGTCATCTCCAGTGATAATCAGATCATCTACATATACTAGCACTATTGCTAGTTTGCCTAATTGAGATTTGATGAACAGGCTCGAGTCTGAATGTGCAACTATGTACCCATTTTGAACTAAGAACTTTGCTATCTTCCCATACCAGACTCTTGGTGCTTGCTTCTATCCGTACAAAGTCTTTTTTAACTTGCAGACATAATTTTGTTGGGTTTTACTCTCAAACCCCCTAGGTTGCTCCATGTATATTTCTCGGTCAACTTCTCCATGCAGGAAGGCATTATTCACATCCATCTGCCATAACTTCAAAAATTTGTTTGCTGCTAGGGCAAGTAAGACCCTGACTGTAGTGATTTTAGCTACTGGACTGAATGTTTCATCGTAGTCCAATCCATACTACTGTGGGAACCCGCGGGCTACCAATCGAGCCTTGTACCTTTCTATCGAGCCATCAGGATGGATCTTTATCTTGTAGACCTATCTACATGATATAGGCTTCACATCCTTGGGTTTTGGTACTAAGTCCCAAGTTTGATTCTGCTTCAGAGCTTGGATTTCTTCTTCCATCGCCTTTTACCACTCCATGCTCTGAGATGCTTCTTCAAATGTTGTGGGTTATCTATTGTTGTCTTCTTCGACCACGACATTTGCATACTTTGGATTGGGTTTGCGTTGCCTGGTTGACCTTCTCAATTGTTGTCCCAAATCTTCTTGATTGCCTTGATATTCTTCTGGTGCTCTTTCATGTACACCAGTTTGCCATGGGTTACTGGACGCATTTGTTGTCTTCGGTGAGTTGAGTTAGCTTTCTTCTTCACCTTTTGCAAGTGTTGACTCAATCTCCTGCATTTCTTCTTGTAGAATTTTGGAATTCGGAAACAGTAATTGTTGTGCAGACCACCACGATGAAGCTTCATCGAACACCACGTTCCTTGATGTGTAACAACGCCCAGTTGTAGGGTCACAACATTTCCATCATTTCCTTTTTCATATCCCACAAAGATGCAACAAATCACCTTCTTGTCGAACTTGCTTCGCAGGTGATCAAACACGAACACGTAACACACACATCCGAAAACTCGGAAGTGACTCACTGTGGGTTTAGTATTCCATAACTTCTGATAGGGTGTAACAAAACCTAACTTTGCTTATGGCAACATGTTGATAACATGGGCTGTAGTCTTCATACACTCGGCTCAAAATCGACTTAGCACATTTTTGGAATGCAACATATTTCGACATGTCTCTGCCAAATGCCGGTTCTTCCTTTCAGCTACTCCATTTTGTTGTGGAGTGCCTGGACATATTAATTGTCTCCTGATTTTACATTTCCTCAGTTAATTGGAGAATTCATCCGATGTGTACTCTCCGTCATTATCTGTATGTAGGCATTTAATCTTCTTTCCTACTTTACTTTCAATCTTCTTCTTGAATTCCTTAAATGTATTAAGGACTTTTGATTTTTCCTTCAGAAAATAAACCCACATGTACCTTGAAAAGTCGTCATTGTAGCGCATCCCGCTAATTGAGGCTTGCTTTACTCGACTGAACACATCTTAGTGGATGAGTTGCAACGGTTCATAGGCCCTGAACTCTGACTCCTGATAGGGTAGTTGATGAGCTTTTCCATACTGGCATCCATCACAAACTGTTTCTCTTCGTATATCCAGGTAGGGTAAGCCTTTCAACATGGACTTGCTCATCATGGCCTTCAACCTCTTATAACAAACATGCCCTAGCCTAGCGTGCCACAAATTAGCAGTTTCACCGCGTCGAGTCTTATCTACATATGCTGATTTCATAGACATCACGTAGATAAACTCTAACTTACATCCCTCCATAATGGGTGTACCCGATGGCTTTAGGCTTTGGTACACCTTAACATCTTCCGGCCCGAACACCACGTAGTTGCCAGATGTTGTTAATTGTGATACTGACAATAATTTTTTCTTTATATCTGGAACATGATAGACTTTCTGTAGTTGAACTTGATTGGGGCTAAAGCGGGGGGTGAATGCAGCCTCTCCAGTGTGAGCAATCGGCAATCTCGTGTTGTCAGCAGTTATCACGACCCGATATCCTTTATACTCACAGAGGTTGGACAACTTCTCTTTGTCTCTGGTCATATGATTGAAGCAGCCTGAGTCAACGATCCAATATTTGTTGTAGTTGATTGCTAGTACTTTATCTTCACAGGCCATAGCTACTTCATTCCTAGAGAAGTTTACTTCTTCTTCAAGAGAATTTTCACGAAAAGGCTAAGTAGTTGCAAAGGATGCTTGGAAGTCTCATTCTTCTTCACTACTGTCTTGGTGATTGCAAGATGTCACCAAATTGCCTTTAGTTGTCTTCTTCTTTAACTGACAGTCTACTATGTAGTGTTCTCTCCTACCGCAGTTGTAGCAACCACAACTTGGTCGACCACTGTTGCTCGTACCTTGCTTAGCTCCCCCTTTCTTATGACTCATCTCTTTGGACTTCTTGGGCCTGTTATCTTCTTATTTATTTTGTTTTACAAATTTATTCTTTTTATATCCACCCTTCGTTTTATAGAAGAGTGTCTCTTCTTCCTCATTTTTCAAAGAGACGCGTGTCATTTGCTTAGCAAGGCTCTCTTGATTGGCCAACAAACTTTCAAACTCCACAATGGAGGGTTGAGTTGGCCAACCACGAATTGCCATGACAATCCCGGTATACTCGGACTTTAATTCGTGGATGATTATTTTTTTCATCCTATCTTCATTAATTTTTTAGGATGGGTCTAGTTCTGAATTTTACGGCATAAATCTTTGATTTTCAAAAAATACTCTCCAATAGACATACCTCCTTATCTAGAGTTCATCAATTCATTCTCCGAGAACTGCAGGCGTGCATCGTTTGTTCTTGAGAATAGGGATGCAAATGTATCTCATGCTCTTTTGGGTGTGTCTTTGTCTTCAATGTGTTGAAGCATCTCATCCTCGATTGTCGTCTTGAGCACATAAAGTGCCTTTCCAACTTTGATTTCTTATTTCCTAAATTCAGTAGCGTTCTCCCTTGGCGGTGGCGCAGTCTCACTACGGCCAACAACTTGCCACGGTCTTGTCCTTGTAAATATGACTTTATTCTTGTCTGCCAGCTCTTATAATTGTTATGGTTGAGCTTTGTAAGCCCACTAGTTGTGGCAACGAGATCTCCCATCGTGACAAGGTGCAACCTCTTTTGTGCTACCGAGTAAGCTTGGTCCTAGACCAATTTGCTTCAGAGTCTCAAACTGTGCACGAATGATCTTCGACAAGCAGCGTCTCACCAACGACAACTGTGAATAGTGTTCAACCCGTGAACAGTGTCGTCTTCTATTAAATAGTACTATAACTCCGGCGAACAATACTACTTCAAATCTGATACCAAATTGTTGGTATTTGAAGGAGAACTTAGACTTACAAAACTGGATTTTATTGATTTCCCAAAAAATGCTACAAATTCACACCCACTCTTGATTGAACTCACAACTCACAATTGAGCTTATTTGCTTCTATACCTTCACAACTCAACCTTCACCCCTATTTATACTAGTTCTAAGGAGGTGGAGGAAGTGTGTAGAATCTTAGATATTTTCAAAGAGATTACTACACATTTTTGACAATTGTTAGGATAATTCTAGAGCTTCTAGATTACCTATGTTCTAGAGATATCTTGAGGTAAGTAGGAAAGACTTAAAGTCTCTAGAGAAAACTAGAGTTTGTGATGTCTCTCAACACATAGTTGAATACACTCATTATATAAGGTAAAGGAAAATGTATGATAAGGGAATTCCATGAACACATTCTATCAACACAATGCAAGTTTAATTGAACTACACTTTGTCCAAAGTTAGTTTTCTCCCACATGATTATATGATTTAAGCATCGAAGTGTCTTTAGCCACCAAAAATGTGGTCTTTAGCAATCTAACCTTGTTTTGTAGGTCAGATCTCTAGGAGACTAAATTTGAATACATCAATAGTAACTCCCATGTTTGTGTATAGCAATATACTACTTTTGTAGCATTAGTGCTTTTGTGCAGCAATGGAAGATTGTTCATTGCCAGGGCTAAAGCCCAGACTTCCCTATCTGATTATCCTTGTCAATGACGAACAAATGCAGAAGCAACGTTGTGGTTTTGTCAATCTCTTTGTCGATGGTAATGTTTATGATTTACAACAACCAGAAAAAGAGGTGGAGGGTGGTCAAGAAAAGTTGGTATTCAGAGGTTCCTCTCAGGGTTGGATAGATAGACTACGGATAATTTTCGAGATTGGCTTTTTGTAAACATTGAGAGGAGCAGTGGATGGTTTTAGGTTCAAACCCGGATGGTCACCTTGGTTGGTACTCAGATATTCGGCAATAATAAGTTCTATGCGGTCAACACTGGTAGGGCTGTATTTGCAAACGCACTCTCGGATTTGTTGGCTTCTACTTCCATCTTCTTCCATTATGTCAATGCGGATCTCCGGAGCATCAAGGGGGACACTACACTGAGTCGTATTTGGTAGAATCAATATCCGGTGATTTGCAGTTGGTTTGATACCGAAAAATGGGACATGGACATTATGTAACAATGCATTTCGAGGCATTCAAGTTGGATCCGAGTTCGTCAGGTTCTTTTTCTACTTCAGCAGAATGTTTGAAGAAAGAGAGTTTAGCTGATTGCGTGATCTCGTTGGGGACAAATGACTCTTTGTGCTTGCCATCTTGCAATTTCACAACTGGGTTTGACAAATGGAATTGTATTTATTTCATGGATGACTACTATGAGGGACACAAGGAAGGTAAGGAAAGGAGTGCTGACATTGGTGTTTTCGATTACGAGTCCAGGACTATTCACCCATTACCAGGTTACGAGCACCATAATCTGCTTGTTTTGCCTCCACCAACGTGGTACTGGTTATTGTCTGTTGCTTATTAGTTATTCAGCTGATGGAGAGATTGATAGTTATTTTATTGTGCGTTTTTGTTTTTCGGTAGTTTACATCTTTAGCTTTTAGTAGTAGATAAGATTTAGAAATTTATAGGTGTAGTTGTTTCTATTTAGGCGTTTACATCTTTAGCTTTTAGTAGTAGATAAGATTTAGAAATTTATAGGTGTAGTTGTTTCTATTTAGGCGTTAAGAAAGCCTGTTAAAGTTGGCCTACAGTGTCGAAACGAATTTTGTTTTGATATTTTATTAATAAAGATTAAGCTTAGTGTTTTTTTTTGCTTCATGTGTGAATGTATTTTTCGATGTTTTAATCGATTTGTACTTTCATGAATTATTGACGTTGTAACATACTTTCTTCTGCTGTTGAACTTCTAGTTTCAGTTAATTTAGAATGTGTTTGGTTGCATATAATTCTGTCATGAGAATCCATGAGGGGACCTCTATATTTTAGCCTAATTGATGTATCACTCCACATCCACCATTTAGTTTTGTGATCAATGGTGGTAATGAAAGTTCTATGAACATGAGAATCACATGCCTTGGGGGACCAAGGAGTGGGAATCCCATGTTCATGGGACTTTCATTCCCACCATTGATCACAAAATCAAATGGTGGTCAAATAGTAGACGTGGAGTGATATATCAATTTAGACTAAAATGTAGGGATCCCCTCATTGATTCTCATGACATAGAATTTCATGCAACCAAACACACCCTTAATTGACATCCAATTAACTTAATTCATATAACACTGGGAGAATAGTGTGAACACGACTGACTGCACATTCGGAGGCCAATCTATTCGACAAGTAATGCACTCGTGACAGTTCAAGCTAGTGAACACAATCGGGCCTGGGCTTAGCCTGTTCATGTTCATGTTCATGTTCATGTTCATGTTCAAGTTGCAGCCCTACAAACCTTTCTGGAATGTGTTAATTTAGAACAATTCTTAAAAGTCAAACCCTAATGGTGGGATCGACGTCAGGAGAGGCTTAAGAACGTGTTGAAGAAGAAGAAAATAAATGAAGATGAAGAACAAAAGAAAAAAAAACAGAAAAACAAATGAAGAAAAAAAACAAATGAAGAACATAATAAGAAGAGGAGATGAAGAAGAACGAACGAGGATTGGAGAGTATTGAGCCTCCCCTGGCGCTAGGGGCCTGGCTCTTAAGAGTTGTTCGTTAATTTATAGTTGAAATTCTTCACAAATGAATCAATAATATAATCAAATGTGCTGAATCCTCTTAGAGTTCTTTGTCACTTCAAAAACGCCCGGCCACCATAAAGTCTGAGAGTATCCTAAATGGGTACCATATTTGAGCTTTTAGCTCGAAGTGTTGCTAAAAAGAGCACGTGGCATGTGGACGTCAGTTGGGTAGGATTACCACTAGAGGTCTCTCTGCTAATACACCTAAACATACCATAAGTTTTACCGAACAACCAATAGTAGGAAGTCGTAGAACACAAGTGATAGCACGCACAGTGCTATTCTCGGAAAAGGCATGTTATAGGTTTGCACATCCAGTTTTTAATTGTTGAGGTTTTCCTATAACACCACCCAAAATTTTTATATGGAACATCGCAAGCCATGGTTTATAGTTAAGGATTGCTTGTAGAATGTAATAATGTCAAAAGAATTGTAAGACTCATTATTTGGAGGCAGACCTAAGTATCTGTTTATTTTATAGAATCATTATGCAACTTGAGCGGAGACCAAAAAGGAAGACCAAAGACCATATAGTTTTAAACATACTTTGAACTCACAAATATTACTTGACAAGCATTCTACGCATGTGTCAGTACAACCTACAGCAGTACAAGTCAGATGCTCTACTGGCTTCACCACAGAGTTTTCTAATTTTTGAATTAGTTCAGATGAAGTTATTTAAACTGGAATCATAGGAGAGAAGGAACAGGTAAAACAAAACAATACCAACAAAACAAAAATGGTTATAAGCAGAATACAGTAAACAACCACCCTTGTAAATGTATATGTACAAATGTAACTTTGAATCTCTTTCTAAAGAAACACGTAAAAGGAGGGGGTAATGGTTCGATACTGTCGCCTAAAACGAGTTCTCAGCTATTGGTATTCTACTGTATATACTTATTTGAAGCCCATTGCTATTTTAGGCTGACAACAGCACGAACTGACTACTCTTACATGCCAAACAAGCAACATGACAGCACTTAAAAATCGGAAACAATCAAATTACTAACCAAGGTTTCCCAATAGTCGTTCTACTGCAGCATGCACATTACCTGCAGTGGCACGCAGAGCACGAATGTTTTCTTGGGTGTCAAAAAAACCCATCTCTTGAAGTTGTGACAGTTGAGTTGCATAAAGTTCCTCTGGTGGCACTACCAAAGGGGGAAAAAAGAAAAGAAGAAAAAAAACCTTTAGTCTACACAGTTTGAATTTCATTAACCAAGAGAAGTTAAGAAGGTAGTTTATAAGTAAGAAATCAAAAGAATTATTAACCATTAGATGTATTAGGCATTGACAGGCCACCAGCACCAAGTCCACTGAACATGTTCATCAACATGTCTAAACCCATATTGTTCGGTGTTCCTGTTAATGCAGAAGCTCGGGTTATTCAGCAATCTCAGAGGGGAACCAAATGCAAAAGAAAGCGAAGAGTAAAGCAACGGTAATTGAATTATATTTATAAAAAAAAAAAAAAAAAAAAAAAAAACCCGGAATCATGTGTTCCTCATGAAATGATATATGGTAGATTCCATCTTTCTAAATTGTTCATATTGGTTAAATTAAATATAAATATCAATTTTCCGGACCTTGGGCCAAATTATAATCAGGGGAGTTGGCCAGCTGGACCAATATTTCCAAGTCTTTCAATTATAAGAAAGGATGATAAAACATCCCAAATAGAGTATGCATCTGGAAAATAAACAAGTTGCTAGTTAGAACTGTCTCAAGTACCTGTGCCACCGCCAGTCTGGCCAGATTCTCTGCAAAGAGTGCAGTGTTGCATTAAAAGAAAGAGATAAAAGACTGCAACTAATAGAATATCACAATGCTTACCCCAGAAAGCATAGATTAAGCTAAGATAATATATTTAACACCCAGTATAGCTTTTTGAGAAAGTTAAACTTCAAGCGTATAGACACAAAATGAAAACCCTCTTATAAACAGCACTTATATAAATTAGAGAGCCAAAAACAATCTCGCTTACTCGTTTGGTTGTTGGAGACCAAGAGTAGATAAAAGTGATTGCTGCAGAGACATAACTTGCTGCAGAAATCAGGGAAGAAATGGTCACTAAAAGGCAAATACTGGCAATGGATGCTCTACCTACAGAAAAAGATGCCAACTGCAACTGCAACTTAACATAAAAGCAACGTAGGATATGCACATTCAATCATCATCCATCACACATAGCATGTAACAGCACCATCCCTAAAAGATAAAAATCAAATAAATCCAGATTGATCTCTTGAAGAGACACTAGTACCTGCATGATCTCAGGTGATGTTAACTGGCGAAGAAATTCTGGGTTTTGCATCATTTCCCTCAACTGAGAATTGGAATCAAGCATACCACGAAGCTGCGAATTGGAACCAAGAATCTAACACACAGTAAAAACGAACCTCAGAAAAAATAATCATAATAATAATAAAATAAATAGTTCACACTTTGTACCAACTACCAAGATAAAATGTAATGACCTCATTCATATATTGGGGATTAGAAAGTAGACTTTGCATCATTTGTGATACAGCTGGGTTTTGCATAAACTGATTCAACTGGTTGGAATCCTGCATGCCACCACCGCCTCCAAACATATCTGGAAGACCAAGTCCACCCAATCCAGAAACCCTAGCATCACCAGCCAGAGCTGATCTCGTATTGGTGTTCGTCTGTGCACCTCCTGTAGCTGAACATTAAAAGGAAAACAAAGAATAAACTGAGGGTGAGGGTGTAGTGGTCTGCTTAAACCAAGTTGCTTCCAGGGATTAAGAAGATTTAAGATTAGGTCCAGTATCAGAATACTACTGCAGAAGGTTATTAGAATAAAATGGAATGAAGGAAAGTAGAATTAGGAGCCTGTGTTTCCAAGATGATTGATTTTATTCTTATCTCTTCGCATTAAGGCAAGAAGGGAAACAGAGTGTAGAAATGGCATTACTTTGACAAGAAAAGCTAGTGAGAGATTGGGTGAGCATCTCAACTTGATCTCTTTTGTCACAATAATTCACAATATTCAAATCTCATATATCTCCACCCATAATGAAATGTTTACTTCTCAGCTGTTTCCGCTTTCCAGGTATTCACTTTTTTTCTTTTCAACATGATTTTAGGAAGTCCAACTATAATTAAAATATTAGAGATTCAGGAATTAGTTTCAGATAGGAAAATATATTATTGAACAGGAAAAAAAATTCTTACCACCAGTACTGCTCCATGGGTTAGGAAGTGGATTGGTATTTGGCACAGTTGACCCCGTAGTTGGTTCAGAACCAGTATTTGAAGGGTTGGAAGGATCCCTGCCCTGGGAAGCACCTTGGTTCCCCAAAAGGGTAGCAAATGGGTTAGGTCCTGCATTATTACCTGATTCTCCAGATAGAGTTGTTGCATTCAGAAAGGGTTCCTGAACGGTTTCATACATGCGTCTGAGCATGTTAAATCCTTCCGGAGAAGATTCAATGTTGCTCATCGCCCGGTCAGTGTTCCGCATCATCTCTCGCATGAGCTCCGGGTTCCTTGCAGCTTCTAATGTCTGACGGAGAGTACTAGGATCATTAAGTATATGAGCAAGCTCTGGATTCCGATCAATGATGTCACGCATCTGGGGATTGCTCATAATCAAATTACGCATCAAATCAGGGTTGTTCATTAAGTTTTGGACAACGGGCATATTCATTATTTCCCTCATCATGTTTGGGTTCTGAGTCAGCTGTTCCTGCACTTGTTCGAACTCAGGAAGTCCGGCTCCAAGCATACCAGGTGTTCCACTGCCACCTAGACTATTCATGCCAGCTCCAGGAAATAATGATGCTCCAAGACCGGCTGCTCCAAAGCCGCCTCCTTCACCTAAAGTAGCTCCTCTTGCAACACCTGGAGCTGTGTTTGTACCTCTAGGACTGGTTGAATTGTTTGCAGATGCAGCTGGTAAACCACGAACCATGTGGACAGTATGATCATCTTGCAAACCTGCAACATTACAATAAGAGATAAGACAAATTACTATGACAGTATTAACCATTCATTAAAAATCAAGTGCATGACAAAGAAAACAACTTCATTTGTTTGGCTCAAGAAGGAAATATTTGTTCTCTTTCTTGTGCTAGGCAGTTTGTTTGCTTGTCGGTTCAGACAATGAGCAATTATCCGCCTAAGGTTTAGGTTACACTACAAGCACATGACTAGGAGCGGAGCCAGGAATTTTTGTTTGGGCCGGGGGGACTTGGTTTAAAAAAAATGTTTGTAAAGCCTAATAAAATTTACAAATCCATAAATTTTAAATCCTCTATTTTGTCAAAAATTAAATGACAAACAAATTTTTCCCCCCAAAGTATCTAACTTTAAAGGGCTGTAGTATTTAATACAAACTTTTCAGTAAACTAGCAAACACCTAACAACTAATCACAGCTCAATGATATAAATACGGTTATCAACATTAAAATTAAGTTATGTGCTCAATTTACAAAAGATGTTATTGATTTATGTTACTTATGATAACATTTAAAGAACAAGAAGAAAGTAGGATAATGAATAACTTATACCTAAATAATTGCAGAAGGTGTTAAAAAAAGATAATATTATCGTAGCTAATTTAGCAGTAAGTAATCTATCACAAAAATGAGCTTCTTCTTCGTTTTTTTTTTTTTTTTTCTTCCTTTGTTCTGTCGTTATTTTCTTTTTTCAGCTCTCTATATTTTAGAACCTCTATTTTATATCTTTATTTGCTGGCCAATCTACGCCATATGATTGGAAACTTCTCCCAACTCTATTAGATAACCCTCCCACCCTCCCAATTAATTTTGCAAGTAAATAAAAAGCACCTTGCATTGATGCTGGCTCACAAGTGAGAAGACAATTGCTTACAATCAGGTGCCCCACCCCATACAAAGGAAATGATCCAGGTGCTTAATGGCTTGAGGGTTGGTTTGGCTGACTGCATGCCTACATTATATGAAATTTGGAGAGTTGGGGTGGGGCTCCGCCCCTGCACGTGACAATCCCTGGGTGCTCTAGTGGAAGCAGTTGAAGAAGGTGCACAAAACAGCAAAACTCACATAGTATACAGTACAAAATTGGAGATGATATAATAATAAATTCTTACACATTTAAAAATAACAATAATATTATTGAATTTCAATTTTTTTCTAGAGTAAGTTGGTTTCTCTATAAAGCCTATTAACTCGTTTTTAGTCCATTGTTAAGAGACTCCATTATTTATTTATGTTTTTGGAAGGGGGGTACCCCTCTCAGTCATAGGCTATGTCACTGGATAGGATAGAAGAGATCAGATTCTTCATTGCCCATAAAATGGCAGAAACTCTGTACTTCAAAACTGGAGTTTCCAGCCCAAAACAATGGATCACATCCCCCCCCCCCCCCCCCCCCCACACACACACACACAAAGAGGTGTTAATTTTCAATGATCGTGTGTTTCTAAAAACACACAGGGTATAACTAACCAATGGAAACATTGTTATACCTTTTTGAGTGTTTTGGCAGCTGCAATCTGTACTCTCTCGAACTAAGAAAGTTCCACTATAAAACAATGATATAACAAAGTTTCCGTTGATTATACCTCTTGTACACCCAAAGATACAACAAAGTTCTACTGCCCACGACAACACAAACGGTAAAGAGTTATTATAAAAAATTAAAAATTCAGTTGGTTCATCTCATCTACTGCCCAGGAAAACATAAACATAGTAAGTAGTCAAGGGGATAAACATACTTTTTACAAATATGCATGTGTTTCGTCTAGTGATACATTAATAACTTTTCAAAATTAACAACTAAAGCGCTTGACCTTGTATAAGTTTTTTTTTTTTTTTTGAAAGGCAAGCAGGGTTTTTATAGGATTTCAGAACCCATAAAGATGCCGCAAGTTGGGTTTGAACCCATGACCTAGTGGTACCATCCGCCAAGCTCTAACCGTTGAGCTGTCATGCCATTGGCTTGACCTTGTATAAGTTAAGAAACAGATCTGACTTTGAACTACACCATATACAGATTAAGAAGTACTGAAATGTGAAAATCAGCTTATTGTGTACAAGTCGGCATCTTGTCCATATTGCAATTTTTAAGGAGCCGGATCGTCGACGCTGGGTGGGGCTAGAGTTGGGAAATACCACACGTCAATAAGCTACGTGTTGTGTAGATGAACATACAAAAGGCGTTAACTCCAAGGACGGGGCTATTAAAAGAATAAATTTTCAGTTAAAGAAGATAACAAACTCTATAAATTTTCAGTTAAAGAAGATAACAAACTCTCTCTTTCCTATTCTGGTTGAAAAGTAAAAATTTTAAAGACATCGATACAAAGGGAACGATCCAGTCGTTTTTGGATTTTCTTTTTCAATTCTGTTTTGACCAGGATAGGAAATATCCATCAAGAAGTTTCCTATACATCCCATCCAGGGAGTTGCACTTTTTATATGTTAACATACGTGGCACCGTGGTTCCTCGAAGATTACAATTTCGACACCCTGGTGGAGACGATCCATTATATTTTGCAGGTATGAGAGGTATATGAGGAAAATAAGAGACCTCTTGAGTTTTTAATCAATTTATAAGTCCATATAAAAGACATATAGAAGCTACAATGCCAAACATTGAAGATACTGTGAAAATTTCTTTGAAAATTTTATAAAAGCGATGATGATACAAACGCAACATGATGGGAATCTAAATGATAAGAATACGACAAATTTCATTGTTTTCAAGTAAAGAAACTTTTCGAGAATATAAGGGCAATAAAGTCCAAAATGTGATCTCCCATCATCTTTGAGATTTAGACACTGAACATTAACAATCACGCACATGAGAGGTTTATTTCTTAAAATGCAACAAATTCATCAAGAAGAATGCACCAAAACCAGGATGCACATACGATGCAAATGCAATGAATTCACACTTGGCAAGAGGTAGTTGTTTTTCCAGTAACGGAAACACAGTAATAAGATCTTAATGACTTGCACAATATCCACAACGCCACGATAGGCAGATCATCAATTTTCCAAATAACATTCATATTCAAGCTGCCGGCATATTCGAAACATATTAATGTGGACAATCCTAACAAAACTCCATCTACTCACACAATCCGTTCACAAATTCCATAATTTGATCAATGAGAAAGATTCTAAGTATGATCTCAATTTCAATCCAAATTCTGTTCTAATCAAATTACAACATAATTTCCAAATAATTATAGCTGAGATCAAAGTAATTCACATACAATCAATCATCAAATACATGCAGAAACCACATTGCTGACACACAAACACGAAACTCAAGCAAATCCCTCAAAGCTGAAATCATGCAAATAATTTCACAGACCAAAAAGAAACACAGGGAGAGATCAAATGATAGAAAACACGCACCATAGCTTTCTAGGGTTTGCTCATCCTTGAGGATCCGACCTTTGTAAATCAAGCGCTGCTGATCGGCCGGAACCTCAGAACTCTGCTCCACAACAGCCTTGAAGGCTCCAACCGATGTATCAAGAGTCGTCTTCACGGAAAACTTCGTGCCGTTCGAGCACCGTATGTGCACCGTGACCTCAGTGCCTGCAGTGGTTTTCTCGCCAGAATCTCCGTCGCCTGCCATCCTGAATCGGTCCTTCTCGCGGCGGAGGATCGGAGAGAGAGATTGAAAAAGGATTGAAGAAAAAAACCCTAGAAAATCGCGAGAGATAGAGAGGTGTCGAAGACGTAATCTGCAAATTGCGAGAAGTGGCGATTGTATGAATGAATTGAAGGAAAAGTAGAGAGGGCAGAGAGCGAGAGAGAGAGGGGATGAGGACAAGACTCAAGAGGGGCGTTATGAAGAGAGAGGCGAAGAAGCAAAGAATAATTAGTTAATTATTTACTTCAATAAATAAATAAATTAGGGACGAGTTTTTTATTTGGAAAAAAATGAATAAAATTTGTGAGAGTGAGATGTTGGTGGTTGAAGGATTTCTTGGAGGATATTCTTTGAGATATCGGAGAGATCGGACGGTTAAGGGTCGAAGAATGTTGCAATTTCGGGTTTGTGTCGGTTTCTCTGAGCTGTGTTTGTCTGTGTGAAGTGAAATGTTGGATTCTGGTGTTTGGGAAATTAAGGCCAAGACAATTTAGATCTGCAACTTTTATAGTCCATGGATCTAGAATTTGGGTGCAAATAAACAGTTTTTACAAGTTCTCTGTGTACATCCACCACAATTTCTAGTCACAAAATCAAGAATTGTGATTTCGTTTTTCGAGTTAATTTTGATCGTTCATTTTGTATAGAAAAAAGTAAAATTTTCGATTGTAAATTCGAATTTAACAATATAAGTTATGTATTTTAAACTCTTAAATACTACAGCATCTCAAATGGAGAGTTCAGCCTCGAGGTAAAAAAGTTGGGCCAATTTGAGCTAATCTCAAAAAAAAAAAAAAAAAAACTCAAAAGTACTTTATTTCTAGGGTAAATAACTAGTTTTACACCATTTGCCTACACAGTTAGTTTTTGGGTTGTTCAATGCACAAATTTTCTTAGTTAAATTTTTTTTTATGATACTATAATTATGTTTGATGATACACCAAACCGTCATTTGATCAGCACTGTACACGTGTCATGGTAATCTCATCAACATAATGAAATAGGCTCAATTGCATGCCCATTCCAGTGAGGCCCAAACAATAATAAGCCCATTATCGGTAGGATTTAGGTAGTCGGATCCGACTTGCAATGAGTCAGTAAGCCCACACGTCACGTGGTCAGGCCCAATACTTGTAAAACCTCTAAGGCAAGTATTCGAGATATCTACCCGAGAGAGGCAGACCAACAACACATTGGATCCGACTAGAAAACGTATATTAGAGTATAAGTCAGGCAATGAAACTTCCTTGCATGGACAACATTCAGAAAGGGAAACCTCCCCCGCAGATCTAGGAGCACGAGTCGTGTAGGAAAACTAACCACATTGACAGCTCTCAATTAAGAAATGATCTCTACAGTAAGATTTTTTGTCCTAAACTACGCCACCAAAGACTAGCCGAACAAGGACTCCTACACTACAAAAGGGAGAGAATGTCAACGAACTAGAGGTACGCTAGATAATCCTAGTTTACAGTTTTAAGCCTCTCCTAAGCCTTATCTAACTTAAGCATTAGAGTGCCATCGGCCACCACTCGGTAGTCCTTGGCTCGCGTTTGCTACCAGTATAGGTCTAGGTAAGCAACGAGGAAGGAGAGCAGGAATCGACTATATCAGTTTGGCATCATCCGTACAGAACGACAAAGTTCCTCAGAGAGAAAAATAGTACCACCTTTTTCCAAAGAATCAGCGAGATGGTGACAACAAGGTCTCTCAGCAGTAAAGACACGGTGGAAAACTCAAACGCTCGAAGCAATAGAGCGCTGCCCGCTCCAGTGCCACTGCAACCATGGGAGGAACCTTTGCAAACCTCTGTACTGGTGGTAGCCACTGCATACCCAAGGGCGAATCTACTGTCAGCTCATATACAACAAATCTTGCAAACAGTGAAGATACTCAAATCCATGAAGCGAAAGCTAGATGAGACGTTGAAGGCATACATCACACGTTTGGGGTCGAGTCGGGCAAATTCCTAGGTTACATAGTAAACCAAAGAGGAATAGAAGCAGATTCAGGCTCTTCTCGATATGAAGTCCCTCACCTGCATCAAGGAAGTTCAGAGGATGACCGGGAGGGTGGCATCACTTAACAGGTTTATCTCCAAGCCATCAGACAAGTGTCTCCCTTTCTTCAAGATCCTTAGAGGAAGCAGGGCCTTCAGCTGGGACGAAAAGTGTGAGCAGACCTTCCAGAACCTGAAGTCATAATGGGAAGTACCGAGCTACTTTCAAAACCAATCCCAGCAGAGACACTTTATTTGTATCTAGCTATTTCGGATCAGGCCGCCAGTTCAGCTCTTGTACGAAATGATAAGGGGGTACAGAGACCGGTATACTATGCCAACAAAATTTTCGTGGAAGACAAAACAAATTATCTAGATCTAGAAAAGCTAGCTTTGGCATTGGTCATCTCTTTCAGGAAGCTCAGGCCCACTCTATCATTGTTCTGATAAAACACCCGCATCGCTCAGTGGTGCACAAACCGAAATTATCTAGAAGAATGGTTAAACGGTCGGTGGAACTGGGACAGTTTGACATCAACTACGTTCCAAAAACGGCCATAAAAGCCTAAGAATTACAAAACTTCATCGCCAAGTTTACTGGTGGTGGGGAACATGAGCCAAACAGCTCAGAGCAGAGACCAGACGAACCAGGTTGGAACCTGTGCTGCGATGGGTCAGCCACGCAAAAAGGAAGCATGTCGGTATCACACTTCACTCTCCAAACAACTTCGTCTTGGAAAAGGTGATTAGATTTGGATTCTCAGCCTCGAACAATGAGGCAGAATATGAGGCCCTCCTGTTCGACATGAAGCTAGCAAAATGAATCAAGGTAATTGTGCTAACCGTTTATAGTGACTCACGTCTTGCAGTCAACCAGGTTATAGGGGATTTTAACAGTAAAAACCCAAGGATGATAGCTTACCGCAAGAAGGTCATTGATGCAGCAAGCCAACTCAGAATATTCGAACTTCTGCAATGTCCGCAAGACGACAACCAAAGAGTCGACGCACTGGCTAGGCAGAGCACAACCATTGTAGAAACCGCTTATGGACTTATCAAATTCCAAGTACATTCAAGTCTGGAAGAAGATGAGGTCAATGAGCTTTATGCAGTTGAAACAAATTCAAGCTGGATGAATTCCATCGTTGAGTACATCAAAGATGGGGCCCTCCCGACCAAAAAAGCAAAAGCCAAAAAATTGAAATACAGGGTAGCACGATACACCCTCTTGAACGACAAACTCTATAGAAGATCAGCCATCGTTCCCCTACTCAGATGATTAGCCTCCTCGAATGCAAACCACGTCCTTAGAGAGATCCTGATGGCATCTGTGGGAATCACCCAGGCGGTAGGACTTCGGCCCATAAGGCCTTGACACTGGGATACTACTGGCCGCAAATGCAGCAGGATGTGAAAGACATCGTCCGCAAGTGCGATAAACGCCAGAGTTTCGCATCGTATACTCACATGATTGCTTATCCCTTAACTCCAATGACTAGCCGATGGCCATTTGCGTAGTGAGGAATGGACATCGTCGGACCACTCCCGGCCTCAACCAATAAGAAATTTCTCCTTGTAGCAGTGATTATATATCACTAAATGTGTTGAAGTTAAGCTTCCATCCAAGATAGGACAGGACCAAATTGAAAATTTCATATGGACATCCCTCATCTGTAGATTTGGTATTCCAAGGACAATAGTCAGTGATAACGGAACCCAATTTGAAGGCAGCAAGGTTCAAAAACTATGCAAGGACCTCGGCATCAGCCACCATTTCTCTTTGCCAGGGCATCCGCAAGACAATGGCCAGGCAAAAGTCACCAATAGAACCATCTTGGAAGCACTCAAAACGAAGTTCGATGCAGCAAAAGGGAAATGGGTCTCAATACTGCCAGAAATACTTTGGGCGTATCGGACCACCAAAAGAACACCCACCGGAGAAACACCTTTTGCCCTAGCATGCGGGTTAGAAACGATGGTCTTGGTGGAACTTAGAATACCAACTTTCCGGACAGAGGAATTCAGATCAGAAAGCAACTACGAAGCTTTGTGTGTCATTTTAGATCTCCTCGAGGAAAAGAGAAATCAAGCCTCTACCATAACTGCCTACCAACAAAAAATGACTCAGTACTACAACAAGAAAGTCAAGCCACAAGAATTCAAAGTCGGAAACTGGGTACTCAGAAAGACTCAGCAGAATACTAAGGAACCGAGAGCAGGAAAGCAAACCCAAATTGGGAAGGGTCATATAAAATGACCGAGGTCAATGGGCCAGAGACGTATTGGTTGGAAGAAGTGGACGGTAGAAGCCTCATGTGGTCATGGAATCTAAAAAACCTTAAAAAGTATTATTAATAAAGGATATTTGATTTTGCCAAAATTCCACTACCAATCTTCCATTACCTAACTCTCATACACAAGTCAGAACGACCACAGTCAGGCTTGCACTATGAATATATAAATCAAGACCCTCAAGTCAGATTTATTGAGTGAGCTAGGACGGCCAAAGTCGAACTTATTGAGTGAGCCAGGACGACCAAAGTCAGACTTGCAAAGTAAGTCAGGACGGCCATAGTCAGGTTTGCACTCTGAATATATAAATCAGGACTCGCAAGTCAGATTTATCGAGTGAGCCAGCATGGCCAAAGTCAAACTTATCGAGTAAGCCATAATGGCCAAAGTCAGACTTACAGAGTACGTCAGGACATCCACAGTTAGGCTTGCACTTTGGACACAAGTCAGGACGACCAAAGTCAGACTCATAACACAAGTCAGGGCGGCTACAATCAGGCTTGCACTCCATGAATACAAGTCAGGACGACCACAGTCAGGCTTGCACTCTTTATAAATAAGTCAGGACCCCCCAAATCAGACTTATTGAGCCTAGCGAAGATAGCTTGCCAGGGATCATTGTCCCTTCAAAGGCAATGATCACCGAACCTTATCACTCAAACATCCCACATGCAAATAACATACGACAATAAATATGGTAGTAAAATCGATACTTGTATAACCTGACATATGCTCAATAGATCGTTGTACTCTCAAGAGCAACACTTGGAAAGCTTCGGCTACTGACGAAATATTAAGACCGAAGCCACGACTTAGTACTTAAGAAAGTCAAAAGAGGTCAACAAAAGAAAAGTGCAAAATGTCAAGATCAAGCGTAAAAGCAACAGATTGGCGCATAGCACGATAACACAATCTAGCTACAAAGGGTGCATGTACAAAAATTACTTGATAAACACTCTTTAAATTGCTTCAAAGGTTACAACTATTTTGGAGAACTTCCTCCAGAGGTCGAAGATCCATTTACATCAGAAGGAACTGCCGAGAATAAAACATCATCTAAAGCCGGTCTTGAGTTGCCAGTTAGGGACGCAAGATCGGTAACTTCTGCCTCGTCAATCTTCCAGAAAACACCTTCTGGTATCAATCAAAATCAAGCTCCAAACGAAGATTATCATCTTCAATCAATTCAAGGAGCTCCAGCCTACCACGGGTGATATGAGGAGATCTTGAAGTTCCATGTTGAGCCTTAGGCTCCGTTAAACTTGCTTCTGCCTCGGACAGTCTATGGGAAAATGCAACCACATGAGATTCCTCCTCCGCCAATTGCTCTCTCAGTGAATTCAGTTTCGCTAGAGCGTCCGCAACTGGAACCTTAGCCTCATGAACTCGGCGTGATCAAATTCAAACTCCGGGCACAAAGCAACCAGCTCAGACTCAGGAGACTGCACCTTGCCCACCAACCCCTTCAACTACTCACTTAAGAGGCCCAACATATAAAACACGTTCGAGTACG
This sequence comes from Berberis vulgaris, assembly GCA_963556465.1. Classification (NCBI taxonomy): domain Eukaryota; kingdom Viridiplantae; phylum Streptophyta; class Magnoliopsida; order Ranunculales; family Berberidaceae; genus Berberis; species Berberis vulgaris. The sequence continues at coordinate 16,733,686 of OY747136.1, read as the reverse complement.
ACCTGCCAAGCTCCACAAAAAGCTTATCCGCAGCATGAATTGTACTACGAGCGCCAGGGTGTAGATTACCTTTAACAAACGATGACAAAGAACCTTTGGGAAACACCAACTTAGCAGACTTCTTAAAAGAAAGATTAGCCTGACGCTCAACATCAGGCTCTCGAGTAGGGAGAAAGATTCGCTTCTCAAGGTAGCAGACTCAGTGGACTGGAGATCATCAGGAACAACATTGACTTTGTCAGCATCCACCAGCTTTGAACCATTCCTCTCAAGTACAACTACAAGAGCAGGAGTTTTCGGGCAAACACTCCACTTCCTAGGAGCCATCTCTTTAGCGGACTGTTATGCAACTGCCACTTCCTGCTCTAGCATAATATGTTTAGAGAAATAATCAGCCTTGTCGCCAGCCCGCCTTCTCCTGGCATGGACGATAAGCGGCATGGTCACCTCCAACTCCGCCTCCTCTTCCTAGAACGACCACTACCAGTCTCCATCGACACGACCTAGGCACAACAGGGCCTGCATGGAAGTACTTGAATAATCCACTCCGCACGATGTTGTCTACGGCCATGACCTCCTCAACACAAATCAAGGGAAGCTCTTAAACGCCCTCTCATTGACTCCTCCTCCTCAGTAAGAGTTGGAGCCACGAATTTAACTGCACAGAACAACAAGACAACTTGTCAGTTTCTGCGAAAGCACATGGAAGTATAAAATAAGGAGAATTTGAAGTGTCTAACAAAAGGCCTCCCATCCACCTTGAAGTACGGGGAACAAAAAGAAGTAAAAAAAAACATTGCTTTTGCCAAAACTTAAAGCCAATAGGCAAGGAGCCCAAACACTTCGGAGTATTTAACCAATAGACTCCATGGGCATTAAGACGAGGAAAAGTCAGCAAGTGGAGTATTCGCGAAGTCAATAGATGGCCAGCAAGCTTGGCCTTGATAAGGACAACAATCAAAATCATGAACCTGTCAAGCGCCATTTGAGCGGGAGGAATGCGAAGGTGATCAAGGAAGCTCCAAATATCCTCCATAACTGGAAAACGAAGCCCTGCTTGGAACATGCCTTTGTGCAAGGCAATGAACCCTTGCGGAGGCGTCAACGAATTGTGAATAACACTCAATCGGGTAAGCTGCAAGTCTGCGGGAACCCAATAGTCCTCACGAAGCTTATCCAAATCGGACCGCTTTTGTTCCCTGTAAAAAGTATGGCAAACATAGAGCTTGTTCTGTCTAGGGGTAAGTTCGACGTTGTCCGCCATGAGGAGAAAGTTTTAACTTTTAGAAAAACAAATAGAAATTTGCAATTAAGAACACAGAGAAAAGAGAGGACGTAGAAGAAATGCAAGGTGAAGAAACTCCCTCTCACAAAAGCGGCGGCTTATATAAGGACCAGGCAGTCACGCCCTCTCTTCTTACTAAATGGTCACGAAATCATTTAATTGCGTGCGCCGCTCGAGACAACATTTCGGGTTCAATCATCAAAACTGTACAGAGTCTATCAAAGTGATTTAGTGGACCGATTAAATGACCCACTAACTCAACGGGAGCAGCTGATGATACACCAAACCATCCACCAATCAGAATCGGACACATCTTGTTCTTAACCTAGGTTTTTACTTAACCTTACCAACGTTCCTTGCTATTTACTACTTGTGAGTACAAGATTATAACTATTAGGTGAAATTCACCTATACTCTAGCCAAAAATCCTAGCATGCTTACTAAGTTGGCCACCTTAACAAACACCCAAAAAAAAGTTCTCTATAAAGCAATTAAGCAAAACACAATCATTAATAGCAAGGAAGATTAAATCCAATTAATTCATAAAGCACATGTTCGGGGCTTCGAATCCACCCTAGCCGAAAGGGAGTTTAGCTAGACATACTAATTATCTTCAAACAATATTTCAAAATAAAATATCAAACTAAATAAGAAAAGAGTCAAAAAGATATAGAACATTGTTGTCATGCGTGGTGCTACTGAGTGGATTGATGGGTGCAAATGGTGTGAAATACTGAATGAATATAGACAAGGGCTTGTATCCCTTTTGTAACTTTGTACCATATATATACATATATATATATATATATATATATATATATATATATATATATTTTTTTTTTTTTTTTCAACTCTTCTTCTTGAACTATCCATCATAAGGGCCTTCCCCCACACTTGTTTTTCAACATACCTTGAACCACAATAAAGTATGCTTCACTCTTTTGATTATGTTAGGTATGAAAAATGAGAGTAATGAAACAAAAAAGCTAATGACAAGTTCAACGGGGTTAACCTAAATGAAATAGATAATGGACATAGGCTTATTTGGCAATGGTGGAAACTAGGTGCATTTATTATGTCAAGCATGTCATTCAATTCAATATAATGCTTTGAACGAAATTAATACAAGTTCTACTGTTTAGTTCTAAATATGAAAGCAATCAAAATAGCAACCAAAACAAACTAAAATGACATCATGCCGAATTATTGACAAAAGACATTAAAGACGAATTAACTAAAAACTCTCAAAATCAAAGGAACAATAGGCTCAAAACTCACGTATGGAATATAATGACTTAAATTCAATTATGCATGCTATGAGTACCGATTACTCAGTTGATTTCATGTGAATTTGCATATGATAACCATGAATTAGCATTAGCCAAAGAATAATATTAGACCTCAAAAACCAAATCTCATCATTGTGTCGAAAAGTATCCTAAGACTCAAAACAACTATAAAAATCTTTTTTTTTACTAACACGAATACCAACAAAAACCAACATTTTTTTAATGGACTCACACTTAAAAAAAAAAAATTCAAAATAAAACAACGGTGTTCCCCCCACACTTAAACCTAACATTGTCCTCAATGTTAATAGATTATAGTACATGCAATGAAAGATCTAAAATAGGAAAAACAAACTACTAACAAACAAAAGCAAAAATAACGAAAAGAAAATAAAGGGATAGAGAAAGCAAATCTGATTGGGTTGCCTCCCAAGAAGCATTTGTTTTAACGTCGTACAGCCTGACGGTATATCCAATTAATCCTCAGAATAAGTGGGAACTTGGAATGATACGTCCTCCACGTCATGCTCCACAAATGACTCATAATAGGGCTTAAGTCGATGCCAATTCACCTACAACTCCTTACCAGTTCTGACATCTGTATAGCACCATGAGGAGAAATATTATTAACAATACCAACCCATTTAGAACGTAACTTACCAGAAAAACGCTTAAGGCGTGACTGGAAAAGTAATATTTTCTGACCCACAACAAAAGTCTTTCCACGGATCATGCGATCATGAAAAGCGTTGGTTTTCTCCTTATAAATCCTGACACACTCATATGCTTCATTTTGAATCTCTTCAAGCTCGTTCAACGACAATTTTCTATGAAGGCCAACATCATCAATATTCATATTGAAAGTCTTAATTGCCCAATGCACCCTATGTTCTAGCTCAACCGGGAGATGACACGGTTTCCTATATACAAGCCGAACGGGAGACATCCCTATAGGTGTCTTATATGTTTTCCTATCAGCCCATAAAGCATCATCAACCTGCATACTCGAGTCTTTGCGGGTGGGTTTTACTGTCTTTTCAAGGATTCCCTTGATTTCACGATTTGAAACTTCAGTTTGTCCACTTGTCTGGGGATGATAAGGTGTCGAAACCTTATGTGTGACATTGTATTTCTTAAGCAAATCTTCAATTGTACGGTTGTAAAAGTGGGAACCTCCATCATTTATAATCACTCGAGGCATTCCAAACCTTGCAAAAATGTTAGAACGAATAAACTCTGCAACAACTTTGGAATCATCAGTTCGGGTGGCTTTTGCTTCCACCCACTTTGAAACATAATCAACGGCAAACAATATATAAATGAAACCATTAGAAGAAGGAAATGGACCCATGAAATCAATACCCCATAAATAAAAAATTCCACACTGTATATAGGATGTTGCGACATTTGATCCCTAGGGCCTAAATTCCCTGTTATTTGACATCAGTCACAAGTCATGCAAAATAATCTAGCATCCTTAAATATGGTGGGCCAATAAAATCTACACTCTAAAACCTTACAAGTTGTTATTTGAGTTCCAAAATGTCCCTCACAAGCATAAGAATGACAATATGTTAATATCAAATTAAATTCAGAATCAGGCACGCACCTTCTAATCAATTGATCAGCACAATGCTTCCATAGATAGAGATCATCCCATACAAACTATTTTTCTACTTTCTTGAACTTATCCTTTTGGACTCAAGTCAAGGTGTTCGAAATTTGTTTGGATACAAGGTAACTCACAATATCAGCATACCATGGTTCACTTACATCGATCAAAAATAGTTGCTCATCAAGAAAAGTCTCAAGAATCAGCAGGGGCTCCTCATTGCGCACCAGGTGGCTCATGTGGTCAGCCACTACGTTTTCACTCACTTTCTTATTCCCGATCTTCACATAAAACTCTTGAAGAAGAAGTATCCACCGTATAAGTCTTGGTTGTGCCTCTTTATTCGTAAGCAAGTATTTTAAACTTGCATGATCAGAGAAAATTATAACTTTAGTTCCAATTAAATAAGATCAAAATTTTTCTAAAGCAAATACAATAGCTAAAAGTTCTTTTTCAGTCGTGGAATAATTCAATTGAGCATCATTCAAAGTTCGGGAGGCATAGTAGATGACGTGGAGATGTTTATCCATCTGTTGGCCTAGAACTGCTCCTAAGGCATAATCTGATGCGACACACATAAGCTCAAATGGAAGACTCCAATCCGGTGGCATAATGATAGGTGTTGATGTCAACAACTCCTTAAGGTTGTCAAACAATGTCTGATAGTCATCATTGAATTCAAATGGCACATCTTTTTGTAGGAGTCGACATAAGGGTTCAGAAATCTTAGAAAAATCTTTGATAAATCACCGATAGAATCCTGCATGTCCAAAACAAGAACGAACCTCTCTCATCGAAGTAGGATAGGGTAAGTAACGTACAAGATCTATTTTAGCTTTATCAACCTCAATACGTATGGCTGAAACCACATGGCCTAAAACAATACCTTGATTAACCATAAAGTGACATTTTTCCCAATTTAATACAAGGTTAACATCAATGCATCGCTTCAGAATCAAGGCAAGATTATCCAGACAATGGTCAAAAACACTAAAGTGCCAATGGCATGACAGCTCAATGGTTAGAGTTTGGCGGATGGTACCACTAGGTCATGGGTTTGAACCCTGCCGGCGGCATGTTTATCAGTTTATGGTGTGTTGACCAGTTATGGTCTTTGATAGGTTATGGGATCCTGAAAACCCAGCTTGCCTAAAAAAAAAAACACTAAAGTCATCCATAAAAACCTCAATGATTTTTCAATAAAGTCTGAAAATATACTTACCATGCATCTCTGAAAATATACTTACACAAACCGAATGACATTCTTCAATATGCCGAAGTGTCGAATATGCATACTTCAATGATCCGGTAACGGTTTAAGTTCAAGTGGAGGTGCCTGAATCACAAAAGGTAAAAGCTTATTAGTAGACAAAGAAATAATAATTAGGGGAGGTAACTCACTAACAATTCATGGCATTGACTCCAAGGCTACCACAGTCTCAATGATACCCTCCCTCATGTTATCAGCTGACAGTTTCTTAGTGTCACAAGGAACTCCATTGCTCTCATATCCGACGACAGTAGTGATGGTGATTTCAAGTTCATCCTCGTTCATGACGTCAAAAAATTCTTGGGACAAACTATCAATCGCGTCAATAGAAAAACAAGAATGATCATCAACATGATACCTCATGCTTCAAAGATGTTGAAGCCAATTATATCACCATCAAATTCCATGGTCAGTTTCCCCACATGCACATCAATATTTGTCCTTGCCGTTTTCATGAAGGGGCACCCTAAAATAAGAGGCAAATCTGTTGAAAATGTTGAATCTTCAATCTCAAGCACATAGAAATATGCTGGGAAGATCAAATGATTAATCTGCACCAACACATCTTTCAACAAACCTCGAGGATATGCATTAGAACGGTCAGCCAATTGAATAATTACACCATCATTTTTATCTCCCCGAGATCCATAGAATGATAAACAGAATATGGCATAACATTAATTGAAGCACCTAAGTTTAACATTGCATTTTAAATTTTAGTATTATCGATAACACAAGGGATAGTGAAACTACCCAGATCCTTACACTTCGACGGACGGACGGACGATGGCGAACAGACGAACAATGGCGAGAGAAAGGTGTTGCAATGACATGTTACTGTGTACGATGGGGGTTAGGGTTTATGATTTGTGATGAACAGAAAGGCGGGATGTCAGATAGATCAATGGGGGTTTTGAGAAGGTTTTGTGATTGATGAGTGTGATGGAGGCGATGAAGGGGGTTGGCGGATACGGGGTCTGTTACTGGGTTTGATGATGGTGGTGGTCTATTGGTTGTGAACGATATGGCTGTGATGGCGAGGAGGAGGATTGACGGTTTATGGCTACGATGAGGGAAATGTGGCTATAGATGGGTGATATCTCCAAAGCTGGTAGTGTCCCTTTTATAATTGTTTTCTTCTCTGTTTCATTCTTTGCGGAGTTTCCTTTTGCAATCAGTATTTCTAAAATACCAATTTGCTTCACTTAGCTTTTATTTTGAAATCTTGTCATTGGAAACCTATACAAACATGAAATAACAATTAATGCCATAATTAACAAGTAATAGCCAAAATTATATATAGAAATATGGTACTAAAATAGCATAATTATGCTCTTATCAAATTCCCTCACACTTATCTTTTGCTAGTCCTCGAGCAAATAAAAAAAAACAAAATTAAAATACTAAAATGACTCAATCTATACTTTCCAACATTTATCTTAGAGATTTTCAACGGATCATGATATGTTAAGATTCTTTATAAACACAAGATTAAACCCACATCATTCAAAAATTAATACACGTTCATTGCAATGATATAAACATTGATATTTACATAATTATTACATAATATATCCCTTAATTTATATATGTAAGTGTTTCGATTATTATATTTTATAGTAATTGTTTCGTTTTCATGTCTTTGTAGGAATTTGAGCGTGAACGATGAAATCGTATTAAGGCGACAATTTAAGGAATGACAATTGGTCGATTCTAGCGGTGGTACAAAGTAGAGGGTTACATATCTAAACCCTTAAACCAAAACCAAGCCCATAACTTAAACCCAAAAACCTAACCCATAAACCCAAACCCAATGCCAAGCCCAATCCTACCCAAAGAATATTCTCTCAATTATACCTTGATTTTACCTTGATTCACTCCATGAATCATCCCTTTATCTCATCTCTATTCATTGTGTTCATTCTCTATAAATACAAGAGAAAATGGTGAGAAAATGGGAGGAGGAGAAGGGAATCAAGCATCAATAGCCAAAATCAAACCCTCTTCCTTCACACAGTGATTTTCATCACACCCATCCCATCATCATCCATCTCTCACTCCCTCTCTGTCCAGATCACTCCGCCATCACCACCACCACCTCCGGACAGCACAACCGCCACCACCATCGTCCGAGCATCGTCACCATCACGAAACAGGGGCGTGACAACCTGTTTCGTATCAAATCTTCACTCTGCCACCATCCCTGTCAACTCCATAACCACCGAGCACCACCATCACAACCACGCACACCATCAGACGCCCTCCTCATCCCCTGTTCTCACCGTCACAAACAACCACCGTCGCACACTGCCTCGCGATAGAATAGGGAGCACCTCGACCGTTCTCGTTCTCGTTCCCCTTCTCATCTTTTCCTCTCCCTCGTTTCAATCTCTCTCTTGCAGGGTTAGCAACATCGAAGAAGGAAGCATCAACAGTAGAACAGAGGTGCAACAGGGAGCACACGACCCCTGTTTCACTCCCCTAATCTTTTCTTCCTTCTCGTGTTTCTTTCTTCCTTCACTCTCTCTCTGTTTCTTGTAGGTTTCAGAACTGGTTGGAGGACGAAGGAGCTCGCGAGGAGCGAAAATGAGGCCGCGCAAGCGGCGCTGCTCGCTGGAGACGAAGGCGCAAAGGGCGCTGCTTTTCTGGCGGGAAATAATTGAATTTCAAACAATTTGGTTATTCGCACCCTGATTTCTGCTCTGTACCACCACTGAGCTTTTGCAACCATTTTCTAGGGATTTGTGTTCGGACCACCTGCTGATATGCTGAGTACCACCACATCGAGTTTGCAACAAACCAAAGGGGTTGCATAATTCATTTTAATTTATTTTACTGATTTAAATACTCAATTGTTGATAAACAACTTATTTCTGAAAATTGATAATTTGCTCTCACCTTTCATGTTCGATTAAAAATTGATATGTTTGGTAGTTAGATTAACATTTTATCAATATTCAAAGCATGTGCTAAAAATGATTAAGCTTAAACTTTGATTAAGTGTGCCCTAAAAAGACACTTAATGCTTGGTAAGAGTTTATTTGCTTGAAATAAATTGTTAATGTTTGGCAGAAACCTAATATAATTGGAATTGGATTTTAATGATCACATCTTCGGTGTAAGCAAAGGATCCTCATCCCTAAAGCTTCTCGTTTATAATTTCAGTAATTTAGAGTTAAATATTTTTGCTAACTCATTGGTAAGTCCAAACCCCACAAAATCCATCTTTTATTTTATTTTATTTTTCTTATTTTTAATTTATTTTTAGTTTAGTTTTAAAAATGTTGTAACCCCATTTCCTCCAAATTAGTTTAATTAAATTATTAAATTCAATTGCATCCACTTTCCTCGTAGGATCGACCCGTACTTGCCGTTGTCTACCAGTTAGACACCGTGCACTTGCGGTTATTACAAATGGGATTTATTAGCTTATTAATTTAGGTTAATAAAACTCGCAACAAAAATTCACAATTAAATCAATCCAAGTGACTATGAAACTCAAGCGCGTGTCTAAAAGAATTAACCCAAAAATCTCACTGGATGCACTATTTTTTTTTTCACTAATTGTTTGGTAAGATCACTCTTCTTATTCTAATTATATGTGAGAGGATTGATGTAAAAGGGAAACAAATAGCTCACATATGATATAACAGGAAAAAGGCATTTTCTGACATGTTTATTTATTTTTATTTTTTATTTATTTTTATTTTTCAGATATATGATCTCTCATGCGCTACTACTTAAATGCGAGACTAGTGACACCATATGCTCATACCTCATTTGAAGCTCTACATCGTGACATTTCAAAACACACTCAATCAAAAGGTCTCAATTCAGGTTTTAATGAGGCCAAAGGGTCAAGTGAAGGAAAAAAAAACGAACAAGGAAATTACAAAGGGCATAAAGAAATGGTGAAAGCATGCAATAAGATTAGATACATTAACAAGGAATCACAAGGTTCAAGACATAAGTAGGAAAATGAAAAAAAAAAAAAAAAAAAAAAAAGAGTTGGCCTACTGATAATGAAAAGTTTCATACATTATTTTGTATGTAATGAAAATGAAAAGAACTCGATTATCTGTATTGTACTGAAATACTGAATGAATATAGACAAGGGCTTGTATCCCTTCTGTAACTTTGTACCATATATATATTTTTTCAACTCTTCTTCTTAAACTATCCGCCATAAGGGCCTTCCCACACACTTGTTTTTCAACATACCTTGAACTACAATAAAGTCTCTGCTAATCAAATTGTGTTTCACTCTTCTGATTAGGTTAGGTATGGATAATGAGACTAATGAAACAAAAAGGATAATGACATGCTCAACGGGGTTAACCTAGAGGAAATAGATAATGGACATAGGCTTATTTGGCAATGGTAGAAACTAGGTGCCTTTATTATGTCAAACATGTCGTGCAATTCAATATAATGCTTTGAATGAAATTAATACAAGTTCTAGTGTTTAGTTATAAATATGAAAGTAATCAAAATAGTAACCAAAGCAAACAAAAATGAGATCATGCAACGAATTATTGACAAAAGAAATTAAAAATGAATTAACTAAAAACTCTCAAAATCAAAGAAACAATATGCTCAAAACTCACATATGGGTTATAATGAGTTAAATTCAATTAAGCATGCTATGAGTACCAATTACTCAGTTGATTACATGTGAATTTTCATATGATAACCATGATTTAGCATTAACCAAATAATAATATTAGACCTTAAATCATGTTTATAAATCACCTTAAAGTCAAAAAAATTACAAACCAAATCTCATCATTGTGTTGGAAAGTATCCTAAGACTCAAAACAACTATAATTTTTTTTACTAACACTAATACCAACATTTTTTATTTATTTTTTAATGGACTGACACTTTTTAAATTATTTTTTTTCAAAATAAAAACAACGTTGTTCCGACCATACTTAAACCTAACATTGTCCTCAATGTTAATAGATTATAGTACATGCAATGAATGATCTAAAATAGGAAAAACAAAATACTAACAGAAAATAAAGGGATATAGAAAGCAAATCTGATTGGGTTGCCTCCTAAGAAGCGTTTGTTTTAACGTCATACAGTCTAACAGTATCTCCAATTAATCCTTAGAATAAGTCAGAACTTGGAATGACACGTCCTCCACGTCATGTTCCACAAATGACTCATAATAGGGCTTAAGTCGATCCCATTCACCTTGAACTCCTTACTAGTTGTGACATTCTTCACCTGTATAGCACCATGAGTAAAAATATTAGTAACAATGAAAGGGCCAACCCATCTAGAACGTAAATTACCAGGAAAAAGTTTAAGGCGTGACTGAAAAAGTAAGACTTTCTGACCCACAACAAAAGTCTTTCCACGGATCATGTGATCATGAAAAGCTTTGGTTTTCTACTTTAAAATCCTGGCACTGTCATATGCTTCATTTGGAATCTCTTCAAGCTCATTCAACGACAATTTCCTATGAAGGCCAACATCATCAATGTTCATATTGAAAGTCTTAATTGCCCAATGCGCCCTATGTTCTAGCTCAACTGGTAGATAACACGATTTCCTATATACAATCTGAAAGGGAGACATCCTTCTTTTATCTGATGTTGCGGACATAATACTATGAGAGTTTTGAAATGCTCATAGTATGCGGGGTATGATTCTCCTGGACCTCGCTGAATGCCACTGATTTTCTTCCTCAACGAGTTGATTTTTGAAGTTGGGAAGAAATTATCTAGAAACACCTTCTTCATGCTATCCCAAGAGTATACTATTCCGAAAGGTAGTTCATAGAGGCAATCCTTAGCTCTATCAGCCAGCGAAAAAAGAAATGCTCTCAGCTTCAGGATGTTCTCATCCACCGTGATTGGCATCATACTAGAGCGTGCAACTTCAAATTCCTTTAAATGATTATTTGGATCCTCCATAGAAAGACCATGATACTTTGGAATATGGTGAAGTAGGCTGAATTTCAACTCAAATTACTTTATCTGCCCTGCACTGTTGTTGGATACTGAATGCATAGGGGTGCGTCATTGTCCAAGGTGGATGCCGAAAGTTCTTTAATAGATGTATTATCTGCCATGTCGAGTTTTTTTTATTCATATTCAGAGCTAGACGTTTGTGACTCTTTTATTTATTTCATTCGCCTTCTAAATGTTTTCTCATGTTCCGAATTGTACTCTAATAAGTTCTCGCCGGATCTCCTATTGTGCATGAACTAGTACCTGAGATAAAGACAGATAGGAAAAAATAATAAAAAAAACTAATGAAGTAATTAGCAATTTTACTAATCCTCGACAACGACGCCAAAAATTGATGCTCTATTTACTAGCACACAATTTAATACCCTGCTTTGTGATTGTAGTAAAGAATAAGCATGGATCGTTCTGGACCGGGGATTAGAGGGCTCTAACTAGCACTAAGGATAACTAAGAGACAACAAAAAACTTAATTAAGAAAATATTGGGGGATTGGATTTTTCTAATTTAAACTAAGAAAATAACTAAGAAGACAATAATAAAACTTAAGAGATGACAAAGATGACAAATTAGCTAAGGGTTTATCTCCACACACAAACATATGCTCATAAATCAATCTTTAATAATCACTTACTAACTCGTGAAAGACAATGCTCAAGATTAACCGTGATTGCATTGCATTAATCTTATTATTTTTCCAAGTTCGTTGAATTAAACTAAGTGTCGCTTTCAAACTATTTTTTTCATGCTATCTAATCAGGAATCACAAGTTAGATAACAATCCAAGATCATTAAATTTTATGAAAAATATGACCACTGACTAGGCAATTACAAGTATGATCAGTATCTTGTTCTTAACCTAGGCTTTTACTTAACCTTACCAACGTTCCATGGTATTTACTACTTGTGAGCACAAGATTACAATGATTATGTGAAATTCTCCTAAACTCTGGCCCAAAATCCTAGCATGCTTACTAAGTTGATCACCTGAACAAACATACAAAAAAAAATTCTTTATAAAGCAGTTAAGCAAAACACAGTCTCTAATAACAAGGAAAAATAAATCCAATTAATTCATAAGGCACATGTTCGGGGCTTCGAATCCACCACTAGCTAAAAGGGAGTTTAGCTAGACATATTAATTATGTTCAAACAATATTTCATAATCAAATATCAAACTAAATAAGAAAAGAGTTAAAGAGAAATAAAACATCGTCGCCGTGTGTGGTGGTACTGAGTGGACTGATGGGTGCAAACAACATGAAGACAAGAGATTAAGATCTCTTCTCCTTCCTCACGATCTCTGCTTTAGACTTCTCTTCTTCTTCGATCTACTCAGAGAAGAAACTGTGAGAGAAGACGGACGAACGGTGGTGAACGGGCGGACAATGGCGAAAGAAAGGTGTTGCAATGAGGTGTTGTTGTGTATGATGGGGGTTATGATTTATGATTTACGATGAACAGAAAGAGGAGGGATGCGAGAGACGTCAATGGGGCTTTGGAGATGGTTTTGCGATTGATGAGTGTGATGGAGGTGATGAAGAGGGTTGGCTGATATGGGGTCTGTGATTGGGTTTGATGATGGTGGTGGTATGTTGGCTGTGATGGCGAGGAGGAGGAGTGATGGCTTACGGCTGAGATGAGGGATGTGTGGTTATGGATAGGTGATCTCTCCAAAGCAGATAGTGTCCCTTTAATAATTGTATTCTTCTCGGTTTCCTTCTTTGTGTAGTTTCCTTTTGCAATCAGTATTTCTAAATTGCCAATTTGCTTCACTCAGCTTCTATTTTGGAATCTTGTTATTGGAAACCTATACAAACAAGAAAAATAGCAATTAGTACCATAATTAACAAGTATAGCCAAAATTATATATAGAAATATGGTACTAAAATAGCATAATTATGTTCCTATCACCATCACATTGATTCTCTAAGTCACTTCTTGAAAAGATACGCTGCTCATGATGATTGAGTCTGAATCGTTGTTTGAGTCACGCACTTCATTAATTGAATATGCGTCGGTTCAGTGAAGAAGTGGTGGGAACCCAATTCTTATTTAGGTCATCTTTTGTGCGGGGCTAACTCTTCTATTTTCCTGCTTTTAGAGATATTGCTCTGTTTACTTCTGATTGAAAAGATTGCTCATCTTCTTTATGGCTCCACAAAACGGTTTGCTTTCAGAATCGAGCCTTGCTGAAATCCGTACGATGTTCGAGGTCCCTAAGGACCTGCCATTATATTCTCTGAAGGATGATCGGACGCCAATGTTTCCGCCAGCGGGGTTCATCTGCTTGCACCGCAAGATGCTCCAAACTAAAGTCTGTTTTCCTATTTTGTATTCGATTTGGGACTTCTTGGACTTCCTTCGGCCCAGTTGGTGCCTAATGGGTACAAGATCGTTCTTCTCATTTTGATTAAGGCGAAGGAAGCTGGCATCCGTGTGTCTCCACAGGTGATTTAGTTGCTGACTTCTTCTCGATTGAACGATCACACAAATGACATCACCAACTTGCTTTGAGAATTTTCCTGGTGACTTCAAGTTTTGGCAGAAGTATTGCTTCTTGGCTCCTGCGGATTCAAAGTACTTCCAGTTCAAGGGTCGTCCGCTTGAACGAGAGTTCAAGCCACTTCGTAAGTATAACTTCTTTTTTTCTTCCGATTCCGTTGCACTTGATTGTATGTTAATCGTTGCTTGTGTTCCCTCGCAGTATGGTTTCCCACTACTCTTTTTACCCCAGAGGAGCGAAACACTATGGAAAAATTTTGCGACTTGCCAACGAAGAATGTGATGGAGGTCATATGTATTCCCAACTTTATTCGCAGTGGGCTGTGGGACAACTGGCATGAAGGCCCCACTATTTACCGATCGTCTCGAGTCAAGTCTGAAGGTGGGGGCCCTTCTAGGAAAAGGAAATCCATCGGAGTCAAGTTTCCTGATTCGTCTAATGTGGAGGGGACGTCTGAGACGCTGGCCTCTTTTGTGAGCTTGAAGAAGTGCTGTGTTAGAACTGGGTCATCTTCAAAATGATCCGCTCCAGTAAGTGAAGAGCGTGAACCGGATCGGCCCGTCAGGGCGGAGGCCGATGTATCTGGCTGGGAGAGGGACCACCTGCGATTAGCAGGGGTTGAAGATATATCGAATCTTAGTGTCGCGCATGTGGAAGCTCTGAGCAAGCAGCTGATGCTAGCTATAGTGGAGGCTTTTACTGGTGTTGATCCGCCCGGGACCATTCTGATAGAAGGTTCTTGTGAGGATATGCTTGAGGTTTTGGAATCCGATCGTCTCACTGGTAGGTTGTCTGATAGTGGTCGTGGTGACACGGGCCAAGTTTCTCATAGTCCGCATTGTTCCCCGTCTCGCTCCAAGCTGTATCTTAAGGTGTTGGAGGGTCCGTTGGACAACTCACTTCTTTCTCTTCATCTGGATCCTACTAAGTCGTCTCGCACTAAGGGGTTGGCTGCTGGTGACAAAGAAAAGGCTTCAGATGAGGGCTTGGGAGTAGTGGTGACTACAAAGGGTGGTGCTGGTGTAATCCCTCTCGGGAAAGCTTCATCCGAATGCATGGATAAGTTTGTTTGCCTCGGACTTAGTAAAGATGAGTACTCAGATCTGGCACCTAGAGGTTGATGTGGACTATGCTTCGAAGAAGCATATAAGCAGGCGTCATAGCTGGCTGATGGATCACGCTCCAAAACCCAAGGAGGATACGCTAGAGGGCGTATGGATAAGGGTTTAAAGTACCTTATGCTGGAAATGTCTCACTTGAGCCAGGTGGTCGTTGTTGGGACGAAAGTTGAAGCGGCTCGTGAGAAGGTGTATACCATGAAGCGTGTCTTCTAGAACATGCAGAGGTTGTATTCTGACACGGTTTTTGAAATTGAGTTGTTGAGGAAGCAGGTTGAGGAGAATAGGCTGGAATGGTCGACCATTGCTGTTGAGGCTCAGAGGGTTCGTCTGGACGCCCTTGAGTCTGATTTAGCAGAGGCGATGTTCGCAAGAGACAGATTCCTGCAGGAGTTGGATCTGACCCGCCGTGATCTGGAGGTTGCGCAGGAAGTTGCGGTTGAGGTGCGTTCTGAATTGTGGTCCCTTGTTGAGGAGAATGCCTTGAAGGAGGCTGATTGGGCTGTTCAGAAACAACAGTTGGAGTCCGATGTGGAATTTAACGCTCGAGTGGCGAGGAAGGCTGAGGACCTGCTTGAGCTGGATTAACATGAGCTCAGTGTTGTAAAGAGCAGTCTAACTACGGAGTAGTCTAACATCAATGCGTTGATTGGCAATCTGGAGCTATTAGAGTGTGAGCTTGCTGAAGCGAAAGCTCGTGAGGAATAGCTTCTCCAGGAGCAAGGCAAGTGTGAATTCTGCTGAGTCGTACACGATAGATTGGAGCAGCTAGCGCTAATGAATAAGGAGCATCCGAAATGGGACCTTGATCGATATAAGAAGATTTTGTAGGTAGACTTATCAATGGCCTTTGCGTCGTCAAACGAAGAGGGTGATCCAGACCATGATGCTCAGATCGCGACACGTACAGACGCAACTCCTACTTCCTCCTTTGTTAAGCTTAGCTATTCTGTTTTGTACCCCTTCCTGATAAAGAGTAGACTTTATACACTTGTACCTCTTTTACTTTAATTGTTTAATGAAAATAGATTTATCTTGAATACGTTATCTATCTGTTTTATGTTTGTTTTTCCTACTGCGCGCTTCATGTTTCGCATTGACGTTTTACTTCGGCATAGGCTGGTTGGGTCAATAAAAAGTAGAGTGGTCTATCTGCTGTTGAGAGTTTTACCATTTTGCAAGTGACTCGGAGTCACTATTACTTGGTCACGTCCGGTAGTGGACGTTCCGCAGATGGTTGAGAAGTGGGCTACGCTGCCCAGCTATGACCCATTCTCAAGGTAAGCCATTGGGGGCTCATTTTGTCTATCTAACTGTCGGTCGCGGTTACGGGCATGAGTGAACTGTGATAGTCGAGCACATGCGTTGTAATTAGAGCGCTTGTTTTGAGTCAGGTTTGGCTCAGGCTAGCATTCCATGTAACACTCGTTCACGCGTTGGCGGGACGATTTATTGGTAGGCATGAGCGTCCTTTGCTGATAATATAATGTCTGCCCGTGTGAACGTGAAGACGTTGTTCGAGCTGTGATTTATCTTTGGGCCGTTGTTTCAAAAGAGAGCGGTGGTCGTGTGGCGAGCCGTCTAGGGCTCCCACCTTCCGTATCATCTATGTTCGAGCATGGTGGACTACAGGTTCGTTGAGTGAGGATTCAATAATCATGGTCTGTTGAATAGCGATGATCTCGTGACGAGGCGTCAACATCAGTTCGGGACTGACTAGTCTCCCACCTTTCAAACCATCTACACCCGCACGTGGCGGGCTACAAGTTTGAGACGAGGGGTTTGGCGACCAAGCTGAAGAACAGTGGTCCCATGGCAAGCCGTTGGAATCAGTTTGGGACTAACTAGGCTCCTACCTTCCAAATCATCTACACCCGTGCGCATCGAGCTACAAAATTGGGAATATTCGACGACCATGGACTGTAGAAGAGCAGTGGTCCTGTGGCGAGCTGTCGGAATCAGTTCGGGACTGACTAGGCTCCCACCTTCCAAACTGTCTACTCCCGCGCAATAGGAGCTACAAGTCCAAGGTTGGTAATTTGGCGACCATAGTCTGTAAAAGAGCAATGGTCCTGTGGCGAGCCGTCGAAATCAGTTATGGACTGACTAGGCTCCCACCTTCCAGACCATCTACACTCGCACAGTGGGGGCTACAAGTTCGGGGTTGGTATTTCGGCTACCATAGTTTGTAAAAGAGCAGTGGCCCCGTGGCGAGCCATTAGAATCAATTTAGAACTGACTAGGCTTTCACCTTCCAGACTATCTACACTCGTCAGTGGGGGCTACAAGTTTGGGCTTTGATCATAAGTTGTCGTTGCCAAGTGTCACCTGCTAGGCTTACCTGATCGGGTTTGGCGACCATTGTCCGCGAAAGGGGCAACAATCTCTGGCGAGTTGTTGTCATCAAGCGTGATAGCACTGATTGGACTCCTACTTCCTAAACCGTTGACATCCGCACTGGGTGGACTAGGTGTCACGGTGAACTAGAAGTTGTCGTCGTCAGCCAAAGCTGACTAAGCTTGCCTGGCCAGGTAGGTGCTCCTCCAACTGCGGGTGTGCGAGCCTGTGTCTGTGAGCGGAGTGCGTTGTGCGGATGAGTTAGGAAGAGACAGGAGTACCTTGGATCACCTGGTGGTATGCAGGTCTGATCCGTGTTTCAAGAATGACTAAGGTTTTTCCATGCTCATGTCAGGCACGTGGTAGAATATTGTTTGAATAGTGGGTCGAGCCCATGGCCCTGTAGAGTGAGAGCTAGGGTTTCCTACACGCAATATGTTACGTGTACGGCGTGGATTGCGAGACGATTGAGTATTAGGTACTCCCCCTCAATTAATCGGGTTGGATGCAGCCCCGTTGGTTGGACGAACGTGGATTTGCGCAGTTTCCTTGGGAAATGTTGTCTCCTCATTTTTCATACGGTATTCAATACTGACAGTTAATGCGAAAGCACCCGTTTAGTGAATCATTATGTCTATATAATGGTGTTTTTCCATCATTGTGTGATCTGGTGGTCACCATCTCTTAGTATTTTGAGGAGAGATGATGCTTAGTGAAAGATTATGAACTTTGTCATTCCCACGGACGGCGCCAAACTGATGCAGTCATTTTTCACTTCCTATTTTGACCTTGACCTGCAACCTTGCTGACCTGCACAAGGAACGCATGTGAGTCACGAACCACCATTGTGATGGCCGATGACATTCTGATGCTAAAGTCAAAAATGGATTTGAGGAAGGTGTAATGTTGTAACAGAAAACTTGTAGCGTATCTTAACTTAATTTCTTAGTTAATTAATTATTTGACTTGTTTTCTGACAACCAACTCAAACTTTTTCGTGTTGAAATAAATTACTACCCGTTACAATCTCGACCAAGCTATACTTTCTCACTAGTTTCAAGTCTAAGGCTAGATGGGTTTAACAAATCCAAGTTGCATCATAACTTTATTGACACTAGCTTTTGTCCCTTTTATACGCTCCCTAATTTATTTTAATTTTTTATGTAGTTATTCAACATATATTCCATGACATTTTAGACTTTACTATCAACCAAAATAAAATTTTCTTTTCATTCATCATAATTATTATTATGGATATTGGCATTCAAGGAAAATAAGGTCACCAATAGTAACCTGGTTGGATGGTCAAAGTTGAGGTGGTAACCCCCACGTTTTGGATTCTATACCCATCGACGACACACTCGTCTTTCAAAAAAAAGAAGGAAAACAAGGTTTTATAATTTCTTAAATCATAATGGTTGTGACATTGTTCAAACCATGGACTTGTGGTACTAATATCACCAAGTCTAAACTAATGGTTATTATTTTCCAAAGTCACTTGGGTAGGATTTGGTTGGGGCAAGGGTAAACTTAGCACTATGGTGTGATGCAAAAATATCATAATCGACATTATCACCAAATTGGTTACAAGAAGCTAGGCTTAACACTTTGGGTTGGGGCAAAATGATCAAAGACGCTAAACTTGACACTAAAGTAGAATGCAGATTTATATTCTCTAATCCATTGAATGGTAATATCATCACTCTAATACATAATATAATGATGGATTTTTTTAAACAAAATAAAGTCAAAATCAACCGAAGTAAAATCTTAAAAAATTGTTTAAATATAAGTTTTTAGGACTTTTTTTAGTTTGGCACTCATTAGTTTATACCTAATAGAGTTTGACACTCGTTTTGAAAACTATTTGAGTTTAACCCTCATTTTCTAACGAAACCATTAATTCCACATCATTGACCGGTTAAGAATAATTTCCGCACCCTTTTGCCCTTACTTTAGGTTAAACTAATGAATGTGATTTCGCCTAAATCACGAAACCATTTTTCGGAACCTCCTCCTCCTTCCTATGATGCACCTCCCTCCTCCTCACGGTGATCTCCCTTCTCTATTGGCTAGCATTCGTGAGACCCCATCCTTTCTGTTGGAATTGCTTAGAGAAGTAATAGGTTGTTTCCTAGATACAGATCAGGAAGTTGTGGGGATAATATTATCAAACAAGAAGGAAATATAATTACTTTAATGTATGCATATTTATATAGGCTAATTAGCAACTCATGGGAGGAAGATCTGTGGTTGAATGTTTCTCATAATGATGATTAACTCCAGCAGAAGCATGAGTCCCATTAGGATTAAAAACTAGGCTTCCGAACAACAAAAAGTCGGCCATATGGTCAGCAAATGCAACAAGAAAGACCCCAGCGTTGAATGGCATAATGGCCACTTAGCATAGTGAACTGGCGTCAAGAGCACCGATCAAGTTAAGACCTTCTGTCACCAAAGTAGAATTAGAATTGTAGATAATGCCCTTCCATTCACCACTACATCAATTAGAGCTCATATTCCAACCCAATCTGGGATCAATAATGTTGTTGAAAAGTTGGCCAAGGGAACTTGATCATTGAGCTTTTCTACAGAAGTGGTTGTGTGAAAGAGAACAAAAAGTGAGATGAAGTATGGACGCACGTCTTTTGATATGAGGTTTATCTAATAATACTAAGAAAGTAGGGTGCGTTTGAGTTTTAAAGATCGAGAACCATGAGTGCCAAAGTGGAGAACATGATGAGATGGTGTTTCATTAATAAAGTATGATAATTAAACAGATTTGGAACGAGGAAAATAAGGGATTTACCAAGTGAAGCACATGTATATTTGGGTGTTATCTCTTCTCCTATTCGAGCTAAACCACGTGATGTAACTTTTTCTTTAAAACAATCAAACTGATGGGTGAATAGATAACTATCACAGAGATCCCCGCGAGAAAAAGGAAGGAGGTGCATCACAGGAAGGAGGAACAGGTTCCAAAAAATGGTTTTGTGATTTAGGCGAAATCGCATTCATTAGTTTAACCTAAGGTAAGGCCAAAAAGGTTCGAAAATTATTCTTGATCGGTCAATGATGTAGATTTAACAGTTTCGTTAGAAGACGGGGGTTAAATAGTTTTCAAAACGAGTGCCAAACTAAAAAAACCCAAGTTTTTATTTATAATTTTTTTTAAATCGAGTTAAAATAAAAAAATTAAGTTGAAACAAGAATTTTTTCAAAATCTGTTTTAGAACGGGCGCTCTAGCCCTTTTCCATGTTAGTTTTACCTTTTCCATGTTAGTTTTATCAAGAATAGAAACAAGATGAAAATGTATTAAGTTTTAAATATGGATATTTCGAGAAAATATGTTAAAATATGATTTCCTCACAACAATTCCAAAATGATTAAGTTGGGGGCTAGAATACACGATCTTATTATCTAAATTTTCAAAAGAGGTTAGTTATGTGTAGTGATGATGTTCTTATTATATAGATCACATGCACAAAAATTTATTCATTTGGTGATTTATAAGGCTGTTTAAAGTAATTAGAGAATTATCATGTGTTCAATTTCTTTACCAGTAACTTGAAGATCATATTTGATTGATTTAGTTATCAAAATTGGATGTATATTACCCCATAGTAAGAAGGTCACCTCCACCCAACAACAAAAAAAATCAACTTCCTTCAAAATTTTTCAATGCAAATGAGATAGAATAAGGATCTTAACTCGAGTTACAAACCTATGTCTCAAGATCTGATCAGCCTTACATATTAATGGCACCAAACTTTCATGATCCCCAAATAATAATAATAATAATAATTATTATTATTATTATTATTATGATGATGATGATGACCGAGTTTCATAATCATGAGATCACTCTCATTAAAATTCAACCATTGTCCTGATCATATAAACAAGAATAATTCTAGTCAGATTTGGTAGCGACTTTTGGGTCAAGTCTTAGTTTTTTTTTACACTTTTTACTCTTCTTTAAAGCTCAACCACAAACACCATCTATAAAAGGGATAGAAATGTAAAAAAATCAAAACTTGACCTAAAAATAACTACCAAACCCGGCTGGCTAGAATTGTCGTATAAACAATCCTTAGAAGTCATATTCTCTTAAGTGAGCATACAAACTGAAAAAAAAAAAAAAAAAAAGGCTTCTTTTGAATGACCTTTGCTTTAAACTTTGGACAAATGATGCAAAAGCTAGCTGTGGTAGTTAAAGACTTGAACAACCACATGGCTTGCATCAACTATAACTATGTTGTAGGTCTAAGGTAAGTGGGGACATTGGTAGCCAAAACCCATACATTCAAATGGGAAATCCAAATTTAATGCAAAAACTAAACATGCATTCAAGCAAAATGGTTGGAGCTTAAATGCTAAACAACTATTTGTTAGTGACGCGCTCACTTATTGTTATTATGGTTGACGATAAAACTCATCAATGTGCCCCGCACAACCCACAGTAGATTCACCCCATGTACTATATTGTGGGTATTAGAAGCTTATACTGGTATAAGTTGTATAGCATACTGACATATAAGAACTTATATCTAGATGAGTTTTTCATCTAGGTGACAGTCTAATTTCTTAAGGATCCAAAGAATAAACATTGTATGGATTAGCCCACTGTAGAGAAACTAATCGCAACTAGAATGGAGATTGGGTGGTTGAAAGCTTATTAGTGTTCATTTATGGCGACAACCTACATAAACCATTTCAGTTTGTTGACAGTGAGACAGATGTATGGATGACTTTAATTATATTAGTTGCTAAAGCAAGAATTATGAATAAAAAATGAGGGTTCTAAGAAATGATTAATTCAAGACTGTAGAGAGTCATTATGGTGTGAATTCTTTTATATGATGGCAGACTGAATGTGGGAGATGAGGCTGGATTGATCAGAATGTTTAAAGTCTGACAGGATAAAATCATGAGTAACTTCCCCTTCAAAAAGAGACTCTATTCTGAGTATCACTATTTAGAGGAGTGAAGGTATAGCCTGGAACCTCCTTACCAAGTATTTTGAAGAAAATATAAAAATTTGGAGAAATGGAAAGTTTTAGCACTTTAAGACAGATACTTCAAGAAGGATACTTTGGAATGTGAGATCCAAAGGTGCTTATAAAGATACAATTGTTCCTGTTGAGATTTTATCTTGACATTGTTCCTGCCAAACTCTATGTGATTAGGTGAAGTTTTCGGATCTTGACCCTCATTAGACTTGTGATCAATAGCATTATATAATTGGAGAAAATAAATGCAGTTTTAAATTCTAACGAGACGCAGACTATCATATAGTTACGTAAGTACTTGGATATATTTTTGGTCACAAAATCTTGGAGGAAACCATTGCAAGCAAATCATCAACTTCAATACCTAAGTTACCGTAAGAGGAAAAACAACCATTGAGTATAGTGTTACAATTTTACAGAACATGACAATTCTACTAAATGAAGTGGAAACTGATACAGCTATACAAGATAACTCCTTGCAACTTCAAGGAATATGCTCATGCTTGCTCATATGATTCAACAGAGAGTTGGCTTTCCTTTGAGCTCTGTTTGTTCCGCTCTTTGCAAGCTCTGCCAAATCATCATATACGCCATTCTGAAGTGCAGCTAGAATGAAATTTGAATTATGCAATCCCAGATCAAGAAGAACTGATACTGCACACTCCTTGTTCTTAGGGGTCCCATCTCTGATGGTCTCAACGAGAGTTTCAATGAACAAGAGTTGACTGATTGCAGTCCGCCCTTCAGGGTTGGATGTTAGGAGTAACAAGATGGAGAGGGCCTCATCGACCATTCCTGCGTTTCTATCTTTAACTAACTGAAGTAAAGGTGGGACAATACCTGCTTCAATTGCCCGGGCTTTGTTTGCTTGGTTCAGGGATAAGTTGAAGAGAGCAGTTGCAGCATCCTTTTTACCCCTGATTGTACCATTTTGCAAGAGTTCTACCAAGGGTGGGATGCCATCATTAGACCCAATTGCTACTTTATTCTCATCGAGCATAGATAAACTGAATAAGCATGCTGCAGAGTTCTCTTTAGCTTCCACCGTTCCATTCTGCAAAACTTCAATTATTGCAGGAATTGCTCCTTCTTCTCTAGCTATAAGTCTCTTATTAGCCTCATCTATAGACAAATTCAATAAAGCAGTTACACTGTGCTGTCTGATCTTGGAATCTGGATAGCATAAAAGTTCAACCAGAGAAGGAATTGCACCACTTCTAGCTATCATGACTCTGTTGTCAGGGTTCTCTTTAGAAAGTAAACGAATCTTCTTAACAGCCTTTCTCTGTACATTGAGCTGAATGGAGGACAGGTTTTGGACCAAGGAAATAATTTCCTCTTTTTGTTCAGTAGACGAGCTATCAACATCAACTGGAACCTCCTTTTTTGGCAGTTCAAAGTGATTCTTCTCACACCACTGCAAAATAAGGTTACGGAGGGCAAAGTTTGGAGCTAGAGATAAGTGAGCCAAAGTTTCCCTGCTTTTTGGGCAGGTTCTGTGGTTCGACTCAAACCACTTCTGTATGATATCTCTTTCATACGTCTGAACAGGAAAAAAGCAAGATGAAAGAGAAAATAAATGTGTTAGTCTCCAGAAAATAACGATCTGTAACTTGGAATGTATGTCTTATTGTTCAGAAAAAACACAGGCCGGAAATTGTCAGTGGCCAAGATGACTTCAGAGATGCAAAATGCAATAGGTTCACCTTTTGAGAGAGTGGAGTATAAGTTCAAAAAATTTCCAATTGTTACGATATCAGATAACTAAGAAAAATGTATAAACTAAATTGTTTTGAATAAGGAATATTAACCAAGTATATTACAAGAAACTAATTTCTTAGCCCTACAAAAATTGCAAGGTAAGTTCATCTAGAACTATTCTTTTGTTAATGTATATGCTGGATCCTTATTGTAGCTTAGGGCATGTTTGTTTGAATGGAATCTCATTCCATGGAATGAAGGAAGAGTGGATAGGAGGAGATCGGAAATTAAGGGAGTGAGGTTGTATATGATATTTAAATCTCATTTGCTTGCGAATCACACCTTGCACCCCCACACCCAACCTCCTGAGATCCAATTCTCATATTTTATAAGTAAACATCGGAACGTGATTCCTACATTTTGTCAATTACTTAAGGTAGACCATGATATCCCTCTAGAAAATGCCTTTGAAATGGATTATATTCCATGGAATAGGATTCCAATCAAACATGCACTTAGATCCTTCCCGAGCGTCTCAGTTTATATCTCCTCTTCTCTAATCTCTCAGTTCACATCTTTGTTGGTTCCATCAGAAGTATTAATTATGCATATCATACCAAAGGTGGGTTCTCTATATAGCGGTCTTTATGATTCTATCTAACACCGGACTCGATTGTGGGTGTGTCGCAAATGCTAAGTGCTAATACCTAAATGGATTTATATAGTATGCATTTGAAGTACATTCAGGCACTCTGACTCAATAAGTGCCCAAGGTGTCGAACATTCTGTCAAAATGTTGTCCTTGTTACTTTCTGGTCAGTCTGCGCCATGTAGCTAGATAGTGCTCCATCTAGTAGCACCAAGATGATTTCAGTTTTTCCTTCTCAAGGAACCACATGTGTGGATGGACAGATTAACAGTCATCCAACATGACACCTAAAGAGTGAAAAATCAAATCTTCCAAGAAATCAAATGTAATAGAGACAAGGGAAATAACAAATAAGTTACTCTGGTACATGGCACTTTACCTGTCCAGATGCAATGATGACGGGATCTGTCATGATCTCTAGCGTGATTGGACACAGGAATTCATGAGGAATTGCCAAAGATGGAGACTTCATCAAAGTTTTAGGAGAAGCAATATCAACATCGGACTCCTCAAGCCCAGCAATTTGTTTGAATTTGTTCAGAAGAGTTATAATTTGTTGGATACTTTCAGCATGTTGCCCATTTCTTTCTTTAACAAGCCTTGCAACAGCTATACTCTCCGCCTTCAGGTCTGGTATAGTATGTAACTCCAGCTTGTGTGCCAGCCTTTCAAGTATTGCAATGTCAGCATTACGATCATCATTTTTACAGAATCCAACCATCATATCCATTGCAAGCTCAATATCTTGGGTATCAGTCCGCCTCTTTGCCCTTTTCAGTTGATCAACCATCAAGTCGACCTACATCTAAGTAAGTATAAGATATGGATTCCAACAAACTAAGAAGCACGAAAAAAAATGATGGATAGTATACAGAGACATGGATATAACTTTTCCTTGGATAGGCAACTGCAAAACACACTATAAGCTCGAATATAGCCCTAGAAAAGTTTGATCTGAAATATTTAGTTTCTGCTAATTAAACATAGTCATAGAAATTTTTTACTGTGAGCTATTTGGATTATGCTATTCAGTAACTGCCAGTTCTGTTGCTTTTACTTTTATTGATGCTATTTTTTTATCGAGTGAGAAAAAAACCTGTTCTTAACCAATCATAATTGTTCATTGAATTTGGAAAGGTACAACGGAAATGAGCAAAATAATATGCCACTTTATTAAAGAAAGTAGTTCTGTATATCAATTCCCAGACCATTTGAACCCCCGTACTTCCAGACCCACCAGATCGACTGAAAATAAGCTGGGTGAAATGTGTTTGATCTATCACAGGTTGGACTTACGCTTTTAAGTTTACCCAATACCCATCCAACTGCCAGTGGCAGACCAGGAATTTCACCGAGAAAGAAGAGAAGGAGGGGGGTGGATAAAAAATCTAGAAATACAATATATATTATTTTCTGTTCTTTTTGTTGGTTCTAATTATATTTATTGCTTATTTTCATATTTGCTATCATATCTATCGTATTATGCTAAATAAAAACAATCAAATTTTCCAATTACTGTTATCTAAGAATGAAAACATTAATTCTACTGAAACTTTGACATTCCTTTTTAAGGGATTGATAATGTTATATTAAAATCAAAACAATTTTCCCATGAAAATACAAAAAAAATTGTCCCATGAAAATATAAAAATATTTATGAAGCTAAAGCAACACCTTAGACATATAAACTAATGATTACATTAATCCAAATTGCAAACTTTTTCTTTTTCTTTTTTTTTTTTTTTGGCAAAAGAAAATATTTGAGTTTCATGGAATGAACATCAATTTGATTGGTGCGCAGGAGTAGAAAAAATGAATAAGTTTTAAGGATTAAAATTTGAAATTGGTATTAGGGAGAAGAAAACTATCATCTGACTAAGAAAAATAAAAATGAATTCTTACACAGTCTAGGAATGAATTTGGTTTAGGCTATGTGTACACTTTTGGTCCCAAAATAAGTGATGCACATCTCCACTTTGTGTTGATTTAATTGATAAAGCTTGCAAACGTTTAGGCTGACTGGCCGAGTGAGGGGGCAAGATTCTTTCATCAGACTGTGAGAGGGGCAACCAATCAACATGCAGCATATGTCATCCAAAAGCCACATAGGTACTAAATGAAAATTCAAATCTGAGGGGGGCAACTGTTCCCTCCAGCCTCTGTAGATCCGCCACTGCCATCAGATATGGGAGCTAAGAACTCTCCTATACTTTCTCTTTTTGAGCGAGAACAAAGTTTCAGGCAGCTTAACTACAATGTCAGCTGGAAAAAAAAAAGTATACTACACTTCAAGGCTTCTAGCTTTCATCAGAAATCTGAGCCAATTGAGCCCTATATTCTATTAATTTCAACATATATGAACTGATGTTACTTATAACGAAAAGTCATGATTGTTATATACCAAGAAAACCGAAGTGTCATAAGTGCTATACTGGCGGTGTCAATGATGTTAGAGGCCGCATTGTAATAGTTAGACAAAGAAAGGGCTCTCACTTCTCATAGGTAAAAAGACGCCATTTGATTTTCATATTTTAGCCATAGGATCTATTGAATACAAAATCGCTGAAACATATATAAGTTTCCACAACTAGATCAATCAACTTAATAAGAAAACAACAGAGCATCTGATTCAATTAAAAGTATCGAAACATGACTCTTATGTTTACATACTAATTCCCTAATGAAGGAGAATGAATTAGAAATGCTAACATAAGAAAGGGAACAAACCTGCTCCATCACTTCATCCGAAACCCCAAGCTTGTCATAAGGAATAGTATGCAAAGCATGAACAAGCTTCTCATAAACAGCGTGAAATCTTGACAGAATATACTCGCCTTCAAACGCCTAATCAAAATAACACACATCATATTATTACAAATTCTTAAAAAAATGCCCGAAATGTCAATAGCAAAAAAAATTAACACAACTAACTAACCAGGTAAACTTTGCTTCCATCTCGGCAAAGCTTCAACAATTTCTTGGCAGCAATGAGGGCCTTCTTGAGAGTGCACAAACTCTCCTCCGCAGAAGTCGGTATCGGGGACTCAATCTCGGTGAACTCCTCCAAAAGAGGGCCCAAAAGCTTAATCCTTCTAGTGAGATTAAAACACTCCTTCCTATGAGTCCTCCGGAAATCGCCTAACAATCCAATCACCTTTACCACGTCCATCAGCCCCTGGATCACATCGGTCTCGTCTTGCGAAGAGTTCGAGATGCTCGTTCCTTTCTCGATAACAACACCATCTCCTCCCTCCGGCATCATCACCAGCTCCTCCATTTCTGCCTCCTTTGAAAGGGTTTCGGATCAGCTCTTCAATGAACACTACAGGGAGGAGGAGATCGAAGAAATGCGAAATGTGAAGGGGATAGAACCCTAACCCTAATTTTTCTTTGCGCGAATTGAAATGTTCTTTTTCTCTGATGGCGTTGGAGAGGTGGATAACTTTCGCGGGGTTTTCGGGTGTTATGAGCGGTGAGACCAGAGGGAGTTTTTTTTTTTTTTGAAAAACAGTTATTTTTGGAGTTAGGAGAGAAGATGCGTTTTTGCGGGGGTTTTGAGAGAGGACCATTTGATTGTGTGCTCCAGGTAATGGATACTGTTGGAGAGCTTTGATAGTGTCTCTGCGCCACTTGGACTTCAAGTAGCATTTTAGGTGTATTCAATTAAGGATTTTAATGGATTATGAAGGATTTTAAAACTTATGAATTTTAAATGATTTCAAAGGATTAGCCGAAATTTATATAGATTTTAAGGAATTGGATTTGATGGATTTAAGGATTCTTACGAATTTCTATGGATTTTTATAAATTTGTTATTACTTATAGGAAGCCATGAAAAAACACCACCAACTGAAATCATTATTTCTAACATGCCCAAAATCATTTCCTCACCCAATTCATCCAATTTTCAGTAAATCTCTACACCCTTTGGATGAGATCCATATCTAGACAGAAAAACGTGGACTTTTGCATCAATCTCTATCCAACTACACACAAACTCTTTTTTATACCTTTACTAGACATTATCGCTCTGACCTGAGCAACATCTTCTCACATCCCTTTGGTAGCATAAATATTGGACAACAATATATAAGTCGATTTCATTTGGGTTTCAAGCTCGAAGATTTCTCTTTATCCCATTTCCATATTTCCATGTTTGCAACTCATCTAGCTCTGTCCACTTTTGATTACAAGATAATGAATCTCATTGTAATCTTTTTTTTTTTTCCTAATAGGAATGTTAGCAATCCGATGGATTTGGAGAAAAAACGATACAAAATTTTCTCGAAAAGCTTTCATACTTCATTATTGCATTAATGTTTGTGTACATTTTGCTTGCAATTAATTTAAAGTTATTAGGCACTGACATTGGGTTTGGTCGGAGGGGTAGATTCGTAAAAAACAGATGATAAGTTCAATTGAGATTGAGATGGGAGAGTTTGTTGATTTTCGTCATAAAGAACAAAAACCCTAGAATAATAGATAGATAGAGAGAAAGGAAGGCGAGAAAGAGAGGGGAATAAGAGAGATAATACAAATCCAATGAAATATGAGAGAGGGAGGTTGGATTTGAAATGACTCTTGTTATTTATACTTTTCACTCACAAATCCTTCAAAATCCACAACTTTAACAAATCCATTAAAATCTTTTATTTTTTTAATACCCCCGATTTCAGTGGACTTTTGAAAGACATGAATTTTGATGGATTTTAAAACAATCATTTTAAATCAATATTGAATACCCCTGGATTTAGATGGATTCTTTCAAATATTAATTGAATATCTCTGAATTTTAAAATCTTCACTTTTTCTTAAGTGCACCGGTAAAGTGCCTGGCCAGTGCACTGTAGTATTACACTAAAATCTTTCACAATCCCTAATTGAATACACCCCTAATTCTTTCGATTTAAATTACTTTTTTTTTTTTCCTGAAATCAAACCACCAAAACCCATAGAAAATGTCAAGTGCTGGATCCGTTTAGACATCTTATAATTATCTGAAAACAAAAATGTTACCAACAATTACAAACCTATTTTCGCATTAAAACCCCATAAATGGGTTCTCAGTAGGTGGTTTCACCGAAGCTATAAGAGAATTAGAGTAGAGCAACATGTTGACGATGTTGGATTACATTAGCTAACTACAATGTTACTGGTCTTTTGAGTAGTTATACAATTAATCTATGTATTTGGCTGTTCTTCTTGTAGCGTCACCAAGTTGGCAAGCCATTGAGACTGCTATAATCCAATCGACCACATGAAGTATGTGATGAGAAAATTTCAACTCCAATTGAATTTATAAGTCTGAAATCCGGGAATGATTCAATTGGTAATTGGGGCTTGTCTTACAGGCTTTTTTGTACTTAGACAAGTTTCAAGAGAGGTCGGGCAAATGTATTTGTTAACAGTGCAAATGTATTTCTGAGCTTTTGTAAAATACAATCAGTCACGTTTACTACCTTTCCAACGTAATCCAGCTTTTTCTTTCGTTCCTAAGTTTACCTCCTTCAATGATTGTTATTACTCTTCTTCAACATTGCTTATTGTGTTCTTTTAGAATGTACAATATTACTAGCAAGGAGCAAACGAGCTATGACTGGGTTCGCAAATCAATTTTTCAGTGCCAAATGGAAGGCTCTCTTTGGGTATTGATGAATTCTTGTTATATTATCATTTACTTGTTTTCCCTAGCTAGCTGCTCTCAGCATCTCTTTTGAGAAAAATAAAAGTATGAAGCTCTCACAATGGAAAACTAGCTATCATCTACCTTGTACTGAAGATTATATCATTCATGCATTGGGTGCAAGTACAAACAATACAACTTTTCTCTCTTTACTATAACAAAATATCAAATAAAACTCTGTGAGATATCACCAACCTGTTTGCATCAAAGCTTTGTGTCCATCCATCTTTGAGGTTCATCCCACTGTATAGTGTTTTATCTTCCATAAGTATGTTTTTTTGTATGGTCTCGAGTCATTACAATAGTGTTACTTGAACGAGTGCTTGAAATACAATTATTTTATGGTAAAATGAAAAAGATGATTATATACAATGGCTGACCTACTAAGAGACTAGGGTGGCAGCTGCCCTCTTTCAACTTTTAAAACATTTTTAATATATACCTAACCTCACAAAAAAGAAAATCAATTATATAATATATAATAACAATATGAAAATTGTTCATTTAGTTGTTTCTACATGTTTTGTTGGTGTAATGGTTGGAATTTTATCATTTTCAGTAAACAATCCAAGTTCGATTCTCTTCGAGCGTAAGATTTCTTTATACCTATTGACAATTACTATTCTCCGTTATTGTTACTCACCCTATTTTTTTTTTCAATGCAATTCTATTAGTAAAAATAAAAATAAAATTGTTAAGCTTATAAAAACTTATTTTTATTTTCAATGCAATTTTATTATAATTATAAACATCCTCTTTGAGTGTATATTTTCTTTATGGCTATTGAAAATTATTATTTATGTCACTGTAAAATAATTGTTTGTTCATAAGTGGTGTAAAACCTCCAACAAAAATTATATCTAAACTTAAAAATCTAAAACAAAACACTCTAGAATTCAATGAAAATATATACTATTAGCCAACTTATAGAAAGCTTTTAAAAAATAGTAATAATAAATAAATAAATAAATAAAACATTTTTTCTACGAAATTATATTAGGATCTTATTCTGTTTGTAAATTTCAAAATTTTTTAGCTTCAACTTAGATACCCATCTTAATTATTTTGTGAGTTTAGTTATCTATTCTAGTTATTATGTTCGTTTGCCTTTGCTAAGGTTTTCGAAGTTGTTACCTTATTTTGGCTTAAAATTTGACTGCACTAATATATACGATTTGATAGTTATATTTTTGTATTAATTATTAGCTTGGATTGGAAAAA
This sequence comes from Berberis vulgaris, assembly GCA_963556465.1. Lineage (NCBI taxonomy): Eukaryota > Viridiplantae > Streptophyta > Magnoliopsida > Ranunculales > Berberidaceae > Berberis > Berberis vulgaris. Next base: position 16,702,021 of record OY747136.1, on the reverse strand, counting down.
GAATTCTTGCTCTGCAACTAAAAATTACAATTATCAACTAGTAATTACTTGTCATTTCGCTTCCCTTAACTAAAATCCCACTGATTCTAGGGAACGAGGGCGGGGGAGCGAGGGAGGCTCTCCACCATCCAACGTCCTTGACATGCAAATCTCGAGAGCATCTCAATGATGATGGATGGTGGTGAGCCGCCCTCGCTCCCTAGACTTACTCCTAAAATCCTGAGTCATGGATACTTGAGTTGTGGCAATATACAATTCAATGCAAAATGCGTACTGATTAACATAGAAAAATACTAAAATAGACGAGTTGTATTTCTTAAAACAGACCTAATTTTGTACTCATCCGATCATTACAAGGCCCACGTACCCAACAAAAGACAAGGTTAAAGCCCAAACTAATCCAAAACCCAAATTCCAACATCATTTTCATTATGAACTTTTTCAAAGGCACCTGGCCCATGATTTGACAGTATAGATTCGAGTACTAATAAACAATAGCCCTTTTAGGATTAAAATAGAGAGATTAAAATACAATTAGAGTCTGAAACTTAGATTAGACTCAACATGAAAAGCCCAAAAAGTCAAGTTGTCAGTAAACAATTAAACTTCTTCAAGCGCCTACCTGCCTGGGGTACATTCTTCTCTGGATATTATTAAATAATTAAAAATAACATTTTTTTTGAAACTAGTGTTTTGATAATATTAAAGTCACGCTAAGCTAGATTCAAATGTATTATAGGTCGACAAATTAAATACAAATCTCACTGTAGTCGTCATGTACATTCAAAGACATCCAAAACATTAGAAGTGCTTGGTGCATTTCCTCATTCTAAGTGGATCTAAAACATGTAATCATCATTTATTACATTCAAATGAATTAGGTCTAGGAAATTTGTGGTGGATGATATTTCAAATATTGAGTTTTAACCTTGATCGAAGTATTAGAGATGTGAGGGATTAAAGGATAAAAAAGAAGAAGGAATCAGGCTATATTTAGTTATTTACTATAGAATATGATCCATAGAAGATTTACAAGACTCAAATAATCAATCAATTGTTTCTTTTTAAATAGATAGCTAAACACGTGTGTAAAATCAACGCATATTTCGTATGATTTTTAGTGGAGAAAATCTAGCTAGCTAGATTTTACTACCTCCAACCATTGTGTTATGTTTGTGTTTGTCATCCGTCTTTTGCTCTGTATGTAGTAGTGGTAGGGGTGGGCACGAGACGGGATGGGACGAGATAGACCCATTCCTATCTCATTCCGTTCATACGGGATCGGGACGGGATCAACGTACTCTAATTTTTTTTACAAATTATTGTTTACTCAAGACCCAATTTACTTAGTTGAAAAGAGACAAAGACAATTCGTAGAACTACACATAAATGATAGCATTAGATTGAGTATGCAACATCATAATAAACTATCATAAATGATAGTTGAAATTCACCCTATAATTAAAATTTCTGCAGAGTTTTGAATGACTAAGAGGTGGACAATATAATGACAATGGTGGATCTGCTCTACTGTTTCGAATAGTGAACAAAATGATGAGTAGATTTGGAGTGCTAAGAAGAATGTTTCATTTTTGCTTTAAAAAAAAAGTCATTAAATTCATTATCTTCACACGAAATAAAACTCTCCAATGTAGTTAGCAATCCCATTTTGAGTTTTAAAGAGTTTGCAATTAAATAATTCATTTAGAATTCTAGAAATAAACCAATATCAAGTAGTTGTGGATATAGACTAAAATCAATTACACTGATTTCAACTAAATTCATTTTTCTTCAATTACACTAATATTGCAATTCTAAAATAAATAAAAATATTAATAATAAATATTGAAAAATTAGCTCGGGACGGGATGAGATTGAAAATCTTCATCCCATTCCATTCCATTCTAGATCGGAATGAGATCAGGATGTAATTATTCAATCCCATTAAGACTCGAAAAAATCGGGCCAGAAACGGATTTGCGGGATGGGATGCCCACCCCTAAATGGTGGTGTGACATTGGCATTTAATATAACAAATTTAGTCACAAAGCCTTCAAAATTATTGATTGCTTTTGTTTTGTATTCAAACCTTGGGTCAACAAAATCAAATTTCATCTAAACATAAAGGGGGATCATTTTTACCATATATGTACCTGAATTACAAGTACATATGCAAAAATGAATTATTTTAACGGTGATTCTAAATGGCAAGGAAACGAGCGAGGAAACGGGCGAGGGAGGGGGTGTGAGCCTCCATCCCCCTCAAGATGTGTGCCTATGTGAATCTCGAGGGGGATGGGGGGTCAAACCCCCCTCCCTCACCCGTTTCCTCGCTCGTTTCCTCGACCCCTAGCATCACTCTTATTTTAATTAATCATTCAAATATTGTAATTAATTTTCGGCCAAAATAGGACTGGTATTATCTCCTGAAAACCCTGCATTCAATCAATAATGTTACTTTTTTTAGAAGAATTTTCATGGTGAGAACTTTGCAAGTTTAAACATCCGGTGGTGATTTGGCAATTTTTAAAATCGCTTAATTATTTTCAGGCAAATAATCCATAATTAGTTTTTTTTTTCTTTCAAGAAAGGAATTTTCCACGTGGCTGAGAGCTCACTACCCTCTAGAAAGGCAGTAGTGGAGCAGAGCGTTTATTTTGGGGTCCCCTTCCTAAAAAGTGTCAAAAGACTAATCTTACCCTTCAGATTTAGAAATATCCCGAGCAAGCCACTAAATAGAAAGCACAAAATTTTGAAACCACGTGCGTCATAGCCGTTAACAGCACAGCACAGATCATCGCGTCTTTTGATCTCGAAATCCGACGGCCACTATTCACTAGCCGTTTCTTTCAAAACTGTGTGTGTGTGAAGACATAAATCATTCATTCAATATTTATCTTCGTAGTCTCTCTCGATAAAAAGAGTACAGAGAGAGTGAGAGAAAGAGAGAGAGCAGAGTGTCAGAGATCGAAAGAAAGACAGAGAGAGAGAGTGTGTGTTTGCAGATCGAAATCCTGCCGGAATTTCGACCTGCTTGATTGAATCGATTGATTTAGAGGTTCTTGTTTATAGGTTAGTGGGGTTCTTTGTTTCATTTCAGATCTGGGTTTCGTTTGTTCTCGATTTAATTTTGGGTTTTCGAGATCTGGGTTTTGTGTCAAAGACTATTTGATGATCTTCACCTAGTTTTGAAATTGAATTTGGGTTCTTTTTCTTTGTAGTTCTTTTAGAGTTTAATCAAGAATGGCTCACCAATCCGATGAGAACAACCCCAGTGTTAATGGACCTCCAATTTCTCGAGGTAATTCTACCAAATTACATATCTCTTAGAAATACCCAGACCTTTAAATCATCAAATTAGGTCCCAAATTATAGATTCTGATATAAAGTTTCTTCCTTTTTTTCTTAAGGTGGGATGAGAATTGGGGGTGGGAAGGCTTTAGCCAGACCCGATCGAAGTCGAAGAACCTTAGGCGACATCGGTAACAATGCGGTTGCTGCAAGACAGGTTCCCCAAGCTATGAACAAGAGAGAATGCCCAGAGTAATTTGACTAAACCCTGGATTTCTTGTTTTAATTTGATTAAATTTCTGATTCTTTCTAATTTTGATTAAGTTTGATATTAATGTAGGAGAAATATGGTCTCCAATAATAATCCACCTGTACCTCGTGTTCATAGACCGGTTACTAAGTTTGGGAATTACTCACTGTTTGATTTCTGAGTTCTTTTTGTTATTTTCAATCATGTATTTGAAACATGATCCAAATGAGCTGATTCGATCGGTTTTCACTGTTTGATTTAGGAGATTTGCTGCAGCGCTGTCTAGCAAGCAACCTCAGCCATTGGTAACTTTTTTAGAGTATAGAATAGCATTAAGGAAAAAAAAAAATTCTTTCTAATGTAGGCCTAGTTGATGGATTGTGTGTTTTCTTGGTTTAATCATAATTACAGGATACCAAAAGATCAACTTCTGTGGATACGAATGCAAGTAAATTGGATTCAAAACCAAGTGAATCGGATGATTGTATCATCATTGATGCTGTAGAAGATGCGGAAGTGAGGGATTCAAAGGCGCCCATGTCCATGCAGGATAAGGAAGTGTTTGATAAAATCGATGAAATGGTGTGTTTCTTACTAGTTAACTAGTACCATTTTAGTGATATGATGTTTGATTTTTTTCTATGGAAGTCATTCAGTTTATTGTGATTGCTATAGGAGGAGGACAGTGTGGTGGAGCTGGAGATAGTGATGGCTCAGCCACCCACGGAGCCTATTAGGAGATATATAGATGGTGATGATGTGAATAATCCACTTGCAGTTGTTGAATACATTGGGGAAATATACGCCTTCCATAAGAGAATTGAGGTAAATATCATACCATATGGTTATATTTGTCTCTTGGTTCATTAGTTTTACTTGTCCTAGATTTAGATATCAATTTCTGAATCATCAAAAAAAATATATCCCCCAAGTTGTTCAACTGCGGTTTGGAGTATCTCCAACCAAAGCCAAACTCAGTGTGGAACTGAATCTACTGCAGTGAACTTATATGGTATTAACATTTGCAGTGTTTCTAGCTATTTTCTACATAGTTACGTTGTTTGGTGAAATACTAAGCCTGCCAACTTAAACTTTTTGCAGAGATCCAGTTGTGTCCTGCCTAATTATATGAATCAGCAATTCGATATTAATGGGAGAATGAGGGCCATCCTCATGGACTGGTTAATTGAGGTATATTAAGTTTTTCTTACTATGGCCTAGCTTCCAAAATGTGGAAATACAAAATTTGAGTTAAACATCTATTACTAGATACTAACCTACTACAACCAAAATAACAGGTACACTACAAATTTGAACTGCTGGACGAGACCTTATTCCTCATGATCAATGTTATAGACAGATTTTTGGCTCAGAAGTCTGTAGAAAGGAAGAAGCTTCAGTTGGTAGGAGTGACAGGCTTGCTATTAGCATGCAAGTATGAGGAAGTTCAAGTCCCCATTGTGGAGGATCTAGTCCTTATTACTGACAAAGCATATAGCAGGAAGGAAATTCTTGACATGGTAGTTTTTCTTTCCTCTTTGACATTGTTGAATATTGCATTATCTTTTCTACTTTACCTCATTGACTAAGTTCGCCTTTTACGTTCCTTCAGGAAAGACTTATGGTAAACACATTACAATTTAACATGTCTGTTCCAACCCCATTCGTATTCATGAGGAGATTCCTAAAGGTAGCTCAAGCCAACAGGAGGGTGAGTATTAGTTTCATGTTCAATGTAACTAATCACATAATTACATAATGAGACTTGAGGACAATGTGATTAATTTGATGATTACTTGGACCAGCTTGAGCTCGTCGCCTTCTACTTGGTTGAACTTTCGTTGGTCGAATATGAAATGCTGAGGTTTCCTCCATCACTGTTAGCTGCTGCAGCTATCTTCACAGCACAGTGTACTATCAATAAAATTAGGAATTGGACTGCGACGAGTGAATGGCATACCACCTATTCTGAAGTTGACCTCATGTAAGTTGTGATGGATTTTTTCATTATTTATCTTGCAGAACCACAGAATGTCCACATACTAAGTGATCATTGCTGGTGTTTGTAGGGAATGCTCGAAGATGATGGTCTCTTTCCATCAGAATGCTGCGTCAGGGAAGCTAACGGGGGTTCATAGGAAGTATATTTTTAAGTATGGATATGGAGCAGTCTCAGAACCAGCACTGTTTTTATTAGAGAAGACCGGTGGGGTGGAGATGGGATGAGTTGTTTACTTTATATGGGGTAAAAAAAAACTATGTGAAAATAACTGTTGGGCTGAGTGAAATTGAGCAACAGAAGTTGCCCGGGGAGATTTTTTAGTGTCTGGGTTTAATCTAATCCTTGATGGGTTCTTTTGTTGCCGAAGTTAATTCTTTTTGTGATCTATTTTAACTTGGCTGATAATGTTGCTAGAATTATTCAGCACTTTTACCATAACTGGATATATTTCAATAAGAATTTAAATTCCTTCGTTCAATACCTTTACTCTCCTTCCAAACAATGATTTACTCTGTTACAATTAATGCTCCATTGCTACATGCTAGCTCTTTTACCAACTTATTCTTGAGAATGACAACTTGGGCATAGTCGGAAAAATGGGAAAGTCCAATTTCCATATAATTTTACAATTGAACTGCTGTCAATTCTTTCTATCAGGCGAGAAAGAACACTGCTTATAGATAACAGTTTAGAGAATGGATCAAATGGAAAAAAGCTTCCTACCCTGAGATTGTTTACAAAAGACGATAAACAATTTGTGATAGATATCAATGCTTATAGATTACAAAAAATGGTTGCCTTTTGTTTCGAAGTTGAATGAGGCAGCGCGGGCAAGGAAGATTTATTTATTTACGAAAAATTGTTGTTGTTTCTTAACCCCTTTTGGATAAGAAACAATGTTGTCTTTGAGCATGAACAAGCACCTAGCAGACATACTTTAAAGAATGTATCAAATGGAAAGAAGCTTCCTACCCTGAGATTGAAAACAAATAACGTTAAACAATTTGTGATAGATATCAGTGCTACTCTTTATTGATGTTGGATTTCACTTGTTGGATAGGGTTCTTGTAGTTTTTTCATTGTGAACGTGGAGATAACAAACAAATGAGCTACATCTGTTCACTCCGGCATTGAAAAGTAGCTATTCACAGACCTTTGAAGCACTTCTGTAGTTTTGTCAGCAACGGAGGCATTCACTGCCAAGTAGTGTCTCTACTAACTAGTGCCTCCGTTGCTGACAAAATTAGTTGGCAAAGACACTAGTTGCTAGTGAATGCATTGTTCTTTAACGGATTTACAGTTGATTTTCTACACACTAGTTGGCAGAGACACTACTTGAGTAAACCTTGTAAAATTGCAAACACGATTCGAAGATAACCCCATTATTTAGAATCAGTCTAATTCAAGCTTTAAAAAATAAATCATATACATATAAAATAAACGAATATCATAAATTGATTCAATTAATGACATTATCAATGTAATATAACACTAAGTTTAGTCAACAAATTTTGTATTTCCCAAATAAAACCCCAAACCAAACAAATAGAAATTCGATAAACAAACGAAACAAATTTCTAATTTCCCCAAATGTGTTTCATCCTGAACTTCAAAATGAACTTCGCATTATTGGGATAGTATTGGCTCAAATAGTCCTACATCAAGTAAGGAAGAGTTGTCATGAAGATTTATAAGGAATTTTCCACTCCCTAATAGCAACGAACCACAAAGGGAGATACTGGTTGAAGAGTTTGAGTTTAGACCACCCAACACTGATATCAGAACCCGAGTTACAACACCTCGGCTCAATATCCTTCAGAAAGGCCCAAGAACACCTACATATCCCACATCGGCCTTGAAAAGGGCAAGTGGTTAGTTTATAAGTGTAAGGGAAAGCCTCACCTCATGACCTAGCTTAGCTTTTGAGGTTGAAAGAGACCCAAGATGTAATGGAAAGTCTAACCTCATTATCTAACTTTTGAGGTTGAGAGAGACCCAATCACTCAACACTGGTATTAGAGCCTGGGTTACAAGATAATTCCAAGAGCACCCAATGCAGGTATAACCTACATCGGTCTTGGAAAGGGCAAGTAGTCAGTTTATAAGTGTGAGGAACAACCCTACTTCATAAGCTAACATTTTAGGTTGAGAGAATCCCAAGATCACCCAACACTGGTATTAGAGCCCAAGTTACAACATCTCGACCCAATAGCCACAAAAGGATAGACTGGTCGAATGGTCAACACACTAGCTTGAAGTTATTCAACTAAGAGACCTAGTCACTATTTATACACGAACTGAGGAGGTTGGAATCCACCTCCTCTCTTCCTTGGTTCATCCTTAAGAAAGCAAACCAAAGTCAACAAAGGCGGCTAACTCCACTTACTGTTCAAATTGATTTTTTCTTTACTTCATCATTAGGAAAGTCAGGACAAAGTCATGAAATGCGGCTAGTACACCACTTATTCAAACTGTTTTCTTATTTACTTAATCCTTAAGCAAGCGAAAACTTGCCCCAGAAGCTTCCACAAACTTAAAGCCAAGCTACTTGAAGTTTCACTACATTCTCTCATACTTTTCAACAGTTGTCTACATTGGTGAGATCTCACGAATTTGAATCGATCGTCACAAACATAAGGAACAAATAATGATCATCCAAAGTGTAATCCTGCTTAATTAAATAAATATAAATACCATTATTTATTAATGTATGATATATATTATAATTGTATATATTGGGTAAAATATTTATTTTGTTTGTCGTTGCTAAATAGAATAAGGTGTGTGTGTATGAGTGTGTTTAGCCAAAATTAGGAAACCCTGAAATAAAACTTAATAAAAGAGTTTGCCCTAAGTAAACTAGTTAGCCACACTCTAAAAAAAAAAAAAAAGGATGTACATACACTTTAATTAAACCCTAATGTTGATGGGTTGTTTCTCAATTGTATTTAGGTTTGTGTTGGGATGGCATGGAGGCAAATGAGAGAGGGAGAGATAAAAGAAAAATATAAGAAGAAGATAAGAAACCAAAGAGTATGGAGTTTGAGAAGAGAAAATAGCAACCCTAGACAAACCAATTATCCATTTCATCAAATCCTTGAATCTCCACCATGAAGGTGAAACATCGATCAAACGTAATACCTCATCTTCGTTGGTACTTGTCAGAGAAGAGGTTATGGTCATCTTTATCTTCTCGAGCATAGGAGGGAGGAGGAAGGAATTCAATTTGCATCTCTATTGGGAGCTTTGATTGTGGTGGATTTACAGGTAAGGGGGAAAATGTTGTTTTGCAGGTTTGTTGCATGGCTTGATATTGAAAAGTGGAGGTGATGATTGGGGTTGGTTTGTGGTGGTGGATCAATTAAGAGCACAACACCCATACCTGATTTGAAATGGAGTAGATTTATCCCTTATTAGACTTTACAATTGGATATGAGTAATTCTCATGAATTTTTAACTGTTAATGTAAAAAATTTGGAGATTTTAATTTCGGATTGATGTGGGTAACAGGGTATATTCATTTAACGAAACATTCATATTTGGTTGATCATCCTGTGTTTGGTTGTTTTCATTAGAAATATGACAGTGAGATCTTTCTAACAATAGCTAATAAGCTTAAATTGGTTGAACATTGAAGTAGTTCTAGTCGTTTGAATATGGCTTACTGAACTAAATTTCTGCTGAAATGTCTTCTAGTATGAGTTAAAAAGATAACGAACAGGGTAGAAGATCTGAGTATAACTTTTATATTTAGGATAAATTTCATAACATATATTGTATCATTCGAAAGTAAATGATATTACATTTCCAATGATGTATAGATTGTGTAATTTGTTTGAAAATTGTAGAAAAAGTTGGCCAGTTGAATTGCAATTTTCTATAAAATCTACTGTTAGGGAGAAGATGATGATGTCATCTGTTCGACTGGACTTTGATTGACTCTAAAATTTTAACGGGAACTCTGTTTTGTTCATTGTTTTCACCATTGCATTAGTCGCATCAAGATTTATTTTTGGAATGAATTTATTTTGTATTTTGAAATATTTCAATTTTTAGCATTTTAATACATTATGCCTCCTCCAAATGTGTGTTTGACATAACAATTAGGTCATTTTACGTCATATGTGATTCTATGGTATTTGTAGGTCTAGTGATGTTCTATATGAGGCTTTGAGGTTTAATGTTGATATTGTTGGTCACTATTATGTTATGAAGCAACATATTTGAGTCTGCATGTTAATCTGGGATCGAATTGTGTGTAGTTTTGGGACTTGAATTTATTGGTATGTAAATTGACTTGTGGCTTTATGGCGATCCTTGAAATGTTAAGGGTCAGATAATATATGTTAATGCATTAAGGTGACTATGAGTATTTGATTGTGATGCAACTTGACTTGCTAAGTGCATTTGAGTTTTAATTTATTTTTATGCTCTTTTCCACAATTCCAAAAAAAAATGAAAAATGTGATTTGAGTATACAGACTTGCTTGTATATTTGGTATATGATTTGGTATGCAGACTTGCTTGCATATCGGGTACGTTGCTCTATATGTGTTTTGAGGTACGTGAAATGTTTAGAATATACTTGCCATGATCGAACTTCGGGTGAGATGACATGTTCCTCGATGTGGCACTACACATGGGACATGTATGCTCAAAGTGGTTTCGAAGGCAAGGGAAGCACAATTGGGTGAGGTGTGTTGACACAAGGAAGGTAGTGCGATTGTGGAAAAGAAGCAAGAAAAATTTTGTGCGTATGCATGGTTGCCTTGAGGGAAGAAACTAAATGCTCATCCGGTTATTGAATGAGAACTACATATATTCTTTAAGGAAAAATGTATTTTGTTGATTTTTAAATAATAGTGTATTATGACTATGATTTGAATTTGATTGAAAATAAATTGTATTTACGAAAACTGATAAATTAAGAATTTTATTCATTTGTTTCTAACCGTTCCGTGCATGATGGTAAGTCTACTAAAGTTTTTGCAAGTCTGACTTACTATATTGTGAGGGTTGGATAAGTAAATGTTTACTTAAAGTATGGTTTATTATTATGACATGTTTGCCTCATGGAGAAACTACCAGATTGTGATGTATTATTTTGTTGTGTGTGAACTTTTCATGTTAAAACATCTAACTTATTTAATTTATAAGAGATTGAGATTACTCATACCAGCTACATTGCTGACCCAAGTAAGCTTACACTTCTTGGGTACGTTCTTATTGGAACGTAGCCATTTAGCCTTTATCAGGATATAGAGTTTTGGGGCGACATCTTCGGCGGTTTATTTTATAGAGCGATCATTTCAAAATAGTTTCATGGTTTGACTTTTTGTATATTTTATTTTTTTGTATAAATGTTTCTGTTATTAAATTTTCACGTCCTGAATTTTGGAAAAACGGATAATCATAATCCTACATGAATATAAGGATTTTCGTTTTCTTGAAAATCGGGGTGTGACAGTTTGGTATCAGGGCATATAGTTAGCCTAGGCTGGGGGGTAGAGTGTAGGTGATCCTCGAAATGTGGATTTGAGTGAGTGAAAGTGTAAATGTCTAGAGATCAAGTGACAAGGATGAACCTTGAACCTTTAGTACTGTTTCCTTTTCTTCGTGAATCTCGTGATGAGATTCCTTTGACTTGCATGTGTGGGGAGTAATCATATCTTGTTTTAATGTCAATATTGGGGGACATTATTCTGTTTAGTTTTCCTTGTAGCGGTTTGTTATAATGAGTGTTTAGTTAGCCATTTCAGTGAATCTCGGGACAAGATTCATTTTGAGTTGTATATATTGTAACACTCCGTATTTTTTAATACCTATTAAATTTCATAATATATTATTGTGTGTTTGTTTTCATTAAGTTAGGTATACAAAGTGAGGGTATTACCCTTTCAAATGTGTTCATAGGCGTCATACACCTAAATGTATCACACACCCGAAGATGGCATACTGATTATTCAAAGTGAAGGCATTACCCTTCCAAACGCGATCACAAGCACCATACACCCAAAGATGCCATACCAACAAACCAACAACTCTACTTTGGCTAGGATGGAGTTCTGAACCAGACTTTACAAAAACATAGTGTGCATAAACATCCATATTGCAGATCTTCATATCTTCATACCAAACACTTGAGGTATCTAAAACATCATTGGAGTTATGTAACTTCATTTGAAGCAATATCCACAAGGCCATTAACAAACCAAATTGCTTCACCAAAGTCTAATTTCCAACCATATGTAACCGTACACTTTTGCAAAAAGTACAAGATACCCTTTCGAACAATTTTCAAAACTACAAGTGCACTAGAAACAACCTTCATAGCTCCCAATGAATAACCTTTGGCTTCAATACCAATTTCTTGTAGAAATCACCGTTCTAATACCAATTTGTTGTACATAAAAACATGTCAAATACCAAAATGCAAAGTTGCAAAATAAATGTGAAGCCATAATTGACATGGTTTGGCAAATTCGCATACATCCACGACAAACAAACAAATCTTATTGTTTCAAACTCATACTATAGACAAATTACAAACACCCTTGTACAATTGGTTTATCAAAAGAAACCCAAATAAAACCACAAACCAAATAATAGAAATTTGACAAACAAACAAAATAGATTTCGAATTGCCCAAACAGGTGGGTTTCAGCCTAAACTTCAAAACGAACTTCACATTTCACATACCGACTTGAAGTTATTCAACTAAGGGACGTAGTCCCTATTCATAGACAAATTGAGAAGGTCGGAAGCCACCTCTCGTGTTTTCCTATTTCATCCTTAAAAAAGCAAACCAAAGTCAACAAAGACGGCAAGTTTCACTTACTTGTTCAAATTGATTTCTTTTTTACTTTATCATTAAGAAAGTGAGATTAAAATCAACAAAGACAGCTAGCACACCACTTATTTATTCAAGCTGCTTTCTTTTTTACTTAATCCTTAAGCAAGCTAAAACTTGCCCTAAAAGCTTCCACAATCTTCAAGCCAAGCTACTTGAAAATGTGATGGAAGCTTCTGCCGTATTCCACCACATTTTCACATAAACAAAATTATATATGGGTGTTAGAGAAGTAAGACCTTTCTCTACTCATCAGGTAGAGAGGATCTCCAACTTGTTCAGACTGCATCAAATTCGCATAATTACGAGGCAATTACAACTTCTTCCCACCTTACTTAGGGCACGCCTCATCATTGACGACCAATCTTCCTTTATGTATATGATGGTCCACACAATGAAGTCATAGCAAGAACACAAACAAAACTTTGATTTTGTATACTCTACAAAGAGGATCGAACATTTATGATACCAACTACTACTAGGATTTATATTATAATTTTGAAAACTTGTTATTTTTTTATGAAGACCTGCTATTTAATTAAGTTGTGCAATAGAAATTTTTTTTGCGCTTACAGAGTTTGTGGACAACATACAACAATGATTATATAGTTGCTAAGATCATCCATACGACCTTGCAAAGGTAGAAGACATTCTAAAATTGTTACAAATTGTTTATGACCTTGCAAAATTATATACATGACTTCTAAATTTGTTACAGATTGCTTTAAGAATGATTGTGTCCATTAAAAGCTTCTTAAAATAATGATTTAAAGGGAAACATATAATATTTCATTTTAATCTACGGGTACATTTTAAAAAAAAGGGTTTATTTACATACTTATTTCGCTTGTTTCCTTTATAGGTTTTACTTTTTCTTAGAAATTTTTTCTTTTTATAATTTTTTATTTTTTTGGGATTTTAAAATTTTTTATGTCTAGTACGTTGATTACGATATTGCTAAAGAGTATAAATAACTTGTTTACAAAATCCAAATGATTGTTTCTTTCAAGTTTTGTGTACTTCAGTTTGATAGCGTTTTTTCTCTTATTACTTTATAAGCGTGTTGCATTCGAACTCCTAGTCCTATTTTATGAGGTGGATGAGGTGTTGATTATTCCATCTTTCTCTTATCTCTTATCCCAAATGTCATGGTAGTTTCCTATAAAATTTGCCTCCTATGTCATCATCTAATGATTTTCAAGTTCTTGCAACAATAGAGACATAATCATTACAAAATTTTTCTATATATCTATAATTGGTTATTTCTAATTGATCTAATTTGTTAAGTGTCATACTTTGTAGATAATTATTTCCTCCAGTGGGATCTATTCCTATGCATAGTTTTCTAATTATACTTGTAAAGTTATAAGGATTATCTCTTGAATTTCTTAGTTGTTTTAATTGGTCAGAAAAATCTTGTTTCCATGCATTATAAATTAAACTCACGGTTTCTCTTAATAAAGTTTCGAGGAATTCTCACATATTACTAGACATTGAATTACGCTAAGTTTGTTCGACATTTGCTTCCCATTTATCTATTACCTCTGGCCATAATTGAAGATTCTATAAGGTTATTCCATTTGGAGGTTTTCTTTTTTCATAAGTTTTAAATTGTTTTTTGCCATTATCTGGTGTATATTGTCCTCTAGATATAGGATATCTTCCACATGGATCATAACTACTTCCTCTAAAACATGGTTTGTTAGAATTATTTTGTCGAGTTACTTCACTGGATTTTGCTTCCATATAAGCTTCTTGAGCAACTTTTTCTCTAATCAACATTTTAGGGTGTAAATAAAACTTTTTTCTCCTGTGGACTAGTCAATCCAATATTTTGGGATTACAAGTAATAAATAAAATTTGTATTTATTGCCAAACTATTTACTATCACTTCGATGCCTCTAACTTCTCCAAGTACTACTTGGGTAGAAGGATTACAAATAAGGTGAAGTGAGAAGGTTTTCTTTTCTTTCTAAGATCTTCCTAGACTTTTTGAACATGTCTTTAATGAAGATTTATTTTGCCTCATATAGGCGAAGAGATCATAAAGCTAATTACAGATGTGAGGTTGATGTTGGTTGATACAAAAGTAGTGCAAAATAAAGCAAAACACTATCGTGTCGTTGATTCTTTTGGAGTCGAGCAAATGCTGGTGAAATTTACAGATGGCCAAAATAAGATTGATAGTAGCAAATAAAGTTGTGGTGATAGTACAAAGGTAAGTCTTTAGGATAAAAGATAAAATAGAAGATAATGATGAATAAAGTTAATAATGACACACCATACGTGGACGATGGCCTTTAGGTGTCATAGACATGTCTCTTATGATTCGAGAAGGTTGTCGAGGTTTTGTTTTCTTTCTCCTCTAGCCCATTAAAATAGTTGTCATTGTTGTTGTCAGCGTCACTTTCATAAGTTACACAGTATCTATCTTCTTTAAGTTTTTGTCAACATTCTTCTACTTCAGGTTGTTCATTTTCAATTTTATAGTAGTCTTCTAAATCCTGTGAATGAGTAATCATAAGGAGAGGTACAACTCCTTTGATGAATTCAAAACTATATATCATCTGAAAATCATCCATTGCTACGATCATTCCTTTTATATTGTACCAATTTGTTTGTAGTTGTGTTCCAGCGACATGAGTTCTCCAATATAAGCTTCTTTAGCAACATTTTCACTAATCAACATTTTAGGTGGAATCTTTCTTCTAAAACTTATTCTTCATACTTCATATTAAAGTCTTCATTTAACAATTCTTTAATATCCGATTTAGGTAAATCTCCATATTGTTTTCTTATTTTTTCGTATTTTATCGAGTAGATCTATGACATCTCAAGTGTTATTTCATCATCTATAGCCATAAATGTACTCTCAGTTTCTTTGAAGTCGTAATCTTGACTACTATTTTCTCCTGCTTGATTATCGTATTCTCCAAAACTTATATTCAAACTCTCATCATTGTTTCTATGTGAAATAATTCGCCGAGGAACTAATACTGGTTTTTCAATAAAGCTCTCTATCTTCCAATCTAAACCAACATTTATTTCAGTAGAGAATTGCTTAGCTGGAATTGCCATTATACCTTTTGTTCCCAAGATATTTAAGAGTTCATCATTTTCGAGATAATATTTAGTAGTGCTTGAGTCACATAATCTTCCTATAAAACCAATACATATTAATAGATTATTTTCATTTTGTTCCATACTATATCCTTTAGTTTCAATTCCTATTCTTATGTCTTTACAAAAACTTAAAACTATATGATTCTACTAAGTACTTTGGAGTGAAACATTATATTCCGCCTTTATTATTCATATCCAACTCTATACTTCCAAGTAGCCTTTGTTCAATATCTGTAAATCTGTTATCATAAATGCATAATAGAACTTTAGCTCCCAAACTTTCACGATGCATTCCTTTAATTCCTATTATGACAACTCCTAAATGAGCTTGTTGTAACTTTTGTCTTTTTTAATTCATTCGTATGCGTCTTTATCTATCAAATCTGGTTGTATTTGTTGGTCTTCATGTGTACACGAAACTTTCCATTCACTATAATGTTGATAGATATAAGATTTTCCAAAGAACTGGTTTTCCGTATGATATATATACTTGGGATTAACAAGTGATAATTTATTTTGTCAAAAGTTTTCTATTTGCTTGTCTATATCAATTAAACTTTCTATTCTTAATTCAGTATTTGGTTTCTTTCTACTAAACATTCTTCCTAGATAATTTTCAGTTATTTTCTTTAACTATTTGTTTATCCTTTTTCATATTACTAATATATTTTACTAATTTTCTTAATATTATTACCAGTGTTCCCTTTTTCAAATTTATTTATTCACTAACTTTATCCACTTTAGATAATGCTCCTATTAAAATTTTTTTATTTCTCTATATTTTCTTCTGGTTCCACTAATTTATTATATAGTTCAATAAAATTTTGATGTAATTTTACTAAAACATTATTTCTATATTGTTTTGTCTAACTAGAATTTGATCTGGTTTTGTACTACCATTAAAATTACTTAGTCATTTAGGATTGTTATGATATTTTTAGCTTCAAGTAAAGCGCTTATATAAATTTGATCGTTCATTCACCGTTTATTATTTTTCTTAATTCTTCAATATTTCTTTCAAGATTATCATGAAGTTTGACTATTTGTTGAACTTAATTATTTATATTTTTAATGTAATTATTTACAAATTCTAATAATTTCTTAGTTTCTAATCCAGTTTTTTTAGGTTTATTGGTGTTTATAGTTATTATTAGTTTATTTCTTTTGTAGTAGGGAAATCTCTCTAAACTATATATATACTAATGTTTTTTTTTCTAAACTATGTAATATTTTTCTAGTTTCTCATAATATTTCAACAAATTTTATTATTATATTATAATTTTGTTCAATACGACTTTTTAGGTATATTATTCAATCTTTAATACTATTTAGATGCTCATGGTTACTATGTAACATCTGTTTATAATCTCTTTCTATATTATATTCTAATTTATTATTATCTGAAATCTTACGGGTTCGAAAAATAATTTTATTTCAAGATCTAAATAATCTAACTTTTTATTCATACAACAAAATACTTATATATATATATATATATAGGTGTACAAGTTGACAGACTCTGATACCAGATGGAATTAGAATTCTAGTTATTAGATTAAAGGCCCAAAATTCTAATTATTATAATTAGAATTAGGATAAAGCAATAGTAATAGATTAAATAGGCTTTAAATATGCAAGTAACAATAGAAAAAATAAAGATAGAGATATGATCATTAAGATCATCTTACTTAGTACTAACCACCAATGATCATCATTCTTGATTTGTTAACACTAATATTACTCTTAGTCTTACATGACAATAATCATAAACCTATCTTATGTTTTTGAAAACTTTCAAAAACCAAGGCTCATTCCGCATCCCTTAATAACTCAATTTCTTACCTTAAAACGTGTTTTTCAGGAGGAAAAAAAACAGAAAAATCGATTCCAATCTTGAATTTTCCGAGAAGGATAACCCAAACCATCTTAATGGCTAAAATCATTTGACATTTTTCAAGGCCTAAAATCCTAAAACGCTTATTCAATGGACAAAGTGGAAAATGGGCACAAAAACTCAAAGGAAAGAGAAGGGGCGTGAAATGAAGGGAAGGAGAAAGGGAAGGGTGATAATGGGTGGGATCCTAATGAGAAAGGAAAGAAAGAGTGAGGAAAAAGACAAAGACTTTTGTTTGTTTGCCAAGTAAGTTATCCTTTTGCGCTGCTATCCACACACAACACACAAAACTTCGAGACATGAGAACATGGAGAATGTTGGCTATTTGTGGTGAGCATTAAATGGGTATTTGTATGTAAGAAGATTAAAAAAAAAACAATAATAGTTGTTATCTAAAGGTGTTTCCCACTTTTCTAGATATTGGGTTCAGTGTTCATGATGTGATCTGTCAATCTCATTAATAAATGTCTCCACCCACGCCAATGGTGTTATGGCCTAGTGGTTAGGGCTGTGTGGGTTTGTCCCCCACGTCCTAGCTTTGAATCCCACCCGCGGCATGATTACTTTCTAATGGGTGTTGACCTATAGGTCGCCCGGTTGATAGGTTATGGGATCCTTAAAAACCCAGCTCGCCTTCCAAAAAAAAATGTCTCCACCCACTTACTATAATTACTAATAGTGGCCATTGACACTCACTCACTTTAGTTGTCAAATTGGACTCGCATTCTAGCTTCATCGTGAAGCTTTGTTGTTATTATTGTTCAGACTTCATAATCACACACCACGCACACTACTTGTTAGGACATTTCTTGTTCTATTTTGGACCTAAATTATGAACTTGGGTTTGTTTTAATTAAGAACATACACTGTAGTTATCAATAAAATTGATAGGATAAGCTTTTCAAAAAAAAAAAAAAATTGATAGGATAAGATGCATGTGCCTTTATGTAAATGAGTTTGCAATTTTATGAGTTTGTTTTATAAATATTGATATCTATAGCAGTTTGCATGTGTCTCCTACTTGCACAAAGCAATATAAAATAGCTGACTAACAATGATTTAAATATTGTATAAGCCGTATAAAATAACTCATTAATATATCTTGCCATGACAAAAACCAAACTTACATTTTTGATAATTTAAAATAAATGTGATGTATAAGTATGTTTTTTTGTTTATTATGCAATGATCGTTTAATAAAAATTGCAGTTTAACCTGAGTAACCAATGCGGACTTTACAAGATCGACGACGAAGAGTTACAACTTTCATGATATTAGTCACAACAACATTAACCATTTATCATTATTATAGGAAGCTAAGGAAACCAATAATAAACAGAGATGAAGAAAGGAGATGTGCTTTAAGGCTATTATATTGTGAGAGTGATCGTGAATGCCACGATCAGCTTAGGATGAAGCGAGCTCCCTTTATGTGATTGTTGTGCTTGATTACGAGGTTATGGGTTAAGGGATAGTAAACATGTAAAGGTTGAGGAACAAGTTGTCATGTTTTTCAATATTGTTGGACATGATTTACGTAATCGTAAATCAGGCCTTGAATTCATTCGCTCAAGTCATACATGTAGTTAATTATCGCTTACTTGTACCTCGTATTATCTCAATTTCTTAGGTTATACAAAGATGTAATCAAACCCATTAAAGCTACAAATTCTCCTGCTGATGGCGAGAGTGATTGAAATTGGCATCATTATTTTCAGGTTAGATTTTGGGTAACATGTTCTTTTTTTGGTAGAAAGAAAAAACAAAAAACTAGGTGTTCAAATATTTATCAAATGATTTTAACAAATGACTTTTTCGTGTAGCATGTCATCGGTGCAATCGACGACACTCATATCAAGGTCAATGCCCCCACTGAGGACCAAGCTAAATATCGTAATAAGAAAGATTTCATTTCTCAGAACGTGTTTGTTGCTTGCAATTTGATATGAAATTTTCATATGTGTTTGCTGGTTGGGAAGGTTCAACTCATGATGGTCGAATTTTGAGAAGTACAGTGAGTCAGACAAGAAGTAGGTTTTTCCCTAATAATTAAAAACATAGTTGGTAAGAGTCAAGATGTTTATGAGTGTGGATACTAATCCCTGAACATTCATAACTAAATAGGTAAATGCTATCTTGCAATTGCTGGATTTCCATTAGTTCTAAGATTTCTTACACCATATCGCAACACCCGATATCATTTCCAGACATCAATGGTCGTCAACCTGAGAATGCAAAGGAGTTATTCAATTTTCGTCAGTCATCGCTTCGTAATGTTGTTGAGAGAACTATTGGTTTACTAAAAAAAGATTTGCGTATCTTAGGAATCGACAATTCCATGATATTGATACACGGGCGAAATTGGTCCTTGCATGTGCTGCTATTCATAACTTTATTCACGATAAAGATCCCGATGATCATTACACAAATGATGAATATGAAGAGAGTGATGACGAAGATGAAGAAGGCAATGAGGAATAAGATGGAGAAAATCTTGTTATTTGTAACATACCAGAGTGGACAAGTGATAGGGATAATATGGCTAATTTGATGTGGGATGAATATCAAAATCAATATGTACTCTATATTTGGATTCTATAAATCTACTTAGTCATTGCAATATTTGGACTTTGTATTGTTTGATACAAGCTTTTAGATCATCCGTTAGAACCCTATCTAATCAGACAATAATAGATAACAGCGTGACGACCGCTGGTTTCAATCAATTTTGTCCCTCACAGATTAACAAGATAAAATCCCATTAAAACATTTTTTTGCTTAGATTTGACATTTGTGTACTTTAGAAGTAATTGTTGCTCGTATATATCTTTTTAGCAATCATCTAGGGATACTCAATCTGTGTGTTTTGTCATTGTCATCCTTCCATCTCATTTTTTTTTTCCTTTTATGAAAGTTTGGGAACGACCCAACAAATGATTGGTTCGTACCCGTAATTTTTCTGACCACCGTAGCGATCGTTTGCTTCACTCCTTAGGTTTTTCTAGGCACCCTAATCCACTCTTTACCTCTTCACCACACTCATCTCCACCTATCTCCCCTCATTCTCAAATCAACGTTGAGATGTTAGAACGTCCAATTTGGGAATACAATGTTCCCTTTCCTGCTAATGTGCACAAATGCATTGAGCTACCTATCACGACAACTCAATTTGAGATTCGACTAGCTATTATCAATATGTTTCTGAAGTTTCATGGGCTTGTTCGAGAAAGCCCATATGTCTAACTTGGAAAGTTTCTTGAAGTTTGAAGTACTTTTAGGAACCAAAACATAGGTGAGGAAAATGTTAGAATTCACTTATTTTCTTTCTCTCTTGAGGATTGGGCCACCTCATGGCTAAATTTCCTCCCTGCCAATTCCATCAAATCATGGGAGGATTTAGTTAGAAAGTTTTTAGCGAAATACTTCCCCATGAGAAAGACCCTAGAAATTAAAAGAGAAATTGAGGAGTTTACTCAAACACACGATGAACTCTTTTATGCAACATGAGACCGCTTTCAAGATTTACTCATCAAGTGCCCCCCTATGGCTTCAAAAAACGAGTGCTAGTACATAGTTTCTATAATGGATTGATTGTTAAATCTAGAAATATGATCGAATCCATGCACCAAGGGATGTTCATGCATAAAATTGCTACTGATGCTTATACTTTATAAGTGAACTCGCTGATGATTCTCAACAATGAACTGCCTATAGAGACTTGAAACCTAGTTCTTCCAAAAAATCACGTCTATTTGTACCAAATGAAGATTCAAAACCAAGCATCAAAACCTTCCTAAATGACTTTGCTAAGGAAATTAAATCTATTGTGACGAAGTTCGCCTACCAAGCCAAAGAGCAGACTTCTAAGCCTTGTACCTTTTGCCTCAAAGGAGATCATATAGATTCTGATTGTCCTTTAACTTTAGGTGGCAATGAACCTTCGGAGGAGGTGTATGTATTTAATAGTGAAAGTAAATCAAACACATTCGGTCAAACATACACATATGCAAATCAACATCATTATAACATTTCCTATGGTGGTGACTTTTATGAAAAACCACCAAAAGTTTAGGGAATCCTCTGGGGTTTCAACGCCCTAGGCAACCTAGTGGATAAGCCCACAACTCACACACCTGTACCAGACAGGTTCAATACGGACCTCCATCTAACCAGTGACAACATAATCATTATCCACCATAGGGAGGACCTATTCCATACCAGCAAAAACAGCCTGTGAACCTTTATATGGTACACGTCCCTCATAATTCCTATGGTCAACCTCAACTTATCAACTCTCGGGACTTGGTACCTCAAACTCAACATGCTGCTCCTATACCACCTCCAAAACCATCATTGGAGGATATGATGCACCAATTAATGGCAACCAATATTGTTAATTCCCAAGCCATCCAACAACTTTAGTAACAGCTGCAACATTTGACTGTGGGAAGGGAAAAATGAACATTCCCCAGTCAATCCATCCCTAATCCAAAATGTGCTCCCCAAGCCATATCAATGAAATTGGAAGTAGTGTTGATTGACATTGAAAAGTTAAAGCGGTCACCACCCTCTGGCTGATCAATTGATAATGGCATAGAACAACCCAAGACAATTGATGTGATTTCCAAAGAAAGCATTCCTAAACCAATTGAGAATGCTAAACGTTATTCTCAAACCAATTAAGACTCACCATCTCAGCTTCCCGTAAAGCCAAGAAAGTATTTACCTAAGGCACCGTATCCCAAAGTCCTTTTAAGTAACAAAAAAGAGAAGCCATTTCAAGAGATACTAGAGGTTTTTAAAGGAGTACACTTCAACATCCCACTTTTGTCAACTATCCAGCAAGTACTAATCTATGAAAAAAAATTCACGGACACGTGTACTAAAAAAACAAAAACGAAAGTACCTGAAACTACATGCTTTGCAAGCGATGCCATATCGCTTATTCAACAAACGGAGTGGTTAAGTATAGGGATCCAAGAACCCCTACTGTACCATGTTTCATTGGGAAAGACTATGAAAGTCTGCCTTGATCCACTTAGGAGCTAGTGTGAATCTCTTACCTTATATTATATATTTAGAACTTGGGTTGAAGCAGATGCAACCAACAAATGTAGTTTTTAAGCTAGCAGATGAGTCAAAACGATACCCTGGAGGAATAGTTCTGGATGTGATTGTCCAAGTTGCATATTTCTATTATCCAGTTGATTTCATCATCCTAGACACTAGCCCAAGCCCAAATAATCAAATTTCTGGTATCTTAAGGCGACCTTTCTTAGCAACTGCGGAGGGCAACATCAACTGTGGAAGCGGTAACATGTTTGTTTCCTTTGGGAACTTTAAAACTTAATTGATTAATATTTTTAAAGCCTTGCAAATGATAAATGATCTCGATATGATTGAGGAAGAAGAAGTGTGAATGATTCGATCTTTTGAGTCTATGTCTCAATCATTATCAATTGACGTATTGCTTCGTTATCTTTCATACTTTGGTATGGACCTAGATATGAATGAGGCTATTGAATAGGTCAATAGTACGTTGGATAGTGTGTCCATAATGCATATACTTGAATTCGAGCCATTAACACTTTGTCAATATGATGAAGAGTTTTATTCCTCATCTTCATTCATAGCCTAGTACTAAAGAGAGACTCGTCTACAAGCTCTCAGAAATCACTAGAACTTAAGCCTTTGCCAAATGAGTTGAGGTATGCATTCTCGGTCCTGAAGAGAGTTATCCAGCGATTATTGCCTCAGATCTCACTGAGGAACATAGTGACAAGTTGTTGGGAGTCCTTAAAGCTCACAAGTCAGCCATTTCTTGGAGCATTCATGACATTAAGGGTATTGACCCTATTGTCTGTGAGCATCATATTTATTTGGAAGATGAAACCAAAACCTCCAGAGAGCCCCAACGACATCTAAATCCCATTTTGAAAGATGTTGTAAGAAGAAGTGTTGAAACTCCTGGATGCAAACATCATCTATGCTATCACTGATAGCCAATGGGTTAGCCCAGTCAATGTGGTTCCTAAGAAGTCAGGAATTACAGTTGTCAAAAATGAGAACAATGAGCTTGTGCCACAAAGAGTAAAAAAGGGATGTAGAGTATGCATTAATTATCGTAAGTTGAGCTGCAATACTCAAAAGGATCACTTTCCCCTTCCCTTTATTGATAAGATGCTTGAAAGGTTAGCGGGTCATCCTTACTATTGTTTTTTGGATGGATATTTTGGACACAATCAAATCCCTATTGCACAGAAGGATCAAGAGAAAACCACATTCACTTGTGTTTTGGTACCTATGCTTATCGCATGCCTTTTGGACTATGCAATGCACCCGCAACATTTCAAAGGTGCGTGTCTAGCATATTTAGTGATATGGTGGATAACTTTCTTGAGATCTTTATGGATGATTTTTCAGTATTCGGCTTATCTTTTGACCAATGCCTACATCACTTCTCACTTGTCTTAGAGCGTTGTGTAGAAAAATGTCTTGTCCTAAATTAGGAAAGTGTCACTTCATGGTGAAGCAGAGCATTGTTCTTGGGCATGTTGTCTCTTCAAAAGGCATTAAAGTGGACAAAGCTAAGATTGATGCCATTTCATCTCTTCCGATTTCAAAATCTGTTAAGGGTGTGCGATCTTTCTTAGGGCATGTTAGATTGAATCGCCGTTTCATTAAAGATTTCTCAAACATATCACGCCTTTTGAGGATTCTCTTAGCCAAGGATGTTCTTCCATTTCTTTTTTACGATAAGTGTAGATCTACGTTTCTACATCTTAAATCTGAACTAGTCTCAGCTCCTATCATTTGTGCTCCTGATTGGGCGCTACCTTTTGAGATTATGTGTGATGCCTTTGACTACATTGTAGGTGCAGTTTAAGGTCAGAAAGTTAACAAGCTTGCTCATGTCATCTACTATACCAGCAAGACTCTGAATGATGCTCAACTCAATTACTCGACCACGGAAAAAGAGATGTTAGTCGTTGTTTATGCATTAGATAAATTTCATTTCTATCTCATTGAGCTAAAGTCATTATGTACACTGACCATGCAGCCCTTAGATACCTTCTCAATAAGGACACCAAACCTTGTTTGATATGATGGGTCCTTTTGCTTCAAGAATTTGATATTAAAATACGAGATAAGTTAGGCACAAAAATGGGTTTGCCATCCACTTGTCTAGGCTAATATTACAGTCATTTACTAGTATCTTGCCTATTCAAGAAGGCTTCCTAGATGATCAACTTCTCTTGATAGAGCAAGAGCTTTCTTGGTATGTCGACATTGTCAATTTTTTAGCAATTGATGAACTCCATTCACACTGGTCTAAGCCAGATCGTGAAAAGTTTTTGTCAAGGGTCAAATATTATTCTTGGGATGAGCCATATTTATACAAATACTACTCTGACCAACTTATTAGAAGATGTGTTCCAAAAGTTGAACAATTGTGCATCCTTTCATTTTGCCATGATCAAGCTTTTGGTGGGTATTTCAGTTCTAATAAACCGCCCAGAAGGTTCTCTAATTAGGTTTTTATTGGCCTACACTTTTTTGAGATGTCTGTGAGTATTGTAAAGCATGTGTCCAATGTAAAAAACTTGGGCGAACATTGCATCGACACAAGATGCATTTGAATCCTATTCTAGTAGTTGAAGTATTTGATGTTTCAGGTATTGATTTTATGGGAGCATTTACATCCTCCCATGGGTATCACTACATCCTTCTTGAAATGGATTACGTCTCCAATGGATAAAGGCTATTGCCATTGATGATACATCAAATCATCCTCTGATTAGCACCGTACATGTGTCATGACAATCTCATCAACAAAATGAAGCAGGCCCGATTGCACGCTCAATCCAGCGAGGCCCATATAGTAGTAAGCCCATTATTGGCAGAATCTAGACAGTCGGGTCCGAGTTGCAATAAGCCAGTAAGCCCACACATCATGCATTCAGGCCCAATACTCGTAAGACCTTTAAGGCAAGTATCTGAGAGATCTACCCAAGACAAGTAGGCTAGCAACACATTGGATCCGACTAGGAAACATATTTTAGAGTATAAGTTGGGCAAGAAATTTTTTTTGAATGGACAACACTTTGAAAGGGAAACCTCTCCCATAGATCAAGGAACATGAGTCGTGTAGGGAAACTATTCCAAATGGACAACTCCCAATCAAGAAAGGATCTCCACAACAAAATCACTTTCCCTAAACTACACCACCAAAGGCACAGCTAAACAAAGATTCTTTCACTATAAAAGGGAGATAAGGTCGATGAACTAGAGGTACGCAATATAATCTAGTATAGTTTTAAGCCTCTCCTAAGCCTTATATAACTTAAGCATCAGAGTGTCATCGGCTACCACACGGTGGTCCTTGGCTCACGTTTGGTACCTGTGCAGGTCTAGGTAAGCAGCGAGAAGGAGAGTAGAAATTGACTACATTAATTTAGCACCGTTCGTGGGGAACGAATGAGTTCCTCAGAAAAAATAGAAGTTCCACATTTTCTAGAGAATCAATGAGATGGTGACGACAAGGTCTCGCAACAATGGAGATGTTGCCGAGCCTTCGAACGCTCAAACTGGCAGAGAGCCGCAAATTCCACTACCGCCACGGGAGGAACCTTCTCAGACCTCCGCGTCAATGGCAGCCGCAGTAGACCTGAGAGTGGACCTACTTTCTACACAGATGCAGCAAATCGCAGAGACACTGGAGGCTCCCAAACAGCAGAATCCTCCACTTGTAAAGGAAGACTGTGAATAGCGAAGGGCTCGTTCCCCAGAAAGTTCCAGAAAGCATGTTCAGGAGAGCTGCATGGCCCCAACAACTTCTCAATGGATAAAAGGTGGACACGTGACCAATAGAGACCCAACGCCTAGAGCTGACAGACACATCTCGCACAACCCCTTTCACAATTGGGCCAAAACCTAGACGTGTTGTTCAGTCTCATGGTCCCCCGTTATGGATCATATCATGGATGAACTGCAGCCAAAGAAATGCACCCCACCAAAATTGGAGTTTTACGATGGGACAGAAGATCCGACTGATTACCTGCGCTACTTCCAGCACGTTATGGTGCCCCAAAAAGGGTCCGATGCAATAATGTGCCAATCACTCCCTACAAGTTAGAAGACATCAGCACTAACGTGGATCCACAAACTTCCTTCGAACACGCTTCGTGGGCAACCAACGGCTCAGGAGGAGCCCGTATTATCTGCTGACCCTAAAGAAAAAATAGTATGAGACGTTGAGGAGTACGTCACTCGTTTTAATGATGAGTTGACCCTCATCGACAACTATAGTGATGACACTTCCGTCACGGCTTTCACTTCGGGGCTGAGAAGAGGCAAGCTCTATGACTTCCTCACCCTGGACCCCCGAGCCAATATGATAGACTTGCTCAAAGATGCTCAGAAATACATTACTCTTGATGCAATTTTTGCTGCCAAGAGAGAGGCAGAGTTAGAAAAGAAACCCTCTACTTCGAAGGATAGGAAAGGGGGAAAGAAGAAAAAGGATGATGATAGTAACAAGAGGAAGCGTACAGAGACAAGGCCGACTTGGGGCACCCCAAGCAGGACAAGGCCTCGAATTACATTGGGTCTAGGTCTGTCACCCCTCTCAACACCAGTCTATCCGACATCCTTGATTCCATCAAGGATTGGGAAGAGCTGAAGTGGCTGCCTAAGCCGTGAGGAGACCCTGCTAGGTGAGACAACAATAAATACTACGCCTACCACAAGGAAGGCTGACATGATACTGAGGATTGTAGAAACCTTATAGGAGAAGTCGAGTACTGGATAAGGAAATGCAAATTCAAGGAGTTCCTAGGCTCAGACAGGAGGCAGAGCTGAGCAAAGGAAAGAGCAGACGCTATCAAGGAGATCGAAAAGGAAGCTCCTGACATCATTTACATCCTCCATGGGGTGGTCCCGAGGGATAGCAATCAAACAGGTCCCGTAAGAGAACACTGACCGAGATGCGGACACCATTTTAGTACGTGGATCGACAAGTGCAGCACGCACGAGTTCACAGCCTGATCCCATCACTAACGTTTATAGAGAGGGATCTTCTAGGGGTACATTCTCCTCACAATGACACCCTGGTCATCTCCGTCCTTTTTACTAAGTGGGAGGTAAAGAGAGCTTTGGTGGACACTGGAAGCTCACTAAATGTCTTGTTCCTCAGTGCATTTTGCAATATACAGCTATAGGAGAAATACCTAATGCCTGCCAACCACTCTATGGTCGGATTCAACGAAGATAAATACTTCCCCATCGGGAATATCAATCTAATGGTGGTGGCAGAAGAGCCACAACTACGGAAGTACCTTGTCCAGGAGTTCATGGTAGTTGATCTTTGTCCACCTACAACATCATTCTGGGAAGGCCGCGACTTCATCATATGGAAGCAGTGGTATCCACCTTGCACCATTGCGTAAAATATACATCCAACCATGCCCAAGGGACTATCCGAAGAGATCAACCAACAACAAGAGATTGCCATTATGCAACCCTGAAGTAGCTGAACTATTGCTAGTTACAGCTCAGGCCCACAGAACCAGCATGTTAGGCATCGGGCCTAGACAAAATAGGTGAATTACTTTATGAGGGCAAAAGATCCCAAATAACCAAGGAGTAGCTATGCGGAGATCCATAAGTCAAAGCCAGTGAGGCGATCCATTCTAAAATGAGCTAAGTAACGATACTTCAGCAAACAGACACCAACTCCAATAGCTGTTAATCAGCAAGGAACTGCACGCCAGCACGAATTCCACTATTCATTAACTTCATAAGCTTTAAAAAAACTTCGCTAAAGGGACCACACAATTCGAGCCAGAACCATTTGCGCCTCCTCCTGGGCTGGATTTGCTTAGTTTCCGCTCGGTATTAAATTATTTGTTGCTTTGATTTCATTTCCTGTTTTCTGTTTTTCATTTTAGTGAAGGAAAATTGTTCGTAGAAGACTTATTCCAAAAATAAGATAGATTTTATTGGCAATGAGAAATATTACAAAGCTTGTCGAACAACAACTACATCAGTTTATACACTACAAGTATCTATGTTTGATGCAAATATCTATCTGCTAAAACAAGGGTAGAGACTCTGATATGCTAATCCACCCCCAAAAGAGAAGGTGGTGACAGTAAAGTGTCCACGATAGGAGACGAAGGAAAACACTCAATTCATTACTTTGTCAAATCACCTTGCAGAGATGATTTAGAGGTGCCAACATGAGCCATGAAATGAAACGCAAATGTTTTCAACCCGGCGGACTACCCTATGGAAAAGGGACAGAAGCTGAAACAGAAGAAGGCAAAAGGAGGTGACCCTCTAAACGGAAGTGTCTGAAATGAGGCTGAGCTAATGTCACTAGAAAGAAGGTCGCATTCATCCGAACCCTGCTACGCCAACCCGCCTTCTAGTTGGGGCATCACGTGTGGAACTCGGAGTGGACAAATGCCACAAACTAGCTGTTGATATTCTCACCCAACAGCTGTAGCAAGTGGAAACTCGGGAGCCACAAAAGATGGAAGACAGACTTGTCCCCTGAGGAACAGTTCGTACTTCTTTTACGAAATATATGAAGATATTACAAGATCTCATGGGATCAACACAACGCCCACCCAGATCAGGCGACACAACATAATAGCAAGTCTTATCAAGACTCATCGGCCTAAATGTCATAACATTTGAAGACTTTAGTAGAGGAGATCTTCCTTCAGCCTTTGTACAACCCAAAGCAAACTTTCTGGTAATATGCATTTAATTAACATGCTCTTCTATTTTCATTGCATTTTTTGAATGCAGAATAGCCAGCCCATATATAGGCGAAATGGTTTACGAAGAGACGTCAACAAGCAGTTACTTCAACATTAAATGTCGTACGAGAAATCGAAAAAATGACAGTTCCAATAGCAACTGCACAAGTCCAAATCTTTTGAATTAATAGCCCTGCAGGCAGCCCCATTAACTTGGGGGAGTAATCGATACTGAACTGTCTCGCAGAATGTGTCGTATCCCTGGCATGCTGATCCATAAAGATTTTTCTAAATGGGCCCCTCAGACAGAAAGGAACAAACAACAAAGGCCCTAAGTGCCCACAGAGTAAGAAGCGCTCCTAGAAAGTGTTATCATAAAACCCAAGGCATTAGCTCTACTATTATTCCGCTGTTGTTCATTAACGCCGGTCAATCTATTATTAGTCCGATCGATCGATCCAACACTGAAATCAGACCATGAGGCGAGTTAAGTAAGTCAGGACCCCCAAGTCAGACTTGCACGCCCAAAATCTTATAGGCAAGTTAAGCAAGTCAGGACCCCAAAGTCAGATTTACAAGCCCTTGATCTTACAGGCGAGTTAAGTAAGTCAAGACCCCCCCAGTCAGACTTACACACCAAGAATCTTACAGGCAAGTTAAGTAAGTCAGGACCCCCAAGTCAGACTTATACGCCCAGAATATCACAGGTGAGTTAAGTAAATCAGGACACCCAAGTCAGACTTACACGGCCAAAATCTTATTCTAACCAAAGCTTAGTCGATTTTGACCCATGACAACAGCTTTTGGTATGCTCTAACGGCCAGTCCGTTAAGTTAAACGAGTGTCAATGGTTTAGAGAGTGGCAACTTAGTCAGCACTCTGATGATGCCTGATCGCGACGGCTTGCCAGAGATCATTTTCCAAACATGGGCAATAGACCAAACCCGACCAAAACTTAGTCGGTGACGATCGACGACAATAGCTAATAACGGATTTCGAAGGCCTAGAAAGTGGGAGTCTAGTCAACACTCTCGACGCCTGAATAAGATGGCTTGCCAGGGGTCACTACTTGTATGCAAATAGTGATCGTCGAACCTCGTCCTAAACTTAGTTAGTGGCCACTGATGACAATGGTTTTGGTCTGCTTGAAGCCAAGTTCGTTGCGCGCGAGTTTCAACGACCTAGAAAGTCGGAGCTTATTCAGTGCTAATATAGCCTGGTGAAGATGGCTTTCAAGGGATCATTGGCCAACTATAGACAATGATTGTCGAACCCCCGCCAAAAGTTAAGTAAGAACGACTGACGATAATAACTGTTGGCTCGCTCCAATTCCTAGTATGCCACAAACGGATCAAGATGGGTTGGAAAGTGGGAGCTTAGTTAGTGCTCATGTAGCCTGGTGAAGATGGCTTGTCAAGGACCACCATGGTTGTTGAAACCTGACCCTGTTTTAGTCAGACATAACTGGCGATAACAACCCCCGATCCAATTAAGCCTATTCTACGAAAAGCAAATAAAAACAAGTCAAAAGTCTGGTCAGAATTTTAAAAACTCGACCCAGACGACTCACAAAGACTACTGTCCAATTATCTACAAGGGTGCAAGCGCTGAGATCACAGTCTGACTGATACGCTTATAACAACAACTGCTAGTCCAACTGACAACCAAGTCGCCAAACATAGGGTGTATTACACTCTCTAATCTCTAAAAAGGAGTATGACCAAAACTGCACCAACCATTGCAGCACAAGAAGTCATAGCTCCCAATAGCGAATCAAACAGAAGCTTCCTAGCCCATTAAAGTTTTTCGTCTGACAATTAATGTCAAAATAAGACAAAACAGATAAAAGCTAGCACGAAAAGCAAAGGAAGACAAAAAGTGCAAAACACTATTCATTTACAAGCTTGAGTACATGATTCACCTTATTAGGAAAAGAGTCAGATACAACAGAACTAGACTTAGCAGTAGAAGAAGCAGAAGACACATCTGTTGGTGCTACCTTTTGACCCCCATCATCAGGGCCGCTTTCTTCTTCAGACGAATCGGAGGTCGCTCCAAACTCTGCATATGCATTATCTTTTTAATAGGAGAGATCCCAGTAGGGGTTCTCATTTTTTTAGCAAAAGCAAGAGCTCCAGCTTTCCATGCATGACTCTGCTGAATTCAAATGTGCCTTGGGCTTCGAGAAGCTTCTCTTCGCTCTTTCTTAACTCAGTGAGCTCCTACTTCAGTTGCTCTAACTCGCTCGATCAGATTTCAGTCTTGGACTGCTCAACATCCAGTTTATCATTGACGATATTCAACTCACTCTATGCCAATTGGAACTGCTCTCCAGCGGTTCACTCACTCTCGGCATGAAACTCAACATTAGCTTGCAACTGCTGACACCGGACAGCCTACTCAGATTCCTTCTTAATCCTCTTAGCATGTAGAGCCTGCAATTAAGCTTGCACTCCATCCATAGAATCACAGGAAAGCTGTAAGTCACAATGAACAAGGTTTAGTTCATTCTCGAACTGATCTCTCGCAGACAATGCCCCTGCCAAGCCAGACTTAAGCACTTCCAAGTGAGCCTCCGACTCAATGGACCTAGACACACTCCAGTATCTGATATTGCTTCGAGTTGCTTCCTCAACGACTCAGTCTCGTGAAGAGTATTAGAGTATGACTTCTGCAGGTTTACGAAGGCTCATTCCATGGTATACACTCTCTCATGAGCAACATCGACTTCAAGTCTAGACGCGACTACTTAATTCAGTTATAACATCCCTAGCATGAAGTCTTTCTGGCTTTTATCTTAACGCACTCCTAGCTTCTCTCCAACTGGCTTCAGAGCACAATTTTCTAGCCAGTCATTCCACCTGCTGATATGCTTCCTTGCAGCGTAAGAGATGTAAGCCTCTTGATGCCAAGCTTGGTTGCTCATCTGGAGCAAACATATTTGTTCGAGCATCCGGATGGTCATTCGAAACCAGAATCAATCCAGCACTGCTCTTAGCTGTCTTCACTGCATCAGGGCCCTTATCAACAACTTTCCTTTTGCCCGCAACAATCGGCTCTTTCTCACGTACCGATCTAGCTTCAGTTGAAGGAGAAATGGGAAGCAAATTATTCCTTGGACTCGTTGCCAGTTGCATATGAGAATGAGAATGATCAAATGACTCTTCAACAGGTTCATGATCCATAGAGACAAAGCTCGAAGTCCTTTATTGAAAAATGATGATTGTTCGAAGGTCCCATGCCCGCTTGCAGCAACATGTTATTCATAAATTCCGTTTGCTTGGTGCTCAGTTTGGTAACATCCTCCACGCCCACCATTTGCAGATAATTTCTCTCTAAGTCCAAAGGAGAGACATGGGCCATGACTTGAGCATCATGCCCCTCATACACAACTGTCCCACCTAGCTCTTGCCCGATAGCATCACGTCCCTCGGACGAGGCTAGACACGTGATCTTTTCTGATGCGCTGGAGAAATAAGTGCCTCATCTATTTTCGCCCTTCTTGAAGGGCTTGGAACCTTGATCTTAGGAAGCTTCCTCTTCAGCGAAATAAACGCACCTTCATGCTTTGGCTTCTTTACCAGATACACATTGGGAGCCACGTGCCAATAAGCCCACAAACCGCTGCGCTCAACATTAGAAGGTTTGACTACATATTCTACCTCTAGACGAGGCATGTCACTTAACTCATCCAGAGTTACTTTATCTTCAACAGAAAGAGGCGGAATAGAGAAGCTCCCTGCAAAAATCATAACAGGTAAATCTTATATTCAGTTGACACTAGCAAGTCCGGAGAAGGAATCAACTTACTCAGTGATCTAAATTCATGCTCGATTGGACGACCAACAAGCTCAAAGTACGGGGAGTCCGCAGGAGCCATGAAACAAAACTTCTGCTACGATTTAAAATCATCAGGTAGTTTGCCATGAAACAAAACTTCTGCAGGAGCCAAGGAAATCTCTTAGACTCAATCATTATGACTGCACAGCTGCTTCATGAAATGACCTAGTGGATCGAAAGGATGACCCACTAACTTGAGGGGAGTAGCTGATGATACATCAAACCGTTATCTGATCAGCATCGTACACGTGTCATGATAATCTTGTCAATAGAATGAAGCTGGACCGATTGCACACTCAATCCAGCGAGGCCAATACAGTAGTAAACCCATCATTGGTAGAATCTAGACAGTTGGGTCCGAGTTGCAATGAGCCAGTAAGCCCACACGTCACGCGATTAGGCCCAATACTCGTAAGACCTCTAAGGCAAGTATCTGAGAGATCTACTTAAGACAGGCATGCCAGCAACACATTGGATCTGACTAGGAAACATATTTTAGAGTATTAGTCGGGTAAGGAAACTTCCTTGCATGGACAACACTCAGAAAGGAAAATCTCTCCCGTAGATCTAGGAGCATGAGTTGTGTAAGGAAACTATCCCACATACAGCTCCCAATCAGGAAAAAGATTTCCACAAGAAGATCACTTTCCGTAAACTACGCTACCAAAGGCCTAGGCGAACAAGGACTCATTCACTATAAAAATGGAGATAAGGTCGATGAACTAGAGGTATGCAATATAACCTAGTTTATAGTTTTAAGCCTCTCCTAAGCCTTATCTAACTTAAGCATCAAAGTGTCGTTAGCCACCACACGGTGTTCTTTGGCTCACGTTTGCTACCTATGCAGGTCTAGATAAGCAGCGAGGAAAGATAGTAGAAATCGACTACATCAACCACTAAGATCAATGATCACAAAGTTATTTTTAATTCACAAGGGAGTTTATTTGTAGTAGATTTGGCACCCCAAAGGTATCATTAGTGATGGGGGTAAACATTTTTGTAACCACATCTTTGAGGATCTTGTTAAAAAGTATGGGGTTACTCACAAAGTTTTTCTTGCTTACCATCCTAAAACAAGCGGTCAAGTTGAAGTCTCAAAATCGTTAAATCAATAACATCCTTGAAAATACTATCAATCCTATTCAGAAAGATTGGTCTTTGCGCTTTTTGGATGCCTTATGGGCATACCAAACTGCATTCAAAACCGCTTTAGGGATGTCGCCCTATAGATTGGTCTTTGGTAAACCTTGTCACCTTCCTGTCGAACTCCAACATAGAGCTTATTGGGCTACAAAGAGTCTAAACTTTGACCTCGATATGGCAGGTCAACAATGATAGCTTCATCTTGATGAGATAGAAGAATTGAGGTATGATACTTATGACTTATCCAAGAACTACAAAGATAAAATGAAGTGGATACATGAAAAAAAATCATGAGAAAAGAGTTCCATCTTGGTTAGAAAGTCCTACTCTACAACTCTTGTCTTCACCTCTTTTTAGGTAAGTTAAAAACTCGTTGGTCTGGTCCATTCATTGTTCGCGATGTTAAAAACTATGGTGCCATCACCGTAGAAAGCCCTACTAATGGTAGTCTCTTTCAAGTAAATGGACAGGGATTGAAGCCATACCATGAACTTCCCACAAGGTCAGTGGAAACCATTCAGTTAATTGATCCTAACTATGAGGATTAGTCACGCCCACAAATTCCTACTCCACTAAGCCTGTTTGGGGGTGGTATTCACCACCCCATTGCGTCCGGCGAATGACATTAAAATTGGTGCTACTGGGAGGCAACCTAGTTAGTTTATGCATTCATTCATTAACAAATTTAACAATACCGCCAATGCCTGTTTGGGGGTGATGTATTTTTTTTAATACATCACCCCACCAACTTGATCTTTTTCATTGCAGGACGGTACAGTTGTTCAAGAAATCACCTAAGGTAATAAGTTCCAATTTTTATTTCTCACTCTTCATTTCATTTGCTTAACACTGGGGACAATGTTTTATTTGTTTGGGGGTATGGAGATTTATCAAAATTCGTACATTTTTTGAATTTTTTAAATAGAAATAAAAATTGTGTGGTATCATAGCTATGATGAGATTGGATTACTTGATTCACTACATTTAGGCAAAAAGATATTGGAAGTTTATTACTAGAGTAAACATTGCATTTGAGCATTCAGGAACAAACCATTTTTTGCACAATGACCACATATGTAGTTTGTAATAGAAAAATAAGTAGCTTCTTGAGAATCTCGAGGAATAATGGTGGAGACTTTAACTTTGTGAGCTATCAGACCTTTCATTTATTCAGATGGTTTTTACACAACTTTGAGTCATATGATGACTTAAAATTTTATTGGATCCCACATTATTAACTTGTTGTGAAGTCTCATTATTCTTTTTTTTGGTTAATCATTGAAGATGACATCTTTTTCGAGTTAAGAGAAACATAGGTCTTGTAGTCTATTTGAGACTTATAGATATTACCAAACCTTAGAAGGTCAATTAGGCATCTCTTATCCAACTGAACCTTCTCAGAACCACCATCTTGCTAACCATTCCATCCAGCCTTTTTCTTGGGTTGTTAGACATATAAAAAAACCCATTTTCCCATATGTTTCTAAAAAGTGATAGGAAGTTTTATGAAAAAAGGGAGTGCAAAGTGAAAAGCCAAAGTCTGAGGTATTTCAGAAAAAAAAAAGTTGTGAAAGAGAAATGAACAAAAAAGAAAGATGAGAGGTTCTGAAGAAGGAAACAAATAAAAAAGGATTGTGAAGAAAAAGGAAAATAAAAGGAAGTGATTGATGAGTTCCCTATTAAGCTATTTGAAGGCCTTACCTTTTCAAAAACATCTCTTTACTTACCATCTACCCCACTCTTCCTCATAAAAAGAATAAAATAATTGATGCAGTCATTTTCCGCTCCCTGTTTGACCTTGACCTGCAAACCTGGTGATCTGCATAAGGAGCGCGCGTGAGGCATGGACCATCATTGTGGTGGCCGATGACACTCCGATGCTGAAGTCAGACAAAGGATCTAAGGGAGGTGTAATACTATAAATAGTGAATTTGTAGCGTACCTTAGCTTACCAACCTCATGTCTTATTTATAGTGTAGGAATCCTGGTTCGACCAGGCCATCAATGGCGTAGTTTAGGAAAGAAGATCTGAATGAAGATCCTTCTGTAATTAGGAGTTGTGTTGTGGAGGGAAGTTTCCTTGTTAGCCATGTGCTCCTAGATACGTGAGAGATGGTTCCCATTCCGAGAGTGGTCTATAGGTAGAAGTCTTCTAATGTGACATATACTCTGGAATCCACTTCCTAGTTGGAAGCAAATATGTGCTGTAGTTGCCCGTCTGAAGCTAATTCTCGAGATACTTGCCTTTAGCAGGGCTTACGGGTATTGAGGATGGTTGTGAGACACGTGGGCCTAGAGAGTTGTAAGAATTTGGGTTTGTTTGGCGGACTATATTGGGCAGGTTCAGAACCGCATGGGTCGGATCAGTGTTGGGCTAACGCTGGGCCCTCTCTTTTCTCG
Source organism: Berberis vulgaris (assembly GCA_963556465.1). NCBI lineage: Eukaryota > Viridiplantae > Streptophyta > Magnoliopsida > Ranunculales > Berberidaceae > Berberis > Berberis vulgaris. Next base: position 16,665,460 of record OY747136.1, on the reverse strand, counting down.
AGATCATCGTGACACGTGTACGGCGTAGAGTCGAGACCATTTTGGTGTGTCATCAGCTATCCCCTTAGAGTTAGTGGGCCATCACATCGGTTCGCTAAATCATTTCTTGAAAAGATACATCACTCACGATGATTGAGTCTGAATCGTTGCTTGAGTCGCGCGCTTAATTAATTAAACGTGCGGCGGTTTGGTGGAGAAGAGGCGGGAACCCAATCCCTATTAGGTCATCCTTTGTGCGGAGACTAACTCTTCTTTTTTCTGCTCTTAAAGATCTTGCTCTGTTTATCTTCTGATTGAAAAGATTCTCTCATATTCTCCATGGCTCAACAAAACCTTCTTGATGATGCAATTTGGCCAAGGGCTTTGAGTTTTTTGAAGACAGGTTGCTTTATGAATCGGGCCTAGCTGAAATCCGTACGAAGTTCGAGATTCCTGAGGACTTGCCATTATATGCTCTGAAGGATGAGCAGATGCCAATGTTGCCACAGGCGGGGTTCATCTGCTTGCATAGTGGGATGCTCCAAATCATAGTACGCTTTCCCGTTTTGGATGTGATTTGGGACTTCTTGGACTTCCTCTGTCTCAATTGGGGCCTATTGGATACAATATCATTTTTCTCATTCTGGTTAGGACGAAGGAAGCCGAAGTTTGCGTGACTCCACAAGTGATCCAGTTACTGACTTCTCATCGGTTGAAGAATAACGTTGTCTATAAAATGACATCGCCGACTTGCTTTGTGAATCTGCCTGATGACTTCAAGTTCTGGCTGAAGTATTGCTTATTGGCCCCTGCGGATTCACAGTACTTCAAGTTCAAGGGTCGTCCCCTCGAGCGGGAGTTCAAGCCACTTCATAAGTACAACTTTTTCTTCCGATTTCGTTGCGTTTGATTGCATGTTAATCATTTCTTGTGTTTCTTTGTAGGACAGTTTCCCACTACTCCTCTTAACCCAGAGGAGCAAAAAACCATGGAGACATTCCGTGACTTGTCAACACAAAATGTGTTGGACGTCATTTGTGTTGTCAAGCTTATTTGTAGTAGGCTATGGGACAACTGACATGTGCCCCCCATTCTCTACCAATCATCACGAGTTAAGACTGAATATGGGGCCCCTTCTAGGAAGAGGAAAGCTGCTGGAGCCAAGGCTCATGTTTTGTCTGACACTGTTGCGGGTTTAACCGGCCTAAATAAATTGGCTAATTTGTCCCACTTGTAATAACCGCAAGTGCATGGTGTCTAACTGGTAGACAACGGCAAGTACGAGTCGATCCCACGAGGAAGGTGGATTAAAGTAAATTTAATAATTTAATTAAACTAATTTGGAGAAAAATGGGGTTACAATTTTTTTAAAACTTAACTAAAAATAAATTAAAAATAAGAAAAATAAAAGGAAAGGAAAAGGTGGTTGAGATGGATTTTGTGGGGTTTGGACTCACCGATGAGTTAGCAAATATATTTAAATCCAAATTACTGAACTTATAAACGAGAAGCTTTAGGGATGATGATCCCTTGCTTGCACCGAAGATGTGATCATTAAAATCCAATTCCAATCATATCAAGTTTTTGTCAAACATTAACAATTTATCTCAAGCAAATAACTCTTACCAAGCATTAAGTGTCTTTTTAAGGCACACTTAATCAAAGTCTAAGCTTAATAATTTTTAGCCCGTGCTTTGAATATTGATAAAATGTAAATCTAACTACCAAACATATCAAGTTTTAATCGAACATGAAATGTGAAAGCAATTTATCAAATTTCTGAAATAAAATTGCAATTAACAATTAAGCATTTAAGTCAGTAAAATAAATTATACAACGCTTTTGGTGCGTAGCAAACTCGATAGGTGGTACTCAGCAGATCAGCAGGTGGTATTCATCTCTGCACGAACACAAATCCCGAGAAAAGGTTACAAACGCTCTGTGGTTGCTCTTACAGAATCTCGGGGTGCCAATAACCAACTGATTTGAAAATACCACCCGAAAATCCTGCACCTTCGTCTCCAGCAAGCAGCGCCGCTCGCGCTGCCTCGTTTCTGCTCTTCGCGAGCTCCTTCGTCCTCCGAACGGATCCGGCAGGGTTGCTCTTCCTTGCTGCTTCTCTTTCAGTTCACGATTGCTTCTCTGCTCTGGTACTGCTTCTCTGTTTCAGTTTCTTTGTTACAGACCGAGAGAACAGGAAACACGCTGGAGAACTTCAGGCTGTTGCAGGTGCTGTGGGAGGGCTGTTGAGCGTGCGGCAGGACGTTGGATGGCGGAAAGAGCAGCAGGAGGTCGTGACGGCTGCGAGGGAGGAAAACAGGGACGTGCTCCGTGTTTCTCCTATGTTTTGTACGTGAGGTGGTGATGGTGGGGGCGTCTGATGGTGGTGCTCAGTGGTGTGGATTATGATGGTGCTTGGTGGTTGGCTGCTGGACGGTGGCGAGGTGAAGACTGATGTGAAACAGGGTTGTCACGCCCTGTTTAACAAAATAATTGTCCTCAATTGTCCTCAAACCTAATCCAAACATTGTCCTCAATGTTTTATAAAATAATTTTGACAAATGAATGAAATAAGTACATGAGAGGGGTTAGCACATCATTACCGCGGTGAAGATTTTACCAATTTCCACAAGTAATCCACCGATGAGAGTTCAAAGACAAAATAATTGTGGATTAGTTAATAGAAATAGATAAAATACACACTCAACATGCACTCTTACAACAAAAGGTGCGCTGCCTCCCAGTAGTGCTTGGTTTAACATCATTAGCCCGACAAATATTCTTCCTAAAAAATGGTGTATCGAAAAGTGGAGAGGCAGAACATGACAAACACTTAGTCCATTGTCGTATATCAACAACTTGAACAGTTGAGGATCAATCCACCCAAATATAGCAATCACATGGGGTACCAAATAAACTAGGACATCCCAAAATTGACCAGTAGTCATACACAACAAAGGATTCTTGCGTGCTCCAAAAAGGGAACATCCTAGGTCTGGTTCCAAATCAGAAGATTGAATAATTTTTACAATAGGATGGTGAAAACTGAAATCCTCACTACAGAACAAGGGATCGGTGAAAGTAGCCTCAGTAAATGGGAATGTGATGCAAGTAGATGAGACGATGGATATATCAGGTGGTACAGGCTCATCACATGAATCACATATAGATATTGGTCTAGACAACTCAATGACACCCATATTAGGCATTTCTACCTGATTTTCAATCAGTTTTTCATTTTTAAGGGTAGTAGTGCATTGGACATCTTCATCATCTGGCTCAGATGTGCCACTAATTTCAAATTGACACTTTTGATTAAAAATAGGTTGATTAGGGAATTTTTCTGACTCTATCTCAGGAAGTGACTCAACTATCTGATTCACAGTCATCTCAAGTTTTCGGATAGCTTGGGAGTTTTGTTGAGAAATAACTGTCAATTCTGTAATATACTGAAAATTTTGCTCAAGCATTTCTCCTGTTTACTCTATAAAAATGTTTAAAATATCCTCTAACCTTGATGTGTTGGATGGAGGAACAACTTGATGAAATTGAGACTCATTATCAGGAATGAAAGCTTAAGGAGTCTGAGGAGTGTCTAGAAGGCCTTCATGGTACTGACCATGAGCCCATGAGAAGTCAGGATGATAGGCTAAACCTGGGTTGTAATAATCAAATATGGATCATAATCAGGTCGTCGCATGTCATAAAATGAATTGACTTGCTCGGAAAAATAGGCTTGATAATCCCTTGTGTTCATTTTTTTAATTTTTTAATTTTTTTTAATTTTGTTTATTTATTATTATTTATTTAAATTACTAACTCTAAAAATATACACAGACTCGCATGCAATTAGCAACTAATAAATGCACAAGAAACATACCTCCCTAAGCAATCAACATTTTTGAGATCAATTATCCTTTTATCTTTGGGGGACAATTATTTCTTATGTAATCTTAATGACAGAGCAATGGGTGCTACAAGTTGATCCTAAGAGTGTATACTTTACACCACAAAGTTCAAAATCAGTAGGCTAGAGTTTTGTTTAAAAGAAACCAGATTATCGCACAAGAGAAGGAGGTCACAATGGTCCAATTAAGTACTTCCTTGTGCTACCGCTCTGTAAGTCAATAGATGTGAGAACGATGTGATGTTAAATGTACACTTGAGGCTTGTGTTCCAAACCCAAAACTGTTAGTTACACCAATTCTTCTTGTGGATCGTAGCTTACTTATGACTCGGCGTACCGGGTAAATTACCCTTGTGGCAGTGGCCTCTCAGAGTTCATTAAATGATTAAACCCATCGTCACTTTTTGCTTTAGTCAACACAAAAATTATTGGATTCATCTTGGTCTTGGTTGTCCTATGAACACTGTACCTAAAAGATGGCTCTATCTAACTTGCTAACTGATTTTAATTATGGTTGGCTATTGGTTGCACACAGCTGGAGTGATGAGGTGGGGATATCAAGTCCCACAAGTTTCTATTTAAAAGTCGGGTCTGCTTATTATGAATTACTAAAGTTTAGTATCCACAATTACATAATTTAAACAACCAACACACAATTGCAAATAATTACATAAAGCACCCAGTCGCTAATACGTTGCGTGAGTTAAAAGTACTTACAGTCTGCGCATTACATTCTGCACAAAAAGTTAGCACAATTAAAAAATGTCCGATTTCTTTTTATCCGTTTCAATAAGCACACAAGCATATGCAATCAAATGCTGGTCTTGGTCTTAGAAGTCAGATTTCTAAATCATAAAAAAAATTATTGGGTAACAATTAAAATTGTTTCCCTATAATTTCTTTTGACTTGGAAAATTTTTGTTTTTTTTTAGGTGATTAAAAATGGAAATCAATAGAGTTTAAAAATTATTACACCACACACTCGTAAAACGAGGTGAAAATAAAATTAAACTCTCCTCACAAAATAAAAAAAATATTAAAATAAAAATTTGCTTGATGTTTGTAGGATCGTCCAATTTCCTCGAGAAGCGTGTATTCTGCAAAATCAAACAAATAGCACGGAATGAGTGTAAAAAGAAGTTAACATAATGACAATAAAATTTTGTTTTTTTTTTTTGAATTTTCTTTTTAAATTAGTGAAAATAAATCTTAAATTCAATTACACCGCTACCTTCCCCGGCAACAGCGCAAAAAATTTGTTGCGGGCTTAACTAACCTAAATAAATTGGCTAATTTGTCCCACTTGTAATAACCGCAAGTGTACGGTGTCTAACTGGTAGACAACGACAAGTACGGGTCGATCCCACGAGGAAGGTGGATTAAATTGAATTTAATAATTTAATTAAACTAATTTGGAGAAAAATGGGGTTACAGTGTTTTTAAAACTTAACTAAAAATAAAATAAAAATAAGAAAAATAAAATAAAAGGAAAAGATGGATGAGATAGATTTTGTGGGGTTTGGACTCACCGATGAGTTAGCAAATATATTCATCTAAATTACTGAACTTATAAACGAGAAGCTTTAGGGATGATGATCCCTTGCTTGCACCGAAGATGTGATCATTAAAAACCAATTCCAATCATATCAAGTTTCTATCAAACATTAACAATTTATCTCAAGCAAATAAACTCTTACCAATCATATCAAGTTTCTATCAAACATTAACAATTTAAGGCATACTTAATCAAAGTCTAAGCTTTATAATTTTTAGCACGTGCTTTGAATATTGATAAAATGTGAATCTAACTACCAAACATATCAAGTTTTAATCGAACATGAAAGGTGAAAGCAATTTATCAAATTTCTGAAATAGTATTGCAATTAACAATTAAGCATTTAAGTCAGTAAAATAAATTAAAATAAATTATACAACGCTTTTGGTGCGTCACAAACTCGATGCGGTAGTACTCAGCAGATCAGCAGGTGGTATTCATCTCTACATGACAAATCTCGAGAAAAGGTTACAAACGCTCTGTGGCTGCTCTTACAGAATCTCAAGGTGCCAATAACCAATTGATTCAAAAATCATTTGTTTCCCGCCCGAAAATCCTGCACCTTCGTCTCTAGCGAGCAGCGCCGCTCGCGCTGCCACGTTTCTGCTCCTTGCGAGCTCATCGTCCTCCGAACTGATCCGGCAGGGTTGCTCTTCCTTGCTGCTTCTCTTTCAGTTCACGATTGCTTTTCTGCTCCGATACTGCTTCTCTGTTTCAGTTTCTTTGTTACAAACCGAGAAAGCGAAAAATGCGCAGGAGAACTTCAGGTTGTTGCAGGTGCTGTGGGAGGGCGGTTGAGCGTGCGGCAGGACGTTGGATGGCGGAGAGAGCAACATGAGGTCGTGACGGCTGCGAGGGAGGAAAATAGGGACGTGCTCCCTGTTTCTCCTCTATTTTGTGCGCGAGGTGGTGATGGTGGGGGCGTCTGATGGTGGTGCTCGGCGGTGTGGATGATGGTGGTGCTCGATGGTTAGCTGCTGGACAGTGGCGAGGTGAAGACTGGTGGTGGAGGAAGAGGTCTGTTGTTGTGTGGTGAGGTGAAGACTGATGTGAAACATGGTTGTCACTCCTCTGTTTCGTGGTGGGTGATGGCGGTGGTTGTGGTGGCTCTGGTGGCGGTGATGGCGGCTCGCGTTCTGGAGAGAGAGGGAGTGAGAGATGGATGGTGATGAGATGGGTGTGATGAAAATCACTTTGTGAAGGAAAAATGATTTGTTTTTGGCTATTGAGGCTTGATTCCCTTCTCCTCCTTCCCTTTTCTCATTCATTTCTCTTATATTTATAGATAATTAAGAAAAATGAATATGGACAAGTTAAGGGGAGGGTTCAATTAGTGATTTAAGGGTTAAATCAAATTAGAGTCTTGGATAATTGAGAGAATATGCCTAGGGTATGATTGGGCTTGGCATTGGGTTTGGGTTTATGGGTTTAAGGGTTTGATTTTGGGTTTGGTTTTGAGTTTAGGTTATGAGCTTAGGCTATTCACACCTTCACTTCCTTTGAAGTCACCGTCTGAGATTTGTTTATTGCATTTTCTCTGATTTCTTCATTACAGCTCCACATTCTACAGAAACACAAAAATTTAATAATTAATCTAAAATAAGATAAAACAAGGATTAAAAAATTTATAATAAGAGGTAATAATGTTATAATTATGTGATTATCAAATACCCCCAAACCTATATTTTGCTAGTCCTCGAGCAAAATAAAGAAAAGAAAACCACAAATAAAATCCTAACTCACTTTCGCAGGAATCGTCGATTGCACTTACCTTTGAAAACGTGCAACAAGGCTTTGAACCCCTAGATTACCTCTAGGGGATGAGTTATAGTCTCGTGAGGGTTTCCAGAAAATGTTACCCACAAACATTATTGATCAACGAAACTTGGTCAAACAATGTTTATTTTAAAACTTCAAGATATGCAAGAAACCAACAGTGTCATTTTAGTGTATCAAAAAATCTCCAAATAATTTAATATACTCCAAAGGTTAGAAAAATTCACAATCATCCTCAACTCAATGTGTGTGTGTGAAAAGCACTATCAACATAACTTTCATTTCAAAGTAAAATAATAACTAAATCTCCTGTAGAAAGTTTGTTTTGACTTGAAACCTCTCATGTCACTCACAATAAAGCACTCTTATTTCACTTAGTTTATATGTGAGGAAAGAGTAAATAATGGAAAACAATCATCTCACATATAGTATTATGAAGAACAGACTTTTCAAGAATGGAATGAACATGATCTCATGGACATGAATATCAATTACTTTTGGGAATGTTGAATCAAACACCATAGGTCTTGGTTATTAAATCTCCACATCTACGAAACCAACATTTACCTAAGATCAACTAGGACTTTGTTGGGTTGTAATGGGGCTTGGGTAATGGTAAATAAGGAATGTCAAAGGATTCTAACAAAAATTTCTAGGAATGTATACACCCATTCAACGAACAATTAGGGCTGTCAAGAATAAACCAATGTTGCGCACCATCAATGTTTTCTTCATTCTCACATCTTTATCCTCATTGAAAAATCATTATTTTTTTTTTTCACATAGAGGATTTATGAAATATCTCATATTTTTCTTTTTAATGCCCTTTTTACACCAAGTATATCCATTCATACACATTCCCAGAAAAGTTGGGATACACATTCCCAGAAAAGTTGGGTAAAGGTTAATGGGTTAACACATAAAAGTTATTCTAAGGCTCAAAAGGCTATAAAAAGGTTAATGTTATGGGTAAGTTAAAAACTAGTTATGGTCTAAGGAAAAAAATGCCTAGATCATTTCCTAAGTTCGGGTCGGTATTATGACATCTCAATTGAATAAGCCAAGAAGTTCTAGTGTAATAATTCAATTTTGATGTCATTCCCAAAGCAATTGATCAGAAAAATGAGAATAATGAGATCATCAACGAGATAATACGGACTCAAGAAAAATCAGAGTTTATGTATAACCCTCGAAAAAATAGAAAGGTTCAAAACTTTCAGGGTTAAGTCTCCACTATTATTCTAAGGTTTTCTAGTATATACTTTACTCATCAACTTCAAGTTATGCTAACATGGCTCATGATGCAAAGATAATCGAGTTGAAAAATCTTATGAACTAGATCTAACTTAAGGATCATACTAAACTTTCAGCCATTTATCAATATACCAATATGTCAAGTTGGCTTGCATTTTCTTGAGCATAAAACGTTTAAAATCCATTTTCATAATCGCAAAAGACCATGTTTTCTTGACAGAAAATACTTTTTTTTAAGAATAAGAAAAGAAAACACTACGAAAAATTCACCGACTCATGAACCCTACCCCCAAACCTTGTCCTCAATGTTTAACAAAATAATTTTGACAAATGAATGAAATTAGTACATGAGAGGAGGTTAGAACAATATTACCGCGGTGAACATGGATTGGAGTTGTTGGCGCCGATGAAGGAGGAGCATTTAGAATGGAACCTTGTTCTTTATAAGAAGATGTCATATATGGACTTGTCAGTGGCCTTTGCGTCGTCAGATGAGAAGGGTGATCTAGATTAGGATGCTCAGACTGTGGTATGTACAGGCGTGACTCCTCATTCTTCTTATGTCAAGCTCAGCTCTTTTGTTTCTGTACCACCTCCGGATGAGGAGAAAACTTTGTACACTTGCACCTTTTTTGTTTCAACTGTTTAATGAAAACAAGTTTACATTGAATACGCTCCATGTCTGTTTTGTACTTGATACCCCTATTGTGTGTTTTCCATTTCGCCTTATCGTTTTACTTTGGCATAGGCTAGTTGGATCAATAGGAATCCGAGTGGTATATCTGACGTTGAGAGTTTGACCATTTGCGTTGCGAGTGACTCAGAGTCACTGTTGTGTAGTCACATCCAATATGGACGTTCCGCGAATGGTTAAGGAGCGTGCCTGCGCTGCCCAGTTGTGGTCCATTCTCAAGGTAAGCTGTTGGAAGTTTGTTTGGTCTATCTGACTGTCAACCGCGGCTACTGGCATGAGTGAACTGTGGTAGTCAAGCACACGCGTTGTAATTGGGGCACTTGTTCCGAGTCAGGTTTCATAAGCTCGGACTGGCATTCCATGTGGCACTCATTCGTGCGTTGGAGAGATTATTTGTGGGTCGACATGAGCAGCCTTTGCTGGTAATAGAATGCCAGCCCGTGTGAAAGTGAAGATGTCGTTTGAGCTGTGAGCGCAAAGACATTGTTTAAGCTGTGATTTATCTTTGGGGCATTGTTTCAAAAGAGAGCGGTGGTCACGTGGCGTGCCATCTAGGGCTCCCACCTTCCATACCATCTATGTCCAAGCATGGTGGACTTCAGGTTTGGGGAGTAAGGATTCAACAATCATGGTTTGTTGAAGAGCAATGATCTTGTGGCGAGGCGTTGTCATCAATTTGGGACTGACTAGCCTCCCACCTTTCAAACCACCTACACTCGTATGTAGTGGGCTACAAGTTTGAGATGAGGGGGTTCGACGACCAGGCTGAAGAGTAGTGTTCCCGTGGCAAGCCGTCAGAATCAGTTCGGGACTGGCTAGGCTCCCACCTTCCAAATAATCTACACCCATGAACACCAAGCTGCAAATTTGGGAGTTTTCGGCGACTATGGCCTGTAGAAGAGTAGTAGTCCCGTGGCAAACCGTCAAAATCAGTTCAAGACTGACTAGGCTCCCACCTTCTAAACCATATACACCTACGCAATGGAGGCTACAAGTTTAGGGTTGGTAATTCAGCGACCATGGTCTGTAGAAGAGCAGTGGTCCCGTGGCGATCTATCGAAATTTGTTCGAGACTGACTAGGCTCCGACCTCTAAACCATCTACCCCTGCACAATGGGGGCTACAAGTTTAGGGTTGGTAATTCGGCAACTATGGTCTGTAAAAGAGCAGTGGCCCCGTGGTGAGCCGTCAGAATCATTTCGGACTAGGCTCCCACCTTCCATATCATCTACACTCGCGCAGTGGGGGCTACAAGTCTAGGTTTTGATTAGAAGCTGTCATTTTAAGTCGTCACCAACTAGGCTTACCTGATTGGGTCTGGTGACCGTTGTCCATGAAGGGGGCAATAGTCCATGGTGAGTCATTGTCATCAAGCTTGATAGCTCTGATTGGACTCCCACCTCCTAAACCATCGACATCCGCACCGGGCGGACTAGATGTCAGGGTGAACCAGAAGCCCTTGTCGTCAGCCAAAGCTAACTAAGCTTACCTAGCCAGATAATGGCTACGCCAATTATGGGTGTACGAGCCTGTATCCGCGAGCGGGGTGCGTTGTGCGAATGAGTTAAGAAGAAGTACATTGGATCATCTGGCGGTATGCATATGTGATCTGTGTGTCAAAAATAACTAGGGTTCCTCATGCTCGTGTTAGGCACGTGGTAAAGTATTGTTTGGAAAGTGGGCCGAGCCCATGGGCCCGTAGAGTGAGAACTAGGGTTATCTGTACGCAAGATGCTACGTGTACTGCGTAGATCGCATAGTAGCACTGTAAAACATGGATTGTAAGACGGTTGAGTATCGGTTACTCCCCCTCAATTGATGGGGTTGGATGCAGCCCCTTGATTGGAAGAACGTGGACATGTGTAGTATCCTTGAGAACCGTTGTCTCCTTGTTTCCCAAACGCTATTCAATGTTGACAGCTAATGTTGAGGCGCCCGTTTGGTGAACCATTGTGTCTATATAATGGTGTTTGTCCATCGTTGTAGGCAATATCTTTAGCAGAGCATATATTTGTCATGTTCTCATTTGAAGAGGATGCTTTGGGTTTTTCAAAGGCTGAAAGGAGATCTCCATCATTGGAGTCTTAGAATGTTTTGACATTTGAAGCCATCAGGCACGATGAGAATCGTTGTTATGTGCATTCACCCGCTCTGGGTGAGCACTTAGTCGTTTCATTGAGATTTCATGATTTCTTCTCATATTGCGAAGAAGTACACACTCATTCCCAATGGATGAGTCTATTGTTTATTCGCTTGCGCTTTGGTGTTACCTTGTGCTGCCACACATGCATATATGTGGTTCATCCTGCTAGCTTAGGGTTGATTGAAGTGTTGGCAGATGTGTGATGCTTCCGAGGGTGGTATCTCTCAGTCACTTCTAGTACCGCGCATAGGAAAAGTGTACTCGCTTGGCAGCACTATGAAACCTTGACCTCTCTGTCGCTTGCGGCCATCCTCATTTGCCTTCTTCTGCCTCATTCGTGAGACCGTAAGCCGTTTGAGGAAGTTTGCAACTTGTTGCAAGGTCTGTGTTGTCGTAGTCGGTTCGTTGTTCTGTACTCTCAGTTTCTTTCTCTCATTTGTCCTTGATCTTGGGAAGGAGTCGAGCGAAGTTTGCCAAGGGTTCCTTTACTCTCTCTTACATCGGACTGCTTAAGTAACTCTTTGTATCAGATTCAGATGCTTGTAGTATGTAATCTTTTGTATCTGCTTCAAGGCGCCCATTGTTACATCTTTCCAGTAATCAAAAGAGTGTGTTTGCATAATTATTTATTTATTTCTTAAATGATTGAAAATCACAAAAGTTTCTATGAACTAAAACTCTGCATTGACTATGGAAAGGAAAACTAACATCTGAAATAGACTAACTGTTGGCGGAGAGTAGTCGACCCGGCCCTGAAGTGAATTCACATTACCCTTGTTGGATCGTTGACACTTCCAGTGGACTATTGAGCTTCACTGATGTTAGTGAGGCTACTAAAAAGTAAGCCCCGTGTGGGAGTTAATCTCCGTGCTGATGGAATGTCGAGGGTTGTACTCCCTTCTGCATTTACCTCTCTATTATGCTGGGTTGAAGAGCATATTGTTCTGTGCTGCTTGGTTGTTCCCCATTTTTGAAATTAGCCACCGTTGTTGGGATCTCATGCGAGTGGAGTTGTGAGTCCGTAATCGCAGGATCTGACTCGTTTAAGGTTGCGCTAAAGAATTCGGTTGGATTTGGGAACATTCTATTTGTTTTAATGCGACATAATGGCAGCCTCTTGCCATAGGATGGTCTCCACGTATAGTTCATTCAGAGTGGTTAGCAGTGTACTTAACGCACTAGTGAAAGGTGGAGACTACTGCCTCCATCTGGTGGAGCCATGATTTTCCCAAGAAAAGGTTGTAGGTAGATGACGCGTCTACTACAACGAAGTCCAGAAACAAGACATTTTTGAGTCGTGGCTCTCCTGCCACTACTGCTAACCTTATCTTCTCGATCGGGAAGCATTTTTCTCCGTTGAATCTGATGAGCTAGTAGTCTGAGGACATCAGGTTCTCCTCTTTTAGGTCCATATTGTGAAACAAGTTGTAGAACAAGATGTTGAGCGAGCTCCCTGTGTCTACAAAGGCTCTTTTTACATCCCACTTCGCAATGGAGACCGAGATGACTAGGGCGTAATTGTGTGGTGCTCGGATTCTTTTGATGTCCTTGTCTGTAAAAGTTAAGGTGGGAATGGGGCTTTGAATCCTCGAGTAGCAAACGCATCTGTCCTCACCCACGGGTTGTGTCTGCATCTCTAGTAGAGTTCACTTGCGGGACCTGTTCGACTGGTCTTCATTCGGTCTGACCCAATGAATGACGTAGATTATGCCCAGAGTCTCCTTCTTTATTTCCTTGACCGATTACCCTCGGTCCCTAGACCGTTCTGGTCTCTTATCAGAGCTCAGAAATTCTTTCAGCTTGCCCCTGTGGATCCAGTATTCAATCTTGTACCTTAGACTCTTGCAGTCGTTGGTATCGTAGCAACCCTCTTTGTGGTACAAGCAATACTTCTTGTTGTCACGCTTGGAGGGGTCTCCGCGCTACTTTGGGGCCACTTCAGAACTTCCCAGTTTTTCAAGAAATTCAGGAAGTTCGACGGGCTAGAATTGAGGGGGGTCACGGCTGTGGATCCAACGTAATTGGACGCTTTCTCTGGCTTGGCTCGACCAGGGTCTGACCTATTGTCATTACGCTTTCGCTTGCCTCTTGGTTCATCTTTGTTCCACCTTCCCTCCTTCCTGTCTTGAGGATCTTCGTCATATCCAAAAGGGGTTCCAGGGTGAGACTTTCATAAAACTTTCCTTCCTTCAGGCCCGCAGTAAAAGTCGTCACGGTTGTGTCATCGCTGCAGCCGTCGATGAGTGTCACCTAATTGTTGAAACACATGACATACTCTCTGAGTGTCTCGTTAGATCTTTGTTTGAGTGAGAGTCTGTAGTGTGGGCCTTTCTTGAGGCGCTGACTTCCTATGAAATGTGTCAAGAACTCCTTAGCCATGGCCTTGAATGAATCGATTGACTTCGGCGGAAGGCAGTGGAATCATGTTAGCGATGATTTTTTAGGCTGGTGGGGAAGGTTCTGCACATGACCAACTCAGATCCTTTTTTTTAGTGTTATTACGTTCTGGTAATGGCGTAGGTGGTCAAACGGGTCGGTGGTCCCGTTGTAGAAGTCAAGCTTTGGAGGCGTGAATTTTTTGGAAGAAATTCGATCATGATACGGTCCACGAACGGTGGAATAGAGAGACGATACAACACGTCTGGGTCGTACGCCCCTCTGCAAAGGGGGTTCTCTAGGCTGAGTCTCTATGACCAGAGAGTTGGTTCCATGTTAGCTGTGCAACCTCCTCTTGTCCAATAAGAACTAGAGGGGGCTTGACTATCCTGTGTTTGTTTTCTGTTGTCTTCTGGAAATGGACGCCTGTGTTGCTTCTGATCTCCATTGGCGGGTGGAAGGTTTTCCTGTATGAAAGCCTCCATGGCTTTGGCGATTTGTTGTATCTGAGATGACAACAAATCCATCATGAGGTCCATCGTCGTCGTGGCTTGCGTGGGGGCGTGAGTCTATGGCTAGTGTGCTACCGGCATCCCTGAGAGTGGTGGTATAGCGCAAGTCGGGGCGTTTGTCGTGTCCCCTTGTTCTCCATTGTTGCGTGATCGGTTGGTCACCATCTCTTCATAGCCAGATAGGAGATGATGCTAGTAAAATGTTAGGAACTTTGTTGTCCCCTCGGATGGCGCCAAACTGATGCATTCGTTTTCTGCTCCCTGTTTGACCTTGATATGCAAACCTGCACAAGGAATACATGTGAGCCACGAACCACTGTTGTGGTGGCTAATGACATTCCGATGCTAAAGTCTGACAATGATTTGAGGAAGGTGTAATGCTGTAAACAAGGAATTTGTAGCGTACATTGGCTTATCAATCTCATGTCTTATTTATAGTGCAAGAGCCATGGTTCGACCAGGCAATCGATGGTGTAGTTTAGGGAAAAATATCTACGCGGAGATCCTTCTGTAATTAGGAGTTGTGTTGTGGAAGGAAGTTTCCTTGCTAGCCATGTGCTCCTAAATACACGGGAGATAGTTCTCATTCCGAAAGTGGTCTATAGGTTGAACTCTCTTTATGTGACATATACTCTAGAATTTAATTCCTAGTTGGAAGCAAATAGCTGCTGTAATTGCCCGTCTAAAGCCGATCCTCGAGATACTTGCCTTTAGCAGGGCTTACGTGTATTGAGGATGGTTGTGAGACACATGGACCTAGTGAGCTGTAAGAATTCGGGTCCGTTTGGCGAACTGCATTGGGCGGGTTCAAGACCACATGGGCCGGATCAGTGTTAGACTGATGTTGGGGCCTATATTTTCTCGAGATCATCATGACACGTGTATGGCGTAGAGCCAGGACCGTTTTGGTGTAGCATCAATAATAATAAAAAAATCAAACCAGATTCATTTTTTCTTCTTAGAAAAGTCTTAATTAACCCTATGGTAAGGTATGGTAAGAAGTGGAGAGTAGATGAGAGGTGATATAGTGGGTAACTCGACATTCTTAGAAGTAATCAACATTCCTTCCATGAGACTATTATTTTTTTTCATGTCCGTTTATTCTTATGAGCATGTGCAAAATTTGAATTTTCGCATTTACTCTTTTTCTCAAATGCAAAAGAGAAAATATTTTACCCAAACTCAGAGTAATCATTTCAGAGAGATTAACTGGTGAATTTTGAAGTCAAAACGGCTATTCCAAAGATGGATTAGGATTACAATACTTTGACATGAAAAGTTGCATTTGTTGGTTATTCACACACACACATTTTTTTATAAAGCTACTCACTTGTAATGTGCATTTTAGTAACTAGTTACATATGTCTCGTCTTCTATGTGGTTGAATAAAAAGGATATTCTCTGAAATAGGGGACACATCAATTTTGTTTCTAAAAAAAATATTTGTTTGTGGGTGTCATCCTAGATATCCCTCAAGTGGCTAAATTCTCTTTTAGTGTCATGCTAGGGGTTTGAGGCATTGTTGTATATTGTAAATGCAATGGAATCATACTAGCGAAAATGTCATTGATTTCTTTGAGAAGTTTAGGAAGAATAAAAATATTCTGTTTTGTGTTCATATCTTTGTTTTCGTTGCTCTTTGCTAAAGGATTAGCAAAAGGTTGTTTGGGCTTGGTGTGATAAGCACCCAAAACATCGATTTTTATACTCCTAAATATACAATTGCTAAGTCCAATTATCTATTAAAAATATCTCATTACGTGTATTTTGTAGGAATTCAAGCACTGATCTCAAATCATACACAACGTGGCACAATAAAGCTAAATTCAACAACTAGAAGGCTCATTGGGAGTTCCCATGCATTGATAAGGACTAAAGAATTTCAAGCCCAAGACCCATAAAGTCACGCCCACAAAGCATCAACTATTATAGATCTCGAGGAAAACAACATGAGGATTTGGACACCACATGGCTAACTTTATCATAGCTGATGCAGTCAATTTTCGCTCCCCGCTTGACCATGATCTTTTAACCTTCACACGGCACGCATGTAAGCCACGGAGTGGTGGTCGATGGCACTCTGATGCTAAAGTCTGACAGGGATCTGAGGAAGGCTTAATGGTGTAAACATAGAATTTGTAGCGTACCTTTGTTCACCAGCCTCATGTCTTATTTATAGTGCTGGAGTCCTGGTTCGACCAGGCCATCGGTGGCATAGTTTAGGGAAAGAGATCTTCGTGGAGATCCTTCACTAATTAGGAGTTGGTATGTGGAGGGAATTTTTCCTGTTAGACCTATGTTCCTAGATACGTGGGAGATAGTTCCCAATTGGAGTATTGTCCATAGATGGAAGTTTCCATGTGCGTCGTATATTTTGGTATTTGCTTCCTAGTTAGAAACAAAGTGATGTTGGCTTGCTCGTCCAAAGCCGATCCTAGAGATACTTGCCTTAATAGGTCTTACGGGTATTGAGGATGACTGTTAGACGTGTGGGCTTAGCAAGTTGTTGTAATTTGGGTCCGGGCGGACTGCGCTACGTGGGCTTGATGCACTTGGGCTGGATCAATGTTAGACTGACGCTTGGGCATATTATTCCTAGAGATTGTCATGACACGTGTACAGTATAGAAGAGACGACGTTTCGGTGTATCATCAGTTGCTCCTCTTGAGTTAGTGAGCCATCATATCAATCCACTAAGTCACTTCTTGAAAAGATACGCTGCTCATGATGATTGAGTCTGAACCGTTACTTGAGCGGTCTGCTCCATTAATTAAGCGTGCGTCGGTTTAGTAGAGAAAATGTGGGAAATCAATCCCTATTTAGATCTCCCCTTCTGCAGACATTGACCCTTCCATTTCTTCATTTTTAAAGACTTCGCTCTGCTTAGGATTTAATTGAAAGCTTATTCACTTTTTTCATGGATCGCCAAAATCACCTTGATGATGAGCTTCTTGCCAAGGGTCTCTAGTTCTTTGAAAATAGGCCGGCCTCCGAATTGACCCTGGTTGAGATTCGAAAGACATATGGGGTCCTTGAAGACCTGCCATTCTATACCTTGAGTGATGATCAGATGCCAATGTTTCCTCCGAAAGGATTCGTCTGTTTGCACCGCGACATGCTTCAAACTTGCATCCATTTTCCTATGCTCGATGAGATCTTGGGCTTTCTGGAATTTCTCGATATCCCTCCTGCCTAGTTGTACCGAATGAGAACAAGATTATTCTTCTTATATTGATCAGGGAAAAGGACGCTGGTGTCCGCGTGACTTCGATGGTGATTCAATTACTGACTCCTCATCAACTAAATGATCACGCCGTGTGTAAAATGAAGTCACCGGCTTGCTTCGGGAAACTATCGGATGACTTTAAATTCTGGCCGAAATTATTCTTCTTGGCTCCTTCGGATTCGAAGTACTTCGAGTTCAATGGTCATCAACTTGAGTGTGAGTTCAAGACACTTCGTAAGTATAGTTTCATCATTTGATTCATTTGCACTAATTGTATGTTGATCGTTGTGTATGTCCTCTAGGGAGGTTCCCCCTACTCTTCTTGTTTTGGAGGAAGAAGCTGCTATGAAGGCATTCCGTGACATGCCTCGAATGAGTGAGGAGGATATTATCTGCCCTTCCAATTTTAGTCGCGGGTTATGGGCCCGCTGGCATGTGGCTCCCACTATTTTTAGAGTACCGAAGGTTAAGTCCAAAGGTGGACCTCTTTCAAAGAAGAGGAAGACCTCTAAAGTTAAGGCTCCCAGCCTGTCAGACATAGAGAGGCTTTCTGAGGTGCTTGCTTCCTTCACAGGCTCGAAAAAGTCTTGCACTAGGGCTATGTTTGCTTCCAAACGGTCCGTTCCGTTGGGGGAGGAGCGTGATTTTGACATGTTTGTGGAGGCGGAGGTTGTAGCACTGATTTGGAAAAGGATCACCTACGGCTAGCAGGGGTGGAGCAAGTTGAGGCCTTGAATAAGAAGATGATGCTGGTTGCTATGGTGGCTTCTACTGTTACTGACCAATCCATGCTAGTGTTACTGGAAGACTCTGATAAAGATTTTCCTGTGGTTTCGGAGGTCAATCGTCTTGCTAGTGCATCATCTGACAATGGTCGTTGTCGTGTGGACCATCGTCCTTGCAGTCCGCGTTGCCCTCCATCTTGCTCCGGTCGTATATCGAGATAATAAAGGGTTCGATTGACAATTCACCTCCTTTTCTCCTTTCAGATTCTACTGAGCCGGCTTGCAACAATGGTCGGTTGCTGGTGACAAAGGGAAAAATGTAGATAAGGGCCCAAGTGTGGTGGAGATTGCAAAGGGCGATGCTCGCATAATTTTGCATCCGGAAGAGCTTCATCCGGATGTGCGAATGAGTTTGTTTGCTCGAGATGTAGTAAAAATGAGTAACCAAGTTTGGCACTAGGAGGTTGATATTTCTTAAGCTTCGAAAAAGCATATCAGCAGACGTTATAGCTGGCTGGTGAACCGTGTTTTGAAGGCCGAGGAGGAGGCACTGGAAGAGCGTATGGATAAGAGGGTGAAACATCTTATGTTGGGGATGTTGAATCTGAGCCAAGTGGTAAACGCTGAGATGGAAGTTGAGGCGAATCGTGAGAAGGTGTACACCATGGTGTGTGTCTTCTCAAATATGCAGTAGTCGTATTCTAATGCACTCTTTGATATTGAATCACTGAGAAAACAGATTGAAGAAAGGAGGCTGGAACAATCAACCGTAGATGCTGAGACCCAAAGGGTTCGTTTGGAAGCCTTTGAGTCTGATTTAGCAGAGGTGGTGTCCGCAAGCACTACAACACAAATGCTCGTTGATAGCATTTGCCAATAGCGTTATTTATAAATGTGCTATA
The DNA here is from genome assembly GCA_963556465.1 of Berberis vulgaris. Taxonomy (NCBI): domain Eukaryota; kingdom Viridiplantae; phylum Streptophyta; class Magnoliopsida; order Ranunculales; family Berberidaceae; genus Berberis; species Berberis vulgaris. The sequence continues at coordinate 16,646,411 of OY747136.1, read as the reverse complement.
AAAAGTCAAATTTTAATGACTTAGAAAATGAAAAACGCTATAGAAATTTGGCGGGCGTTTTGGCGCTCCCAAATTGTTTTTGTATTTCGCGACTTTATCTCTCCTTTCCCCCATTCAGTACACTAAACCACAGAGCTTGCCTCTCATCTCCTTCTTGTTCGCCTCTCTCTGCTCGACCTCTTACTCGATCGTCTCCTTCTTGCTATTGTTATTACCCTAAAACATAGCAAAATCGAAAGAACACAACAATCCTTCACTCCATATTCTTCTGCAAGCAACATACCATCCTTCACTCCATCTTCTGCTGCAAGCAACAGGTATGTGCTCCTTCAATCTTCTTTTTCTCTCATCCAACGCCATTATCTCTCTCTGCTTTGGTTCCCTTTAGATCTGGATTCTACCATTCTTTCATCTCTCCAATTTCTTTTTCTCACCTCTCCATTTCACTCACTCAGGAACAAACGACTCTTCAAGCAAGCAAAGTGAAGAGAAGGTGAGTTGATTTGAGCCAAAGCGGAGGAGTTGTGACGGTGAGAACTAGCGAGTGATTGTGGTGGCAGAATTGGATGCATCGGTGGTGCGCCATCAATGATGGTTCTCAGAGATCTAGGGTTTCCAGATCTTAGCTTCATGTTCTTCTTCTTCTTTGTGTCAATTGTGAGTTTCTTAATCAGGCAAAAATGGCAGAATTGGGTCGAGAAGAAGAAGGAGATCATGCGCCTTGTGGCCATGGAATCAGAGTAGGCGGCAAGGGCCGAGCTTGAAGCTGCATCCGAGTACGGAGCTGTTTTCACCGTTCGCCGGACTCAATGTGATGTTTGTTAATGCGCTACCACCACCAACCACCACCTGGTGCTTTAGATGTAAAGTTGTTCGACACTGGTGAGTTTTCCCCCTTTGCTTTTGGGTTTAGTTTCGTTGTTGGGTTTTCAATTGCTTGATTAATTTGTGATAATTGGTTGTCCCTTTGGCTTGACTTTGATTTCCTGCATATAATTGGGTTTTCTTCTTTACATAATAATGGAATCGAAGCATAGTAGTGATTGTTTGTTTTGTGTTTTTAGAGATTCATGTCATATAATAACCAAAACCACAAATGGTTTAGCTAAATAATAGTAATAATCATAGAACGTTCCATCAGACACTGTTTCATGAACCGTTTAAAAAAAAATTATACTATAAGAGAATGCAAAGAAATACGTTATGACTGATTTTAAAGAAGAACACCCTAAAGCTAAACCCTAAACATTTTAAGAAAAACGAATTAAATTAAATACCACAAGCTATATAAGTTTTTCCAGTCTCAAACTAAATTTTATTGGCTCGAGAGTGTGGCACCCATCAAGTAACCTTAAACACCAATCAAGAGATCCTAATCAAAGCAATTTAGGGGACGGATTGTAGGGGACACAATTCAAGATGTACTAACTCGTGCAGGGTGCACCGCCTCTTATAGACGAAGGTGCACCGCCTCTTCAAAGTTGTTTAATCTAAAATTGTAAAATAATGTTCTTCACCTGATCATGGTTCATGAGTTTCACCACTGTCAAAATTTTGTTATCTATAACAGTGTAGTAGTTTTTAAGGCAATTGATTTAAGGTGAATTTTTTATTGTTTCAAATTGTAGTGGAGTCATACCAGTTAGTGGTGAAGAATACTCTATACCAACCAGATGAGGTATCATCATTAGCGCAATGGAGAGTCCTGAACAGATTGCATGACAGGAACGAGACACTATATTACAAAGTAAGTTTGCCAGATAAAAGCTTAAAACTTCATTAGACTTTTGGAGTTTCATCAGCTTAAACTAATCCCTTTACTTGGTTTCTCCAGGTCCTTATTGAAAACATTGAAAATTTTGCTCCAATTGTATACAATCCGACTGTGGGGTTGGCATGTCAAAACTACGGAGGCTTGTTTAAACGCCCACGTGGGATGTATTTCAGTGCAAAGGATAAAGGAGAGATGATGTCCATGACCTATAACTGGCCATCTGAACAGGTTAGTAAGGGGTCAAGAGGATTAGCTGTTCTAGTTTGCTTTTGGAGGTTTGTTCTTTGTACGGATTTCATGTACTGTTCACTTCATGGAAGCTAATTTTGTAACCTGGTTTTTTGTTTCTTAGTACTTGGAATTGGAATCACATTAACATGTAACTTGCTAGGACGGTTTCACTGCTCTTTCATAATAACATCTATTCTTAAAATGTTCTTACATAAAGTGTGAGCTTGTCTCACTTTTAATTCACTCAAGAGTTGAGGAATTTGTGAACTAAAATTCCAAGTTCCCTTGAGCATAGGTTATTGCATCATAAGGTGATTTTATAAGTTTCTTTTTTATGCTCTTAGTCTAGATCTAGATAGTCTTAGGACAAATGTACGAGTCAGACTTTTGTGGAGGGAAAAAAACTTTTACTTCATATAAGATGAAATAAAATAGAAATTTAATAAGGAATGTTATTTCAGTTGACGTTGTTTGATTTCTAGTTTTTACTTAGATTTTTGTTTGCTTCTACCACAATATCATCATTCCTTTATGAATGTTGATGAATTTCTGGGATTGACTGTTACATAATGAGAACAGTTACTGTATGCACTCTTTAATACTTTTCACATTTTTGGTTTATCTTCCATTTGTTACAGGTTGAACTGATAGTGCAGGGTGACAGACGGAAACCTCATTCTTGGACTTGGGGATCTTGGAGTTCAGGGAATTGGAATGCCCATCGGGAAACTCGATATATATGTTGCTGCAGCCGGCATGAACCCACGCAAAGTATATACCCTCTCTTTATTTCTCTTCAATATATTATGTCTTTCAGCTTTCAAATACTGCTGCATATACCATTATACCATTACAAGTACTCTCAGTTTACTGTTATTTTTATTGTAGATACTTCCAGTGATGCTAGATGTTGGAACCAATAATCAAAAGTTTCTTGAAGATCCTCTCTGTAAGTATAAATATTTGGTTCCTTAAGTTGCTAGGAATGATTTTCCCTTGGATGATTTGTAAACCTGTTCTTGGAGGTAGTATCTTTTTTCATAAAACTATTATGTTAGTCATCATTACATATTGTTGCTATTTCTATCAAATTGACACTTGTCCATGGTCTCTCACCTGTAAGTTTTGTGTACATGGTAGGGCACAAAATGGGTTGGATTTTGGTTTTACATTTGATCTGGTTGTGCTTTCGACTCTGGCACCCATGAGTAGTTAAGTTTTAGAATTGGGAATTAGGAGCCACAAATGTAAAAAATTTGAGCCGGCTTCCTTGGAAATTTTAGACTTTCTATTTGATGTTGGGCCCATACAAAAAAATAGAAGTTGAGGCTCAATAACTAAATACATGGCAGCTGAATCATGACCCTGTTAGCAGCACAAAACCTATTTCAATTGTCCAATCTGAAACTCCTTTTTGAAAAGACTGCTCTATCTGAAACTGTATGTAGATAAACAAATAGTTAGAGATTCAATGACTCTTTTCTGGTTTCTTTTGAAGGTTTGGAAGGATTTTGGAATTTATAAGTGAAACTGTTTGTGGTCCAGGTTCTCGCAGATATGGGAATATGTGCCATTGATGAATTTTACAAAATGGATGAATCTGATCGAACATCAATCCATGAAGTGATGGAGCAGCAGACAGTCAGCATTGCTAAGGCTGGAATAACTACTTTTCTCAATGCAGGAACCGCAGTTGTTGCTGCTGCAAATCCTGCCTGGTGTGATGATCTTCCTGAGCTGCAAAAGCTAACGAAGTTGTTCGGTGAACGTTATGGACAAAGTTTTGCAATGGTGGCTGTTGAGAGATCATTCTTCTGCAACCCTATTTTTTTAACCTCAAATGATTTTAGGGTTGATCAGTGCCGAATGAAGATGGGTTCAATTGCTATAGGTGTAGGATACAAGGTATGCTTACTTGTACAATGACTGTATTGACTTTCCATATTTTCTTTGTAATTTGACCTCTTTTATATTCTTTCTTTGGGAATTACGTTTTGCCTCAACTTATTTCACGTGTCGTTTTATTTTTGTTATCAAGATCTTGGAAAGAAAGAAAGTTGTCTATTTGTATCCTCTGCCTTGTCATTGATTCTGTTTGGATTCCTCTTTCTCTAGGTTTTATCTTTTACTAGAATGATCTTCTATCTCTGTGTCAGACTAAAAAAATTTCTCTTGACAATTCTTAAACAGTCACAATCATCTTCTTTTAGATATTTGAAATACATCAAGCGAACAAGGAAGTATGTGCATCAAGGACTTGGAACCTATATCAAAATGCCATATCTTGATACTTCACCCGTCATTCAAGTTAGCAGGGGATCTGTTAAACTAGAAGACTAATGAGATAGACTGGTGATATAACCTTGATTGTTTATCATCTATCTCGTCTGCTTATAGATTGAGATTATATTTAAGTATTTGTTGTTGATGTCGTGATCATTATCAAAGTGAAAGCATAATATTTGTCTTAAACACGTCAAAGCAAAATAAATATGTTATGCTGATTGAAAGTTTCATATACTTTAGTCTTTTTTGACAACAAACTTGATCTCCATATTTGAGGTAGTTCGACGTTTCAGAAATAGCCATTTTTCTCATGAGCAAGACTGGATGATCTCCACAAAAGCCACTTTTCTTGACTGATGCCAGATGCTCCCAATGAGTTTGTTTTATTTAGTGTATTATACCTTTTGCCCCATTTGTGTAAGTTGATGTGCCTATGTGCTCCCTTTCCCCCCCCCCCCCCCCCCCCCCCCCCCCCCCCCCTTCTGAAATCCGCATGAATGCTCAGCTACAGGTGTAGGATACATCATCTAGGAAGTAAGGGAAATTTTAGAGTTTGATGCATGGCTGGGTGACAAGTTGGATATGGGACATACACCTTAGGAGGAACTTGTTTAAGTAGTTAAGGACAAGTTTGATGCATCATCATCGGTAGAGCTATTGAAAAACAATATACAATTAATTTTCAAACTCTTCTAGATCACAATTGAGACTGTTATGTTACTTTTCTCAACCACTATGTGCAAGAGAGGAGAGTGGGGTACTACTGTACTAGACAAATTTACCAGTTATTGACTTTATGTCGGGGTAGTAGACAAATTTACTAGTTAGTTATTGACTTTATGTCCCTTACTGATTTGGCAAAACTTAATTGTATAGGCAGTTGCCATTTATACTGATCCCATTATGCTTGTATAACAGTTGTTTTACTATGCTTTCATGTCATGTACAACATTGTGCGGGAATAAATTGCTTGGCTGTTTTGAAATCATCTGCACCTAACAATTGTGACTACTTATTCACTGGAAGCCGAGATGGAACTCTGAAAAGATGGGCATTGGCTGAAGATTCTGCTACCTGCTCTACCACATTCGAGTCACATGTTGATTGGGTATTTCACTTTTTCCAGTTCTTAAACTGCCTTAAATTCTTTGGATTTTCTCATATTTTCATATTGTAAAATATATTTATGGATTCTAGAATTGGGTTACGTTTGAGTATGAGGGTTCATGGATAAAAAATCACATATTTATGATGGGACAGTTGATGCATGTATGGCTTATGCATTGAGGAATGGGCCCTCAAGTAGGGGTGGGCATCCCATCCCGCGATCCCGTTCCTGTCCCGATCCTGTCTCGATTTTTCCGGGTCTTAATGGGATTGAATAATTTCATCCCGATCCCGTCCCGTCCAGATCTAGAATGGGATGGGATGGGATGAAGATTTTCAATCCCGTCCCGTCCCGTCCCGAACTAATTAATTAATATTAATTATTAATATTTTTATTTAATTATTTATTTTAGAATTGTGGATGCCCATACAAATATACTGATGTATATAACATTTTTACTTTTTTAGCATCTCAATGAATCTCTCACACATCTCTAAATTTGTAATATTGTTCTCACTTTCTCAATTCTCCTTCTCAATGTATATTCAGATCAATTACATTACATCTGTCTTATTGAACCTTATAAAGTTTGGGGATTTCATCATGTGCAGCAAAAAGTCAGAGGGTGACGCAGAAGATGGGATGATATCATAGGACATAGTGCTGGTATAGTTTTCAGCCCAATGAATTACTGGGTGATAAGTAATTGTTGATCAGAATATGGATTGTGATGTTTCGACACACTGGTTTTTCATTAATTATTGATAAGGCACTCGCTTACATTATGTAGTGAAAACTAATTAAACATAATGTTGATAACCTCTACTGTTACTATTAGATTCCATTCATGATCCATCCTTGTCAAGTATATGTTTGTTTCACCATGGAGAATCACAAACTTTTCATGACCTCTTTTATTGAAACTAATACTCTCTACCACTGGTTAGGATGGCTTTCTTATTTCAGTATTCTATAAGTGAGATTCATTCTTGTTTTCATAATTTTTGCATGCTATTGAAGTCTTGCTAATGCAGCGGCAGAGTTAACATGGTTTACGGTAACACACACAGCAATTATTCATCAAGATGTGTTGACTATTCATCTTACTGAACAACTCTTATGAAGACAAGATCAATTTTCTAGAGTAATCTAGCCTCCATATAGATATCTAGATGATACCAGATTGGTCATGGACATTGGGTTTCTTATCATTTTCTTGTTGTTCCCTGGTACTATACATATTTTCTGCCTTTCTTCTACGTCTCCTGCTCGATTAGTGTATTTGTCAATTGTCAAGCACCTTATATATACATCAGTTTGAAGTTTCAGTCCTTTGACATCCCAACTCCATTTCCAACTCAATTCAAAGATGATTTGAAAGGTATCGAATATACAAATTGAAACATTTTACAGTATTCTCCAAAGTACACCAACTAATAGCCATTAATACATGAGTTGTAGTTGAACTACTTTTTTGAATGTGTACTGTTCCAGGATTCAAAATGAACAACCATATATACTGTGATTTGGAAATTGTATAAGCTGTACTGACCATCACCATACATGGTGAATCACAACTCATTTTGTAAATTTTGGCTTTCTGGCTGGCGGTGCATCTATTGATTTTATTTTGTAAGTTTTGAAAAATATGGGATACACATATACCTGACCCAGAACACAGATTGATTCCTTATTCTCTGCGTGTCTGCCATTTTTGTTGCTCTAAATGACTAATCCAAATCAAATTCATTTTGATAAGCCCTTCTTTCATAAAAAATAAAAAATAAAAAAACGATGAACAAAAAGTCTCCAGTCCCATATTGTTTTCTACCAAAATGTCTTTTGATAGATTTTGTAAAACGATTTCAAAACTGTATTTTAGTATCCTAATATTTTGGTTTTTCCTTTTAAACTCCCAAGTCTTGGACATTGATGGGAGTTTTGAATTTTTGTGAAACAAAATGTCTAGAGTACAGGGAACCAGGAGGAAGACGAGGTTTTCAGTTGATATTATCATTTGAAATCATTGGAACTGGTCAATATTAAGCAAATTGCCTGATCAGGTGTATTGTGAAATTCGCTTGTTAGTTAAAGAGGGCAGCAGTTCCAGGCCAGCAGACTGCAGTCCAGCAGTTCCAGCAGACTGCTCAGACTCATACTGCAAGTGAAGAAGATTGGCACGCTAATCCCGTCCCGTCCCTTCCCGAACCCGTTTGGAATGGGACGAGGTCGGGATGGGGTTTTTCCCATCCCGTCCCGTCCCGATCCCGTATGAATGGGATGGGTATATCTCGTCCCATCCCGTCCCGTGCCCACCCCTACCCTCAAGTGCTTTTGATGAAAATTCTTAGCCACAATCTTATACACATCCTATAAAACTAATAGGCTGAAAATTGAACAATTTTTAATCTAAAATACACTCCTTAGACTGTAATTTCTAGTGATACATTCCAGATCAGCTTGTGCTTGTTCAACTATTTTCCACCTTGCTTTGTTTTGTTCTGGCAAAATTCTAGGATGTCTTGGCTGAAATGTTTGGCGACCCTATAAAATATAAATGACTTGAATTGAGCCACGTGATCAAAATTCATGTTCAACTTTCATTCCTTCAGTTATGTTCATCCACTATCCTTTGATTAGTGTTAGCATGCAACAGTTTGGATTCTAGCCGGGAAGAAGAGTTGGGTAGAACCATGAATAATACTCAAGTATTCTGATAATGAGTTGCACAGAGTGTCAAACAAATTTTTTTTCAATGGCAAATATGGTTGGTGATATCTTTTTTGGTAACTCTGCTTGTGTCTTTCCCTTCTGCTTATGATAGCTTTATATTGTTGTATGCAACATGTTGTCTCAGGTCTGAACATGTTGTTTTAGTAACTCTGTTGTGTGGAGCCTGCTGCCTACTGCAGTTGTTGCTTTGATGAATGCAAGTGCTATAGTGGCTTTGCATTTGAAATAAAAATAAAAACTATTATGGTATCCTTCAGCATTTGAAATTATCATTGTTCCCTTCATCAATCTATCATTCTGTGCAGGATTATGATAGTCTCCTGTCCACCTCAACAACGACAGTGCATTCAAAGCTAATGAATTTACAAACATAACTTCACAATTTACAGGTATAGTGAGCAGTGATTTCAGTCTCAAGATGTTGATATACAATTGCGATTACTTGATTTTATGCTTTTCTATTCCTAAGAAATTTTTGGTTTATTTGTCTAACTATAAAAACCGTACTTTTTTTTTTCATTTCCTGCAGTAATCTGTACATTACAGTTCCCATGATGACAGTCCTGAAATTTTGCCTGCATAGTAAAAAAGTTTTGGTTTTTGAAATATTACCATGTTGGAAGTTGACATGGCTAGAATCTTTTTCTTGATTGCCATATCATCATATCGGTCTTAAACTGAATGAAGAAATATTAACGAAGCTTATTTTATTAAGAACAAAATAATTTCATACGCAGGCAGTTGAAAATGATTCCAAATACTGGGAAGGGATATCATCAGCACTTTCAGTTGGTTGGCTTGATACTGTGGTAAGGAATTCTCTAGCTTCAAATGGTTGATTCTTATTTCTCTATGATTAAATTTAGAAAAAAAATTCTTTGTAGAATATACCACTGGAAGTTCTTTTATTTTGCAAGTGGAACTGTTGAGAATGCATGGATCTTACCGACTGGATCAGTTAGGAACTCGTGAGGTTTGTGAGAACTTCCATATTAGTTCAGATATAACCTTAAATAGATTGGTGACTCTTACAAGGTTCATATGGTCTCATGTTGTTAGTGAAGCATTGTATAGGATTACAAATGGCTTTAGCTTTATCTGCTGTGTGTCGACTGTTCCTATTCCATCAATAGTTTTTAGGAATTCTGAAATATGAAATAAGTTGATCAAGCTTCATGTCATTTCTGCTGTGTAAATAGGGCAGCTCTTTTTTCATTGTACTACCGATACCACCCCTTTTGCCAAGTTTTGCCTATGCAAATAGCATCTGATGTATATAAAAGCTTCTGATGCCTGCATTCTCGAAAATGAAGTTTTTATATACTCGCCCCCAAAAATTAATCCCCCAACACTCCTACGATTGACACTGACTCTCTTCCCACCACGTTTTGACCCTCAAAAGCATTTTTTACATATAACAAGACCACCATTTTACAGCACCACCACCACAGCATTAAGACCACTATTAACAACTCTCCTGAAAAGTATAACAAGATGAGCACTAACACCTTCCGTAGGGCATTGTAATAGGCACTGATATGTTACAAACTGACAATTCAGGAATTCAGAAAGAACAATGTGCTCATATTTGCATTTATGATACATATTTAAACGTTGGAGTTATGGTGGACTGCAATTGCATGGTGAGCTGTTCTTGCCATGTTTCACATTCTACATAACCCATTAAAGTAATACTTGGACCATCCAATCAGACTGTACTTCATCTCATTCTACACATGAAGATTGCTTGCACGTAATTTTACAGACAGAGAATGGACTGGTGGAGGCTATAGCCATTCTTGTCTCAAAAAAGCCTTGTTTATGTTCTGAATCAGTAGGCGGAAGGTTAGGTGAATGCTTCAAAACCAAGCCTGAATTTATGAAGGTATGATAGTCATAGATTCTTCACATTATTTTCTTTTCCTTGCTAATTTACATCACAGCCTCATTATTACCATTGATAGGCATGGGAGAAATGGAGATTTCAAATAACAAAGCTGTCAAGTGCATTTTGGGTTGATTGTGAGCAGCACCAGACTAAAGAGGGCTTGAAGAATTTACTACAGATCATTTGACTATCACACTAGTTAGATTTCTTGTATGCTTAACAATATTTTTTCATACTTGGAAGACCACTTCTTGATCATTTACTGTGGTCATAGCGATTTTGTTTTCATATATCCCTTTCATAGTGGGTATCGATTCTTCAATAATGAGTGGTTGTAATGGGGTTTTTCCCATATGATACTGTTGTCTATAATGCGGTGATTAAATGATTTTTCATTAGTTTGCTAGCATCTGCATGTTCCCCCATTGAAATTCGGTTGATTGGCTGCATAAACATCCGAATATAATTTTCTAGAAATAAAACTTATAAGATGTAATAAAAAGTCATTTGATAGCAAATGAAAAAAAAAATTTGCTATGTATACCTACCATGAAACGCTATGGTATACTCTACCATAACGTTTCTAAAACGCTATAAAAGGCCAACTTACTATAGCGTTTTAAAAACTCTATAATAGACCCTAGGTCTATTATAGCTCCGGCAGACATAGTGTTTTCTAAAACGCTATGGTATCCTACCATAGGGTTTTTGAAATGCTATTAATGACCTTTTTTTCTTGTAGTGAAGGGACAAATCCAGAAAAGATATGATATAGAAGTTGCGTAAGAAGCTGCGACAAAGATGCACTCTGAGTTGTAATATCTTGCTGAGGAGAATACCAGGAAAGAATTTGAGTGGGTCGTCCAGAGACAGCAGTTAAAGGTTGATGTGAAATTCAATGCTCGGGAAGCAAGGAAAGTTAGGGATCAACTTCTCCTGGAGCAGCACAAACTTAGCACAGTTAAAAGTAGTTAAAAGTAGCCTGATTACACACTGATAGGCAAGCTGGAGCGTAAGCCTACTGATGTAAAGGCGCATGAGGAAGAGCTTCTCAAGGCGCAATGCACATTTGAATTTCCCAGGATCATGCATGGGAGGTTACAACTGTTGGCGCTGATGTAAGAAGAGCATCCGGACTGGGACATTTCTTATTATAGGAAGATGTCCTTTGTAGATTTCGGAGTGATTTCTGAGCTGTCAGAGGAAGAGGGAGATCCGGATCATAATATTTAAGAGGGAGAATGAGAAGGCGACGGTTCCCATTTAATATTTTGTATCTGCCATCTGGGCGATCATTGTTACATCTTTCAATTAAATGATAGAGTGTGTTTGTGTAATTTTCTTTTATTTCTCAAATGAGTACAAATCACATAAGTTCCTAAGAATTTAAAACTCTAAACTAACTACTGAAAGAAAGCTAAACAGCTGGATAGATTGACTGTTGGCTGAGAGAGGTCGATCCGGCCCTAAAGTAAATTCGCATGGCCCTTGCTTGGATCATACATACCTTTGGCAAAATGTCAAGTTTCACCGATGCCGTTTAGGTTACTAAAGAGTAAACCTTGCATGGGAGGGTGCTTCCGCACCCACTTAGAGTTGTGGGGTTGTGCTTCCATTTGCAATGACCTCTTCGCTAGGCCTAACGTCCTGTCGGACTATAGGGCGGACCGTTATTGTAATGTTGAACTGTCCTCCATTGCTAAGTTGAGTCACTGCTGCTGGGTATTTGTCCCCATCTGGGAGAAGCGACGTTTCCCTTATTTCTGAATTTGGCTTTTGTTCAACTTTTCTGGCGGGCTTCTACTGAATCTGAGAACATTCTATTTGCTTTAGCGCAACATAGTGGCAGGCTCGTGTCATTGGTTAGTCCCCGCGAATTATCCCCTCTGAGTGGTTGGCGGTGTACTTCACGCACTGATGAAGGGTGGAGACTATTGTTTCCATCTGATGAAGCCAGGGTCTCACCAAAATGAGGTTATAGGTATACGGTGCGTCTACCACAATGAAGTTCAAGAACAAGACCTTCCTGTGGCTCTCATGCCACCACTGCTAGCCTTATGTTCCCGATCGAGAAACATTTTTCTCTGCTAAACCCAATCAGCGGGTAGTCAAATGGTGTTAGGTTATCTTCCTTGAGGTCCATACTGCGGAAGGTGTTGTAGAATAGGACATTGAGTAACCTTCCCATGTCCACCAAGGCCCTATTTACCTCCCACCTCGCAATAGAGATCGAATGATAAGAGCATCATTGTGCAGTGCGCAACACCTTCGAGGTCCTTCTATGTGAAAGTCAAGGTCTAGATTGGGCTCTGTACATGCGAGGAATCTACATGCGTCGGTCCTCGCTGGTGGGATGTGTCCACATCTCAAGGAGTGTCCGCTTTCGGGACTTGTTAGATTTTTTTCTTCTGATTCGACTTCATGAATGACATATATAATGCACGGAGCCTCATTCTCGATTTCATTGACAGCCTCTGCCCTTTTCCTGGTCTGATCTTGCCTTTTTTTTGGAAGGAAAGCTGGGTTTTTAAGGATCCCATAACCTATCAACTGGGCGACCTATAGGTCAACACCCATTAGAAAGTAACCATGCCGTAGGTGGGATTCGAAGCTAGGACGTGGGGGACAAACCCACACAGTCCTAACCACTAGACTATAAAAACCATTGGCGGTCTTGCATTTTTTTTCGAACCCATGAACTCCTTCAGCTTGACCTTTCGAATCCAGTACTCAATCTCGTACCTTAGACTTTTCCAGTCATGGCCACCCTCCTTGTGGTACGAGCAATACTTGTTGTCACGCTTGGATGGGTCTTCGCGTTGCTTTGGGGGGCATTTTAGATCTCCCCAGTTTTTCATGGAATTAAGGACGTCTGATGCAGTCGATTTTCGCTCCCTGTTGACTTGCACAAGGAACGCACGTGAGCCACGGACCACCGTTGTGGTGGTCGATGACACTCCGATGCTAAAGTCAGACAGGGATCTAAGGAAGGCTTAATGCTGTAAACAGGGAATATGTAGCATACCTTTTTTACCAACCTCGTGTCTAATTTATAGTGCTGGAGTCCTAGTTTAACCAAGCCATCAGTGGCGTAGTTTAGGAAAAAAGATTTTCTTGGAGATCCTTCTCTAATTTGGAGTAGTCTTGAGGAGGAAAGTTTCCCTGTTAGATTTGTGCTCCTAGATACACGAGAGATAGTTCCCAGTTGGAGTGTTGTCCAAAGATGGAAGTTTCGATGTATGACATATACTCTGGTATTTGCTTCCTAGTTGGAGACAAAGTGTCACTGGCTTGCCCGTCTGAAACTGATCCCCGAGATACTTGCCTTAATAGGTCTTCCGGGTATTGAGGATGATTGTGAGACGTGTGGGCTTAGCAGGCTGTAGTAATTTGGGTCCGTCAGGCGGACTGTGCTACGTGGGCTTGATGCCACTTGGGCCGGATCAGTGTTAGACTGACGTCTTGGGCCTGTTATTGCTTGAGATCATCATAACACGTGTACGGTGTAGGAGATAGGGTGTTACAGTGTATCATCAACTGCCTACGCCCAAGTTAGTGGGCCATCGTATCTGTCTACTAAGTCATTTCTCGAAAAGATACACCGTTCATGATGATTGAGTCTGAACCGTTACTTGAGCGGCGCACTCCATTAATTAAGCGTGCGTCGGTTTAATGGAGAAAAGGTGGGAAACCAATCTCTATTTAGATATCCCTTATTGACTCTTTCATTTCTTCTCATTTTTAGAGACTTTGCTTTGTTCGATTTTTAATTGAAAGCTTATTCACTTTTTTTCATGGCTCGCCAAAATCACCTTGACGATGACGAGCTTCTTAGGCCGACACTAAAGCTCGTTTACATAACTTAATTGAGCGATGGAGCTCTTTCAAATGGACATAATTAGGGTGACTGATCAAGCCTACATAGTTGCAGCATTTAGTTACCATTTGGAGGAACAAACCGTATATAGGAATGAAAATACATGAACATTTTGTCAAGTATTAAAGTAGTCAGGACAACATTCTCACCATATTCATCAATGGGTGCATCATAGTCATAACTTGTGGTGATGAAAGGACCTCCGGCAGACCGTCCAAAATTGGTTCCTCCATGGTACTGTTCCAAGGAAAAGCCAGCAACTCAATAATATGAGATTACATAATCTTAGCAGTTAAAAGAAAAATATCATATCAAGTATAACTCCAAATCAATCATCAGTAAAATACCCCAATGCCACAACATTGCCAACCACATTCTGCCAATAAAAAAAATCCATGGTCTTATCAGTGGGAAAATGAATCAAACAGTTGGTGTTCAACTTCAAGATTATGTCTAGACCAATAATCTGCAAGAATAACAACCATCAATGAAACCCAGATGAACTCAAAACAACCATCAAAACCTACAAGAATAACAAATGAGTATCCAGAAAAACCCCAAACCCTATAAAAAATTACAAACGCTAAAAGCTAAAATTAAGAAATACCCATTACACCAAAACCATCAAATATGCAAAAACAACAAATGAGTATTCAAAAACAATAACCAAAACCCACGCAATGCTACAAAACACAAGAATATAACACCCAATTGAGGAAACAAAGAAACACCCATTGAAGCAAACAAGTAAAATAAGAACCCCCATTATCGTGTATTCATCCCCAAACTCCAACTTGAAAGCATCTCGAATAGCTTCAGCAGAGGCTCGATGACCCCCACCAGTATCACTCATCAAAATCAAGACATTTTTGGTCCTTTCAGCGCCAATCTAAGTAAGCTCCATCGTCTGGTCCTCCATGCACCCTCTTTTGTTGTTGCTGTAATAAGCCCCAATGTTTTGGAACACAGTGTCTTGAATTGACCTTCTTGATGAAACCATCGACATGACCATATCAAATCCCGCGCTTTCTGCCTCCCCTGCCTCCAAAAATTTGAACATTCCCACCACTGGCAGGCGGAGGTAGCTTCAGTGGAGGTTTGCAGAGACACAGAGAGAGAGGGAAGAAAGAATGGGGAGTTGAAAAAGACCAATAGAGAGAGAGATTTGAATTGTTATTGAAAACACACAAGCTAGATTTGAATTTTGTTTTGCATTTTTTTATCAAAACGCGTGCGAGGGAGGCTCCCTCGACATTTAGAACAATTGTATTCAAATAACAACAATTCTAGAGAGCAAAGGGATTTAGCACGTGAGGAGGAGAGAGAGAGATGAGAGTAAAAAAAATGCCTTCTCCTTCCCCCTTCCCCAAAAGCAGATCTAAAAGCAAAAGAAAGTGAGAAAGCTAGGGTTTTTAGAGTCTCTCTTGCTCTGCTCTTCCTTTCCATTTTTTCTTCTTCACCCAATCTGTCTAAACTAACTACTATGTTTCTTCTTCTCTATTTCAGGCACCAAAGAAAGAGAAGGCACAAATAGCATCCAAGCCCGCCAAATCCGGTGGTGGGAAGCAAAAGTAGAACGTTTGGAACAAAACCCATAGTTTAGTTTTTTGTAAATTTTGCTTCGGAGTTTGAGAAAGTTTGAAAGAGCTTGTTTTTTAAGGAATTTCCATTGTAATTCTTGAAGCCTGATTTGATGTCTAATGATTTTGCATTGAAGCAGTTGAACAATCAAATTAAGGAGAAGGTAACACAAGTTCAAGAGAATAAGAGCTTATTTAAGAAAATGTCACAACCAGGGACTCAAGAAGGTAAAATTGAGGAAGATAAGGAGAAGAAGGGACGAAATCAAGGAGAAGGGAGAAATCTCAAGTTCACACAGAACAGGAGCCTAAAAACTCAATTCCATTCTACCTCCATTTGATCTTACAAAGCCCCTTTTTAAAGAGGGAAAATGAAACAGACTACAACAGAATTTCAAATGCACAAAATGAGATTACTATATGTGTCTTGAGCTAGTGGAGGGACCAACTACTAAGGTAACAAACTTTTTTAAATCTCCAGCTTTTTATTTAAATCTCCCGCTCTTTGTTTTGTTGAAACTTCAAAATGAAATTTGAATTTCTGGTATGTGAAAATACCCTCCGCTTGAAACGATCCTTGTCCTCAAGGATTAAACGAAGGAAAGCGTCTCGAAAACACTAGCCAGTCTTCCCAAGTCGCGTCTTCCTTTGACGAATTGCTCCAATGAACAAGTACCTGTGTAAGAGCCTGATTGTTGCGAGGAACAAGGCGTCGAGCAAGTATAGCAAGAGGCTCAGCTTTGAAGTTGCCATGGTGGTTTGTGAGAGGTAGCTGGGGCGAAGGTACAATGGTATGTCCAATTTTTTTCTTGAGCTGAGAAATTTGGAACACATTATGGATCTTCGAAGCGGGGGGCAACTGAAGTCAGTAAGCCACCTATCCTATTATTTCTAAGACTTGAAATGGACCATAATAACGTGTGGCGAGCTTTTGATTTTTGCGTAGATTCACAGAAGTTTGGCGATAAGGCTGGAGCTTTAAGTAGACCCAGTCACCCACATCTAAGGTACGCTCAGTTCTGTTTTTATCTGCATAAGCTTTCATGCGCTCCTGAGCTTTGGCCAATCTATCCTTGAGAAGTTGAAGCATGTGGTCACGGTCCTTGAGATAAGTTTGCACATCAGTAGTGGCTAAGGAAGTGATTGGTGGTAGGGCTAATAGTGGAGGAGAATAGCCATATAAGGACTCAAATGGGGTGGTCTTAAAGCTAGAGTGGAAACTGGTGTTGAACCAGTGCTCAGCTAGATAGAGCCAGCGTGTCCACTGTTGAGGACTATCACCAGTCATGCAACTCAAGTAATTCTCCAAACAAGCGTTAGTCCGTTCTGTTTGCCCATCGGTCTGTGGGTGATAAGCAGTGCTTAAGGCCAGTTGGGTGCCCTGAGCAGCTAAAAGGTCTTGCCAAAAAGCTGAGATGAAGACCTTGTCCCGATCTGAAACTATTAAAGTGGGCATGCCATGGAGCTTATAGACAGTTTGAAGAAACAATTCAGCCACAGATGAAGCTGTATATGGATGTGCAAAAGCCATGAAATGGTTGTATTTTGTCAAGCGATCAACCACTATCAAGATGACTGAGTTTTGCTGTGAAATAGGCAAGCCCTCAATGAAGTCCATTGAGATATGTTGCCACACATGTTCAGGAACAGATAATGGTTGCAATAAGCCACTATAACTGGACTGGTCGGCCTTAGTACGTTGACATACATCACAGCTGGTAATATATTCAGTCAACTGAGTCTTCATGCCAGGCCAGTGAAAATAAAGCTTCATTTTGTTGTAAGTGGTAGTAACACCTGAATGACCTCCAATGGGAGCATTATGAAGAGTAGAAATGAGCTGGTTCCTGAGTGTAGAAGAAGCTCCAACATATATCCTGCTCTTGTACTTGAGTAAACCATTGGATAAGGTATAAGAAGGTTGGGAGTTAGGAGCAATAGCCAATTTCTGAATTAAAGAAGTAGCCATAGTATCTACCCGGTAACTGTTAGTAACATCACTGAGCCACTGAGGTTGTATTGAGGTAAGAGCAGCACAATGACCATCCAGACTAGCATGTCTTCTTGAGAGAGCATCAGCAACAGTGTTTTCACTGCCCTTTTTGTAATGGATCTCATAGTAATACCCCAAGAGCTTAGAAATCCATTTTTGTTGTAGAAGAGTAGTGACTTTTTGAGACAAGAGATATTTAATGCTCTCATGGTCAGTGTGGATGATGAATTTGGAGCCCAACAGATAAGATCTCCACTTGTTTACTGCCAATACAATATCAAGGAGTTCTTTTTCATAGGTAGACAATCCAAGGTTCTTAGGACCAAGTGCTCTACTGAAATAAGCAATGGGCCTACCCTGTTGGAGAAGGACGGCACCAATCCCTTTGGAGCAAGCATCAGTTTCCAAGGAAAAAGGCAGTAAAAAATTAGGCAGGGCTAGGATGGGAGCTTGACACATAGCCTGTTTGAGGTTGAGAAAGGCTTGCGTAGCTTGGGGTCCCCACTTAAAAGAGTTCTTTTTTAGGAGCTCGGTAAGAGGTTGTGCAATTTGGCCATACCCTTTAATGAACTTCCCATAATACCCAGTTAAACCTAAGAAACCCCTAAGTTGTTTAAGAGTAGAGGGTTGAAGCCAAGTGGACATGGCAGAGATTTTCTGAGTATCAGCCTCTACACCCTAGGCACTAATAAGATGTCCTAGATACTCCAACTTAGCCTGAAGAAAAGAACATTTAGGAAGCTTGACACAAGAACTGATTATTCTTAAGGATAGTGAATGTAAGGTGTAGATGAGGGAAATGATCTGCCAGGGACTTACTATAGATGAGTATGTCATCAAAAAACACAAGGAGAAACTTCCTTAAATAAGGATGAAAAATGTGGTTCATAAGTGCTTGGAAAGTTGAAGGTGCATTGGTGAGGCCAAATGGCATTACCTTGAACTCAAAGTGGCCATGATGGGTGCGGAAGGCAGTCTTGTGGATGTCTGGAGGGTGGACTAGTATCTGATGATAACCAGACCTGAGGTCCAATTTAGACAAGGTGGTTGCTCCATATAATTCATCTAAGAGTTCATCCACTAGAGGAATAGGATATTTGTCCTTGATGGTGAGCTCATTTAGTTTCCTATAATCCACACAAAAATGCCAGGTGTTATCCTTCTTTTTAACTAACAAAATGCGTGCTGCAAAAGGACTGTGAGAATGTTGAATTAACCCATTGTCCATCATTTCAGTTACCAGTTGTTCAACCACTTCCTTCTACATAAAGAGTACCTTATAGGGTCTCTGGGAAGGAGGAATAGCACCAGCTTTAAGGGGTATCCTATGATTCAAAGGTCTGTGGGGAGGTAGACAGGTTGGTGTTTGGAAAATGTCCTGGAATTCTTGCAAAAGTTGGGTCAATGTAGGATGGTTTTGTGAAGGGTACTCAGGGGTTGATATGGAAAATAAATGGGCAATGAAGGCAGGGGTGTGTCTTGTAAGAACCTTGTTGCAATCACTGGAATCCATCATACTACAGGTGGTCTCACTGTTTCCCCCTTGTAAAGTGATAGCATGACCCTCAATGGTTAAGGTCAGTTGGAGTTTTTGAAGGTTCATTGAGATATCTCCAAAAGGTTTTAACCAATCTATACCTAACACCATGTCATAGCACCCAAGAGGTAATACTCTAATCTATCCTTGGAAATTCAGACCCTACATAGTCCACTGTAAACAAGGGCAAAAAGCACTACTGATGAGTTGTTGCCCATTAGCTACCTTGACAGTCATTTGAGGTGTAAGTTCAGTGTGCCAATTGGTGTCTTTGATAACACTTGGATCAATGAAGGAGCTAGTACTCCCAGTGTCTATGAGAATAGAAATCGGCCTCTTCTTGATATAACCTTTGAGCAATAATGCATTGGCTGACAAGCCACCCTGTAAAGCATGTAAAGAAAGCTCCATACCAGTCTGCACCTCTTGAGCTAAATCAAGTATTTCAACTTCTGACACAGACTCCTCAATTAAAGGCTCTTCTTCAGGAAAAAACATGTAGAAGTATTGTTGTTTGCAAAGATGGCCAGGCCTATAAAGCTCATCACAGTTGTAGCATAGGCCATTTTCTCTCTTTATTTTCATTTGACTTGGAGTAAGTCTCTTGATTAAAGGAGGAGAAGTGGGAGTAAATTTATTTAAGGATAGGATACGGTTTGTGGTAGTAGGTTTGTTATTTGTAATAGGTAACAAGGATTGAGTTGATGATGGAGTAGGTAATGGCAGGTAATTTGAACTGGCTGGTTTGGTGGTATTGAAAGAATTATAATTGGAAGATCTAGGTTGATAAGGATTCTGGAAGTTTTGTTTTGAAGGTGCAGTGTGAATGACAGAGGAAGACTCTTGCATCCGTGCTAGAGCCGGTGCTTGAGTGACTGTAGTAGGTTGTAAAAGTTGAACCATAGATTTGATAGCTGGTTTCAGTCCACTAAGGAAGCTAAGTACAAAGTAGGTGTCATCAAGGTGAGGGTTATGGTAGAGCATTAAGGATTTAAGTTCAGCAAACGTGTCATAGTACTCAATTACGGAAGTGTCTTGATTGAGTTTATTGAAGCTATCAACATAGTTATTTAGAGCAGTTTCTTCAAACCTAACACAGAGGTCCTGAACAAATGTAGTCCACTGTATTGTTCCCTTACCAATGGTGTAGTCCATGAACCACACATCTGCTATTCTCCACTTGGTATTTTTTTTATTCCTTCATAAAGAACTCGATCTCCTTTGCCCTTGTCTCCATCTTCTTATTCAGTGGAGTTGATCAGACCAGCTGCTCTGATACAAATTGTCAGGCTCAGACAAATTACTCAAGAACAATGAATGGAAATGGAATTCAAATTCAAATGAAAGCAATTACAGAACTCTCAGCTCAAGAGCTAAGCCTAATTCTTCTTTTTTTCTTCTATGTTTCTCCTTCTTTATTTAAAGACCATGAACCCTAACAAAATTTTGTATTTGCTAATAGGAGAGTGCCATGTGTCTGACTCACGTGACCATTAACTAACAGAACTAAAAAATTACAAAATGCTCTATTTTTAATTTGAATTTGCCACTTTTTTTTCTCGGCTAACAAATGCTTTTTGCAAGTCTTCAGGTCGTGACAAAATAGTAAATGGTCTTATAGATATGGTATGAGATATGGTCTTATAGATAGTAAATGGTCTTATAGATATGGTCAATGGTCTTATAGATGTTGCTCCTTAGAATTCCTTTTCCTGTGTGATTTGATATTGCTCCCTAGAATTGTTGTTTAAACAAATAGTAAATGGTCTTGTAGATATGGTATGAGATAAGAGACATGAAGTCAATTTTCATTTTTAGTAATTGGTCTCAAAATTCCTGGTTGATAAGATTCAATTCCATTCTTGGGGGTGATTCCCAGGCTGCCTAGTGATACCGGATTTTGCAAGAATCTTGGATCATATGTAGCCCCCATGTTATTCAGCGTGGGGAGCCTGCATGACAAGAGCAGGCAGCAGGCATGGTGCAGGGGACCAACCACTTCTTTTTCTCGCCACGCCAGCCCCATCATTCAATCATATGTTCTATTCCGGTCTGAGACAAGTACCAGATTACAAGGGTATCAAAATTGGGAAATGGCAGAGGTAGAGCATCGCGTTGATGCAATTTCGAGAATCTTTTCTGCCCAAAACTGAGGAAATCAATGGGCATTGAGAGGCTTCTAACTGTTGATTTTTAGACCGCAAAATAGTCAAAATGATCTAATGGAGATGATCTTAACTTCAGTGTGTTTTCAGATTATCTTATAGTGGGTTGCAACTTATGGTGTTATTGACAAAAGGTGTGTTTGGTTGCATGAAATCCTATGCTATGGGAATTCATGAAGGGGCCCCTACATTTTAGGCTAAATTGATATATCACTCCATATCCACCATTTGGTTTTGTGATTAATTGTGGAAATGGAAGTCCCATGAACATGAGAATCACATGCCTTGAGGGGACCAAGGAGTGAAACTCTCATGTTCATGGGACATTCATTCCTACCTAATGTTCTAAAAATCGGCCAGAAGTTGGAAAACCGCCCAGATTAATGGCTGGGCGGGCAGTCTGGGCGGTTCTGGGCAGTCTAGGCGGGTCTGGGCGGGGTCTAGGCGATTTTTATTTATTTTTATTTTTATTTTTATTTTTTTATTTTTTAATAAGGCTGATTGTGTTCTTATTTTATTTTCTTTCCTATATTTTAGAAATAAACTATTTAATTGTCTTTTATTCAGTATATGTCTAAATGTAGCAAATGATGATTACTTAATGGAATTCTCAAAGGATCTGCCGGTACCAATTTTACTAATGTAGATTTTATCAAACATAACTGAGGTTATTCATACAATTTGAAGAAAAATAAAAGAGTACACAAATTCAAATTTATACAAAGTACCCATCATGACCAACTTCAGTCATTTGAGTTTTAATAAATTTTGTTCACGATTGTTAATTTTTCATGTTTTTAAATTTTGCATATGTATATTGGCATTAAATTGGATGTAATTGATAAGGTATTATGCTTAACTTTTGTAAATTATTAAAATAATAATACAAAACCTAAGATCGCCTAGGCGCCTGCTCGCGCGCCCGCCCAGCGCCTAGCGATTTTTAGAACAATGTTCCTACCATTGATCACAAAATCAAATGGTGTCAAATGATAAATGTGGAGTGATATATCAATTTATCCTAAAATGTAGGAATCTCCTCATGAATTTCCATGACATAGGATTTCATGCAACCAAACACACCCTAATTGTAATAGTTGGAGATTTTAGTACGACTTGGTCCATTCTAAAGTATATACTTAAAGTGCAGTTGACATTAAATCGATCGTATAGTTTTAAAATTGGGCAATGATCTCTAGTTCTCATGGCAGTAACCAAAAATCAAGGAATTTCTAAACTTCAAAGTTTAATAAACAAAAGCGTAGATTGGCTGTTGGTGACTGTTTCAGGATTGGACCTGTATTTTATGGGTTTCGAAGTCTGCAATGGACTTTAAACAGTACCTGCACACCCTGAAATAGTTCTGGGTATCATTGTTTCTAATCAAAGATAGCTACTTCCTGTCTGGTTGGAAATCTGCGAATTCCTTTTCCTGTGTGATTTGATACAAGACGAACTGTTGTACATTCAAGTGAAATGAGAGAACCTAAAATTTCCTGACTATCAAACACCATACAAATTTGTTTACCCCCAAGTTCCATCACGTTTTACTTGTCAAATGCTAATTAAAAACTATCAAAGAATTATATGTAATCTATGCAAAGCATAATTTAACCCTCAAGCATTTGAAGCTTTAGCATAATGGAAATTAAGATTATCGCACTGGACCTTCATCAAGTCTTCCTTGGGCCTTCCCACCTTGCTTCCTCTGATCCTGTACAGAGCCGTCAATAGCTGAACCAGGCTGACTTACGGAATGATTGCCATTTTACTACAGAACTGCTTTCTTCTGATTTGTTTTCGGACTTCAATCTTTCAAACTTGCTTCTCTCAGTTACTCTTTTCTTCAGATTTGCTTTCTGACTGTGATGATGCTTCAAGTTTCTTTGTTGCAGCAGTACTATCTTCATCCTTCTTAGTACCTTGTTTCTTTGTCTCAACTGCAATCTCTTTCACAGCCTCTTCTAGTGCATCAAGTCTGACTTTTACCTTCAATAGCTCTGGATCAGACTTCGATTTTTCGGCTTCTTCCAAAGCGATTGCCTCTGCCTCTTTAGCTTTTACTTCGTCCTCGTTCTTCTTTTTCACCTCAAGTTCCTGGTAGAATATTAAAGTCTAATCAAAATCAAATGATAAGGTTCAATATATAATCACTATCAGGTGAAGTGTTTAAGGTGCCAGTCAGTGAAAGGGTATAAGTTTCAACAAAAGAAGACACTATTCATTGTACTCTCTGCAACAAGGTATTAAAGTACTGTGTCTACAACAGTCCATTGAATTTTGCGGAAAATGGATAAATAGAACTACACAGACTAACTCCCAATGCGCTTGCACCAAATGGCAAACAAATAAAAACAAAACATGGATGATGCTTGCCTAGCTAATGCAGGGAGTTTCATTGAGAAGAAACATGCCCCCGCCCCAAAACCATTTGAATTTGATGAAATGAAGTCAACCTAAAAGCTTGTCTAAATGCTTCATTAAACAGATGATCTTTTGCCAATTGCATAGGAGTGCTAGAAATAGAAAAGCTCCATGAACTAAGGTATTAACCTAACCTAAAACTCTCTCTCTCATGTGAACCCACATGCCAGTCAAATATAGCTTCCTAGCACTTCCTCACTAATTGCCATTGGCTCATCTTTTTTCAAGATAAAAATGATAAGCTTTTCTTGCATCAATTAACTCAAAACAAATGGATTGAAATACAACACGACTATTCTCATCAGAGATGGAACTTTAATCTTTGTGAAAACTATCTACCAACACATTCTTGCACCAGATCCCTAGCTGCATGGGGACAAATGGAAAATCCTCTCAAATGGATTTTTCAAGTTTAGGGCATACTTCGCACCAGAGTAAATATATGAGTCCCAAAATGATTGGGGGTAATAGCCAGACAATTAAAAATAGAATTCTGCTAAAAACAATACTAAGGGAAATATAACCATGGATGGAAGTGCAAAAATTGTGAAGGGAGGTAAAGAGGGAGATAAGCATAATCCTCTCGATGCCAAGTATAACGAGGGAGATAAGCATAAAGAAGAAGATAAGCATAATCCTCTCAGGGGTGTGATCATTTTTATGTATCATCGGCTACTCCCCTCGAGTTAGTGGTCGTCACATCGGTTTGCTAAGTCATCTTTTGTAGGGATGTGCCGCTCATGATAATTGAGTATGAATCGTTGCTTGA
This sequence comes from Berberis vulgaris, assembly GCA_963556465.1. Taxonomy (NCBI): domain Eukaryota; kingdom Viridiplantae; phylum Streptophyta; class Magnoliopsida; order Ranunculales; family Berberidaceae; genus Berberis; species Berberis vulgaris. The sequence continues at coordinate 16,622,046 of OY747136.1, read as the reverse complement.
GCCACGCGCTACATTAATTGAACGTGAACCCAATCTCTATTTAGGTCATCCGCATTGTAGAGTCCTACTCTTATACTTCTTTGTTGTTGAAGATTCCGCTCTTATTAGAAAAGATTGATCATCTTCTTCATGGCTCAACAAAACTTTTTTGACGACGCAACCTTGGCCAAGTGCCTGGAGTTTTTTGAAGACAGGTTGTTGTCTGAGCCTGGCCTTGCCGAAATTCGTACGAAGTTTAGGGTCCCTGAGGACCTGCCGTTGTATGTCCTAACGGGTGACCAAACGCCAGTGTCACCTCCGGCCGATTTCATCTGCTTGCATTGTGGGATGCTTCAAACTGAAGTGTGTTTTTCGGTTCTGAACGTGATTTGGGAGTTCTTGGATCTTTTGGGGATTCCTCCGGCCTAGTTGGGGCCTAATGGATATAGGATCATCCTTCCGATTCTGATCAGTGCTAAGGAGGTCGGCGTCAGCGTGATTGCGAGTAATTCAGTTGCCGACTTCTCCACGGCTGAACGGTAATGATGTCTGTAAGATGACGTCGCCGGCTTGCTTTGTGAATCTACCCGATGATTTCAAGTTCTAACAAAAGTATTGCTTTTTGGCCCCTACGGATTCGAAGTATTTTCGATGCAAGGGTCGTCCACTCGAGCGAGAGTTCGGGTCGCTTCGTAAGTTCAACCCTTTCCGTGACTTTGATATTCCTGATCGCGGCCTAGCTAATCATTGTATGTGTTTCTTCGCAGGAAGGTTTTCCACTACTCTTACCTTACAGAAGCAAAACATCGTGGAGACGTTCCGCGGCTTGCCAAAGAGGAACGTGGTCGATGTCATAAGAGTTTTCAACTTCATCCGTAATGGGTTATGGGACAACTGGCACGTTGCCCCCACTCTGTACCGATTATCCAAATTAATTGGAAGATGGGGCCCCTTCAAGGAAGAGGAAGGTTGCTAGGTCCAAAGCTCCTGCTCTATCTGACGTGGAGGAGCCGTCTGAAACGCTTGCCTCTTTTGTGAGGAAGAGGTTTCGTGTTAGAACTGGGTTGCCTTCAACACGACCCGTTCCAGTTAGAGAAGAGCGCGAGTCTGCTAAGCCTATCGGGGCGGAGATTGATGTGTCCGGCTTGGAGAAAGATTACCTGAGGTTTGAGGACAATGGCAACCGTGAAGGGTGGTGCTAGCGTAATTCCTGATCCGAGAAAGTTTCATCCCGATGCGCGGATAAGCCTGTTTACACCGGACTTGGTAAAGATGAGTTCACAGATCTGGCACCAAGAGGTGGACGTAGAGTATGCTTCGAGGAAGCATATAAGCAGGCGTCAAAGCTGATTGATGGATTGCACTCCAAAACCCGGGGAGGATACGCTATAATGGTGTATGAAAAGGGCTTGAAGTACCTTATGCTGGATGTCTCACTTGAGCCACGTGGTTGTTGCTGGGACGAAAGTCGAGGAGGCTCGTGAGAGGGTATACACCTTGGAGCATGTCTTCTTGCACATGCAGGCGTTGTATTTTGATGTGCTTTATGAAATCGATCAGCTACAGAAGCAGGTTGAGGAGAAGATGCTGAATTAGTCAACTATGGCTGCTGAGACTCAAGAGGCTCGTTTTGAGGTCCTTGAGCGTGATCTGTTACGAGACAGACTCAAACAGGAGTTGGATCAGACCCGCCGAGGCATAAAGGTTGCGCAGGAAGCTGCGGCTAAGGCGCGTTCTGAACTGCGATTTCTTGTTGAAGAGAATGCTTCGAAAGAGACCGACTGGGCTGCTCAGAAGCAACAGTTAGAATCTGATGTGGAGTTCTATGCTCGAGAGGCGAGGAAGGTCGAGGACCAACTCGAATTAGAGTGGCATTAGCTTAGTGCTGTGAAGAGCAGTCTAGCACAAAGCAGTCTCAGGTCGACACGCTGACTGGCAAGTTGGAGCTATTGGAGCATGAACTTGTTGATGCGAAGGTGCGAGAGGAAGAGTTTCAGGATCAAGGCAAATGCGAGTTCCACTGAGTTGTACATGGCAGGCTGGAGTTGTTGGCGCTGATGAAAGAGCATCCGGAGTGGGATCTTGGCCGTTATAAAATGTATGTGGACTTGTCTGTTACCTTTGCGTCATCGGACGAGGAAGACGGTTTGAGCCCTGATGTAAGGGTCGTGGTGCGTGTGGACGCAACTCCTGCTCCTTCCACTAGGCTTAGTTCTTCTATTTCTGTACCTTATCCTAATAAGGAGTAAACTTTGTGTGTTTGTGTGTTTGAAAAAAAAAAAAAAAAAACTGTGTTTGTACCACTTTCCGTTTTGACCATTAATAAAAACAGTTTTATACGTTTCGTGTTTGTTGTCTCTATTGCATGTTTTTCGTTTCGCCTTATCGTTTTGCTTTGACATAGGCTGGTTAAATCAATAGGACGTCGACTGATCTGTCTGCGATTGAGAGCTTGATCATTTTGCGTCACAAATGACTTAGGGTCATCGCTTTGTAGTCACGTCCGATAGTGGGCATATTGCGGACAGTTTAGCTAAGGATTGAGTTGCCCAAGCTGTGTCTTGTCCCCAAGGTAAGTTGCTTGAGGCTTACCTCACTTGTCTGATTGGTCAACTGCAGCTGCTGCTATGGGCAAGTTGCGATGATTGAGCGTATGTGTCGGAACGTTCGTGCCGAATCAGGCACCATAAGCTCAGGTTGGCATCGTAAGTAGCTTTTATCTGGGCATTGGTCGTTCGATCTTTGTATCGGCGTGAGTGACATTTGCTAATATTAGAATGTCAGTCTGTTTGAGCGTGAAGACACTAACTCAGCTAGATTCATGTTTACAGCCGTTGTTTCAAAGGAGGACGTCGCGTGGCAAGCTGCTTGGGGCTCCCACCTTCCGAACCATCTATGCCTGAGCAATGTGAGCTATAGATTTGAGGAATGGGGTTTGGCGACTATGCTAAAAAGCAGTAGCCCCGTGGCGAGTCGTCGACATCAGTTAAGGACTAACTAGTCTCCCACCTTTCGAACCATCTACACCCGCCCTGCGCGGTAGGGGCTACAAGTTCGAATAAAAAGGGTTCAACAACCAGACTGAAAAGCAATGGTCTCGTGGCAAGCCGTTGAGATCAGTTCAGGACTGACTAGGCTCCCAACTTCCAGATCATCTACACTTGTACGCATCAAGCTACAAATTTGGGAGTTTTCGGCGGCCACGCTGAAAATCAGTGGTCCCGTGGCAAGCCATCGAAATTAGCCGCGAACTAGATTCCCACCTTCTAGACTATCTACACCCGTGCAATAGGGGCTACAAGTTCTGGGTTGGTGATTCGGCGACCACGCTGAAAAGCAGTGGTCCCATGGCGAGCTATCAGAATCAGTTCGGAACTGACTAGGATCCCATCTTTTAAACTATCTATACCCGCGCAGTGGGGGATACAAGTCCAGGGTTGGTAATTTGGCGGTCACGCTAAAAAACGATGGTCCCATGGCAAGCCGTCAAAATCAGTTCGGGACTGACTAGGCTCCCACCTTCCAAACCATTTGCACCCGCGTAGTGGGGGCTACAGGTCTGGGCTTTGATCAGAAGCTTTCGTTGCCATTCGTCACCAGCTAGGCTTACATGATTAGGTTCGGCGATCACTGACCGCGAAGGGGGGCAATGATCCCTGGCAAGTCGTCATAAGGCATGATAACGCTGATTAGACCCACTTCCTAGACGATAAAGATCCACGTTGAGCGGACTAGGTATCGGAAAATACCGAAAACCGTCGTCATTAAGATTGGCTGACTAAGGTTACCAAGTTGGAGAGGGGTTCCGCCCGTTTGAGGGCATGAGAGCCCATGTCCGCTAGTGTCGCATATTGTTTGGACAACATTACCTTAAAACAAACAACGATCCGTAGGAACAGTCTGTGCGTCAAGGCTGATTTGGATTTGTGCTCATGCCAAACATGTAATAGAATACTATTTGAATGGTGGGCCGAGTGGATCGAGCCTTTGGGCTCGCAAAGGAAGAGTTAGGCTTTCCTATACGATTGCGCTATTTGTAAGGCATAGATCGCGCGGTGACACATGTACGGCATAGGCTGCGGGACGGTTGAGTACCGGTTACTCCCCCTGAATTGATGGGATTGAGTGCAGTGTCATTAATTGAGCGAACGTGGTCTGCACACTTTCCTTGAGAACTGTTGTTTCTTCATTTTCCACACGGTATTCTATGCTTAGCAGTTAATACAGGAGGTCCGTTTGGTGAACCATTATGTCTTTATAATGGTTTCTTCCAATCATTGTAGACACTATCTTTCGCAGAGCTCATCTCTTAAATGTTCTTGTTTGAAGAAAATGCTTTGGATTTTCCAAAGGCAAAAGGGAAATCTCTAGCAATGGATTCCTCGAATGTTCTGACATTTGCACTGATCAGGCACAACGATAGTTATTATGCTTGGTCACCTATTCTGGATGGGCACATAGTTGATCTGCTGAAGTCACATAATTTCTTTCCATATCGTGTAGTAAAGATTTGCTACCAAGGGAGATGCCTCTCGTAGTAGAATCGTAGAAGAATTGTCTAAACGAGTCTTTTACTTCATGTCGTATTGTATGCAGATGTTTGTAGTATCTTTTGTTACATCTTTCCATTAATCAATAGAGTTTTTTTTTCGTAATTCTTCATTTATTTATTAAATAATTGCAAATCACACTAGTTTTTAAAAATTAAAACTCTACATTGATTAGGGAAAGGGAAACAAACGACTGAAAGTAAACTAATTGTTGACGGAAAGAAATTGATTCTGGCCTTGAAGTGAATTTGGGTTGTTATTGTGGATCGTTCAGCGGACTTTGAGTCGCTTTAGAGGTTTACTGAAGAGTAAACCTTGTAGAGAGGCCAGTCTCTGTAACGATGGAACGTCGGAGGCATGTATTCTCGCTTGCCTTGGCCTCTTCGTTTTGCTAGGCGGAGGAGCTTAATTCTCCTGCATTGTTTGAAAGCGATGCCTCCGCTGTCGTTTGGCCCGACACTAGTTCAGGCTGCCCCGTAGTATGTAGCTGGATCTGGGAGCATTCTATTTGTTTCATGTCGTAGGTTGGTCTCCGCGTATTGTCCCTTCTGAGTAGTTAGCAATGTACTTAACACACTGGTGAATGGTGAAAACTATTGCCTCCATCTGGTGGAGCCATGGTCTTCCCAAGATAAGTTTTAGGTCGACGGTGCGTCTACGACCATGAAGTCCAGAAACAAGACATTTCTTAGCTGTGGGCCACTGTTGCCAACCTAATCTTCCCAATCGGGAAGCACTTCTCTTGTTAAATCCAATCAGCGGGTAGTCTGAGGACGTCAAATTTTCCTCCTTGAGGTCCATACTGCGGAACGCGTTGTAGAACAGGACGTTGATTGAGCTTCCTATATCCACCAAAGCTCTCTTTACCTCCCACCTTGCTATGGAGATCGAGATGACTAGGGCGTCATTGTGTGGCGTTCGAAATCCTTTGAGGTCTTTGTCTTTAAAGGTCAAGGTGGGAATGGGATTCTAAATCCTTGAGTAGCAGATGCGTCTGAGCTCGTCTGCGGGTTGTGTTTGCATCTCCAATAAGGTCCGCTTACGAGACCTGTGCGACTGGTCTTCATTCGGTCCGACCCCATGAAGGCATAAATTACCCTAGGGTGTCCTCTATCTCTTAAACAGAATCCCTCGGTCCCTTGTTCGTTCTGGTCGCTTCTCAGAGTTCAGAAATTGTTTTAGTTTACCCATGCGGATCCAGTACTCAAACCTCAAACTCTTGCAGTCATTGGTATCGTAGCCACCCTCATTGTCATACGCGCAGTACTTGCCATTGTCACGCTTCGAAAGGTCTTCGCGCTGCTTCGGGGGCCACTTCAGATCCTCCCCGTTTTTCATGGAGTTTAATACATCTGACAGGTTAGCATTTAGAGGTGAACCACTACGCCTATATAATGGTGTCTTCTAATCGTTGTAGACATTATCTTTCGCAGAGCTTATCTTCTAAATGTTCTTGTTTGAAGAAAATGCTTTGAATTTTCCAAAGGCTGAAGGGAGATCTCTAACAATAGAGTCCTCGAATGTTTTGACAATTGCACTGATCAGGCACGACGATAGTTGTAATGCGTGGTCATCTGTTTTGGGTGGACACGTGGTTGATCTGCTGAGGTCTCATAATTTCTTTTCATATGGCGGAGTAGTACGAATTTGCTACCAAGGGAAATGCCTCTCCTAATAGAATTGTCTAAACGAGTCTTTTACTTCATGTCGCACTGTATGTTGATGTTTGTACTATGTAGTTTTTGTATCCGCCTCAGGGAGTTTATTGTTACATCTTTTCAATAATCAATAGAGTTTGTTTTCGTAATTCTTCTTTTATTTCTTAAATGATTGCAAATCACACAAGTTTTTAAAAACTAAAACTCTACATTGACTATGGAAAGGGAAACAAACGACTGAAATTAGACTAATTATTAACGGGAAGAAATTGATCATGGCCTTGAAGTGAATTCGGATTGCTCTTGTGGATCGTTCAGCGGACTATCGAAACGCTTCAGAGTTTACTGAAGAGTAAACCTTGTAGATGAGTCAATCTTTGTACCGATGGAATGTCGAGGAGATGTATTCCCGCTTGCCTTGGCCTCTCCACTTCGCTGGGCAGAGGAGCTTATTGTTCTTGCATTATTTGAAGGGGATGCCTCCGCTGGCGTTTGGCCTGGCATTGGTTCAGACTGCCCCATAGTATGTAGCTGGATCTGGGAGCATTCTATTTGTTTCAGTGCGGCGTAATGACAGAATCGTGCCGTAGGTTGGTCTTCGTGTATTGTCCCTTCTGAGTGGTTAGCAGTTAGCAGTGTACTTAACATACTAGTGAATAATGGAAACTATTGCATCCATCTGGTGGAACCATGGACTTCCCAAGATAAGTTGTAGGTCGACGGTGCGTCTACGACCATGAAGTCTAGAAACAGAACATTTCTTAGCTGTGGCTCTCCTGCCACTATTGCAAACCTAATCTTCCCGATCGGGAAACACTTCTCTTCGCTGAATCCAATCAGCGGGTAATCTGAGAACGTCAAATTTTCCTCTTTGAGGTCCATACTGCGGAACGCGTTGTAGAACAAGACGTTGATCAAGCTTCCTATATCTGCCAGAGCCCTCTTTACCTCCCACCTTGCTATGGAGACCGAGATGACTAGAGCGTCGTGTCGCGCTCGAACTACTTTGAGGTCTTTGTCTGTAAAGGTTAAGGTGGGAATGAGGCTCTGAATCATTGAGTGGAAGATGCGTGTCCTCGTCCGCGAGTTGTGTCTGCATTTCCAGTAAAGTCCGCTTGCGAGACCTGTACGATTGGTCTTTATACGGTCGGACTCCATGAAGGCATAAATTACACTGGGGTGTCCTCCATCTCTTTAACCAACTCCCCTCGGTTCCTGATTCGTTTTGGTCGCTTCTCAGAGTTCAGAAAATCTTTTAGTTTGCCCATGTGAATCCAGTATTCAACCTCAGACTCTTGCAGTCATTGGTTTCGTGGTCACCCTCCTTGTGGTACGCGCAGTACTTGTCGTTGTCATGCTTGGAGGCGTCTCCGCGTTGCTTCAGGGGGCACTTCAGATCATCCCAGTTTTTCATGGAGTTTAGCACGTCTAACAGGTTAGCATTTAGGGGTGAACCATTACGCCTATATAATGGTGTCTTCCAATCGTTGTAAACACTATCTTTCACAGAGCTTATCCCCTAAATGTTCTGGTTTGAAGAAAATGATTTGTTTTCCAAAGGCCGAAGGGAGTTCTCTAGCAATGGAGTCCTCGAATGTTCTTACATTTGCACTAATCATGCACGACGATAGTTGTTATGCGTGGTCACCTGTTTTGAGTGGGCACGTAGTTGATCAGCTGAGGTCTCAATTTCTTCCCATATCGCGGAGTAGTACGAATTTGTTACCAAGGGAGATGCCTCTCGTAGTAGAATTGTCTAAACGAGTTTTTTTACTTCATGTCACACTGTATGCAAATGCTTCTAGTATGTAGTCTTTTGTATCCGCCTCAGGGCACTTATGTTACATCTTTCCAATAATCAATAGAGTTTATTTTCGTAATTCTTCCTTTATTTCTTAAATGATTGCAAATTACACAAGTTTTTAAAAACTAAAATTCTACATTGACTATGAAAAGGGAAACAAATGACTGAAAGTAGACTAATTGTTGATGGAGAGAAATTGATCCCCACCTTGAAGTGAATTCGAGTTGCTCTTGTGGATCGTTCAGCGGACTGTCGAGACGCTTCAAAGGTTACTGAATAGTAAACCTTGTAGAGAGGTCAATCTCTATACCGACGGGACGTTTGGGGATGTATTCCCGCTTAACATGGCCTCTCCGCTTCACTGGGCGGAGGAGCTTATTGATCCTGCATTGTTTGAAGGCGATGCCTCCACTGTCGTTTGGCCCGGCACTGGTTCAGGCTGCCTCGTAGTATATAGCTGGATCTGGGAGCATTTTATTTGTTTCAGTGCGGCGTAATGGCAGCCTCATGTCGTAGGTTGGTATCCGCGTATTGTCCCTTCTTAGTGGTTAGCAGTGTACTTTAACACACTGGTGAAGGGTAAAAATTATTGCCTCCATCTGGTGGAGCCATGGTCTTCCCAAGATAAGTTGTAGGTCGACGGTGCGTCTATGACCATGAAGTCCAGAAACAAGACCTTTCTTAGCTGCGGCTCTCCTGCTACTGTTGCCAACCTAATCTTCCCAATCGGAAAGCATTTCTCTCCGCTAAATCCAATCAGCGGGTAGTCTGAGGACGTCAATTTTTTCTCCTTGAGGTCCATACTGCGGAACGCGTTGTAGAACAGAACGTTGATCGAGCTTCCTGTATCCACCAGAGCTCTATTTATCTCCCACCTTGCTATGGAGACCGAGATGACTAGGGTGTCGTGTGGCGTTTGAACTCCTTTGAGGTCTTTGTCTATAAAGGTCGTGGGAATGGGGCTCTGAATCCATGAGTGGCAGATGCGACCGTCCTCGTCCGCGGGTTGTGTTCGCATCTCTAGTAAGGTCCGCTTGAAAGACCTGTACGACTGGTCTTCAGTTGGTCTGACCCCATGAAGGCATAAATTACCCTGGGGTGTTCTCTATCTCTTTAACCGACTTCCCTCGGTCCCTGGTTCGTTCTGGTTGCTTCTCAGAGTTCAGAAATTCTTTTAGTTTGCCCATGCGGATCTAGTATTAAACCTCATATTCTTGCAGTCATTGGTATCGTGGCCACCCTCCTTGTGGAATGCGCAGTACTTGTCGTTGTCATGCTTAGAGGGGTCTTCGTGCTGCTTCGGGGGCCACTTCAGATCCTCCCAGCTTTTCATGAAGTTTAGCACGTCTGACAGATTAGCATTTAGGATTGTCACAGTCTTGGATCCAACGTAGTTGTATGTTTTCTCTGGCCTGAACTGACTAAGGTCTGACATGTTGTCACTGCGCTTTCTCTTACTCCTTTCTTCATCCTCGCGTCTCTTTCCCTCCTTGTCCCTAGGAACGGGCGAGCTTCTTGCCTTCGATTTTTCTATTCACGGTTCTCAACTCCTCCAAGGTAATATGCTTCTGAATGCACTAGAAGAGCTCTGTCATGTCCAGAGAGGGTTCTAAGGTGAGGTCTTCGTAGAACATTCCTTCCTTGAGACCCGCAGTGCAGGCTGTCATGGCCGTGTCATCGGTGCATCCGTCAATGAGTCAGCTCGTTGTTGAAGCGCGTGACATGCTCTTTGAGAGTATGTAATGTGGGCCTTTTCGGAAATGCTGGCTCCCTACGATACGTGTCAAGAACTTCTTTGCCAGTGTCTTGAAAGAGTCGATCGACCTCGGCGTAAGGCTGTGGAACCACGTCAGTGCTGAGCTTTTCAGACTAGTGGAAAAAGTTTTGCACATGACAGACCCAGATCCTTATTTAAGGACCATTGCATTATGTGCTGGTAATGGCGCAGGTAGTCGAAAAATCAGTGGTTCTGTCGTAGAAGTCGAACTTCAGAGGAGTGAACTTCCTCGAAAGGGCCTCATTCATGATCTGGTTCACAAATGGTGGGACGGAGAGGCAGTACAGTACATCTAGGTCGTGTGCCCCTCTGCGGAGGGGTTCTGAGGGCCGAGTCTCTGCCCTGGTGGCGAGCTTAGCATTAGCCGCGCGGCCTCCTCTAGTCTTATGAGAACTAGCGGGGGCTTGGCTTTCATGTGCTTGTTCCCTGGCATCCTCCGGAGACGGAAGTGAGTGATACTCTCCATTGGCAAGAGGTGGATTTTGTCGTGTGAGAGCCTCCACCGCCTTGGCTATCTGTTGTATTTGAGATGACAGCCTATCAATTCGGGGGTTCGTTGTTGTTGTCGGCGCAGGGGTGAGTCTATAGCCCGTGTATGACCGGAGTCGCTAAAAGGTGCGGTGCGCCAACTGGAGCGTTTGATTTGTCCCTCTATTCTCCGTTGTTGTGTGACCTAGTAGTCACCATCTTTCTAGGTTTTGAAATGAGATGATGCTAATGAAAAGTTAACTCTGTCGTCCCCACAGACGGCGTCAAACTGATGTAGTCGAATTTTGCTCCCTGCTTTGACCTAATCCCGCTGACCTGTACAAGTAACGCACGTGAGCCATGGACCACCGTTGTGGTGGCTGATGACACTCCGATGCTAAAGTCAGACAGGGATCTGAGAAATGTGTAATGCTGTAATAGGAAATTTGTAGTGTATCTTAGCTTACCAACTTCATGTCTTATTTATAGTGCAACGAGTTCTGTTTCTACAAGGCCATCGAATGCGTAGTTTAGGAAGATCTTCGTGAAGATCCTTCTCTAATTAGGAGTCGTGCTGTAGGAGAGAAGTTTCATGTTAGCCTTGTACTCCTAGATATGTGGGATATAGTTTCCAATACGACAGCAATCCGTAGAAAGAAGATTCCGTGTGGAATGTACTCTGATATTTGCTTTCTAGTTGGAAGCAGAGAGTTGTTGTAGCTGCCCGTCTGAAGCTGATCCTCGAGAAACTTGCCTTAGTAGGCCTTACGGGTATTAAGGATAGTTGTGAGACGTGTGGGCCTAGCATGCTCTAAGAGTTCGGGTCCGTCTGGCGGACCGAATTGGGCGAGCTTAGAACCACTTGGGCCGGATCAGCGTTGGACTGATGCTGGGGCCCGTAATTCCTCGAGATCATCATGACACGTGTATGGCTCAGGGGTGTGATCGTTTTTATGTATCATCGCCACCCACGCCCAAATACACACACCAAGGAAGCGTGAACTCTTCAGAAAATGACGCATTCGTGTCCAATACGTATCTGATAACGGCACGCGCTCGATACTCGTCAAGCACATGATCAACGTATCGGCATGTGTCAGACATATGGTCAATCTGGTCAACATGTCAGACACGCATCGGATACATCCAGAACCAAGAAAACAATCAAAACTCGACAACTAACTTTTTTTTTAATTTTTACTTTAACTTTGTGTAAATAACCACCTAATTTAATGATTGTCCATTCATCTAAAATGAATTAATCTTTCAATTGTGATTCAAGACAAATAGAGCAATGAAAAGCCACTGAAGCTGGTGAATGATTTTTCTCTACGGTTTTTCTTATTCATGCTCTTTTCTACTTTTCCTAATTGCAACAAAGATAAAGACACTATAGGAAGACACTTTATTAGATTATTGTTTATGTTTATATGACATTTAAAAAATAGTATGACGTGTCGACATGTCCCGAAGTCCTAGTTTTTTTAAATTGTCGAGTTTCGTGTCCGTGTCCATGCATCCTTGACACACACCCTTCTTAACTTCCAAAATTTCGTGTCGTCATCTGCATTGTCATCTTCTCAATCACATTGGCCTTCTATTAATATATCTTTGTTTGTTTGATCCAAAAATTAAAAAACTACAATTTTATTTCCTATGTTAACGTCTAAACCTTATCCATATCCAAGCATAACAACTAAAAACCAAGGTAACTCAAAGCAAGGTGCAGGTTGAAGGCAAGCCCTTTCATGGCTTTGCCATTTTTATGGTTTTTGAGGCTTCCACACCTATTACTTGAGATTTCTCAGAGTTTGTGCTCAACCCATTGCAATTTGTCTTTTTTTTTAATGACCTAACTGCCTAATTAAAAACCCTGAAACCCATCCTAATAAACCTTTTTTTGGGCCCTAAATCATTTATCTTGCAAATCATAATGATTTTTGTACTTTTATACTTCATTAAATGTGTTCACTTGCATAGATTAATTTATCCTTTTTTTATGCTTTATTTATGATTACTTTTTTTAAATATTTCTAGTATTAAAATGACGGTAACTCAAGCCTTACGCCTACATACCGCCTCTACTGTTGTCCAACCTCCAACTATTTATACATTGTTTAGAATAATGAGCAAAAGAAAATTTGCTATTGAGAGTCACATAACTACATATAACCACTCTATGAAGGTGAGAAACCATTTTTTCCACAAGAGTAATTTCCGAACCATCCAAGTATTGCATAAAGCCAACAACATGATAAGAAGTTTTTTCAATCATCTGAAATCTCCAAGATCCAAATCTTGTCCTTTTGTATCCTACTCAGTTTACTTCCTTGAGGTTTACTTCCTTGTTTCCATCCCTGAGGTTTACTTCCTTGTTTCCATCCCTTCAGAAACTATCATTAAGTGATTCCATGGTGCTAGGGTGCTCATATTATTGATACTGGATACATGAAGATGGAGAGTATAAGAGAAAAATCAGATGAGTACTTTTGAGTTTTGATCAACACATGTGTGACCCTTTAGAAGGCTCTCATACTGCTAACTTCTACCAAAATCTAAATTGCAATTAGAAGCAATCCAAAATACTAGTTGTCTCTTCTATCCATCAAAAGACAATGATCAGATGCTATTACTGATGTAATTGATGCCAAATACTGGTAAGCTTTTGCATGAAAGTTGGGTTTCTACATCATAACGATGAAATGAGCTACTTCTTGAACAGCTAGTACTGTGTTTATCTTAAGAATTATTCACAAGCAACCTAATGTTGCATGTAGTAATCATTATCAAGTGACTGCAGTGAAGATGCTTATGTGTTCATTCAAATGAACAGTACTAGTGTTTGGAGAAAATGATTCAGCTAACTAGGAAATAGTTACCAGAAAGAGAAAGTATTATTACCGCCTCCATCCTTCTCATCTCAAAACGAGCATATTGAGCCACCAAATATACAGCTGAAAGAGAACAGACAAATAATTTCAGATGGTAAACCTAAAAGATGAAACTTTTAATATGCATAATAACAAGTGAACAGTCATTTCAAATACCCAATGCAGGCATGCAAGCAAAGAAGAGTTGAACCAAATGAAAATCGAGCCTGACAAAGTTAAAACATAAAAATAATATTAAGCAACATGCCAAATAACAAACGGCACTACAGAATCACATATATTAAATAGCTTAAGTTACAATCTAAACCCACCATGTCTGCCTTATGATCCCGTGCATCTTCTAGGTCTTTTCAACGCAATAACACATCTATGATAATTTACGAAATTTGCACTTTATATTAAAAAAAAAAAAAACAGAATTCAAGTGATGGCTTTACTGAAATTTCACTGTTCCAAATTGCTCAAAGGGATCATAACTCTAATAGTTGTATTCTACTTTCTCTAATAGTTGCAAGTTCAGAATGGGAGCGACGGTTGTGTTTATGGGAATTCATAAGGGGGCCCCTACATTTAAAGACTAAATTGAGGTAAATTTAATGATCAATGGTGGGAATGGAAGTCTCATGGGCATGGAAATCACACTCTTTTCTCTCCCAAAGCATGTGATTCTCATGTTCATATAACTTTCATTCCCACAATTGATCGCAAAATTTAATGGTGGATTGGTTACTGAACATCAAATTAATTTAGATGTAGGTGGTTCCCTAATGGGTTCCCTTGAAATAAGATTCCATGCAACCAAACACAGCCTAAGAGAATAAACAATCATATTCAAGTTAGATTTTTATACAACTCTGAGTTTTCAACCCTGAATAAAAGAACCCACAAACAACAGGATCAAAGATATAATAGTACTGAATGTTACCCAAATTGCTTTTTTTTAGGAGGAGCGGTGAAGAGCATCTTTGCTGCCGTCATGAAATCAAGCTTCTCAAGTTGACGATACCCCTCCAAGTCTCTTATGGATGCTTCTCCTCCTCCAGCCTTGTTAGTTTTGCTACTGCTACTGGTGCTTGTGCAGAGAAGCCTTCTAGGGTAGCTAAGATGGGTGTGCATTAGGAAATAACAGCGCCAACCATCTCTTACAAGGAGTCCTCTCATCTCTCTCTCAACATTTGAGAGAAGAATCTCCTAAGTTCAATCCAAGCTTCTTCAGTGCATCTCTGGTCTTAAGCGTATTAGTATATTCTGCAGCAGTGAGTTGAATAAACTAAATCAAACGACAAAGATACATTTTTCTTAATTAAAAATTCAGAAACATAGCAAGCAAATCAGATAATTTTTTTATTGAAACAGCTAAACAAATATTCAAAATTCCCATACTCAGCTAATTTAAGAACAGACAAAATCCAACTCTAAATGAAACCAAACAATCGAGCATGAGACTATTTTTTCCAAAACCAGGTGATATCAACATTGAAACATTACATCAAATATTTCAACATGCATTACTTGTAAAAAAAAAAATAGGAAAAACAATTGTAAAAATTGAAAACGGACCCTTTTTTTTTTAAATCACAAACACAGCATGTATGAAATCAAGGAGTGAAACCTTTACATACAACTCTAAACCCCAAAATGCCCTTTTTTCTTACTTCCATGGTAAGGGTTGCGATTGAAACTCCCAAATTGAAGAACCCCATTTCATAAAATTACACAGAATCGTGAAAGAAGCAACAAATTTATAGACTTGACAGCTGGGTTTCATACCTTAAAGCAAATTATATTATTCACAGAAGGAGAACTTACATTAGTTCGATTTCGATGTCGATCGAGCAGTCGAGAGTCGAGTCTTCTTCACTGTGAAGTTGCTGCAAATCAGAATAGCACCACTGCACCACCGTCTTCCTTCTTCTTCGCCTGAATCTCCCTCCTCCTTTGTCAGAAATCAGAATCGTCCTCCACTCCTCCTCTTATTTTCTTCTTCTGCTTCCTCCTTCAGCTCCTCTCCTTCTCTGTCTGATTCTAAGGAGAAACAAAGAACACAACGAAATTAGGGCTCAACTCAAATCCGTTAGATTATTCTCTAGATCATACCTAAATCAGATTGCACATGGTTTAAATCGTACGCCTCAAAACGAGTTAATAACTCGTGCGCCCCATAAATACCCCTTGACTCGTCCGAGCTGGGGCGACTCGCAAGTCAAAAACGCTTTTTTAAACACTGAGTGAGAGATAGAGGGAGTGAGTACTAGAGCATACAAAGACAGACGAGCGTTTGGTGAGCGAGCTCGAGCTCTGGAGGATCAACCGTGTTGGTGTTAAAGAGGAGAACAACGAGGGTTTTAGCCAGTGGGCTTGGGCTTGGGCTTGATATGGGTCATGGATTTTTATTTGGGATAGACACCCGTAAACATTTTGAGGTTCAAAAGGATGACCGAATGGAGAGGAGGTAGGGATGGCAGTGAGGCGGATTTATATAGACATTCGCCCTGAATGGGGCAGATTTACACGGACGGATCCCGTCCCATTTGGGGGCGGATTTGGATTTACCTCTACGAATTTCGAGCGGATTCGGGGCAAAAAGATTTATCCAGCATGGATTTGGGGTAGAAACGGATTTGGCCATATCCGCCCCGGGGATATCCATTTATACATGTGTTATTGGAAATATACCCTTAAAATAAAAAGCAAAACCTTAAGTCCCTAACCTCTCATTTCTTCATCATCTCTCCATTTTGTTTCCCCCACAGACCATACATGCCTCCACCAAGACTACGACGGTACCACCAAACATTGTCCACTAGCAAGGGGATGAAGAAAGAAAACAATACATTCGAGTAGAAATTCGAGTAGAAAGAAGTAGAGAAAAATGAAGAAATAAGTAGATAAGCTATGGGAGGAAGTGAGGGAACTGAGCCTTGGAACATCCACAGAAATGAAACACTTGGACTCAACACTATCTCCTCTAGTCTTCCTATGAAACTACTTATCAGCAAATAAGTGTTGCATAATCTCTGATGACACTCATCAATGGCATGCACTCACTTCATGGTCTCAACCCTCTTACCTCTCTCAACTCCTATCTCATACAAACATCTCCCTCCATCTCACCCTCAATGGCCTTGCAGACACTCTCGTACCCCAAACCCCATCATGTTTCTTTTCTTCCCCTCTTTGTTTCGCCATGCTTATGTTGAGAAAACCCCATTCCCCCTAGCCCTCTAATACATCACTTCTTCTTCCCCAGACTCCTTTTTTTGCGGACTATGCAAAACGGCAGAATGATTGCTTCAATACAAAGTACTTTGCTTTTGGCCCAAGATGTTGAACCCCACATTCCTTAGGCACCCAAGCTCTTGGTTGTCTACCTGAAATGGTTAATCTCTGGATTGGGAACCATCTGTCCCATACCTCTTTTATCAAGGACCATTATGAGAATCTTCCAGCAGGGCGGGGATCCATTATCACCAGAAATATCACGGATAATCGGGACAGGGCGAACATCTGCCATGTTGTCAAGAGCAGGGATGGTTTTTAAAGTATATATATATATATATATATAAATGAATATTCGGGGCGGATTCGGGGATTTGTGATCCCCGCCAGGAGGGACAGATTTGCCCAAATCCTCCCCATTGCCATCCCTAAGGAGCCTGGGTAGTTTCCTCGCGAGTAATCAGTAATGGCTATTTGGATGCATTTTAAAAACACAAGACCGGTCTCATTTACTCGATTTGCATTACTCGACGAGTAATCAGGTTCAACTCGGTGTTGCCCGAGTAATTGGATTCAACTCGGTTGGGTATTTTTTATTTTTTATTTTTTTATTTTTTCTAATTCTTTTTCACACTTTTCCCTTAGGTTGTGTTATGTAATAAGCTAAATTTGAGATATTTGTGGTACTTTCTAGCTAGCATAACTTTATTATGACAACAAAAATACTAGAGAGACAGGATTTTAGCAATCAAGCACATGGTGCCAATAGACCTTTCAAAGAAAATCAAGCGAGAAATAAAGAAACCCACCAATGTCATCTTTTGCCACTAAAATAGATTGTAACAACCATAGATCAAAATAGTAGAAAACCCCATTATTCTCCTAACTCTAGTCCACCAACTTATATCCAACAGTAAAGAGCAGGCTTTCATGGAAAGTTTAAACCAATTAAGGGAAACGCATGACTCATTTTGTTGAACAAATCAATGGACAAAAAATTACCATCGAAGTCCAACAATTCCAAATAAATTGATCTTAAAAAAAAAAAAAAAACAACGCAAAATCTTAAGGGATCCATCAATTGGAAAATTAAAGCATTAAAAAAAGAAATTGAGGTTTAGAAGAAGGGTTTAGAAGAAATTGGAATGTCAAAAAACCTTTTCTGATGTACTTCATTGTGTCTTAGTTCCCCTTCAAGCCATCTATACATTTTCCTTCCTCTTGTTATGTTTTATGTCTAATTTGGTTTGTTGCAAACAATTGCTCCTTGTGTTTTTGAATTTTCAGGTCTTCGACATAGTGCATTCCATTAAGACTTGTCTCCATTCCATTTTGCGTGTACCTTTGCATCACCTTCTCATTTGTGTATATCTTGATTTCCGATAAGCCACCATTAACCTAATTGCTTGCATTTAATTCCCTGACCAGAAATCACATTAGGAAATACATCCAATCTTATGAGTATGGCCATGGTTTCTGATGATACATCAAATATGACCGACATCTCAGCCATATACATGGCAGAGATCATCCATCACAAGGATCAAGTATCCCAAGACCAGAGCAATTCATAAAGCCCAAAGATGATGAATCCAGTCATGAAAGCCCAAGCAAGGCCCGTTAGAATAAATCATAATCAGAAGCCCAGATGCAAACCTGATAAAGTTCACCCTCAAGGGGGGAACGTTATATAGAAAAATAGTCGCAGAGGGAGTTACGCCTCCGATGACGAATCTTCATAAAGGAGGAAACCGTTACAGAGAATGTCTCCCATCGTTGCGCCTCACATGCTCAAGTCATACAGGGAATAACAGCGACCATTATAAAAGGTAAAGGGAACATTCAACAAAGATATGCAACTTTAACTGAGTTTTGTCTAGTTTTATCTCCGTCTCCAACCAAGTTACTAACTTAAGCATCATAGTGCCTTCGGCCACCAAAAAGGTAGTCTTTGGCAATCTAACATTTGTTTTGCTGGTTTTACTTATTGGAGACTGAATTTTGGATGCATCAATTTGACGTCGTCCGAGGGGAACAACAGTTTCCATTCTAGGAGAGAGTCTGCAGTAGAAAACTTCTTTGATTCTAATCAGTAATTAAAAAGCTCTCAGAACAGATGGAACACTCAACAAATCCTCAACTCAGCGACAATCAAAGCAATCTTACCATCGGAGAAGCTATGTTACCGATAGTGCACACCTCAGACCCAACGACGAACACCGGGCCGATCATGCCCGATAACGAAGTCGCAGCGCGAGGTGGCTCAAACATCCTAGACGTCCAGAGACGCCACCACGGACCCTCGTGTAGACTTACTCATGGACCAGATGATCAAAATGTTGGAAAAACTCACCCAATAGCGTGTTCAATTCGCCGACTCCATCCAAGCGCCACTCCAACAAAACTTGGCTAACAAAGTTCCTAGAGAACCTCCACAGGTGAATCTTGAAAGCAGTGGACCACCTCGAGATGGAACCCCCGAGAGTGACGGGATCCCGTAGGAAATCTCATTCATAATCGAAGTCATAGATCCTAATGTGTTGTATGAGCTGGCCAAGGAATAGGTTGCAGCTTTTGTTGGTCCTACCTAGTAGCTAGATGCTTTAGTAGCTAGCTGGTTTGGGAAGGAAGGACAGGTAAGAATGGTATTATATCCCTCATTTATAGTTTTTCCGGTGATGAGAGTTTTACCTCTAAGAATAAGACTTTCTCCCTTAATGTGCTGGTAGTGGCATAAGGCTTCCTAACTGCTTTTCTTATTTGTACGAGCTAGTAGTTTGAGTTCCTCTCCTAGCAGCTAGCCGTAGTTGGAATAGCTATTGGACTAGCAGACGAGAAGCAGCAACCATTGATCTTTCGTCTTCTCCTCTTCTACGGTCTTATAGGCCTAGTCGTCAACCTGGCAAGGAGCTACCTCACCAGGCCCTTTAGAATCATTTTGTGACATTCCTCCCTCACACAAGGGAGCCAATATTAATGGTTTTACCTTGAGTTCTTGAGACGCCCAATCATAGCACTTCCAAAGTCAACCGAAGCGGACCAATGTAGGGTCCGTATTCCGGCGATACCTGGAGGTTTCTACAGGTAATCTAAGAGCGTGAGGAGCCGAGTATATGGATTCTCAGCTACAGTAGTGTACCACTTCAACCATTGAAGCCATTGTTGCATCCAATTACGGAGAACAGTGCGCTCCAAGATCTCCATTTCCGGTTCAGAGAGCAATCCCCATCTGCTGCATCTAAATATGTTGTTTCATCCGCTGAGACAAAAGCATATGAATCAACTCTTTCAAATGAAGAAGATGCCACCACTAAAAAAGAAAAGACGTCCAGCGGTGAATAAGGCTTTTAAGCCTGAAGAATAAGATTATTTCAAATATACAGAAGTAGTCGATGACTAAAAGGCAAGTCCGACGGCAAGGGGTGTTGTCTGGTATAGAACCATAACAAGGGCGGAGGGGGTTCTTTTGAAGTATCAGCTTTAAATTTCCTGGCTGAGTAGTTTCTAAAATCCCGAGAAGGGTGGTGGATGGGAATAGATAAGTAAGCATGCGAGTACATTGTTTCAGACGCCGAATACGTTAAATCACCCACCGAAGACGCATAAGAATAATCCGATGAATCATACATAGCATAGGGATGAATCATTCCTAAGAACCAGAGTCTAGGGCTGCTCTTTCCCAATCCGAACCAGCGGAATAGGCCTATTCCGGTCCGGGTCGGAAAGCTTCCTTCCAGTGGTTGCTCCGGCTAGAGATATAGTCGTAGAGACGGCTAGAGATTATGTCTAGGACAAGGCTATTGATCTAGTCTACCTTATCTTCTTTAGCTTGAGTATATACCCTCCGCTAGAAAGTCTGCTTTTCCTTTCTCTAGGTTTTGGGTGACTATTCCTTCAAGGATAGTTTCGGTGAGGTTCTACTTGATCTTAGTTCTTTTCCTCAAAGTAGGGAGCTAAAAGTATTCTTTACTCTTTATATCGGTACTTTTGGTACTCAATACTCTAGTTCTCGCCCGAGAGAGAGTATCTGACTTGTTTTCCTCAGTTTCAGTTGAGGATCCCTAGTTATCGAAGGGATAGTAGCTCGTATTCTAGAGTGAAGCGAGCCTCCCCCTTCAAGTAGTAGCCCAAAGTGAAGTCAGTAGTCGTAGAGATGGCTAGAGATCTAATTCATTCTCTAATTTCCCTACACGTCTTTTTCCCGCTTTAGAGAAAATTCCATCCGGGTGAGAAAGATAAGGCTATTGAGAATGTCTAAAGCATACGATGGCACCACTGATCCGACATACCATTTGTCACACTTTCACCACATGATGGCGTTGAAAGAAAGCACGGAGTCCACCTTATGCAGAATGTTTCCAACAAGTCTCACTTCATCAGCAGTGAGTTGGTTCAACATCTTACCACCAAGATCAATAAACTTTTTCCAGGCACTGGCCACGGTTTTCATCACGAGGTTCATCAATAGTCAAAAGATGAGGAAGGGGTCGCACTACTCGTTCCACATCAAACAGAAGCCTGAGGAGACAATAAGGGAATACGTTACTAGTTTCACTAACAAGTTAACAATGATTGACGGATGCAGCGACGACACAGCCACCGCTACTTTTACCACC
Source organism: Berberis vulgaris (assembly GCA_963556465.1). NCBI lineage: Eukaryota > Viridiplantae > Streptophyta > Magnoliopsida > Ranunculales > Berberidaceae > Berberis > Berberis vulgaris. Next base: position 16,601,084 of record OY747136.1, on the reverse strand, counting down.
GGATTGAAAAAAGACCCATTTTTTACATTCTGAATCAAAAACCCCCAAAGAACATGGCGATTCTTTGAAGATCTCTCAAAAGCACATCACCCTCGAGGAGATGATAGCTGCCAGGAAGAGGGACGAATCATAAAATAGACACTTCATCCAACCAAAAGGATGAAAGAATGACAAACCTGGAGAAGAAAACAACCAAACAAAAAGACATCGGACCGGGGGTGATTTTGAGTTCGATCAACAAAGGCTTTGAAGACTACAACCTGGAAGATCCAAACACGAGCAATCAATGGGAAAATTGTTCACGACTTTGAAAAAAAGTAGAGCTGAGGTCCTCAAGACTATAGCAAAGCAGAAAGACCTCTGGTGGTCGCCCAAAAGAGAGGAGATCTAGACAGGCGAAGTAAAAGCAAATATTGTTCCTTCCACGATGACTACGGGCATGACACCGATGACTGCCACAACTTAAAAGACGAAATTGAGCGCCACGTACAAAAAGGGCAACTTGGAGAGTTCATTAAGCTATGAGAGTCCAACAGGAGAAAAACACAACATAAAGGCAATCGAGGGAGCTAATATATGTCTTGCATGGCGCAATCGGAGAGGAAGAGTTATCCAGTCAATCTTGAAAGTGATCAATCCGGGATTTACGAGCAAAAATTAGATACCAGGAGCCTTCTGCACGATGAGCCGGATTGACACAGAGAACTCTGATCTTCTCCAACGAGGATGCAGAAGGAGTCAATTTCCCACATAATGACGCTTTAGTAATCTCGGTATTGATAGCTAGATGGGAAATCAAAAGGGCACTAGTCGACATCGGCAACTCGACCAACCTTTTGTACTTGACAGCATTCCACAGGATGCGATTCACCGAGGAAATGGTCTCACCCAACAATCAACCAATGGTAGGTTTCAGCGGAGAACAATGTCGTCCAATTGGAAGTATCCAACTACCGGTGGAAGAGTGAAAACTAGGGAGACAATAAGTCTTGTTCACAGATTTCCTTGTAGTCGACGCTCCATCCGCATACAATATGTTTCTTAGAAGGCCTTGGATACATAAGATGGGTAAGGTATCCTCTACCATGCATCAATGCTTGAATTACCACACTAACAATGGCGTTGGAACAATCAAAGGAGATCAACCAGTTGCGCACGAATGCCATTACGTAGCAATTAAAGCTCCACACAAATAACAATTACTATAACGATTAGACGAGCTGCTACAGCGATCTGGTCAAACAGACCCAATCTCATAGATGACAATACAACCCCAACAAGTCCAAGGGATCGACCAAACATAGGACAACCAGAAGAAGAAACAACAATGGTCTACTTGGACAATGGAGGAGACATAACAACTCGGATTGACACCAAAATCCATCCTGAACTAGCCATGAAGCTACTTCAATTGTTGAAGGATAACCAGGACGTTTTCGCCTAGACGATGAAAGATATGGTGGGAATAGACCCATCTATCATCACGACCCACCTATCATCACTCACAAATTGCAAGTCAATCCAAACAAAAAATCGGTCCGGTAAAAAAGAATACTAGTAGCCCTGGAATGCAACCAAGCAATAAACCAGAAAGTGCACCGCCTGATAAATGCATGAATGATCAGAGAATCCCATTACGCCTATTGACTAGCTAACACAGTATTGGTAAAAAAGAAAAATGGCAAGTGAAAAGTATGTGTGGATTACACTGATATGAACAAAGCATGCCCGAAAGACAGTTTCCCGCTCCCACGCATAGACCAGATAGTGGATGCCATTGTCGGACACGAACTCCTAGCTTCATGGATGCGTATTTTGTGTACAATCAAATATAGATGTAACCCCCTAACTAAGAAAATACATCCTTTATAACTGAAAGAGACATGTACTGCTATCGGGTGATGTCATTCGGACTTAAGAACGCAGGAGCTATCCACCAACGGTTGGTCAACAGAATGTTCAAAGATCAGATCGACAAAACCATGAAGGTATACATCAATGACATGCTAGTCAAAAGCTCACGTAGAATGAACTGCAACAAGGACCTCGAACATGCCTTTTCACAGCTCTAGAGATACAAAATGAAGCTGAACCCAGAGAAATGCACATTTAGAGTAGCGTCAAGGAAGTTCCATGGATACATGGTCAACCAAAGGGGAATCGAAGCTGATCTGAACATATACATGCAGTCACCAACAAACATAAAGGGTGTGCAGTAGCGGATGGTATCACTAGGTCACGGGGTCGATCATAGCCGACGACATCTGGGGTGGGAGGGGTTAAGGGATAAAAAAAGTCTCAACGGCAGAATAACAACTTTAAATAGTTTCATTTCCAAGTCCTCGGACAAATGTCTACCTTTCTTCAAGATCTTGAAAGGAAATTAGACAATCAAATGGAACGAAGAGCGCGAAAGAGTTTTTCAGAGTCTGAAAGCGTATAAGGGGAGTACAAAACTGTTATCAAAACCAAACATGGGGGAAACACTATACCTATACTTATCTGTATTCGACCGCGCGTTGAGTTCAAACTGATACGGGAAGAACAGGACACATAAAAACCAACATATTACATCAGCAAAATGCTTGCAGATGCAAAAAACAACTACCCGGCTTTGGAAAGACTGGCATTCGCCCTGATCATATCATCGAGAAAGCTACGACCACACTTCCAAGCCCACCTGATCATTGTCATGACCGAGCAACCACTTCGATCAGTACTGCACAAACCAGAGCTGTCCGAAAGAATGGTGAAATGGGCAATAGAACTCGGGCAATTCAACATCAACTATGTCCAGAATTGCAATCAAAGCCCAAGCATTGGCATATTTCATTGCTGAATTCACTAGCAGCAGCGACCACCAGCCATAGAGCAACCATGAGGAGGATCAAACTAAGCAGAATACCCATGAATGGATCCTTTGTTGCGACGGAGCATCCAGCGAGGCGGGAAGTGGAGCTGGAATGATCCTATACAATTCGGAGGGTGTAACGTTAGAAAAGGCTATAAAATTCAATTTCAAAGCCGTAAACAACAAAGCCGAATACGAAGCAATAATATCCGGGCTACAACTAGCAAAACACTTGGATGTAAAAAGATAAGCATCTTCACTGACTCAAAATTGGTGGTCAATCAACTGAATTGCGAATTCCAAGTCAAAGACGCTCAAATGAAAGCTTATCGCCAAAAGATTGCTGAGTTGATATAAGGTTTTTAAACGACGACTATTCAACAATGTGTAAGGGCAGAGAACCAAAGGGCTGACGAGTTGGCGAAGGAAACATCATGAGCTAAAGAAAATGAGAATCTACTCATCACCATGTAGGAAAGTTCCATAATAGAAAATCAAATACAAGAGGCATGCACCACAGATTAGGAAAATAATTTGGATAACCCTGATTCTAGCCTATATAACAAACGAAGAACTTCCAGTGGACAAGATGGAGGCTCGAAAGCTATGAAACCAAGTGGCATGATACACAATGATCAATGACATTCTACAGGAGGTCCGCAACCAGTCCACTGTTAAGATGCATCTCACCCAACGATGTTGATTATGTTTTACGGGAGATCCACCACGGTACATGTGGAAATCACCCGGGAGGAAGAACTAGCGCCCACAAAGTAATGACTCTGAGATACTATTGGCCCATGATGCAATCGAATGCAAATAAACTCGTTCGCACTTGTGACAAGTGCCAAAGATTTTCCCTATACATTCACATACCGTGCCAAAATTTAATCCTGATGAGCAGTCTGTGGTTGTTTGCACAATAGGGAATGGACACCGTGGGACCACTCCCTGTGTCCAACGAAAAAATTCCTCCTTGTGGCTAAGTGGGTGGAAGTATAACCTTTAGCAAAAATAAGATAAGCCCAAGTCGAAAAATTCCTCTAGAAAGACATAATATGTAGATTCGAAATCCCAAGACTAATTGTCACCGATAACGGAAAGCAGTTTGAGGGCAAGAGGTCAGAGAGTTGTGCGAAAACCTGAACATCCAACAACACTTTTTAGAACCCATTCATCCACAGGCAAATGGGCGAGCCGAGGTCAAAAACAGAATGATCTTTGAAGAATTCAAAAGGAGGCTCGAAGCATCAAAGGGATTATTGACGACTGAACCGCCAAGCATCCTGTGGGCATATAGAACAACGAAAAGAACTCCAATAGAAGATACCCCTTTCGCCCTCACATACGAGTATGAAGCCATGATACCTGTAGAAATTGGCATGCCAACATTCAGGATCAAAGAATTTCGTGTAGAGGACAATAACGAAGCACTAAGAGTCAGATTAGACCTCCTTGAGGAAAAGCGAGAAACGACTTCTATCAAAGCAGCAGCCTACCAACAACATATGGCCAGCTACTATAACAAAAGGTAAAGCCCCGTACTTTCAATATCAGTGATTGGGTACTCTGAAAAATCCAAATCAACACAAAGGAACCGAGGGCGGGCAAACTGAATCTGAATTGGGAAGGATCGTACAATGTAATAAGAATCAACAGACCAGAGACATACTGGTTAGAAAACACGAGGGGAGAACAACGACCATGGAATGTAGAGCATTTGAAAATATATTATCAATAAAACACCTTTACATCACCCACTTTGCGTTCAAACAACAAAAGTCTAGTCGGGACAAACAAGTTAGACTAAGAGTTTTACTCAAGAAAGAACACAACACGATCAAAGTATCGACCTGCGAATAAAATCTAAATACATGTATCAGGATGAACGAGTCGAGCATGAACATGAAACTTCTGGTCTAATCAACCATGAAGTAATAAAGTACCAAGACATACGAGCCATACTTTTTCTTGTCAACTTTAAAATATGACGTCAAAATCCAGACGCGAAAAGTTGGGCTTCATAAAAAAGCCTCCACACAACAACACGACGAACATCGAAGCACCTTTGTAAAAATTCTGATGAACAAGTCAGAAATTCTATCTAGAATGTCAAAAGCAAAAAACTCGTCTAACAAGTTAAACGGGAAGACATACTGCGTACAAACAATAAAAGAAAATGACATTCTCATTAACCTTTTCGATTCACTACATAAGAAAGGATTACACGAAGAAAAAAGAGTCTAAAAGTATTCAAGGATTGGCGTTCATATCAGCGACAATGTTGCTTAATGGCATAGGCTCGGGCAAGTGAGGAAATGATTGTTCCTCAGCAGTAGGGTCACTCGGTGAATATGGAACGAATTCCTCTTCATCCTCAAATACTTGATCAGCGTAGCAATGGTACTTAGATAAGTGCAAGCCTCACAACTGGATAAGATTCAAATGATCGTGGCGACTATCGACTACTCTTTTCCAATCTGCTGCTTCTGTAGCCTTTAACTTACAAGTAATCGACAAAAGCTCAGCCCGAGTCACCACGAGTTCGCAATCAATGGTGACAAGCCTAGCAGAAGCTACCGACTTGGCGATAACAAACTCAGAATTCAGTTGAGCAACTCGCGCCACAGAAGCCTTCAGATCAGCGCAATACTCTGCAGCAGAACACTCAGCTTCATCACGCTCAACCACTTGATCGTGCAACTTCTTCTCAGTAGCACTCAGCTGAGAACGAAGCTTATCTAGATCCACCTTAGAAGTCTTGAGGTCGGAAGCAAATCTGTCCCGAATGTCATCAACTACCTTTAGCGAGGTACGCGCAGTCTCAGCAGGCTGCGCATACTCTGTACATCGCATTTTCAGAGGATTGAACTTACGGAGAACATGAGAGAGAACCAAGGCCTTCCCTGCTAGCTTCCGTTCAACGAGCGCCACTTGATCGCGGGCAACCTTGTAATCCCATCACGACTGCATATGTGATATGATTTATTCCTTCCATGCGATGCTTGAGGCCTTCATCGAGATGATTACGTGGCAAACGCACATGCATAGGGGTATGTTTCCCAACCACCCATGACAGCCGATAATGAGATTACACGCATTGTCTTGCACATCAATCTCAGAAGACTAGCAGAATTTCTCGGGAACTGTGGAAGTTGAGCGGGAAGAAAAGGGAATAGTAGGCATTCTTAAGGTGCCCGCAATAGCAGAGGACACAAGAAGCTTAGAACCTTGACCTCGGGCAATGACTCGGTCTTTCAACAGAGGATCAAACTCGAAATCATCCAGAGTCTTTGTTGTGTTCGGATTCTTAGACAACTCAATGCCAAACTGAAGCATTTTGTTGTCAATGACACGGGCATCGTCAACCGACAGATTGGCAGAACTAGGCAAGCCATATGAAGAGACAAGAATCTTCTCGTGAGTATCCAAAAGACAAGAAACCACATTTTTTGCTCCTTTCGAGAGCTTGATTAGCTCCTCACCTTTTCGGGCGGCAAGATCATCAATATCACAATCACCCTTCCCGGAAGATTTGAGGGGAGGAGGAGCCATAGTAGCACTAGGAATCAAAGTAGCAAGCTTCTACTTTTTTGGGACACGACTAGGACTAATTGCTAGCAGCATAAATGGACTAGGAGGCCTCGGTACGTTCCTCTTCCTAATGCTCGGGCCAACATTACCAGAATCTATGGCAGTAACAGGAGCAACACGGCCCATAGGCTCCCTAACGGAGCTAGTCTCCCGAACTACATCCACATCACCAATGCCAACCGGATGAGGATGTCCCAACCTTTCGACGAATACGACGACTTTACCAACACACATGATGGTAACTCCCGAAGCGCAAGCCACCGTAAGTTTTGAATTACCGGAGTGAAACATGCTGGCATACAAAGCAATATATTTAGACTTCGGACGACAAGGACTATCACCTTCTTCAGGAAGAATGATCTCAAGATCGGCTGGTAGAGAGTAGTCATGACGAATGTTGTCCAAAGTTGTCCACGTCGCTCGCTTAGGTAAGTAGTAAGCTTCACAAGCATCAAGCACGTCGCTGCTCAAAACCCTGAAGCTAGACATCGTTACGAGATGAAAATGAAAGAAGAAGAAATCAACAACTAGGAATGAAGGGAATGTAAAAGAAAGGATATTGTACTAGCTTCCCCCTTTTATAAGGATAAAAGTGAAAGGCCCACTCATGACGAGATATGACGGCCAGAAAATCCCAAAAATCACGCCGAAACGAACAGGCGAACGAGAAATCGAAGAAACAAAAACACTAACGGCTGGTAACCGCATTAAACGCGTTGTGATGGTGGAATAAAAAATCCAACCGTCATACAGTTAGTGGCCACATGAACATACCTACTAACTAAGGGGAAGTAGCTGATGATACATCAAATAAGACCGACATTTCGGCCATACACGTTGCAGAGATCATCCATCACGAGGATTAAGTATCCTAAGACAAGGCCAATTAATAAAGCCTAAAGAGGACAAATCCGGTCATGAAAGCCCAAGCAAGGCCTATTAGAATAAATCACAATCAGAGGCCCAAATACAGACCTAACAAAGTTCTCCCTCAAGGGGGAGGAACATTATATAGAAAAAAGCCTTGGAGGGACTTACACCTCCGAAGACAAATCTTCATAAAGGAGGAAACTGTTACAAAGAACGTCTCCGCTTGTTGCGCCTCACATGCTTAAGTCACATAGGGAATTAACAGCGACCATTATAAAAGGTAAAGGGAACATTTGACAAAGGTATGCAACTTTAACCGAGTTATATCCAGTTTTATCTCCATCTGCAATTGAGTTATTGACTTAAGCATCGGAGTGCCTTCGGGGATAAAAAAAGTTAGTCTTTGACAATCTAACATTTGTTTTGCAGGTTTTACTTAATGGTTACTGAATTTTGGATGCATCATTGGAAAATAGGGAGAAGATATAAAATTTTATGTGTGTTTTCCTTTGTACAATGATACAACTATATAAACAAATTACAAGAAGCAAGCTAAACTAGGAAAGAAAGTATTGTACACTGATTTGATTCCTAATCTAGTAATATATGATTTGATTCCTTACACTCACCCTCAAGTTGGAGAGTGAATATTGTGAAGTCCCAACTTGTCACTCAAGGTAAGAAAATGTTTCTTTCCCAATGGCTTCGTAAAAATGTCTACTAATTGTGCTCGTGCGGGACAAAGGATGGTGCAATCAACCCATTTTGGAATTTTCTCGCACGATATGACAATCAATCTCAATGTGTTTAGTATGTTCATGGAAAATCGGATTTGCTGCTATATGTAAGGTTGTTTGGTTGTCACTAAAGAGTGGCGTTGGTTGATTATGGTGCACCTTCAAATCTTCAAGTATATACTGTTTCCATGTTAGTTCCAAACATGTTGTTGCCATTGCATGGTACTCAGCTTCGACTGATGAACGAGCCCACATTTGATTGTTTCTTTGACTTCCATGATATAAGAGAATTTCCAATAAACACACAATATCCATAAATGGAACTCTAGTAGTGGTACATCCTGCCCAATCTGAATCCCAAAAGGTTTTAAGTGAGATACTATTAGAGGAAGGAAAGAATAATCCTTGACCTGGTGTTCCCTTAATAAACCTCATAACTCATAGGGTAGCATCCCAATGTGGCCTTTGAGGATTCTGCATGAATTGGCTCAGGATTTGGACGAAATAAACAATATCAGGTCATGTCACAATTAAATAAATCAATCTTCCCACCAATCTTCTCTATTTGGTAGGATCATGGAGTAAATCACCATCATCAGGATTGAGTTTTAAATGTTCTTCCATAGGAAAACTGTTTGGCTTGGCTCCCATTAAACCTACATCTTTCAGAATATCGAGAGCATATTTTCCCTAAGATATGAAAATTCCCTTTTTGGAATGTGAGACTTTAATGCCCAAAAAATACTTTAAATATCCAAGATCCTTAATCCAAAATTGTTGCAAAAGATAATTTTTTAGGTCCTTGGTTGTTTTGTCATCATTTCCTACCACAGTTATGTCATCCACATAAATAAGAACTGTCGTAAATGAATCACCATGAATCTTGGTAAAAAGAAAATAATTGGCCTTTGATTGTTGAAATCCAGCTTCTTTAATGTCATGAAAAAATTTGGTGAACCAATTTTTGGAAGCTTGTTTCAAACCATATAGAGACTTGTTGAGCCGACACACGAGATTCTCCCCCCATCGACGAAGACCAAGGGGAACTTTCATGTGAACCTTTTTATCAAGGTCACCAGAAAGAAAGGCAATCAGAAAATCTAGTTTGTGAAGATACCAATTGCGGGAAACAGCTATGGCAAGTAAACAATGAACGGTAGGAGCTTGGCCGTCAGAGAGAAAGTTTCCATATAATAAACTCCCTCAATTTGAGCATAACATTTAGCAACTAGGCAAGCTTTATAACGCTCAATCGTCCCATCTGAATGATACTTGATTTTGTACACCCATTTGCTGCCAATAGGACAGTGACCATGTGGCAAGGGGACAAGTGTCCAAGTATGGTTGTCTTGTAAGGCATCAAGTTCAGCTTGCATTGCCATTCAACAATTTGGATTAAGTAGAGCTTGGGAGTAAGATGTAGGTTCAGTAACACCTGTATTATAGGCTTCTATAAAACACATTTCTTCTTTCATAAGGAGAGTCGCCAGAAGCAAAAACATGAATCTCGTGATTGTAGGACACAAAAATTAGTCAGATACCGTCTTGGATAATCTTTACAATTAATAGGGACAATAGTGAAAAAGTTGATCAAAATCTGGTAGTATCAACACTTGTTGGCTATGCTCCAACCACTGATGACTCTATGGCACTCACATTTTGGATCCTCCTCTCCCAGATAGGACTCTGAAGACCTCACTTGGTAGGATGCCTCGGGCAACATGATACTCTCCCAGATTGCAAGGGGATTGGGTTCTCCATGCACATTATGCAACCTACAGGCCCTCTGCCACAAGTCAACCCTAATATTGTTTTTCTTTCGAAAACCAAAACTACTTCATCAAAAATGGAATGCACTCGTTGGAGACTGAAATTCAGACATGGAGCAGTTGGAGCTTTTGTACCTGCAACTGGTCAATTTGGTGATCTTGCTCTTTTATGGAAACAAAGTATTAATCTTTCTACTATTTTCTGGAATGATTTATCTGTTGTTTATTCTAGGGTTGGGCTGATCCAGGTAACTGGCTGAAAATCCAAAACTGAGGCCCGAATTGGATATTTGAAGATCCGGATTTTGAGGACGGAGGGCGGACCGAGTTAGGCCGGTTAACTGGGGTCCCAGTTAATAGAATTTTTAGGTCGGGTCGGGCCTGTCTCGAGCTAAAGCCCATTTTTTTGTCACTGTTATTTTTCAAACAAATCATTGGATCACAAACTGTGATCTGTAATTATTAATCTATGACAAAGTTGAAGACAAAACTACTTACAATTGGATCACAAACTACTTGGAGAGTTGAAGGCAGCTTATGAACAGGAAGTATAAAACATGTCCAAATACAACACACCCCCTAAGCAAAATCTCATAATTTCCACATACCCATTTAATTTATGATAAAATTTTAGACACCCAAACTGCCAGAATACCTACTTACGTATTAAAAACACTGAATTTCCAAAGACCAATTGATAAATGTCAAAAATCAAGAAACCTAAACTGTCAAACACCTATTCAAAGCAACAAAAATCAAGAAATCTCAATTAAATCAAACCAAAATGGTTGAATCTTTTGTGTTCTTCAATGGGGTGCCCTTTTCAAATGAAACTGAAAGATGGAATATATAAAAGCTTTGAGAATAACACAACTCTTCACAGTTAAGATTTGAGAGATAAAAAGACAAGAAGGAAGATCACCTCATGATGAGAGATGGAAATTTGATGGTTGTATCGAGGAGCAGCAAAGAGTCTTGAGGCAAGTCATCGAAAGAGATAAAATTTTACAGAGTGGATGAGGATGTGAAATAGACAAGGAGTTGCACACTGAAATAGAAGAGAATGACTGAAGTAGTATAAGTAGAGGAGAAGAATAAGAGAATGACAGGAGTGTGAAACCCTAGCCGCTAGAGTGAATGAACTTTGGGAATGAAACTCACTTTAGTATAAAACCCTAGATTCTTATTTAGTTTTTTTCAAACCGGCCTGGCTTTGGGATGTTGAACCGAGGACCAAACGGGCCAGTTTTTAGAACTGAATAATAAAATAACATTACAGAAGCTTCAAACTGACTCGATCGGTATGGTTCCCGGTTCGGCCCGGGTTATCGGCTTGAAATGCCCTCCCCTAATTTATTTTAATCACTCTTTGCAATAATTGATTATTGGTGATATTAATTCAATTTTATTTTCTCAAGACAAATTAGGGGGTAATAAACCTAGAAAATCAAATCTCATCTCACTGATCTTATTGGCTTTCCTTTGACGGGGTCACAATTTACTTGCAATAACAAAATGAAAAATAAAAATTGTGTCAAAGCAAAACTTGATAGGGTTCTAGTCTCTATTGATTGGCTGTAATGCTATCCGTCAACTCATTGCTAAAATTGTTCATACTTCATCTTTGGAAAATTCTAATTGTCGAGGAAACCAGCGAGGAAAACAGCGAGGGAGGGAGGGAGGACCCTCCATCTCCCTCGCGACACGTGCAAAAAATGGGAGGCACGTATCGCGAGGGGGATGGAGGGTCCCCCTCCCTCCCTCGCTGTTTTCCTCGCCAGTTAGCCAATCTCCTTCTTGATTGTTGTGTTTTGAGCTCACATTTGAAATCAACTTTGGCCTATAGACTTTTAGGTTCTTTTAGATATGGTCTAGATACCATAATTGTAGGCATGTGATATCTCAAGCTTGGCATCACAATTTTTACTAGAACCTTCTGTCAACTTCCATCTTAAAACTAGGAAGCTCAGTCATTAGTTTGCAATATTTAGTCATTAGAAGCTCAGTCAAATAAACAAGAATTTTGCAATATTCAACGTGTCAAAGATACCCACCTGGCTTTGAATGCTCTTCAAGATGAACATAATGATACTACCATTGCCTTGCTAGAAGAACAACCCTCTAAACATCAGATCAGAGAGGAGCTCTTCTGAAAGAGTAAGTCTGAGTATTCTTGGCTGCTTCAAGGTGATAAAATTACTAAGTTTTTCCATCTTGCTTTTGTCCATAGAAAATAATAGGAACATGATTATGAGAATCAAAGATGAACAAGACGCTTGGCATGCAAATCAAGACAAAATAGGGCAGGTGCTAAACAACTATTTTGAGATAACTAAATATGAAAATCATGATCTCTTGTCAATCCCTGATAAAATTGAAATCTTTGCCACTACTAAAGCAATGGGTAATCTCAAATCCCCTAGTCCTAATGGTATTCATGCCTTCTCCTTAAAAAATTATTAGGATATTGTAGGGAATGTTGACATTGTGCAAAAACATTTCGTCACTAAAACACTTGATCCTAAGTTAAATGAAACTTTTTTGGCTCTCATCCCCAAGATTCCAAATCCAACTTCACCAGATAACTTTAGGCCTATTGGCTTATCTTTACAAAACCATCTCTAAAATCACTGCCAATAAGATGAAACCCTTCTTTGACAAATTCATCTCACCTAACCAGGGTATTTTGCTTCAAAGAAGATCTATTGTTGACAATGTTAATATAGCACATGAAACTTTTTCCCATATGAACCACTGCAACAAGGAGTGGCATTTCCTTTTAGATAATCTTCAAAAAGTTTGATTTGGATATGACTAGATTCAGCTTATACACCAATGCATATCCATGTCGTTTCTGGTTGTTCTTCTGAATGGTTTTCCTCTTCAAAACATCAAGTCTTCAAGTGGTATTAGACAAGAGGATCCTCTTTCCCATTATCTTTTCATAATTGTTGGTGAAGTTCTCTTTAAAAAAATTGAGTGATCAAAAGCATCAAGATCAGGAGACATGTTCCATTAATCAACCACATTCTTTATGATGTAAAACTTCATTGGATGAAGCCCACAACATCAAAGAACTCCTTTAACAATATTGTATTGCTTCGGGTCAGGCAATGAATTATAATAAGTTATCAGAGTTTTATAGCTCTAATATCCACCATAGATTCCACAAGATGATCAATAAAATTTTGGGTTCTAGATCTTATAGCCCCAAAGATCAGTATTTGGGAATTCATCTTCTTCATACCAAAAGAAAATCAAGTAACTTTCTATTCCTCATTGAAAAGGTGGATTCCAATCTAGCTAGTTGGAAGTCTAAAGTTATATCTCGGGCTGAAAAAACAATTATGATCAAGGTTGTTCTCAACTCAAATCAAGCTTATATTATACATGTAACACCCGTTAAATTTTAATTGTGACATGTAAATTTTTTTTTTTATTAAAAATAGTGTTTCTAAGTTTTTGGAATTTAATTGATATTTTAGAAATTATTTTTCAGGATTTTTTAGGTGGGGTGCCCTTAGAAATTTGGTGGGGCGAATAGCCACCCACATATAAAATCAACTTTCCCCCTTCTTCTTCTTCTTCTTCTTTCTCACACAGGAATAGGGCTTGTTCCCCCTTTCAATCACCGACAAAGCTTTGTTGCATCTGAACATTTCAGCGGTTATCTCCACCCAAAATCATCGCTTCTCTTCTTCTTTTCTCCTCCTCTATCATCGCCTTCGATTTGCCGCCCAAAATCAAAGTGCAACAAGGGGAGAATCTTGATCGGACAGTCAGAGGTCGAGCGAGTAACTTCTCTCTGATCAAGTCCTTTGGCGATGTCAATAGTGGCGTTCAGAGTTGGTAAACCCCACATGCAAAGGTGGTCGAGTGGCTGGCTGGAAATTTCAAAAAAAATGGAAAGTAAGGTTCGACGATGTTGATTTTGGATTTTGATTTGTTGGTGTGCTTTGATATACGGTTCAGAGGTGTTGGGGGGCCTTGTCGAGTTGATTCCAGAGAATTTCAAGTGAGTTAGATCATACTTACGGTTAAATTTTGGATCCGAGTTTCAATTGGAGTTTAAAACATTTTCTTTGAAATAAAATGGGTTTTTTGCTTGAAATTTATTGGTTGGAGATGCATGTGTGGTTCTTAGATATCATTCTTGAATTGATCTTTGTGTTTAGGGCTCATTTTGGTGGATTTGGGAGCTTGAACTTGACCAACCAGTTATAAGTTTTGGATCTAAGTAAATGGGTTGTTTTGGATTTTAACTTTGTGGGTTCTTTGAAGTTTGTATTATGGATTTTGGAATTTCTGGTTCTTGTGTTGTTGCATGTTTGCTAAGATTGCATAATATCCCATGAATTTTTGCTTTGAATTGTACAATAGCACATGTAACATAGCACATGGGAGTCACTACATAATTAAGCATTCATGGCATGTATTTGAGAATATTGATGGCATAAGTAAGCATTCATGGCATGTATTTGAGAATAGTAAGCATTCATGACATGTATTTGAGAATAATGATGGCATAATTAAGCATTCATGGCATGTATTTGAGAATAGTGATGGCAAAATTAAGCGTTCATAGCATGTATGTGAGAATCCATGTGGAATTCTGCTGGACAATGTTTTTCCTGATTGTATATTGATATTGTAACTCCTTGGGTTGGCGGGCAGCGGAGGGATATGGTCGGCAAGCTACCAAGTAAACAATATTGTGGTGATATTGATACGATAATATTAATGTTGTTGAACACTTGCATACATACCCGTTTCGAAATAAGGAACTACATCAAACCTGTAAAGGGAGTAACACTTAGCCTTGAGAAACGAGACATTGTTGTGCATGGAAAAGGAATATTGGTTAAGCACATTTGAGTGTTGCATTTCACATACATATTTACATCATAATTGAGCATTCGAGATTAAGAATGGAGGTGCATTGTTAAGTTTTATGATTCCTTTTAAATGTCTCAGTCGATGTTATGTATTTATTGGGGGATAGATGCTTTGAGATTTGATGTGTTCACTTAGATGGAAAAACTAAGCCATTGTTTTAGGGTGGTCTAGCTTAATGCAATGGGTTGTTCCCTAGGACATTGGTTTAGAACATGAGTTCTATCCGAGTGTTGTATATATGCTAGCTTAGAGGTATGTGTATATGTAGTCCCGATGGTGATGATTTTCATAATTAACGAATAGTTTGATGACTTAGATTACAACGTGTTGATTGAAAATCTTAACATGATGTGAATTTCTCTCATTTCATATTGCATCTCATGCATTAGCTGTATGAAGGTTTACCGCATCATCATAGCATCCTATGGTTGTGTAGTATTGTTATGTATCTATCACTATACCAAAAGGCCCGTTTAGCTACACGGAGATGGCCACGGCTCTACACCGTTGGTTTATTTGTCACGGCCAAAAACCGTGGCTATAATGGCCAACGACTTAAAACCGTGGCTATATAAATAACAACCGTGGCTATAATCACTAAACCAAAACGCTTGCACGGAGATAGCCACGGCTCTAAACCGTTAGGTTATTTGCCACGGCTAAAAACCGTGGCTATAATGGCCAACGGTCTACAACCGTGGCTATAAAAATAAAAACCGTGGCTAAAAACGAAAATGCACGTGCAACACATGTGCATGTGTGGAGAACTCGAGTGGATTTTTCGCGGGCGAAAAAAATTTCGCGGTTGCGAAAAAATTGGCGTTCCCTCTCCATCTCCCCCCAAATCTCAACTTCTCAACCCTTTGTTTCAAACCCTAACATCAGATCTCCCGAAAGCACAACCACCATTGTTCCGAATCAGAAAGCGCGATCGCGATGGAGAAGAAGATCTTTTCGTCCCTCCTCCGATTCTTGAAGGAGAGTTCGTCGGTGCCTCCAATGCTGAGTTTGGTGAGAAGAAGAAGAAGAAGAAGAAGAACACATTGATCATTCCGTCCCTCCTTCGGTTCAGATCTCCTTCCAGGTAAGATCCTTCTTCTTCTTTAGATCTCCTCTTCTTCTTCTTCTTCTTCTTCAGATCTGTTTCAGATTTAATTTTTTTTCTTTCAGCAAAGCAGATCTTTCCTCTCCAACCCATTTCAGCAAAACACAGCAGAGATCAAAGCGTGGGATCCCCATTTCTTCAAGTCTTCATCAGATACCCATCTCTATCTCTCTCTTTAAGTTCATAATCTCCAATTACTGTGTCTTTGCTTATCTGTCAAACAAGGGGGTTCCTTTTAAATTTTCTTACCTTATAAGCAATCAAAGATTCAAACTTTATACTTACCCAGATCGTCTTTAGTTTGATTGTGATGATTGCAATGTGGAATGGTGGATTTTCAGTGTCTGTTTGGGGTAGTGGTTTTAGATGTACTTTGTTGAATGTGTAAAAATTAAGTCTTTGGGATGAGTTAGATGAGAAATTGGACTGGAAGTAGTGATGATCATGGATACCCAGTAAAAGGCGTGAATTTACTGAGAAAAGGGTATCCTGGAAAAATTTAATGGGTGTTTCAAATTTCGACAATTTCGTGAAGGTACAATGTACTCTGTAGTAGTGCCAACGGCACGGGTATTACAATAGTTTCAGATCAGAGTGAGAGAGAGAAGCAGAGGAGAATGTGAAGAGAAAGAAGAAGAAGTGAAAGAAAGCATTTTGGGCTTTTAGGGCTAGAAACTTGAGAGCCTCCACAAATTTTATCCCTTTGAAGTCATTTCGGCTCGGAAGGCGTATTTCAGGTTTGAGGTTTTGATTTCTTTTCTCTTAATCTGGTTTTTCTAGATTTTAGATTGGTTTTAAGAAGATCCCTTTGACTATAGTTTACAAAAATGATATTCAATAGTTTTTCGACTATTACATTAATCTATGGGCTAAGATTTTTCGACTTGGGTTCAAATTGGTTGACACTTGCCTGTATTGTTTGGTAACCCAAAAAATGAATTTTTAAGTTATTTGAGATCACTTTAGAAGTCAGGTGATCACTTTAGAAGTCACTATTATTGCAACTAGGAAATGCATTTTTTTCTTCTATTATATATTCTTTCAATGACAGAATAGACAGACAAAATCTTTAGGAAAATGTCACAAGAAGGTCAAAGCTTACCAACCATCCCTGGATTCTTCTTGGGGATTCGAATACCCTCCATTACTATCCATTATCATAATCTTCCAAAAGTTTTGACCAAATATTATAAGGCATAAACTGATGATTTGGAGAGAAATGGGTGCAAGCTTTTAGAATTATCAAACAGTAAATCATCGGTAGGAGTGGCATTTGTAACCTTGTTGAATGATCAACCATATTAGGAGCAAAGACTTTGCCCTTTTGACTGCCAAAATGAGTTAAGGAGATGTGAGTTAGTGTATGATGACATGTGCAATGAGATATTGAGATGTTAGAATCAAAGGGTTCTGGTGGCCAAATCTAATGAGAGGAGCTAAATTTATTACAATTTGAAGAAGGGGAATAACATCAGTGCAGAGCTTAAAGAGGTAGCTAAAATCGAAATGGCATGAACTCTTCCTACCATTAAGGGTTGTGCCCAATATTGGACAAAGTACATTGGACGATTATTGATTTCAATAAAATTTGGGTCTTAACATTCCTGTCCTGACTTTTAAGAATTTATTTCCTTCCTCGATCCCCGTACTGTGATGGGGAAGTGCAAGCAGAGAGAGGAGGATTATAGTATCAGGGATCTTGAATAAATATACAAATAAAATGAATCTCAAAGTGAAAGTTGATGATATAAGCATGGTGTCCGAAGTTAGCAGAAACTACTTGTTACATAGAAGAGATCTAACATTATCAAAAAAATTTCACCAAATTTTGCTCTTTTGAATTGTTCAAGGCTGAATAGTGCTATAAAAACAGAACTGTGCATTCTAAGAACACAATTAAACAAGTGCACTTTGTAAATACCAATTCCTTTCAGGGTTATTTAACTTTGCCCTGAGCATCAACTTAGTAATTAGAACCCAACTCTGCTTTAGCCTTTTTTTAAGACCACAATTGAGGATGAACAATTTTTTAGTACCAATTCCTTTTAGAATTATAAATTTAGCTTCTATTTTTTAATAAAAATAAACCTTTTTATTATATTAAGTGTATTTTTAAAAAGATGAATCTTGGCCATTTATCAGTCCTCGAGATGTGTATCAAGACGTTGTAATGATATCGCAAGCCAGCTTGAGGAGGGTATATTACTATTGTTGCGAGGGGCAATTTGAATTGCACTAGAAATAGAGGGCGGGAACTAGGGTGGTCTTTTCACTTCATCCTAATTGAAACTGGGGTCTAAGAAAACAGCTGGACAAAGTGGAGGTCCAATTGCTAAGTTTTTTTTTTATTGAAAGCGAGCGAGGGTTATTTAGGATCCCCAAACCTGAAATAAAAGTTGAAGTTACAGTCGAGAGTAAATAGTTCCTGATCTATCTTCATGTACAATGTCTTTCAAGTCTTGAGCAAACGAACTCGGTGTAACTTCCAGAAATTCTGAGCTAGGGCGAAGGCTAGCAAGTCTGTCCGCGACTCTGTTAGTTTCTTGAAACTCATGGTGGATAGTGTAATCGTCCAGAGTAGCCAGCCTTCTTCTGATCTGACTAATAAGGTGTCGCAAGTTCCATGCACTGTGTCTCGCTTTCGTCAAGTAATCTCGCACTAAAGTGGAATCAATGCTAATTTATAACTTTGTGAAGCCTTTGAAGTTAGCTAGTTGTAGCCTGACCTCGACTCCTTGAAGTTCATGGGTGATTTTGGACTGTCCCACACTCGAGCTAGCACAAGCAGCCACGACACTACCTTGATCATCCCTAATTACCGCACCGTAACCTCCTGAGGTTGCTTTTAATGAGCCATCAGAATTGAGTTTGAACCACCCAGTAGGAGGCTTCTTCCACGAGCACGTGATCGGGGTCCGAGTATGAAATTGTGGGTCAAGCTGCCAGCGCCCAAAGATCTCCCTGTTAGCTGCATTGTCTTCAATGACAAGGTCTGCATTCGAATACCTGAGCCTAATGTCATTATATATCCTCTTGAGTAGCTCAAGACTGGAGCAGTGTTGTTGCTGGTATAGCCTAGTGCTACGTTCAGTCCATATATAGTAGACAAAGGCACTCAATGCTATCTTCTTCACTTGTGCATGAGAGCTAGTTCCTTTGAAATTGTTAGTGAACCATCTAAGTTCCTCATCCCAGCCAGTTATGTGCCGAGAGTAGCTCAAAAGTTGTAACATTCTATCCCAAACAACCCGAGAGTAGGTGCATGCAAAGAAGAGATGATGTTCGGTTTCACTTTCCAAGTTGCATAGCGTGCATATATCATGTTGTGCTTTGCCCCATTTCTTGAGCTTATTAAGAGTTTTTAAAGCACGATGACATAGAATCCAGGTTATAAATGCATGCCTGGGTATGCAGCCTTTGAACCAAACAACGTTAGCCCAGTCCACCGAAGAGTTATGTTTCCTGATGGCTTCGTAGGTCGATTTCATTAGGAACTGTCTGTCACTACTAGCGCTCCACAACACTTCATCTAGCATACTAACATCAAAGCCAACATCTTCGAGTTGAGTGAATACATCACTAATAAGGTCACCCACACTATGGGGTATGTTCCAGTCATTGTTGCTGATAATAGCCGCGACCTTGGCGTCTTTGTGGAGTGTTGAATAATACAATAATTCCTGTGGGAATTGATCCATTAGAATGCCCGACGGTTGCCAAGGATCCTTCCAGAAGAGAGGCTTCTTTAGGTGTAGGCATTAGCTAGAAGTCGCGGTATCTGATCAAATATTTGCGTACCCACTTGACCCATAATGAGTCCCGATGCGTGATGATAATCCAAACATGTTTCATGCAAGCAGCCTCATTACTGATACGTATGTCCCTAATCCCGAGTCCACCTTCTTTATATGGGAAACATATCTTCTCCCAACTAACAAGGGCTTTCTTAGAGGCTATATCTCCACCTGACCAAAGGAGCCTTTGTAACAAGGTGTTGATGCAATCCAACGTTTGTTTAGGGAGCCCGAAGCAAGATGTCCAATAAAGGTGCATGCTAGCTAAGACAGATTTGATGAGTACAAGTCTGCCTGCGTAAGACAGAAATTTATTCTTTCAGGAATTGATTTTCTTCCTGATCTTGTCTATAATAGGGGCACATTGTGTGTGAGACAAGTAGGAAGAGATCATAGGCAGCCCGAGGTACTTAACTGGTAAGGTCCCGTTTGCAAATTGAAGATGCGAAGCGATTATGGCCTGCTCACTGTGCGAAATTCCTGCCTGGAACAACATGCTCTTATCACAATTCACTTCGAGGCCTGTGCATTCCTTGAAGTCTGCGAGTACATCAGCCAGAGCCTTTGCCGAGCCAACATCTCCATGAAAAAAAGCTATAAGATCATCTGCAAAGCATAGATGGGTGATGATAGGGTCCTGGCAACGATAGTGTAGTTTGTAGTGGCCTTCCTGAACCTTTCTGCGCAACAAGACATGTAAAATCTCCATGATCATAACAAATAGATAGGGGGCGTAGGACACCCTTGTCGGATTCCTCTAGTAGCGCTGATATATCCTTTAGGAGAGCCATTGAGACAAATAGAGAATTTTGGAAGGTTGCAGGGAAGTTCACTTGCTTGAGCAGTTGTATGATAGCATCCCAGTGAACCATGTCATAAGCTTTCTTGAGGTCAATCTTCGCTGCGCATCTAGGGGGTCCCTTGTCGCGATGATAGTTCCTGACCAGCTCATGAGCTAGTAGAATATTGTCTTGAATGTGTCGGCCTTGAATGAAAGCTGACTGTGAGTCACTTACAATTGTTTGAACTGCTAGTTGCATCCTGTTGGTTAAAATCTTGGTGATACATTTATATAGAACATTGCAACAAGCAATGAGCCTATAGTCATTGAAGTAAGAAGCATTAGTGACTTTAGGAATTAAAGCGATGTGCGTAGCATTTACCTCGCCTAGTAGCTTAGAGCTACGAAAAAAATTCAGCACGACCTTAACAAAATCGTCCCCAGGGATGCGCCAAGTGACCTTGAAGAATAATGAGGTGAAACCATCTGGACCAGGAGACTTGTTGGATTCAATAGTAGACAGTGACTCAGTGATTTCATTTCTAGTTATCTGTGCGATCAGCGCAGCCCCCATGTCGTCCGTCACCATATGATCAAACTGCATGTTTTCTAAGATCCCAGGATTGTATGCACTGTCCGACTCCCCTGCAAATACATTTGTAAAATGCTGGATGCATTCAGAGGCAATAGCTTCATGGTCCTCCAGCTTCTCATCATCCCTGTTATATATGCTCATGATTTTGTTTTGTGACCGTCGCTCCCTGAACAAGCCATGGAAATATGCATTATTTTGGTCCCCTACTTCAAAACATTTTGATCTGGATTTTTGTTTCAGCTCGGATTCTTCATTCCTGAGTGCATGTGCAAAGTCTTTGACAGCAGTTCATTCTTCTTGGATCAGTTGATCAGATACAGGATAGCCTTGTAGAGCCTGCTGAGAGTGAGCCATCCTGGCTCTTGCTTGGTTCACGGCCGAGCTCGCCTTGTTGAAGCCTGCTTTACACCAGCGAGTTAAGGCTAGTTTAACAAGTTTAAGTTTTTTGATGAATCGGTACATATGGTTACCAATGACGCGAATGCGCCAAGCTTCCTCCACGGTCTTTTGAAACTCATTCTCATGTACCCAGTAGTTAAAAAATTTGAATGGGATAGGGCCCCTATTATTATTGTTATATAGTGAAAGCACCATTGGGGCATGGTCAGATATACCTGAGTTTAGGAACTCGGCTTCTGCATCTGGGTTCTCCTAAAGCCATGCATCATTGATCAGAACTCTATCTAGCTTGGATGATACTCGGTCTGCTCCATATTGATTGTTGCTCCATGTGAAGAAATTGCCTCTGTATCGACAGTCATATAACCTAGCGTGTGTGACACAGTTCAAGAAGTCTTGTGCACCTCCTTGTTGAGCGCCTACTCGACCCATTCGTTCAGTGGCATGCAGGATGGCATTGAAATCTGCTAGCAAAGCCCACGGCAGTTGGATGGTGCTTGAGAGTCGAAGTAACTCGTGCCATAATTGCTGCCTAACTGTATACTGATTGCTACCATAGACAAATGAGAGGGCACATTCAAACCCAGTACTCCATTTTGCATGCACTATGACTGCCTGGTCTGTGCAGGATGTTGCATTGCTGTCTGGATTGGTTGCTAGAGGGCTATCAATATCGGTTCCTAGGTTGCTTCCTGGATTGCCAGGATTGCTGCCTGGAGTATGCAAATTGCCTAAGATGCCTCCTGGGGTAGGAGCATTGACCATAGTGTATTGCATGGTTTGCAAGGTCCCTGCTGCGCTGGGAAGGAGACCCAGGTTAGGGTCCTGAAACAGCCGCAAAGCAGTCACTGCCTGGTCCTTTGTCAGACTGCTAAGATACTTCTGCAACATATATGTTGCGCCATTGTCTGCAGCACTTCTAGCAACAGTGGTCGATGTAGAACCCCTTTCAAAAGACGGAGTTCCTCCACAAGGGGGAATGGAGGAGTCCCGTGGATCCTGCGCCGTCATTGTCTTGGATCCTGCGCCGTCATTGTCGTGGATGCGCCATCATTGTCTTGAGACTGTAAAAATAAGTTTTCCAATTGCTAAGTTGGTCATCATACTAGGAGGAAAAATTAAAAGCCTTTTTTTTTTTTGTAGCTTCTTTTTTCTGATTGTTGTTGAAGGATCTCTATATATAACCAAATAAATTAGTCTTGAAGACAGAATAAACTCGAGCTCTAAGGTGGCTTAAAGCCCTAAACATCCTTTCAGAAGCATTTTAGTGAACTATGAATTTAATAACTTAGTCTCAAAAGAATAAAACCCAACTATACTCAAAAGAATCAAACCTAACTATACTGAACTATGAATTTTAGTGTTAAGAGAAGAAAACAATAACTAAAGAAAAACTTGTTACATAATTAGTGACCTTTATCTCTTATATTTCCACTCTAAAATAAAATCGCAAGGGAGTGCATTAGGTACTTGGTCAGTGTGTTTTAAGCAAGACTAGTAATGGAAATTAGACCATATTCTCATGAGCGTGCACATGTGTTCAACAATTGGTAACAATTTCTATCATTTCTTGGATTATATTAAGATGGTACTAGTTTTCACCTCATGTTGAATAACTATTTAGCTTATTAATTTTCTCAAATGAATTGATGATGTTCATCTTGCTTGCTATACAATTATTTTCTGTAAATTGTGTATTTGTTTGTATATATGTTTGTTTACATGTACCTATCATGACTTAGTTCTTGGATAGTAGTGAAGTATATACTATGAGGTGGTGGTGGTAGTGGTCGACACGAAATATATTTCAGTCTTTAAAGGAGAACCACAGAGTACATAGACATATACTTCACATCACCAGTGGTATGTGCCCAATGATGTCTTTTATACACAATTCTTAATTTACTTTGTAGTTGTTGGAATATTATTTGTGTCATGTGTTATTTTATTTTTCATTCTTTTTAAGGAACAAGTTAAAGCAAAAAAGGCCGCCTTGCAAGAATCTTCAACCCAGGGTACCACTGACCTCACTATTGATAATGATCCTCTAAGCCAAGTGTTTGGCCAAGAAGAAAGGGAACGTGTTCGTTGTGTTGGAACCACCGTCTCTAAAAGGAAGTATGATGTTTCATTTCCCGCTCGTTCATTGCTTTTGGATAAAACATTGGAAGTAAAACAATTGAGCCAAAAATATGATAGATTGGAAGAAAATGTTCAATGGATACGAGAGAGACTTGAAAATGGAACTTATGTGAGACCATCAACAAGTGAGGGAACACAAGGAGGGACACAAAGAACTGAAGATACACCTTCATCCCGTGCACAATCGACAAGGCAACCAGAAAATCCATTACTTCCATCTCCATTACCACCATCTTCTCAAGGTGTTGCGAGGTTTCCTTCTCCAAGCAATCATGCTCCTTCCGTGTCAAGGACTTACAAAGTTTGTGATTGGCATAAGAATGTCATTGCGATAGCAACAGAGGTTGTAGACCTATCCATCGATTCTCTTGCGATTGCCATGGATCATTGAACCCTGCAACAGAGATCAGACTTTCCTTATGCTTCAAATATATGACTGAGGTGAAACTTTACAAGAGTGATCCAAAAGGAGACATGATGGGGGATTTGGACGTTGGTGATTTCTTCGTATGGTGTAAAAATCATGTGGAACTTGATGATTGATAGTTACAACTACCTTGGTAGTTACAACCTTGGTAGTCGTGATACGTTCATTTTTGTTTTTTTACTTACACACTCCTGGCTGATTTGGTTTTGGTAGTCCCAAATCTGTATTTTTAATTTGGATTTGGTAGTCCCAAATATGTAATCTTAGTAGTGTTGTTTTCTTGTTGAATATATGTATATATATATACTTACCTATGTTTTTTAAATTTATAACAACCCTTTTTTAACTCCGCCAATGTAAAGGTTCTTTTTTACATTGCCGGTCCCAAGCCCGGATAAAGGAGGAGGGATGAGGGTATGTTTACCTTTATCAATTTTTGTGTTAAGTTTCATTATATTTTTTTCATTGTGATATGGTTATCTGGTGAGGCTTCTAGCATATTCTGTTGAAGCATACTTATAAATTGTTTGAAATTTTCTCGCATCCTATATGCCTTTTATGTCAGAATTCTGTTTGACGAGGGCCATGAGATTTTGTAGTATCCATGTCAGGAACTTACTGTTTTTTCTTCAGGTTACATGCCTCAATACAACAATTAGCATTCATTCCAACCCTTATTACACTCGTAAGTGTTACACTCCCATTTTCCCATTTTTTTTTCTATCTACTTTTAAACATTCTCATCAAAACCCAACTTTATGGCAGGTGGGAGCTGTTTGGATAACATAGGTGTTTAACAGGAGAGTGGCACATGACGTTTATGGAAGGTCATGCATGGAGATAAGAGGTGTTGTGTTATGGTATGGAGTGATATCTCTAATTCTCTACTACAAACCGATATCTGGACTCGTGTACTTGTGTGTATATATTCTGAATTCCACTTGATTTGCAGTATATTTTCATAAATTGATTCCTAATTTTCAACATTACTGATCTGTGACTTGATTTATGTCTATCTACTCAATCATCTAAATGAATGCACCTATTATCTCAGTTTCTGGTGATTTCTCTACTTGTACACCCAATTCATTGAAAAACAAGCATTACTACTGGTAGCGATGACTACAACAACAAACAAGTTATCTATCACTGAAAAAGTCATCTTCTTGTGTGCACTACTTAAATTACCAACGCTGTGTCTAAAAATCAGTTTTAGCCATCTTTTGAGTTAGCTTAATTACTTTCCCTGTTTGGACATTTATCCGTATAATTTGAAACATGGCAGGGAAGTGATTGTTGGATATGGAGCCCAAAATGATTAATGGTATTCAAAACAGTCAATATCATAATGTCTACAATCATGAAAACATATTTGTGTTAGATCATTAAGATGGCGCAAGAAATAATTCCACCAGTCACTATATATTATCAGTGACTATATATCATCAAGTTTGGTTCGTTCCTTCACAATGATCTTTTTTGGTTTGAACATTGTGCCTTGAAAGTTTTATGCTAAGGTAGCTGTTATGCTATATAGTTGGAGCTGTTGAGCATGTATCATTGGAAAATCTCCCTCATCTTGTTACTCTTGAGATTTAAAGGAATTACATGTTTACCCCCAGGGATGTTGGCAAACTCTTGTGCTGATCTCACAGTTCTGGATTTCTATTGGTGTGAAAAAGTTGTGAGTGCAGGTGCCGAAATACACACAGACCTAACATCATTGTTTAGATATTGTGGCTTGAAAGTTTTATCGTAAGGTAGCTGTTGTTTATGCGGCTGAATCTATCATCATCATCATCATCGACAAAAGAGGTATTATTATTTCCTTGCCTTAAGGAGTTGACGGTTAACTGTTGCCCCACATTAAGAATTATTTTCATTTGCAGTTTCCTCCTTGTTACAAGGACATGAGTTTCTGGATCAGTGATTCATTTACTGAGAACAATTTGTGTGAGAGGAGTTGCTGGTGATCTTGCTGACGCGAAGCTACCATGGGAGAGTTGTTGGTGATCTTGCTGGTAATCCACCTTCTATTAATATTTTTCCTTAATTTCTTGAAGAGCGTGCTTGGTATTCAGTCCGTGCAAGTTATTATTAGCTTTGATTGTGTATCTATACGCATTGCATAAACTCCTATATCCATACGCCTAAAACTCTCTTGGTGAAACCTTGTAGTTTGAATTGTAAACTTTTGTGAATATTGGTGAATTAGTTATTATAGTTCTGTTTCTGTTGCTCATTTTTTGGTTATTTTCTGGCAGTGTGTTACGGCCATGGGGATGGAAATTACAAGGGTGGCACTTGTTGACGTCAAAGGACAGGTACTACATTGTCCTTTTTCTCCAGTTAGTGTTTGTACAAAATTTAGTATGCAAAAATCTCAGAAAGTTGGTATCACAGGACACAATTAGGGACCTAGCAAGGTTATAGACAGATCTGGTTCTGTGTTTACTGTTTAGGATGTTTTGGTTGGCTTTGTGTTTACTGTTTTTAGATGTTTTGGTTGTTTGTTCAAGTCTTTCTACAAAAATATCGTCTGTTGTCAGATACCCTTCTCGCACATTCCATGTTCATTCAAATCCTTGGAGAATCTCCAGCTGTGAGCTTCCATTTGTGAAACTATCTTTTTTGCTTGGACTGCAACAACGCATACAATAGATTTATGCAGAATATTACTAAGAATGTAGATGCTTATTTTGATATTCGGCCAGAAATATTTGATGAGGCAGGGACAGTTGGATTGTGGGGTGGGTTTGATAGGTTCAACAATTCTGGATTTTCGATATGAATCTTTGAAACTATTCAGTCTATTCCTATTCGATTTCATATTCTTATAGACATTAACTCATCCACTGTCATCATCTATTTCTGCCTGTGCCGCATTCATGATTCTTGTATGTCTATAGTCAGTTTGAGAAGTATCATGTATTTGTTCAGAGTTTCGAGATTGGTATTTCTGCTCAAAACGCTTTTGATGGTTAGGTCACTCCTGATTGAACACAGATGTTACTTTTGCACTTTTCTTGTGCACTTTTTTTTCGTTTATAATCCAGCTGGTTCACACTATAACTTGAGAATAAAGTCTGTTTAACTTTTAAGCTATTCAGATGTACATGATCTTTATTGAGCTTCCTCATGTCACAGTTGATATACTCTATCAACTGGATATAGTTGCACCCAAGGGTGGTTCTGCACACCTTGCATGAGTGATCCAAGTCTAAGGTTAGTCATCATTTGTCTTGAAGCAAATACATGTTGTTGTTTTTATCCCTGAATCTGCTTGTAACTTTTTGCTTTCAGTAAAATATTTGCATTTATATTTTGAAGTTCAGTCTCTAGTCTCTTGTCATCTGGCATAGTCAGCAACAGACTTACTCCTCTATGAAATTAAAGAAAAATAAATAGCATATACAAAGAACACGAGGAAGTAAGAAGGGAAATTGATACAACAATATCATGTGGAAGCTGCAAATATTATTATTCAAATAAACACATTTTGAGAATACCAACACTGACCCACTTCACCATTTAGAAGCTATTAGTGATTCTTCCATTGTGATTTGCCACTCTGTAATTGGTATCCCATGGAGTCATTTTACACGAGCTCATCACAGGGAGAAAGAGCCGGAGAGCTCCAAATCTTGAGGAATTCCATATTTCAACTGAGGAAGTCTTGTGAACCCAAATTTAAGCTTTAGTTATTGGGTAATGTAGAAAGAGTTCAGTGTCAATCCACATTGCGCACATACATGTTTTTGTCATCTAGGACAACTCCAACACTGAACCCTGGCATCCTGTGATGACCATCAAAAGAAGCCGGGAACACTCCAGCATTGTTTTTGGCACTATTTTTGCGCACTACTTTTGATTATGTAAAAAAGTTACCTTTTTTTGTTTATATGATTTTTTGAACTATGGGGTTTTGGGTTTTTATTGGTATCTGAATATTTAGGTGTTATGTAGCATTTCAATTGATTGCTCACTATCTTTGTATAATTTGTAGGAGGAGGGTTTGGGTTCTTCATGGGTATGATTCTTGGGGCATTGGATAGTCCTCTGATGCAAGAACAAATGACTGCAAAAAAACAATTTGTTCATGAAGCCAAGCAAATGGGAAGAAGGAGCTATAGCTCTGCTAAGACATTTGCACTGATGGGTTTGATATTTTCAGCTGCTGAATGTGCAGTAGAGAAGGTATGAGAGAAATCAATTTGTGTTATGGTAATTTTCTTACATTATAACTAGGTGGATTTGTATTGTTGGAAAAAACATAGAGAAATTCTTTTGTTTTAGATGCGAGCGAAACATGATATAACAAGGTTCCATTTGTTCAGGTTAATCCTGTTATTGTACATTAGTGCTATTTGTTTACATGTTTTTGTTTGGCGTCAAAACTTGACCAGTTCCATTTTACGGTTGATTTTGTATTTATCTAACATATAGTTTGTGGAATCCTATTCGTGCCGGAGGCATGACACAAACCTTAGTAAGGACTGATTTTGCAGGTGTGGGGCTGTGATTTTGTTGCAGCAGCAAAAAAATATATATAAATTTTTTTTCCGATTATATTAATTTGCAACGGTTTCAACCCGTCGCAACAAAACCAGATTTTGTTTTTTTGAATTTTGTTTTAACTGGCAACGGCTTACAACCGTGGTCCCGTCTGGCCACGGCTAACAACCGTGATCCTTCTTCATGCTTGCCACGGTTTAAAACTGTGGTCACACTGTTGCCACGGCTTACAACCGTGGTCCCACTTGCCACGGTTTAAAATCGTGGTATTTCTCCATCACTTGCAACGGCTAAGAACCGTGGCAACTCCTTACCACGGCTTAAAACCGTTGCTATTATGTTTGCCACGACATACAACCGTGGTCTGTCTCCATCACTTGCCACGGCTTAAAACCGTGTCCATTATGATTGCAACGGCTTAAAATCGTGGCTAAATGCAGCAAATCATCAAGCCTTCTCGCACATAAAACCGTGGCTAATATGTGTTGCCACGGTTTGTAGCCGTCAATGGTGATTTGGCGACGCCTCAAATGGCCACGCCTATAAGCCGTGGCCAGGCCTTACCCCATGGTCCCAAACCATTGCGGATGGGTATTTTTGGTGTAGTGTATGGTCAGCTCATACCAGCTTGTGTTGACTCGTTTGTTTGTTTTGTGGCAAATGGGTGTAGCCCACTTGAGTGCAGGTGGTGATGCTACAAGTGGAGCTGGGTTGTCGATGCTCGTCTTTTAGGATGGTGAGTTAGCATATTTTATTGGATTTTATGTATGAATTTATGTGATTTCTTTTGAAAAAAAATTATTTAGGGCAGTGTCGCGTCACAATTTTTGAGATATTTAGGTGTCTTGGAATTCGGGGCGTAACAATACACCCATTTCTTTATTCTTTGTTCCATTACCTCTAAGCTTGACTCTCTTGCTAGAAAATTTTGGTGGAATGGTTTAGCAGATAGTATGAGCATGTGTAAATGGGATGTCATCTTCCTCCCAAGAAGTTTAGGAGGTCTTAATATTCCTTCTTTAAGGAACATAAATCTTGCCTTAGTGGCAAAGAATTTTTGCCAACCTTGGGTTTATCCACTTAACTCAAGAGCATTTCATCTCAAGGCTTTTTATTACCATCATAAGAGTCTCTTCCAGATCATAAAATCTCCATCAATGGCTTTTTTTGCTTGGAAAGGATTCCTTACTACTCTTAAGAAGATGAAACCATGGGTAAAAAATGGCAAATCCGGGATGGGAAAGAGGTGGACTTCTTAAAGGAGGCTTGTGTTGAACCAGGATTCATTCCCGATGATTGTAGACAACAGGCAGAGCTACTCAGTCTTCCTGGGCTTCCTAATGTGACAGATATAATGTTAGAGTCTGGTTCAAATGAAGTGGTGTGGAATGAGTGTTTGATTAGAACTTTCGAAATCGTATCATTCCTCTTATGTATACCTTCCAAAACAAATCAGAAACACAGTTCGGCCTTTTTTCCTTGCTCCCGTGGATATTGTTGATACACATATTAGATTTTCTAATAAACTTGGTTGTTTGATAAGAAAAGTGTTCTTATTTTTTCAAAATGTCACTAATGCTTTCAACGAGGATCATACCTCAATCAATAGCTCAACCTATATTCTTTCTCCTAATCCAAAAACCCTTATTAGGAAACTTTGGAGGACAAAAGCTCCACATAGAACAATCTTTTTAGTGTGAAAATTTTGCAAGAACGTCATCCCGACTCTTGCAAACTTGGTCAGGGTACATACCCCAATTGAACATGAGTGTGCTTTATGTTTTAAGCATTCAGAGACTTCTTTCCATCTTTTCTTTCACCGCCTCATTATGTTACATTGGTGGAAGTTATCACCCTTACCTATTGATTGGTAAAACTAAGAATTACAACTCAACACAACTGGGCAAGTTCTGAATTTTATGTGGGATGCAGGCCATTGTCGAAGAAAAATGCTTTATCAATTCACTTTAAAAGTATGTAATTTCTTCTTAAAACAGATAAACACAAAGAGAATTAACCATACATCAGGAAATTAAGTTCACATTACTTCGATTATCGAATATAATATGAGCCTTACAAGTCTTAGAAAGTAATGGATTAAACAAAGTCCCAGATTGTCGAAAGAGTTTTCCATGTACATTAGATTATATATTTTCATTAACATAAGCCAACAAACTTTTCCCATAAATAATTTCATCATCAACTTCTCTTTCCTTTTCTATATTAGAAATCTCCCCATTAGAAATCAGGACTTTCTTATTCTTTAGACAGTTAGCTTGGAGATGACTTTCTTACCCACAAGTTAAACATTCCATTGGAGTGTTTTTAAAAGTATCTTTTGAAATATTAGAATCTAAACGAACGCATTTAGGAAATTGTGATGATCTATGTTTTTGACCGAAATAATTTCTTCTTCTAAATAAAGCGCATATTCACTAGCACCAATAAGATAATTAGGATGTAAGATGTGAACTCCAAGCTTGATGTCAGGACGCATATAAAAAATAAACATACTAATAAGATGAACTTCGAGGATTGGAGGGTTTACCAGATTTGAGATTTGCTCAAACTCATTGATGTATCCATGCATAGTTCCAATTTGTGAAAACTTTGACAATGCACCATCCCGGTCAAGATGTTTTCGATCACCAAATTTATGCAGATACGTCCATAAAATTCTGGCCAACTCATTACTTAAATAAAAGTACACATCCAGTGATACCAAGAAGAAGCTTCACCTGTTAAGTGAAATGCAGCTAACAAAACCATCATCCGATTATCAGTAATTTCATGAAGAAGTTGACATTTTTTAGCACGATCTAACCAAACTTCTGGATTAGAACCCTCAAATCTTGAAAAAATCAATTTTGATAGTTCTTCCTTGAAAAAGTGGATTGTTTTGCCATGGTGGTTCATGGCGAGGAGCATGTCATCGTGCACCTAACGAGCTTGCATGATGTGCTTGAGGAGGATGAGGACAATCAAGTTTCATACTAATACGTTTCAAGGTAGTAGTGAGTGATGATATTAATTTTTTTTTGATTGCTTGTATTTCTTTACAAATTTTGTCAACTATGCTAGCCTATTGTTGAAATTTTCCATTTTTCACCATGATGTTTTTTAACACTAACTTCAACAAGGACTTGTAATCACACGCAACGATGATGATGATACCAAAGGCAATAACGATGATGGCAAAAAAGAAGTATTCAATGGAGATGACAAAAATTTCAATGGAATCAATGACGAAAGCATCATGTTGCTCAAATGCGCTCTGATACCAACTGATGCAAATCACAATTTACAAATAGAATTCTGTAGAATTCATATGGCTAAACTCTACCTTTATTCAACTCTAAGCAAAATTCAATTCCAACTAGGGTATATTCATAGACCAAAATAAGATTCCTAAAACAACAACTCAAATCCTACTTGAAATAGAAATTGCCTATTTCCTAGCTTAAGAAAAATAGTAATTCCTAAAATTGTTAGTAGACTTGCAAATATAAACAAACTTTTCTAAAAATATAAAACTCTTAGCTTTTAAAAATAAATCCTACTAATTGTATTTTTCCTACATCAGATGGCGATTGACTAGGGAAGAAGATGAAGAGAATGAATGCATCTCACTTTGTATGTTTATTGTTTGTTGTTTTTTTTCTAGGTTTGTTTGAACCATTAGATTAAATTGTGATGTTCGTTCATTTTTCTAATTCCTGTGTGCTAACTTGACAGGGTGGACCATGTCATCACCACATGTGCTTGCCCATCTTGGTTGCCAAAATCCTTGCTGCCTAGCACTGCTCTTTTGACAATGTTGATGTTACTTATATTATGATAGGTGTTGAAATATTGAATTTATTGATATTCCTTGAACTAATTAAGTGTTCTTAGTGTAGATATATATAAAAAAAATTATTGGGATTAATCGTCTCAGTTTTGCCGCTTACTCCTCAAATATTTGATAAACTCGCTACATACTCCTCAACCGAATCGTTACTGAGTAGCATGTAAACTACCTAGTGTGTGGGCTCTCTCATCATCCCCCTTCGCTGAAGAGTGTCAATGAAACACTTTGAAATAGTTTCATACGGTAAATTGGAATAACGCCACTTTTTGTTCCCCTAACGTTGAGTGGTAACTGTAGTGGGACAAAAACCTATGACTTCCCCTGCACCACCCCTTCATCCCTCCACCCAAAACAACCACCAGACCTCGTTTTCTGTAGGACAAAACAAAGGAAATAGCTAATGACCACAACCAAACAAGCAATATCCCTAGTCTAGGGATACACACTTCTTACAACGATGCCCTCAAAGCTGATTACAACACGGAATGATTGGGTTAGACCTATCTCTATGACGATATTAATTCCAATGAGGATCAAAATCAAATGGAACATTTTCCTTAAGATCCATTCTACCACCCTAGCCATTGATCAAGCCACCCCAGCCATCGATCAAGCCAGCCCAAGTTCAATGAAATTCTTGGAGTGTATGATGAGCATTAAGCTTGGAACTACCTTAACAAGTGAAATTAAAAAACCATGGCATTGCGTGCTCATATCGAAGGTGAGGTTCCATTCGTCCAATTCAAAGAGCACTTCTTAGAGATGACCTATGTTGAATGCCCTCCATGCATAATTGACTTAGGAAATGATATTTTCATCATCCAATTCCACTCAAAAGAAGACATTGGAACATGTTTGAACGTTACATTTCTCTTCAGAAATGGATTATGCCCCTCCTCACAACATCACTTGAGGACTATCGTCTAGGTTCAACTTTCTAACCTCTCCATATAATATTATCATCCAGATGACCACTTTCTTATTGCTAA
The DNA here is from genome assembly GCA_963556465.1 of Berberis vulgaris. Taxonomy (NCBI): domain Eukaryota; kingdom Viridiplantae; phylum Streptophyta; class Magnoliopsida; order Ranunculales; family Berberidaceae; genus Berberis; species Berberis vulgaris. The sequence continues at coordinate 16,567,770 of OY747136.1, read as the reverse complement.
AGCTATAGCTTGCCCAATTAATATTATCATTAAGGCTTATTGTGGGATTGTTTTCAAGAAGGATGAGTTTGGCTTGGAGATATTTCATATTGTATTGCCTGCTGCAATGGCTTTAGCAGCTGATCCAATTGCTTTTTTGATTGACACAACATTCATCGGACATGTAGGTTTGTCATTGTTTCTTCTTTTCTTGTTAGTTGTAATATTAGATGGAGAATCTCTGAATTGGTTGACATGAAAAACTATATTAAATTCAGGAATTTAGGTTTCAGAAATTCATCGGAATTTTTATTGTAAGACCAGGGCATAAAATCAACAAGTCGGAGATGGAGAAATAAGAACATCAAACAAACTCACCTGTTTCAGACGGAGATGAAGAAGAACTGAAGAAGATATAGCAAGAGGCTCGGTTTCTCTTGTGATTTGGGATCTATGATGTTTTTTTTATAAGAGGGAGCAATATGAAATTTCAAGGGGGCAATAGTGAAATTTTAACTAATTTAATGAATTTTTTACAAAACCTAAGGGGTAGTTAAATGTATCTATGTATCCTCATAATTATCAGCCACTAAACTTACCATATATTACATAAATTATAAATGAGATATTGATTGGGGTAGTAAAGTTTGCCTTTTCATAGAGGGCATGTACAAGTAGAGATGACATATCAAATCTTACTTCCATTTGATACATTACATTTTGCTCTATGCCACGCACACATATCTCTCTTGTCTAGCTCAACAACAATTATGAGGATAGCCCATATTTTCTAAGTCTGAAACTGGTGGGGATTACATGTATAGTCAAGAACAAGGATTCGATCCTCATCTTGATTTTTCACATCCTTAAGAAACGAAAGTTCGCTCTTTGTTAATGTCAAGAAAAGGGAATTTTGTTGATACTCTTAACAAAGTAAAGGTATCGAGGTCCATCTGATGCCATTAAGTGTACACCGAGATTTTTACACATCAATGGTAGACATAAATGGCATGTGACCCAAATGGAATGGCGCCTTCTTATAAATGAGCAAACAGTTTTTTCACAAGAAAAATAAGATAATTTGAAGGGAGGGAGAAAGGGAGTATCATTCAAATGTTGTTGTCCTGTGAGTATTTTCGGTCATTTGTTTCACATGGACGTAATTAGGATAAAAAAAGGTGGAGATGGTGGGATTTGGCAACTAACATGGATGGTGGATGAGATAATTTTTGCAAAATGTTGTGTATTTTCTTTTGTGTGTAGATTATCACTTTGTTTTTCATTGAGATATAAGTTTTGGGTGTTTTGGTCATTACATATATTATGGATGGCATGGATAGATCAATGAGTTTGATCTAACAGTAAAACTTTAAAGTGGGGGTTATACTAGAATACAAAAACTTTTACGGGTCAAAGAAGAATAGCCTTAAACTAATGGGAGCCAAAAGGGAAATTAGCCTTTCTTTTACCTGCTAACCCACACCACCATTTCTCTCTTCTTTCTCACCCTATCTTCCATGAACAACACCACCACCACCACCCTGCTGTAGTCAACTATTCTTGTGTGTTGTGGTGTAGCGAGGAAGAGAGCGATCGATTGCGAGGAATGGTGAGAGAGACTGGCGACGACGAGAGATAGAAGAGAGGGAGTTGTGATGGTGGTTGTCTTAAGGTGTTGTTGTGTGGGAAAAGAAGAGAGAGTGGGACAGTGATTGGTTTGTGTGTGTAAGAGGGGAAAAGTTCAGCGATCGAGAGAAGTGTATGGCTAGAGGTGTTGAGTGATTGCAAGGGTGAGGGTTCTGTTTGGTTGGGTGATTGCAAGGGAGATGAAGGTTGCTATCGTGAGAGAGAGATGATTGGAAGGGTGATGGATGGTGACGGCTATCGTGAGAGATGGATGCAACCTCGTAGTCGTCGACCGCACCGCACCGCCCCTATCTATTTCTTTCTTTTTTTCTTCTCGCCTTTGCGGCGACTTGCGACGATCGTTGTTGTGGCTGTGTGGGAGAAAGTGAGTGGGGTGGTAATGGAGAGTGATGGACTGTATCAGTCTATGAGTTATTTTCCTCCACCATGGCTGGGAGAGGGCTCCCAGCTACGCAACTAATGATAAACGACAACCTGTTCTCCAGCCTAGTGAATTCAAGGATGGGTGCGTGTGGCTGCTCAAGGAGAGTTGTGATCGGCTGTGATGGGTGTTAGAGATAACTGTGGCAATAAAAGGACGAGAAGGGATGGGAGTCAATTTTGAATATTAGGTTTATATTGGTGGTGGGAAAGAGATGTGGTTGTGTGGGACAAAAAGGTGGTCGTGTGGGAGAGAAAGGTGGGGGTGGTGGTGTGGGATAATAACAGTGGTGGTGTCAAACATTGGTTGCATTTGGTAATACAATTTGGAATGCTAATTGATGATACACCAAACCTTCCTATAATCCACGCCGTACACATGTCATGATAATCTCGTCAGCAGAGAAAAGCGAGTCTGATTGCCCACCCAATCTGGCAAAGTACAGACAACACTAAACCCATTTTACAGAATCCAAGAGATTGGACCCAAATTACAGCGTCTTACTAAGCCCACACGTCACATGGTCAAGCCCAATACTGACAAGGCATAATTAGGCAAGCATATGGGGGATCGACCTAAGATGGACGAGCCAACAATACATTGGTTCCGACTAGGAAAAAAATACCAGATTATAAGTCATGCATGAAAACTCACTTGCATGGACAACACTCCAAAAATCAATTTCTCCCACAGATCTAGGAGCACAAGTCGTGTAGGGAAACAATCCTACATGGACGACTCCTAACAAGGAAAGGATCTCCAACAATATGTTTTTCCCTGAACTAAGCCACCAACAGTTTAGCCGAACAAGGACTCTCGCATTATAAATAGGAGTGCTATCGGCCGCCACAACAAGGGTCTTTCACATGTGTTCCCTGTGTAGGTCAACGTCAAAGTCAAGGAGAACATGATTCGTCTATATCAGTTTGGCGCCGTCCGTGGGGAACAACGAAGTTCCTTTGGAAACAATGATATCACCCTTCCCTACAATCCAGAAAGACGGTGATCAAGACATCTTGCAACAATAGAGACATGGCTGAACCCTCAAATCGGTAGAGCGGCGCGAGCTCTAGCGACCAGGCACCGCGAGAGAAACAACCTTATACCCCCGTTCTGGTAGCAACCATGACGGACCCCAGGGTGGATATACTGTAAACCCAGATGCAAAAAATCACACAATCAGTGGAGATACTCGCTCAGAGGAACCCACCGGATGAGACAAGGAGCAGCGAAGAGCCCCTTCCCCAGAAGATACTAGAGAACATGTTCAGGAGAGCCACTTTGCCCCTGTGGGCTCTCAGTGGACTAGAGGCGGAGGAGTTGCCAACGGAGACCCAACGTCAAGGGCCGACAAACCCACCTCACAGAACCCCTTTCGGTTTGGGGCCACCAATCCTGACGTGCTGTTCAACCCAATGTCCCCCGTTCATGGATCACATCATGAATGAGCCACTGCTGAAGAAATTCACCCTGCCAAAGTAGGAGTTTTACGACGGGATAGCAGACCCATCCGATCACTTGCGCCACATCCAACATGTAATGGCGCTCAAAGAAGGATCTAAAGCAGTGATATGTCAATAATTCCCTACTAGCCTGAATAAGTCAGTGCTGACATGGTTCCACAGCCTCTCTCTGAAGTCCATCAACTCATTTTTGACACTGGCAACATCGTTTCTCACACGCTTCATCGGCAGCCAACGAATCAGGAAATGCTCGCATTATATGCTCACCCTCAAACAAAAGTCGAATGAGACATTGAGGGAATACGTCACACGCTTCAGTGATGAGTTAACTCTCATCGATGACTGCAATAATGACACCTTGGTCACAACCTTCACCTCGAGTCTAAGGAGAGTCAAGTTCTACAATTTCCTTACTTTAGAGCCTCCAACGGATATGGAGGACTTGTTGAATAGTGTCTGAAATACATCACTCTCGACGAGATGTTGGCTGCCAAGAAATAGGCGGAGTTTGAAAAGAAATCCTCTAGCAAGGAGGGAAGAAAGCAGGAGAATGATGACAGGAACAAAAGGAAGCGGAATGACAGGAAGCCAAACCCTGGCCCCACAAGGCGAGACAAAGCCTTCAACTACGACGATTCCCAATCCTTCACTCCCCTCAACTCCAGCCTGTCCAACATCGTCAACTCCATTTAGAATTGGGGAGGGTTGAAGTGGCCCTGCCAAACTCCGGGGAGATCCTTCGCAACTAAATAGCGGAAAATACTGTTTCTTTCATAAGGACAATAGCCACGATATCGAAGACTGAAAGAATCTTAGGTACGAGATTGAGCAATGGATCAAGAGGGGGAAACTCAAGGAATTCCTAAGCCCAAACGTCAAACAAGACTGACTAGGCCGTCAATGAAATTGAAGGCAAAGCGGCGGATATTGTATATGTCCTGCACGGAGTGTGCTCGGAAGCCGAACAATCTAACAGGTCTCGAAAGATAACACTCTAAGAGATGCAGACCTGGTAGACCTACGAGGATCAACAGATGCAGCACGCTCGTGTCCATAGCTTGATCTTGTCCCTGACTTTCATAGGTAGAGACTTCCAAGGCGTCCAATCTTCGCATAATGATGCCCTGGTAATTTTGGTCTTCATAGCAAAATGGGAAGTGAGGAGATATTTAGTAGACACCTCCTTGAATATTCTATTCCTCGATGCGTTCCGCAACATGCAGCTAAAGAAAGAAAACCTAATACCCACTAGTCATCCCATGGTAGGGTTGAACAGGGAGAAATGCTCTCTGTCAGGAAAATCAAATTGACAATAGTGGTGGGAGAACCACAACTTTATAAAGTTCTTTTTCAGGAGTTCATGGTTGTCGATGCTAAATCCACCTACAACATCATCCTAGGAAGGCCTTGGCTCCACCAGCTGGAGGCGGCAGTTTTTAATTTGCACCAGTATATCAAGTACTCTATTAACCAGGCAGTAGGCACCATACACGAAACCAATCAACAACCAGAGAATGTCACTACGCAGCTCTGAAATGGCTTGACAACTATCAATTACAGTCTGGGCCCACGACTAAAACATCTCAGAGCCCGAGTCCAGGAATTGAAGAAGAATCTTCCCACTCAGATGATGGGACTCCAATTAGTCCAAGAAGAAGACCCAGCATCGGCTAGTCAGAGGAGGAATCTATCACGATCTACCTCGACAGCTCCAATAACAACATAGTTGTTCAAATAGGTTCTCGCCTGAACAAACAACTAACGGAGCGGCTGGTAAAGCTGTTGCGGCAGAATCAGGACGTATTCGCCTGGGCAATGCAGGACATGGTGAGAATTGACCCCTCCATAATCACTCATCGATAGGAAGTTGACCTCGCACGGAAAATAGTCAGGCAAAAAAAACCTATGGCTCCCGAAAGAAACTAGATCATAAACAAAGAGGTACATAGACTACTCAACGCAGACATGATCAAAGAGGCACGATACCCAGACTGACCGATGAATACAGTCCTGGTAAAAAGAAAAATTGAAAGTTGAGAGTCTGCGTAGACTACACAGACTTGAACAAGGTGTGTCCGAAATACATCTTTTCGCTTCCCTGCATTGATCAAATCATGGACGCCATGTCCGGACACAACCTCCTGAGTTTTATGGATGCCTATATGTGTATAACCAGATATAGATGCACCCCCTAGACCAAGAGAAGACATCTTTCATAACCAAAAGAGAGATATACTATTATCGGGTGATGTCGTCCGACCTAAAAAATGCAGGAGCAACATATCAACGACTGGTGAACCGGGTGTTCAAGGAACAAATGGGCAGGAACATGGAAGTCTACATAGACGACATGTTGGTTGAAAGCCTCCGCAGTCCCGATCACATCGCCGATCTTACCGAAGCATTCAATCAGCTCCGCAAATATCCGATGAAGCTCAACCCGCAAAAATGCACATTCGGGGTTGAGTCGGGAAAATTCCTAGGTTGCATAGTGAACCGAACAGGGATAGAAGCCGATCCCAAGCAGATTTAGGATCTTTTTGATATGAAGTCTCCAACCACCATCAGGGAAGTTCAGAGCCTGACTGGGAGGGTGCAACACTCAACAAATTTATTTCCAAATCCTCCGACAAATGCCTTCCTTTTTCAAAATTTTGAGAGAAAGCAAAGGCTTCAGTTGGGATGAAGAGTGCGAGCAAGCCTTCCAGAGTCTGAAAGCATACATGGGAAAGTACAGAGCTACTTTCGAAACCAGTGCTAGGAGAGACACTTTACCTATATCTATATGTCTCAAAGCACGCCACCAGTTCAATTCTTATGTGGAACTATAAAGGAGTACAAAGACCAGTGTACTATGCCAGCAAAACCTTCACAGAAGCAGAGGTAAACTACCCGGACATAGAGAAACAAGCTCTGGCACTAGTCGTCTTCTCCAGGGAATTGCGACCCTACTTCCAGGCCCATTTTATAATAGTCCTGACCAAACATCCACTTCGCACAAGGCTGCACAAGCCAGAATTATCGGGCATGATAGTAAAATTGTCAGTGGTTGTGTGGCAGTTTGATATCAATTATGCTCTGAGAACAACTATCAAAGGTCAAGCGTTGGCGAACTTCATCGCCGAATTTATTGGCGGTGGGGAACAAGAGTAAGGTGACCAAGAACAGAGGTCAGTCAACCAAGGATGGATACTGTGTTGCGACGGGTCATCCACAATAAAAGGAAGTGCAATTGGAATTACTTTATGCTCTCCAGTTGGCTTCACCCTGGATAAAGCTGTCAAGTTCGGCCTCCTTGCCTCAAACAACGAAGCTGAATACAAGGCTTTCTTATTCGGCCTGAAGCTCGCTAAGGGGATTGAGATAGATGAGCTAACCGCATACAGTAACTCACGCCTGGTAGTCAACCAGGTCAAGAGGGAGTTCAACAACAAAGATCCCAGGATGATTGCTTACCGCAAGAAGGTAATCAACGTCATGAGCGGATTCAAAAGGTTAGAACTCCTATAGTATCCCTAAGACAACAACAAAATAGTCAACACACTGGCCAAGTAGGCCTCATCTGTGGCTGAGATTTTCGATGGGCTCATCGAATTCTAGGAGCAGTCGAGTTTGAAACAAGAAAAGTCAAACGTCTATGCGACAGACCTGCAGACAAGCTAGATGAATCTCATCATTGAGTACAACAAGAATGGAGTCCTCCCAACTAAGAGGACAGAGGCTAGAAAGCTGAAAAATCGAGCAACGCAATACACTCTCCTAGACAACAAATTATATAGAAGATCAACCACGAATCCCCTACTCAGATGTCTAACCCCCTCAGAGGGGAACCATGTTCTTAGAGAGATTCATGATGGCATCTGCGAGAACCACCTCAGCGGGATAACTCTAGCCCACAAAGTTCTAACCTTAGGGTACTATTGACCGAAGATGCAGCAAGACACCAAAGATATTGTCCACAGATGCGACAAATGTCAGAGGTTTGCACATTATACACACATGCCTGCTCAGCCTTTGACTCCGATGACCAACCCATGGTCGTTCGGGCAATGGGAGATGGACATCGTCGGACCACTCCCGACCTCAGCCAATTAGAAGTTCCTCCTTGTAGCTTGGATTACTTCACCAAATGGGTCGAAGTCGAGCCTCTATCTAAGATAGGCCAAAATCAAATTGAGAAACTCATATGGGTCTCAATCATCTGTAGATTCGACATTCCAAGGACACTAGTCAGTAATAATGGAACCTGATATTCACATAATTATTACATAATATATCCCTTAATTTATAAATACAAGAGAAAAATGTGAGAAAAGGGGAGGGAGGAGAAGGGAATAAGCATCAATAGCAAAAATCAAACCTCCTTCCTTCACAAAGTGATTTTCATCACACCCATCACCACCTATCCATCTCTCACTCCCTCTCTGTCCAGATCACTCCGCCATCTCCGCCACCAGAGCCACCACCACCTCCGGACAGCACAACCGCCACCACCATCGTGCGAGCACCACCACCACCACGAAACAGGGGCGTGACAACCCTATTTCGCGTCAGACCTTCACCTCGCCACCGAGCTTCGCACACCACTCCACCGCCATCAGCCCCTGTTCTCATCGTCACAAGCAACACAACCACCACCGCCTTGAAATAGACCTCGCGAACATCACCGCAACTCTGTTCCGCCTCGCCACAGAGCCAGACAGACCCTACTCCTCTCCTCTCTGTCCTCTCTTTGTCTCGGTCTCCTTACTGTCTCTCCACCACCGTCCAACCAACACAGAGCGGCACGTTAGCGAAGCACAACCACCGCTGCGACTGCCACTGAAACAGGGCAGTTGCTCCACCCTGCTCTTTTTTTTGTTTTCATTACACCTCTCTCACGGATTTTCCATCCCTCTCTCTTTTGCAGGTTTCGGAGCATGTTGGAAGACAAGGAAGCTTGCGAGGAGTAGAAACGCAGCACCGCGAGCGGCGCTGATCGTTGGAGACGAAGGCACTGGCGGGAGACTTAGTCAAAATTTTAATTTGGCTATTGGCACCCCTGGATTCTCTTTGAGCAGCCACAGAGCGTTTTGGGAACATTTTCTCTGGATTCGTGTTCGAACCACCTGCTGATCTACTGAGTACCACCACCACATCGAGTTTGCGACAAACCAAAAGGGTTGCATAATTCATTTTGATTTAATTGTTAATTACAATTTATTTCTGAATTTTTGATAAATTGCTTTCACCTTGCATGTTCGAGAAATTAAACTTGATATGTTTGATAGTTAGAATTACCCTTTATCAATATTCAAAGGATGTGCTAAAAAATATTAAGCTTAAACTTTGATTAAGTGTGCTCTAAAAAGACACTTAATGCTTGGTAAGAGTTGATGCTTTTGCTTGAAATAATTTGTTAATGTTTGACAGAAACATGATATGACTTGAATTGGATTTTAACGATCACATATTCGGTGTAAGCAAAGGATTCTCATCCCTAAAGCTTTTCTAGTATAAAATTGAGTAATTTAGATTTTAATATTTTTGCTAACTCATCGGTGAGTCCAAACCCACAACATCCATATTTTCTCTTATTTTATTTTTCTTATTTTTAATTTATTTTTAGTTTAGTTTTAAAAATACTGTAACCCCATTTTTTTTCTTAATTAGTTTAGATAATTTCTAAAATTCAATTTAATCCACCTTCCTCGTGGGATCGACCCGTACTTGCCGTTGTCTACCAGTTAGGCACCGTGCACTTGCGGTTATTACAAGTGAGGTTTATTTGCTTATTAATTTAGGTTAATAAAACTCGCAACAAAACCCAATTTGAAGGCAAAAAGGTTGAAAAACTATGCAAAATTCTTGGCATCAGCCACCACTTCTTCTCGCCAGAGGACCCACATGCCAACGGCTAGGCGAAAGTTACCAATAGGACAATCTTGGAAGCACTCAAAAGAAAACTTGTCGCGGCCAAGGAAAAATGGGTTTCGGTGCAACCCGGAATACTTTGGGCATACTGGACCATTGAAATAATCCCAATTGAGGAGACACCTTTTGCCCTAGTTTACGGATCAGAAACAATGGTCCCAGTAGAGCTAGAAATGCCAACTTTTCGAATGAAGGAATTCAAGTTGGAAGACAACAATGAAGCTTTGTGCGTTGGGTTAGACCTTTTCGAAGAAAAGAGACATCAGACTTCCACCAAGATAGCCGCCTACTAACAATGAATGGCTCAGTACTACAACAAGAAAGTCAAGCCACATGAGTTCAAATTGAGAGACTGAGTACTCAGCAAAACACTAAAGAACCAGGCGCTGGCAAACTAAACTCAAATTGGAAAAGGCCCTACTAAATGAACAAGGTCAACTGGCCGGGAACATATTGGTTGGAAGACATGAACAGTGAAAGCCTTAAGCGGCCATGGAATGTGAATCACCTTAAAAATTATTATCCATAAAGGGTATTTGTTTTTACTAAACTCGAACCGATATTCATCCAATCAGTCTATTACTGTCTGATTTTCACATCGGATCCACGGAGCCGGTCCCCATGTCATACCACTCAGTGAGTTTCATAAGTCAGAAAACTCAAGTCAGACTTATCAAACCTGACCAAAGCTTAGTCAGTTCTGACTGATGACGATGGCTTTTGGTCCGCTCTAATGCCTAGTCCGTCGTGCGTTAATAACGATGGGTTAGAAAGTGGCAGTCTAGTCAGTGCTCATCGTGCATGATGTTGATGGATTGTCAAGGATCATTATCCCACCATAAACAATGATGGTCGAACCAGACCAAAGCTTAGTCAGTTTCAGCTGATGACAATGGCTTATGCTCCACTCTAACACCTAGTCTATCAAGTGCAACTGACGACGGGTTAGAAAGTGGGAGTCTAGTTAGTGCTCATCGAGCCTGACGACAATGGCTTGCCAGGGATCATTGTTTCACCACAGACAATGATGGTCAAACCCGACCATAGCTTAGTCACTTTCGGTTGATGACGAGAGCTTCTAGTCCAACCAATAGTCTAGTCCACCGATAAGCAGATTAAGATAGTCTAAGAAATATGAAGTATAATGGCTTCAAAATCTACTATGCAAGTTACAAGTCTAGGAAATCAACGGAACAACGTGACAATACAGCTAAGCTCTAGAAAATACAAGTATGAAATACTACTTAACAAGTTTTCTTTAAGTCATATCTTAAGGTTTACAGCTGTTGTGGAGAATCCCTCCAGAGGCTGAAGGGCCAGTTACATCAGAAGGGACTATAGGGGATAAGTTAGCATCATCCAAGGCCTGTTCCGGATTGCCTGCCGAAGGCACAGGATAAGAAGCTTCCTCCTCGTCAATATTCCAATAAGTAGCCTTTCTGTAGCACTCAAAGTCAAGTTTAAGGCCAGGGTTCTCTTCTTGCGTCAGCCATAGTAGTTTCAGCCTGCCCCGGACAATCTCAGCAAAGTCCAAAGTTGCATGCCACTCTTGAGCCTTCTTAAGTATGTCTGCAAGCATGGACACCTGAGATTGCTCATCTACCAGTTGCTGCCTTAGCGAAGCCAACGTAGAAGCAGCTTGATCCGCCACTTCGTGGATACGACGACGCCTTTCAGCAACTTCAGACTCAAGCTTCTTACACAAGGCAGTCCATTCAGACTCAACTTGCTCATTTTCAACAACTCGGGTTTTCAGGTCAGCCCGCGCCTTGCCCGACACCTCTTTCATGCATTTCAACTCCTCCCGAGTGTGCCCCAACTCCACTTCAACGGGTACAAAGCTAGTCTTGGTCAAATTCAGCTTAGCCTTTGAGGCCTCCAGATTGACCTCAAGATCAGCTCGCATGGCCCGCAATGCTTTAGGGTCCGCCTCAGCGCGAGACTTCTCTAGCAGTTTGTTTAAGGAATATATCTGATAGATAGCGTCAAAATATGACTTCTGGAATTTAACAAAATCTTTCTCCAAAGCATGTACTCTATTATGGGCGTCAGGGTGCAGCTCACTTTAATCCAACCGCCTACTTCGCCCTCGGACATCGTCACTATCACGAGGGGACTTTTCAAGGACTTTAGCTCCACAGTCGAGGCCTTTTCAACTAGAGGCTCAGCTCGATGCCCAACATCGGGATGTGAGGGTAGGAGAGAGGGAAAAGATCCACTCCCTAGAGCGACAACTTCAGCAGATATCCGAGGACCCGACGAGATGCAAAGCTTCAACGTCATCAAGGCCTGCCAATTTCGAGTGATCTCCCTCTAGGTCAATGACAGGGGTAGCAGACTCAATCACGAAACTTTTCTCTCCCAGAACCATCTTTCGGGCATACTGGGTAAGTCCAAGCCCGCGATGGTCACCTCATTCTCCAACGGAATCAGCGGATAAAAAAGGAAGCAACCATGCAATCGACTTGCTTCCTCTTGGGTCGATTAATGGGTGCAAGGTCGCCTCCAACTCAGCATGCCTCGTAGGGCTAGGCATCGTCAGCTTTCTCTTTTTTGAACGGCTATTGCCCGCTTTTTTCAGCAATGACCTGAACATAGTAAGAGCTACACGAAAATTCTCGAGCAACCCGTTCCTCACAATGTTGCTCGAAACCATAACCTCTTTGATGGTCATATAAGAAAGCTCATCGAACGTTTTCTTTATCAACTCCTCTTTCTTAGTGAGAGTTGGAGCCACAAATTCCCCTACAAAAAAATAATAAAATGACAATTCAATATCCACAGTGATTGGACAAGAAAAGGGGAGAAGAACATTATGCTTACTGCGATCAAATTTGAAGTATCTGACAAGCGGACGCCCCTCCAGCTTAAAGTATGAAGAGTCCGTAGAAACTGGAAAACAATACTTCTTGTAGGATTTGAAGTTGTCCGATAGTGGACTCAAACAATTCGGCGTGCTCAGCTAACAAGCCCCTTGAGCATTCAGCCGAGGGGAAGTCAACAGATGGATCGCCTGCAGGGTTAACCGAAGGCTGACATCATTCTCCTTGATAAAACAACAATCAAAGTCCTGAACCCGTTCAGTACCATCCGAGTATGAGGAATGCGAAAATAAGTCAGGAAGCGCGAAATATCTTTTGAAAGTGTAAAGTGGAAAGCGGAGCTCGACTTGAAACATGCCTTTATGCAAGGTGATGAACCCTTGCGGAGGCATTAACGGGTTTTGTTTAGTGCCCAATGGGGTAAATTCCAATTCTTCATGAATCTGATATTGATCCCAGAGTTTAACCAAATCAGATTCACCGATCTTCCTGTCTCGAAAAAACTCAAGGCAAGTATAGGACAACTCCTATTCGGAAATGAGTTCGACAATGTCCTCCATGAAAGAAAGTGCAAACTTTAGAATGCTCTTGCAAAACTAAAAGCAAGAAAACAAAAGGGTTTTTTGAGTTTGGCCCTCGTTGGTTTATGCCTAATTGAGTTTAGTACTAATTTTAAAAACTAATTTAGTCTAACACTCAAATTGTAACAGTCAACGTATTTGACTTCCATTGACTGTTTAAGTTTTCTTAAAATCCAAAATAGCTTTCACTTAAAAGGCACATGCAAGATCTCTAAAAATCATCTAAGGGTCAGGATATATTCACAGATGTCTAAGATATATAATAGTCATGGTTAAGAAAAAAATCAATCTCCTTCCCCAAACATCTTCCAGCTTGCCCATCCAATCTAATCATCTCCAAAGCCAACACCCCATCCCAAATGAATACCCATTTTCTTTCTCACTTAAATAACAACCCTTTTCTTTCTCACTTAAACAACAACAGATTCCTTTTGCTCCACTGCCTTGTCTCCTTCCACCGAATGCTAAGGCAACACCATTACCTAACGACGATCCGCCGGAAACCTATGTGTCACGCCGTTCATTGTGAATTATAAACGGCGAGGGACGAGGTTGTTGAAGAGCTTCTCGCAGGGGGATGTGTCGAAGGAGAGAAAATTTGTTGTTGTGGAGGAGGAGGTGGAAAAGAAGGGTGAAGAGGTGGAGGAGAATGGAAACAGTGTGGAGTTGAGTGGTTCTGAGGTAGAGGAGGAGGATGGGGTCAATTTGATGGATGGATTGGGAGGAACTGGTAGTGGTGGGGCCAACGATTCGTCGATGTCGGTTGGGGTGAGTTTCGAAACAGATTATGTTGGGGAGGATTTCTTTGATCCTCAAGAGACAATGAGCACAATGAGCATTAGTAACAATAACTTTGATTCAAATGAGCATTCTTTGAAACTCACTGTACCTACTCCTACATTAGAGTTTTATGATGCTTATGAAGGTATATATTGCTATCTTGATTACCCCAAATGAATCTTCCAGTTCTCCATTTGATTCCCACGACCAAATTCCTCCATGCAATGTAAACCTACCCCAACCTCCACCCGCCCTTCACCATCAACCCACCATAACCACCTCCGTGCATCGTTTGTCAAAAATTCTAATTCATCAAAATTTCTCTTTAATCATGCCTTTTCAACAAAATTATTGCCGTCTTCTGCACAAATCCCCCCCCCCCCCCAATTTTAAATTTTGTTTCTTCGCCATTACCTCCACGAATGAGACCACCAAATTCTTCATCTTCACATAAAAAATGGAACGTAAGATAACATGCATCTAAACCGACCTCCTCTCGATCAAGCTCTCAATCTCAGTTTCCACTATCTCACCCCACTATTTTCCTTTCTCTCCGAGACTATTTCAATCTTAATCATCTCCTATTAATTTCAATTCTGATAATACACCCCATGTCGAGTGAATTAAATGCTGAGTGAATTAGGTGATAATACACCCCATGTTGTTTAAGAAATAAAGGGGGATATTTTTTGGTTTTAAGAATACTTAAATAGTCGATGGAAGTCAACTACGTTGACTATTATAATTTGAGTGTTTGACCAAATTAGTTTTTAAAATGAGTACTGAACTCAATTAGACATAAATTAATGATGGCCAAACTCAAAACAAAAAGGAGTTTCAGAAAAACTATAGAAGTAAAGAAACTCTTCTCTGCAAAGATGGCAACTTATATAGAGCCAGGAATTTGCGCCATTTTTTCGAGCAATCACATACTCATTTAATGATGTGTGCCGCTCAAAATGACGTTTTGGGCTCAATCATCACGAATGTACAGTTCCTATTGAAAAGACTTAGTGGACCGGCATGATGGCTTACTAACTCAGGGTAACAGCTGATGATACACCAAACCGTCCTATAATCCGTGCCTTACACGTGTCATGATAATCTCATCAGTAGAAAACAACGGGCCTGATTTCCCACCTAATTTGGGAAAGCCCAGACAACACTAAGCATATTTTGGCATAATCCAATATATTTGATCCAAATTGCAGGGCTATACTAAACCCACATGTCACATGGTCAAGCCCAATACCCGTAAGGCCTAATCAGGCAAGTACCTGAGGGACTGACCTAAGACGAACAAGCAAAAAATACATTGGTTCCAACTAGGAAACAAATACCAAAGTATAAGTCGTGCATGGAAACTCCCTTGCATGGACAACACTTCAAAGAGAAATTTCTCCCGTAGATCTAGGAGCACAAGTCGAGAAGAGAAACTCTCCTACATTGACGACTTCTAACAAGTAAATGATCTCCAACAAGATATCTTACCCTAAATTACGCCACCAACAGCCTAGCCGAACAAAGATTCTCGCATTATAAATAGGACACAAGGATTGATGCGTCCAAAAATCGCCTTCCTGTGAGTTTGACTTGCAAAACCACTGTTAGATTGCCAAGGACACCTTTTTGGTGGCCGAAGGCACTCTGATGCTTAAGTCAGTATCTCTGTTGGAAAAAGGAAGTAAATCTGGATAAAACTCAGTTAAAGTTGCATACCTTTGTCGAATGTTCCCTTTACCTTTTATAATGGTCGTAGTTAACTCTCTGCGTGACTTAAGCATGTGAGGTGCAAAGGAATGATATATTTCTGTAACAGTCTCCTCCTTAATGGAGATGCGGTCGTGGAGGCGTAGGTCTTCCACGGCTCTTTCTTGGTGCAACGTTCTTCTTCTTTATGAGAGAACATGTATCGGGTCTGGATTTAGGCTTTGATTCATCTGGGCCTAGATTTGAATCTTGTTTATACCTCCTTGGAGGTGGGCCTAGTCTGGGCCTCTATAATTGGCCTTAATCCTTCAGGGCTTTATAAGCTGGCCCAATGGATCGAGCGATATATTCTCGTGATGGGACTTTATGCTACATGTATGGCCGTGATGATCGGTTTTTTTATGTATCATCAGCTATTCCCCCCTTAGTTAGTGGGTATGTTTGCATATCCACTAACTGTGTGGTGGTTGGTATTTCGATTGTGTTTTTGCACTGAACTTGATGCCTAATAACCTTTAATTTCCTGGTCCTTTTGGTTACTTCGTTGTCTGTTCATTTTTGTACATATTTTCAATGCACCATTATGTCTCATATGTCGCTCTGTGAGCGGTCTCTTCGCCTCCCAGTTGCTTAAAAGGCGTGGTGGCTACTCTCCTTCTTTCTTTCCGCCATCTTTAGTGTTATTTCTTTTCTTCTACTGTCTTTTTTTTCTCATTCATTCTTCCCTGATTGCGATGCTTGCTGGCGACATGTTGGTTGGTGATCAGCTTTCCATTTTTGAAGCTCATTTTTTCTCCAATCAAAGCCTCTCGGACTACTTTGGATAGTGTCTGTTCTAACTATTATTTGACTAAGGGTCTTGCAGTCATTTTTCCTAGCAAAACTGACAGTCCTTGTTGCCCAAGGAAAGGATATATCGCCCTTTATCCATGCACGTTCTACATCGGTCTCCGGTTCCCTGTTCTAAAGTCGTTCTGGTATTATCTAGACTTCTTGGGTATTCCTCCTACTCAAATGGGGTTGAGCTGCTGGAGGGTTATGGTGGCCACGTATGCTAGGGTAATTTTCTCTTGTATCTCTTTAACCCCTTGAATCTTGCATTCCTTGGTGGGGTTCAGCTTGAGGCCCAATCATACTTGTTTTCTTTATTTTCCTGCGTATTTCGGTAATCTTAATGACGACATCAGAGGTTGGTCGCAGGATTGGTTTTATGCGTCTGTTGGTTCTAGCAACTTCAATTTGCACAGTCTTCCAATAGTAAGGTTTTTCTGAGTTCCTCTTAAACATCGAAATATGAAATAGATTGTTGAGGAATAGATTATCAACGAGCGCTTTTTGGGGCTTTCGGTGGTCCCATTGGAGTCCTATCTTACTAATGATATGGTGAGGCGCAGTGGTTTATACATCATGAATGAGATCGAAAGGGCTTTGTTGACCAAGAGGCAGGTTGCAGAGATTGTTGCCCGTGTTGTTGCTGATGAAGCTCATGTTATTTGGGAGAGGAAGGCAGGCAGTCTCATGTTTTCGAGGCAGGCGGTCTCATGGTTTCTTGGGAGAGGAAGCTTTCAGTGTTGATGTTGGTGTTCTCTCATGTTATTTACTAGTGTGACGTGTTAAAAGCTCGATGCTCTGAACGAACCAAGGCGGCCTTGGTTGAGGTTGCTCGGGCGTCGTTGGCTGATGTGGAGGGTGCATGGGATCGATCTGTGGTCGCACTCAAATATCTGAGAGCTGACCTAGATAGCGTCCGCACCCTTTTTCTCAATGTGGAGAAAAAACTTTCTTCTGAGAAGGTGTCTCATGATGAAGTCGCGCGGGCCATGATAGAGCATTCTAACAATCACGATATTGCTGAGAAAATGGTGGAGCAATTGTTGTCTTCGATTAGTGAGGTCAAGGTTGATTCCTCCTCCATGCTCACTACTGTCAAGGACCAACTTATCGTTGCAAGGAGTGAGCTTGTTTCTGTCAAGGATAGACTTTGTATCATGGAGGTGGCAAACTGGCGTCAGATTGAACTTCTGGACTATATCGAGGGTCTTGGTGTTGATTTGTCCCAGTATCGTCATCTGGCTTATGAGACTTTTGAGGACATGGAAGATGCCGCTGAAGAACCTCCGGGTGTCCCAATGGCTGAAGAACCGCTTCCTCCTCCTGAAGAGAGAGTTCCTGCTAGCGATCTTGCTCCTGCAGATGGTGTTGAGGACGTTATAGATCTTTTCCCTTAGTCTTCCACTGCTATCGCTGAATGTAATCGAATAGATTTTGAATGACAAGAATCAACTTCTTTATTTTCCTTTTTATCGACTTTGTTCGTCTATCATTGCCTTGATAATTCGTATTTGACGTTCCACAAATATGCTTCTAGCAATCTTTTGGTGATTTGAATTTCCCAATGTTTCAGTACGCATGTCTTGATTTTGTGTTTGTTGTCTCTGAAATTTTGTGGAAAGTCGTATCGTTCGCTTTTCTACTTTGTAGAATTGTCCGTTCGATCTCGTCATGACACGAAGTTGTTTTTGCTCCATTGATTTGTTCGCTCGAATTGTTTTGTCGGTGTGATTCTCCAGTCGTCTTGGAGTTATTTTACCTATTAACTTTCACTTCGTCAACTCGACATCTCGGTTGATCCGAAGTTTAAGTTTTTGGTTTGACTCGGGTGCCAATATTTGCTTCGTTTTGTGCAACATTCTAGTCGACTCGAAGTCATGTATTTCATCTGGGCCATGAGCAAGTCTACTCGAGGGTCTATGGTTGTGCCGAAGACTGTCAGAACTATTTCCTATAGCGGATCCGCATTCTTGGATGCTATTGGTTCTGTGTTTCAGGTTGCATCCTCTCCTTGAGCCGTTAGCGATATGTCAGTGGGAGAGTTGTAGCGATCGTTACTGGATTGGGGGTCTGTAGACTGCATTATTCCTTTTGATGGCTTCTTCGATCTTTTGCTTGGTTGTGGCGAGCTTTATCACATGTGTTTTATTTTAGAAAAGGAAACTCATCATTCCCCACGGATGGCGCCAAACTGATGCGTCCAAAAAATTGTCCTCCTGTGAGTTTGACCTGCAAAATCACTGTTAGACTGCCAAGGACCACTTTTTGGTGGCCGAAGGCACTCCGATGCTTAAGTCAATAACTTTGTTGGAAGAAGGAAGTAAATCTGGATAAAACTCAGTTAAAGTAGCATACCTTTGTCGAATGTTCCCTTTAACTTTTATAATGGTCATAGTTAACTCTCTACATGACTTAAGCATGTGAGGCGCAACGGAATGAGATGTTTCTATAACAATCTCCTCCTTAATGGAGATGCATTCGTGGAGGCGTAGGTCCCTCCACGGCTATTTCTTTGTGCAACGTTCTTCGTCTTTATGAAAGAACGTGTATCAGGCCTGGATTTGGGCTTTGATTCATCTGGGCCTGGATTTGAATCCTATTTATACCTCCTTGGAGGTGGACCTAGTCTAGGCCTCTATAATTGGCCTCAATCCATCAAGGCTTTATGAGTTGGTCCAATGGGTCGGGCATTGTATTCTCATGATGGGACTTTATGCCATGTGTGCGGCCGTGATGATCGGTCTTTTTTTTATGTAGCATCAGGGATGATGAACAAAAATAAGCTACAGAATTCAATTTACAGCTTTAAGCCTTTCTCAAGCCATGTCTAACTTTAGCATCAGAGTACCATCGGGCACCAAAACGGTGGTCTTTGGCTCACATGTGTTCCTAATGCAGATCAAGGTCAAGGTCAGGATAACAGGATTCACTACATCACTAATTATATTTTTATGCATGCGCTTGTTGAATGTAAGCTCTACACAACATCTTATTGCAAATCAGAATTGTGTTTGGGATTGGAGATATAGAACTTAAGGCACCAAGAGTGCATGGGTTTGATTCTCATACCCAACATTTTGATATTTATTTATCTTGATATTTAAAGTAGAATAAACTCTATTTATCATGTTAAACTTTTATCATGCCAACGGCACGAAAAATACCCTAGTATGAAAACATACCGAAACATGTGACCGCCAGCGGATTCCTTGGATTAAGTGGACGGTTCCTGATAAAGGCGGTTTACACTTACTGTTGACAAAGCTAGCGGAGGTAACTTTGGAATTCGTAGATTCGTTAGAAACAATTTTGTTATTGTATGACTAGAGTTGATCATTATATAGGTGTCCAAATTAATAACATTGCATAGGCCGTTGCTCTCTGGAAATGGTTAAAACATGTTATTTCTTTGAATATTGAGAATCTTATTGTGTAATCTGATTCGCAGGTGGTGGTGCAAGGAGTTCAGAAAAACTCAAAGTGCCAATGGACTATTTGACTAATGCTCTAGAGTTCTAGCAAGTTGCTTCAAAGATTCAAATAGATGAAGATCATGAAGATATTTCGGGAAGAAAATGCAGTAGTAGACTCTCATACCTCAACAGCAGCTGCGATAATTGAATATGGACAAATCACTAAAGTCCAAAGTTGTGCACTTCATGTTTTGATTTGGAGTGACATTAGGGGTGGGTAATAATCCCGGTCCCGACCGTTTCGAACCATACCTATATGGTCCCGACCCGATTCAAATTGGGACAAATCGATTCATGCAATTTTTATCCCAGTCACAAACCGATTGAATTGAAACCGAGATAGAACTGGTTGAAACCGAAACTGATATCCACAAATTTAGTCCCGAACCAGTATGGTCCCGTCTCGGTTACTATAACATAACAAAAGTGAAATCCAGCCCATCTACAATCAATATCTACTTTAGCAAACAGGCTCAAATACAACCCAACCAAGATTCTTAGCCCTTAAAACCCAAGAAAATGAAAATGAAAAAAAGGAATAAAATCTCAAATTTCCCCAATTTTCAACCCTAGCTTCTGTTCATCTCTCTATCAACCAGTATGGCTCGATGGAAACCTTTGTGGCTTTCACCAAAGTGGCGATCTTATCCAAGGTGGCCTGGATCCCATCGCCGTGAAGGATCTCACGGACAAAAGTACAGGCTAGTTCAACAAGGTGGTGGGGATCCCATTGTCGTGATGATCAAGATCTATCTCGCTTGCTCGCTTACGGTGTTCACTGCACACAAGGAAAATATGTTATGTTCGTCACTGGATCTGACATACATCGACTATTTGGTGGTGGCTGCGAGGTTATTCGAAGAAGATGAGAGAGAGAGAGAGATGGGAGCAGTGGTGGTGTGTTAAGTAATGACAAGCTAATTGAATAAAGGAACAGAGAAATTGAAGGAAGAACAAAGAAATTGTAAGAAGGAAGATAAATCTCTAACTCAAAACTGATTAGAGCCTGTGGAATTACTCAGATATTTCTTGCCTTTCATACAATGCTTCCCTCACCTTATAAAGGTGTATAACAGAAATTGGAATCTTTTTCTCAGATCACAACACGTGTCTAGCAACAGTACTAATAACTGCCTATTCTTTTGCTATTACTAAACTACCCCTATTTTCAATTAAAGCTTTCCCGCCAATATTTCAGTAACTAACTTATTTTCTTCAGCTTGATAGTGGCACTGAGCATGTGACAATACCTTCCCCATCACCGCATCCTTGTCCTCAAGGATGAAAAAAGGGAAACTTGGAGGAGATGACAAACATATCTTCCCAAGTAGCATCAGCTGCAAATGAGTTTGACCATTGAATTAGCCACTGAGTAACAACAACATTGTTACGAGGAATCAAGCGTCTAGCCAACACTTTAGCAGGTTCTGCGATAAATTGGCCATGTGAATCAATTGCTGGAAGTACTGGAGAGCTAGACTGAGCTTGGCTGAGTTGTTTCTTGAGCTGTGAAACATGGAACACTGGGTGTATCTTGGAGTGTGCTGGCAGCTCAAGATGGTAAGCAACCTTACCAATCTTCTGGATGATTTTGAATGGGTCGTAGTATTTTGAAGAGAGCTTCAAGTTCTTTCGTAGTTGCACAAAGACCTGCCTATAAGGCTGACGTTTTAAATTAACCCAGTCACCCAATTCAAAACTGTGTTCTTGTCAATGTAAATCAGCTTATTGTTTCATTCTAGCCTGGGCCTTATGTAGTCCTTCCCTCAAAATGTCCAGCATAGCTTCTCTTTCAGTGAGATACTGTTGAATGTCAGGAAGAGTATAGGATGTTATTGGAGGTAGAGCTAGTAGTGGAGGAGAGTAACCATATAGAGCTTGGAAGGGGGAAGTCTTCAAGCTAGAGTGGTAGTTGGTATTAAACCAATGCTCAGCAAGATATAACCACTGTGACCATTTGGTGGTAGCATTACCTGTCATGCAACGCAGGAAGATTTCCAAGCAGGTGTTTGTCCTTTCAGTTTGACCATCAGACTGCAGATGGTGAGCTGTACTCATGTGTAAAGAAGTCCCTAGTGCTTTGAACAAATGTTGCCAAAAGGTACTCAAGAAAACAGAGTCTCTGTCTGATACAATGGTATTTGGTAAACCATGTAATTTATAGATATTTTTTAGAAAGGTTTCAGCAACTTTAGGAGCAATATAGGGGTGAGCTAAAGCCATGAAATGGTTGTATTTTGTCAATCTATCAACAACTACCAATATGACAGAGTTACCTTGAGAAGGTGGGAGACCTTCTATAAAATCTGTGCTGATATCTTGCCAGGCCTGTGTTGGGATAGGCAGTGGTTGCAGCAAACCACCATATCCGCTTTGGTCAGTCTTGTTCCGTTGACATGTGTCTCAAGCAGCAATGAAGGTGATAAACTCCTTCATACCAGGCCAAAAGAAGTGTTTGTGCAATCTCTGAAGAGAGGCATTAATGCCTGAATGCCCACCAATTGAAGAAGCATGCCATGCGATCAAAACTTGTGTGTCTCAGTTGTTTTGTACCCCCAATATACATTCTTTTTTGTAGTGGAGCAGTCCATTTTTTAGAGAGTGGTGGACTATAGCTGGGTTGACTAACAATTTGGATATCAACTCTTGAGCTGCCTGATCTTGGTCATAACTTTGGACAACATCCCTAAGCCATTGTGGGGAGACATGAGAGATTGCCAAACATTCACTGTAAGGAGTACAACTCCTGGAAAGGACATCGACCACTACATTTTCTGAGCCTTTTTTGTATAGGATTGAATAATCAAAACCCAATAATTTTGTTAACCATTTCTGCTGTAAAGTGGTGGTGAGTTTTTTATCTAGGAAATGCTTAATGCTCTCATGGTCAGCGAGTATAAAGAATCTAGAACCAAAAAGATAAGGTCTCCATTTTTGGACAGGCCAATAGCTCTTTTTCATAGGTAGAAAGACCCAAACTCTTTGGACCTAAAGCTTTGCTAAAAAGGGCTATAGGATGGCCATTCTGTGATAGGAAAACCCCAAGGTCAATGGAGCATGCATCAGTTTCTACGAAGAATGGTAATGCAAAGTTAGGGAGTTGCAAGACAGGGTGGTAGTCATAGCTTGTTTTAAGGCATCAAAACCTATTTGGGTGATATCATTCCAAGTGAAAGCATCCTTTTTTAATAGGTCAGTAAAAGGCTTTGAAATTTGTCCATAGAATTGAACAAATCATTTATAGTAGCCTATTAGGCCAAGGAAACCTCTAAGGGATTTTAGGTTG
Source organism: Berberis vulgaris (assembly GCA_963556465.1). Classification (NCBI taxonomy): domain Eukaryota; kingdom Viridiplantae; phylum Streptophyta; class Magnoliopsida; order Ranunculales; family Berberidaceae; genus Berberis; species Berberis vulgaris. The sequence goes on along the minus strand of OY747136.1, from coordinate 16,544,864 downwards.
TGGGGTAGTTGCCAAGAAAGCATAACTGAAACTTTGGAAGGATCATCTGGAACTCCCTGAGCAGTGATTATATGACCTAGATATTCCAGCTGAGATTGGCCAAAGTAGCACTTAGAAAGTTTTACATATAGGCTGTTGTGTCTCAATATGGATAGTGTAGTGAAAATATGATTGAGATGGTCCTCTAGTGAGGTACTATATACAAGTATGTCATCAAATAATACAAGTATAAACTTTCTTAGGAATGGTTGGAAGATTTGGTTCATGAGAGCTTGAAAATAGTCAGGGCATTGGTCAACCCAAAGGGCATGACTCTAAACTCAAAGTGACCAAGGTGAGTTTTGAATGCGGTCTTATGGGTATCACTTGGGTGGACTAATACTTGATGGTATCCGGATCTTAAACCAATCTTGGAAAAAATGGTGGCACCATGTAGTTAGTCAAGAAGTTCATCAATAAGAGGCATAGGAAATTTGTCTTTAATTGTAAAGGCATTCAACTTCCTATAATCGACACAAAATCTCCATGTATTGTCCTTTTTTACAAAGAGGATGGGTGCAACATAAGGGCTATGAGAAGGTTGAATGAAACCAATTTGTAACATTTCTTTAACTGGTTGTTCAACAACACCCTTATGCATGTGAGGGACTCTATAGGGTGTTTGGGATGTAGGGGTGGCATTGGGTTTTAAAGGAATGGTGTGGTCTAGAGCCCTGGTGGGTGGTAGGGATGAAGGTGGTGGAATGCATCCTGAAATTGATCAAGGAACAAGGTAATAGAATCAATGACATGATTAGTAATTTGACTGGAAGTAAGAGAGAAGAAGTGTCCTATAAAAGATGGTGAATGCTTCTTTAGAAACTTGGAAAGTTTTGAAGATTGAATTAGGCACAATGAAGCTGAATCATCAACGCCTTAGAGGGTGATTTTTTTTCCCCTGATAATGAAATGACAGCTGAAGTGTTTGTAGATTAATGATAATGTTTCCAAGGGTCTTAAGCCAATCCCCACCAAGGACCATGTCATAACCACCCAATGGAAGTACTCTAATGGACCCTTCAAACGTATTGTTTTGCATACTCCAAACAAGAGGCAAACACATTGCATTACTGACTAAGTGTTGGCCGTTGGCAACCTTGACTGACATTTGAGGTGTGAAGACAGTAGGCCAATGGGTTGTTTTGATGATTTTTGGATCAATGAATGAGTGGATACTGCCTGTATCAATGAGGATAGAAATGGTTTTTTTTCTTGACCAGCCCTTGTAAAAGAATTGTGTTTGAGGCATGACTTCCATGTAGAGCATGGATTGATAATTCCATGTAAGATGGCTACTCTGAAAACAGGTCCTCAGTGACTACAATAGGGTTTTCATCAGGTTCATTGTGTTCTTCTTCAGGAATAAGTAAGTATAAGTGTTGCCTCTTGCACAAATGGCCAGGTTTATAGATTTCATCACAGTTGTAACAGAATCCTTTTTCTCTTCTAATTCTCATTTGAGTGGGTGAAAGCCTTTTAATAGGGGGATTTGAAAATGGAAGTCTAGGTACAGATGGTGATGAACTACTAGAAAATTGGGACTGAGGTTGAGTTGTAATGTTGTTATTTGTATGTGGAGTGACTGAATGGGTGGTGGTAGGTCTGTTCCAGGAATTAGAAAAGGAATTTGGTGTGAAGGGACAACGAGTAGTTAGTGGTGCAGATGGTGTAGAGTTGTAAGACTATTGTAATCTAGCTAAGGAAAAAGCATGAGCCATGGAAGTGGGTTTAAACATTTGTACCATAATTTTGATTTATGGCTATAGACCACTAAAAAAACTCAGGATGAAGTACCGCTCAGTGAGGGATGGATTATTGAGGATCATTAGTGATTTAAGTTCCTCAAATCGATCAAAGCAATCCTCAACAGAGTTGGTTTGAGACAATTTGTTGAAATAGTCAACATAATTATCAGATACTGGGTTCTCAAATCAGAAACAAAGGTCACAGATGAATTTGTTCCAGTGGATTGAGGAGTTTAGAATCTGATAATCTAGAAACCAAACATCATCTTTGAGATCCAGGTGTATAAATGCAATAGACTTTCGACTCATCAAGAACATTATGCAAACCAAAAAATCTCTCACACTTCTTAACCCAAGATCTAGGGTTAGAGCCATCAAATCGAGGGAAATCTACTTTTGGAAATCGAAATAGGTTACCTCCATAATCAGTGGGCGGGTGGGAAGGTGTTTGAGGTTGATTTCCATTTGCTCTAGCCATCTGAGCTTGACTAGATTCTCCCTCGATGTTCGTCGCTCTCGAATTTTGAAATAGTTGGATTATGTAATCTACCTTTGCATCCAGTTTTCTCTCGTGTAATTCATTGGCTTGAGAGAGGCATTTCATATCTGCTTTGATCAGTTCCACTTGGTTGGCTGTTTCCAATTGGTTCTTCTTCGATTATTTCATAAAATTTTCCATCTTGCGAGCCCTATTTTCCATTTCTCCGGTTCAGAATCGATCGCTCTGATACCAATTGTCAAGTAATGACAAGCTAATTGAATAAAGGAACAAAGAAATTGAAGGAAGAACACAGAAATTGAAAGAAGGAAGATAAATCTCTAAATCAAAACGATTAGAGCCTGTGGAATTACTCAGATATTTCTTGCCTTTCATACAATGTTTTCCTCACCTTATAAAGAAGGTGTATAACAGAAATTGAAATCTTTTGCTCAGATCATAACACGTGTCTAGGAACAGTACTAATAATTGTCTATTCTTTTGATATTACTAAACTACCCCTATTTTCAATTAAAGCTTTCCCGCCAATATTTCAGTAAATGACTTCTTTTCTTCAGCTTGATAGTGGCACTGAGCATGTGACATGGTGGAAAACTATGAAGCATGGAAGGGGAGGGAGGGGATTGTGGCGTAGACTTCGGAAAAGACAATAGAGGGATGGGGGCGGTGGTGGTGGGGAAACTATGCAGGGAAGGGGATGAGGGAGTCTGTGGAGAGTGAGGAGGAGAAAAAGATTGTAAGGAAGAGGATGAGAATGAGTGAGGGTAGGGTTTCTTTTTTTCACTCTCTAATGGGGGTGGGTTTGACCTTTTTTATATCGTGCTCAACCCTAATGAAAACCCAAGTTATGGTAGCCCTAACTAAACCGAGACCGGAAAATGGATAGGTCCAATCCCGGACCGTGCCCACCCCTAAGTCACATGTTTGGATATGGTTGTTAAGAAGGTTTAAAAAGTGCTTCAAAGGCTTGAAGTTTGTCTCAGTTTGTGGGTTAGTTTCTATAATTAGTTCCATGTCTGTTACCTCCATGTTTGGTGGGTCGGTTTCTAAGTGCAGTCCAAAGACTGCTACCTCCATGTTTGGGTTATGCTTGTTCAATACTTACTAAGTTGGTTTCTGAGTAGGGTGATGTTGATTATGTGCAAGGAATGTGATTTCTCGAAATATCACAAATATTTCCTATCTTTTAATTATCGAAATATCTTTCGAAATTCTAAATATTTAATTTTTTTCTCAGGGAAATTTTCCTGAAAAAAAAATATATTTCAATCTCCGTATATTTTAACATGTTATAATGTTGTTTTGGTATTAAAAGTTTATTATGTGACGATTCTTATGTGAAATTTGTATGACACTATGAGTCGTGACTTTATGTAGTATATAAGAGTTTAAATGCATAACTTAAAAAGTTCTAACCTTGCTCAAGTTCTTGTACCATAGTCACTGAGGGATAATTTCAGAAAGGCAACTGCTAAATAACACCACCACTTCTCCTGATGGACATCCCCAACTCCCTACTTTCTGACGAACACCACCACCATTTTGAAGGACACCACCTATCAAAGGGAAAAAAAACCCTTACTCATCCTCCTCTCTTATTCCTCTCTCCATTTCTTCTCCATCAACCGCCGCCACCTCCTCCTCCTCCCTTTACCACCACCACCTTGCCACCGTCACCTCTCATCTTCCCTTCTTCTTCTCCTCTAGTTTTTTGAAGATAGGTCGACCTCCGAATTAAGCCTGATTAAGATTTAAAAGAAATATGAGTCCTTGAAGACCTACCATTCTACACTTTGAGTGATGATCAGACGCCAATGTTTCTCCAAAAGGATTTATCTATTTACATCGCGGCATGCTTCAAACTGGCTTCTATTTTCCTGTGCTCGACAATAACTGGAATTTCTAGAATTCCTTGGTATCCCTCCTACCCAATTGGTACCGAACGGGTATAGGATTATTCTTCTTATATTGATCAAAGGATGCTGGTGTCCGCATGACTCCAATGGTGATTTAGTTACTGACTTATCATCGGTTAAATGATCACGCCATGTGTAAGATGAACTCACCGGCTTCTTCGGGAAACTACTGAATGACTTTAAATTCTGGCAGAAGTTATGCTTCGTGGCTCTTTCAAATTCAAAGTACTTCGAGTTCAATGGTCATCCACTTGAGAGCGGGAGTTCGAGCCACTCTGTAAGTATAATTTTGTCCTATGCTTTGGTTGTGCTGATTGTATGTTGATCGTTGCGTATGTTCTCTGTAGGGAGGTTTCCCACTACTCCTATTTCCTAGGAGGACGAAGCTGCTATAAAGGCATTCTGTGACATGCCTCGCATGAGTGTGGAGGATGTTATATGCTCTTCCAATTTCAATTGCAGTGGGTTATGGGCCCATTGGCATGTAGCTCCCACTCTTTTCAGAGTGTCGAAGGTTAAGTCCGAAGGTGGAGCTCCTTCCAAGAAGAGGAAGGCCTCTAAAGTTAAGGCTCCTAGCTTGTCAGACTCAAAGTAGCTTTTCAATATGCTTGCTTCTTTCATTAACTCGAAGAGGTCTCGCACTAGGGTTGAGTCTTCTTCCCAATGGTCCGCTCCATTGAGGGAGGAATGTGATTCTGACCTATTCGCAGAAGCGGAGGTTGAAGCATCTAATTTGGAGAAGGACCACCTAAAACTAGCAGGGGTTGATGATGCGTCGAAGCTGAGTACCGAGCAGGCTGAAGCTTTGAATAAGAAGTTGATGCTAGCTGCTATGGCGACTTCTACTAATACTGACCAATGAGAACCTATTCTACTGGAAGGTCTTGATAAAGATTTTTCTGTGGTCCAGGAGGTCAATCGTCTGACAATGGCCATCGCAGCATGGATCATCCTACTTGCAGTCTTTATTGCCATCCATCTCGTTCCAGACCGTATATCGAGATAATGGGAGTTCGATTAACAATTCACCTCCTTCTTTCCCTTCGAATTTTACTGATCCGGCTTGCAACAAAGTGTCTACTGGTGACAAAGGGAAGGCTATGCTGGCACCAGGAGGTTGACATTGATTATGCTTTGAGGAAGCATATAAGTAGACGTTATAGATGGCTGGCGAACCGTGTTTTGCAGTCCGAGAAGGATGCACTAGAAGAGCATATGGATATGGGGCTAAAACATCTCATGTTGGGATGTCGCATCTGAGCCAAGTGGTCGCCGCTGGGACGGAAGTTGAGGCGGCTTGTGAGAGAGTATACACCAAGGAGTGCATCTATTCAAATATACAGAAGTCATATTCCAATATACTCTTTGAGATTGAATTGCTAATAAGACAAATTGAAGAGAGGAGGCCGGAACAAGCAGTCGTTGATGCTGAGACCCAGAGGGTTCATTTAGAAGCCCTTGAGTTTGATTTAGTAGAAGCGGTGTCTGGAAGGGACAGATCTAGAGAAGAGCTGAACCTGGTCTGTCGTGATTGAGAAGTTGTGCACGAAGCTGCGGCTAAGATGCGCTCTGAGTTGCAGTCTTTTGCTGAGGAGAATACCAGGAAAGAATCTGAATGGGTCATCCAGAGCATAAATTTATTATAAAAATACTTGAATTAACCAAATAATCTAATAATTAAACTCAGAAAATCGATGTTCAGAGTAGGGCTGGGCAGGTCCGGGTAACCGTCCCGAAAATAAAAAATCAAAAATCAGCCCGATATTTTTAAGCCCGCAATTTTGAGGCCCGAGAACGAACTGAGTTGGGCCGGTTAACCGAATTTTGGGCCGATCTCGGGTCGGTCTCGGTACAAAAACCAATTCCCAAATTTGAGATCAGGAATTCTAGAGACCTCTCTCATCTCTCTCAGCTCTCTCATCTCTCTCACTCACTGAGCTCTCTCGCAATTTCAGCGACACCGAGCTCTCTCAGCTTTCTCATCTCCATCTCTGTGACATCGAGCTCTCTCATCTCCATCTCAGCGACACCAATCTTGCTATCTCAGTGACACCGAGCTCTCTTAGCTCTCTCTCGCGATCTCAACGACATCGAGCTCTCTTTCGTCTTCTTCAGTTCGAATAAGACATCCTCATTGAACTACCATCGAACGTATTCATGGCATCTCATCTCTTGTCTTCTCGAAGAGATTAGGTTTTCACAGAAATTGAAATGTCGAGAAGGTTGATTTTCATTTCTAGGGTTTTCAAGATTGTGGTGTTTGATTTATTGTGGAGCAAACGTGGAGTGAGCAATATAGGGCTCCAAGAAGGCCACCGAAGTGTATAATGTAGTTGAAGAAGAAGCTGCCGAATACCGTCACTATTGATTCAATTTATGAGAAGAAGTTTTTGTCTATTAGTAGCATTTTGGAAGCTGTAATTGTGAATCGATCTGGTTTTCATGAATCGATCTGATTTTCATGAAAGAGGATGGGCCTTTGGATTTGGCTGAGAGGAGGAGAGGGCCTTTTGAGGTTTTTTATTCATACCTGGCCGGGCCGGTTACCGACGGGTTTTAGAAAAGATAATCAAAGACCGGACCAGAAACATCGGGCCGGGCCGGGTTTTAAGACCGAAATTTTAATAATAAATAAAAAACCGATCCGATCCGAATCGACCCGATCGATCCGGTTGTCAATTCGGTCTGAAATGCCCACTCCTAGTTCAGAGTGCAATAGTGGTGGTTACAATATGGTGGTCGTGGTAGTGAAGACGACGGTAGTTGTGAAGGTGGTGGTGGTTGGGGTGCTTATGAAGGAGTTGAGAGCAAAATTCGAGTAAGAGGAGATGGTGAGAGTTTTGCAAATTAATGTGGAGATTTTGTCCTACAAAATTATGCAGAATTTTATAACTAGGAGATGCATATGTCTTGAACTCAAATTTCAGTAACTCTTTTCTATAAAGTCAATCAAACATCCAATTTTAAACTTTTGCATTATGCATTGTTTTACTGTGTACCAAGTGGAGCCTTAGGTGAAGAGAAAATGAGGTGGTGCCTGCGAATAATGTTGCCATGCCTAAGACCTTGTTAAAAGTTCCCTATCCTGAACCAAGAACTAGGCCATTGCATTGTCTATGATTACGAAGGTCTTGATAATATATGATCAGTTTCTGTAGAAATTGAACAAAGGTAAGATTTAGTTTGGATACCTATGGGTTAGTATTATATAGTGTGGCCAAGTTTGTTGTGGTTACACGCCATGTTTTGGCTTCAAATTCTTCACTGCACAGACCTCGGACATTCTCCAACACATCATCAGATCAAAGAAAACCTAAATCTTTTGACTTGGTATACACCAAATCCATATAACAGGAATGAAGTTAGGTCACAACATGAAAAGCTAAATTTTTACTGAAATGGGTTCAATACAAACCAAGTTATATCTGCAACACCTACGAGAGTATCTATGAATCTAAATTATAGAAAATTGACCATGGTCACACATCTAAACAACACTTCTCAGTTTTAGTAGCCTCTGTATCTTGAGTACTGCCTAGTTCTGCTGTTCCTGTATGCGCAAGAACCAATGCAATGGATTACCATCAAGAAGATGATGACAGAGATATTTACAATAGCCAGCTTCTTCCAATCCCTTTTCACATTGTCAAGCACTCCTGCCTTGCATGACTTGCATTCATAGCACAATGTATCCTGCAGGTTGCTCCATGTTTCACAGTCAGTATCTGGATCCACTGGGCCTGATTTGGGTTTTTCCCAAAATGTTGCGTTAACATATGTATACCCACAGTATGTAGGTGGCTTGCAGCAACCCGACTGAAAATTGATAATTCATTCGAATTGTTAGGATAACACATGGATGACAAAGGAAAGACTTTCAATCAACTAACTGTAAAGTGGAGAGGCCCTGCAAGATACTTCTTTCAACTATTTGCAGTAGGGCCTTATTACAAGGTTTGAGTTCTTCCACAATCACTGAGAAAAAGATGAGCCCTTTTTGTACAAGGTCAAACCTAACCAATATTGGATAAAAGTTTCAAATCATAATCGATGATAGTATAATGGCTTAAACTTTGAAGACTCCATAACTCATGATTAGCACACAGACAAGCAAAACTTTATAAGTTACACAATAATAAATTCCAAGGATTTGTATCATTGTATAGTGGCAGATCAGAAACTTATAATTTGATAGGCCAACAAAAAACAGAACAAAATCTCAAGACACATAAAGAAAGAATGCCAACAATCAATTCCAGTGTTTTCCATGCCCTTCTTTCACTTCGTACATTTATATACTTCGATGGATTTTTTTCCCTGTTTTGCACTGGTTTTCTTCTTCAACCTATCTGAAACAATCACAAATTTGCTATACCTTGATTTTCATTATACTTTTTTATGTCCGTGCTAATCTAATGTCAATTTTCTCTTGACTAGGAGAATCACATTTTTTATTCCTTGTGAGGGACCTCAAGTAAAACTTCCAGTTCCAATTTTCAAAATTCAAAAAATAGAGTACATCAGTGATGCATGGAATATATATTCCCCTTGCTTTATATTATACATAGGTTGCAACTGCTTGATATATGCTAGATATGAACTGTCTAGTACTCAGCTTTAGAGCAACTAGTTATCTAATAATTTCACCAACCTCAAACTTAAGCAGAAAGCGATATCATGCATTAGTTATACTTTTACCACAAGGTTTCTAAGTAACAATAATTTTGGAAGAATCAATTCGGAAATTTTAAGTTTTGTAACTTGGACTGCATAAAAAACATTTCCAACATAAAGATCATTCATGCATGGGTGCTTAAGTAAAGAATATGAAGAATCAAAAGTGATAAATGAAGTCAAAGATGAAGAAAGCAAAAACTTATAGTATATTGATCATTTTAAAATTCAACTATAAAGATTAGGGGTGGGCACGAGACGGGATGGACCTCATCCCAATCCCATCCTCTTGCTTTATCTTTGGGCTGGATTGGGGAGGACAGACCTCATCTCGTCGTTCTATCCCAAATGGGTTCGGGACAAGACAGGATAGGGATGAGCATGATTGCAGTCCTTATTTAGAATTAAGTGGAATTTATGGGACCTCAAAGTAAAACAGGGTGAAAAAACTGTAGTCCAATTAAAATCTTGGTGAAGGTGGACTGTTCAAAGTTTTTTATGACCCCAAATTTGAAATTATTTTAGACATTGTTCACATATTAAGTGGACGACAAATTTTTTTAACAAAGAGTGCACAAAAATTTGGTATTATGGATCGAATCTGAATGTCCTAAAGTATCTGAAATTAAAACAGTAGCTTATCATGTCAGATGGTAAACTAAAAATTAAGAATAGATTCAATAGAAATAGTCGAGGGCATGTCATTAGGGACCATAGATGATCCAAATATTTTATCTTCACATACCCTTATGTGTTTCGGATCTGGAGACTGAAAATTTTCAGACCCATATTTAGACAGACAACTAATTATTTCATCCACTTAGAAATGTATGATGCTTTAATCTGAACAATGGTATAGTTGTTATTCATGAGGGTGTATTAGATCCATAATTACACAAAACGTTATATAAGGTTATATAAGATTACCATCTTAATGTGTCACCAAAGGTTGAAATGAGTCATCTAGCTACAGGATCATTTGTAAATTTAGATTTAACTTTGCAAATCAAATTTGAATCTTTGAATACAATAAAATCATATTTTGTTATAACATCAGCAAGGCTCAGCCAAATCCACATGTTGTGGTGAATCTTTAAAATAGATCAGTCCTTCCTCACCACTTTCCTTAAATAAATATTTACATTCATTCATGTCACCCAATAGGAAGCACACCACCACCTCTAACCTTCCCTCTCCACCTTATCTTCTCTCTTCATAGGAAGATCAATAGACGGAGTAGGGTGCCTGAGAGAGGATTGAGGATAAGAGAGGGTGAGAAGGAGAGAAATTCGAGACAATAGGTTTATATTCGTAGTGTCTTTTAGAAAGTAGGGGACGATGTTGTCCTTCAACAAAAATGGTGGTATCAAACGGTCAGAGCCTTCACAAGTTCTTAAATAAAAACTATAAACATTTTTTTTTAATGCGAAGCCCCATTTCAGTTTTGCATTAAGATCAGTTTTATCTCAATGAGAAAACTAAAATCAATCGATAGTTCTAAGCATTCCAAGATTTTTTACATAACATTTGGCTAGGGTTTCTCACTTCAAAATTCAATGATTCAATCAATAAAATGTTGTATTTCAAATTTTCCAAAACCAAAAATCTACCCACTTAGGAGGGTTTAAAAGTGATAGGGTAAATGAATAATAAACATTTTTAACATTCAAAAGTTCACATCAATTCAAATAAAAAGTAGATTGAAAAAATCATGAAAAGTTAAATGAAAATCTTAAAAAGCTGGATAAAATTATAACCTGGACTGAATTAAGGTTCCTCTTGTAAAAATCAGCAGCATTCTGAGGAACATTGGCGCCCAGACTCCGACAAACATGAGCCTCAACCAAACAACTCCTAATCTTTGCCCAGTTCCCTGAATTCACAATATGATTCTGCAACCAATTCGAGTAATCTCCAAGTCTATATTCCTTATACCCTCTTCCTGAAACCACTTGTCCTACCCCTTTGTTCGTCACGACAAAGGCAAATATCGTAAAACAAAACAAGCCCGCAATCAGCAGAGACATCACAAACAAATAGAAACACAAGAACTCGGATACATTGCAGCAAGAACCCGCAAAACCCAAGATGGATGTGATCAGTAAAATACCCCCTAAGATCAAAAGAGGCAATTGCAGAAATCTTTGACAATCTGAAGCATTTTCATGCATGTACAAATACGCAGAGGCCCCAATGATAGCAACGGAGAGGATGAGAATAACCATGTTTAATAAGGAGATCAACTCATTGCTTATCCTAACCATGTTTGATCAAAATCAGAAGTTAGAATTGATGAAAAGTTGTGAAAAGAGAAATGGGGTTGATGGAGGTATTGGGTTTTGGATGGAAAAAAAAAAAATTAGAACTGCAAGAGAAGATTCAGAGGGAGGGAGAAGGAGATTATGATTGGGTGGTGGGTTTTTGGACTTCTCTTGTAACTGTTTTATTGCTGCATTGCATTTGTATTGTAATTGTAATTGGGTGTTTGATTTTTGAATGGAGGTTTTGATGGGAATTACCTTATAATCCTCAACTTTCCTCCATTTTCGGTATTACCTGTTTCGTTCAAGAAAAACTTGACCGTTATAGTATGACTTCCAGCTGTGTAATTACTAATTAGGATTATTTTGTGTTTACCTCAACTCTTAAGTGTGTTGCACCCCTTCTTTGCGATTGCTTGAAATACAAATTAGCAGCTATTAATGTATTCTTAGGGGGCGTTTGTTTTATAACCGATTAAATTAGAAGCAAACTTCTGAATAAATCAGAACCGATTCAGATAGTTTGTTTGTTTTGCTTTCGACTAGTTAGGATTAAATATGGATTCCATGGATTTGCCGGGGAAATGTAGTGTTTTGGTCCAACTAGACTCAAGTTCCACAGTTTGATTGCAAATTGAATTTCTTGGAACTTGGCCATCACTAGACTTAAAAAGTCAAATTTCAACTAACTTCCTCAACTTTCTTGTATACAAAGGAAACTTCTTACTCTAGTAAGCTAAGTAAGCTAAAACAAAGTGCTTACTAAAAAAGTGTCAACTTCTTGCTTCTTCATGAAAACAAACACTATCTTAGTGACATGAACCTCTTGCCAGAACTCGCTCTACGTGTCTTCCATGTCGTTCCAGCTAGCATAACTCAAGACAAAGCCTTGCTTCCAAAGTTTTGCAAACTCATTTGAATGCTTTATTTCATCACTTTTTAAGGGTATTTTTATGGTTATATTTTCGTACATTTTTTATAAGAATTATGTTACATTTTAGTTTTGTAGTAGGATTTGATCCATTTTTTAATTAATAAATGAGTTTGATTTCTTGAATTTGAGTTAACCTTCTAGTCAACGTCAGATGACTAAACACATAATGTTTCCCCCAAATGCCCTTAACCCTAATACTAAAATGCAAGAAATCATCCGCGTGTGTGACATGTGACCATTTGACTATTGACCTCAAAGGTAAACAAGAAAGAAAGTCAACGACAACTCAAAATAGTCTCATTCTGGATGTTGGATTACTATTTGAGAGTGGGACCTAGAATCTAGGTGGAAAAAGGATACACATGACTTGAGTGTTGTCTTGTCTATTAAATTTGTAGGTGATGGGTGAAAAGATGATGAAAGCAAATTTTAGTTATGAGTGTTGGGTTTAGGGTAGTATTAGGGCCGCCATCCCGAACCCGTCCCGTTCTGTTTCGATTTTTTTTAGGTCCTTCTGAGATTGATCAAACTCATCCCGATCCCGTTCCGTCTCGATCTAGAGTGGGATGGGATCAGGATGAAGATTTTCAATCCCGCCTATCCCGTCCCGAATTTATTTATTTAATAATTATTATTATTAATTTAATCAAAATACTGTTTTAAATTAAAGTTTAGGATGTGTTGAAATTAAATCAACGTAAGATGAAATTCTATATGAAATCTAAATGAATTGAATCATTAATTCTAAATGAAATTTAATATTTATTTGCCTTCCAAAAAAAAGTTTAATATTTATTTATTTAATATCTATTATTATTTATGATGTAAGTTATATGTATATAAATTTGACATTATTGGTGTGTTAGTAATGTGAAATAAAACTCTTTTTGTTATTTTTTATTGGATGAATATTTAGTATGTGCTCATCCTGTCCCATCTCGTCCCATCCCGATCCCAAATGAACGGGATGGGTCCATCTCGTCCCATCCCGTGCCCACCCCTAGGTAGTATGGTTGGATCAACAACCGTATCAACAATTTGATCAATGCCAGGTTTGAGGTAAGTAGCTTCATTGTCTCACATGAGGGCATCTTCCAAACACACCCACTCATTTCTCATCTCGCCACCGCATACTTGCACCACCACCAAATTGTCATTTGTTTCCCACACCTCCACTTTTTTACTTCCAACCACCTGCTACAAAACCTACAAATTCCATTTTAAAAAGTCCATAGAAAACATTTTCCCTCTCTCAACTCTCTCTCACTCCTTCAACTTTCTCTCCTACTCCTTCAAGTTTCCCCTTTACATTATCCCTATTGATTACTCTAAACCTAACTACCTCCTCCCCAGTTAATAGTTTGTAAGAATTGAAGTCGAAAGGAGAAGTGATTTTCAAGTTCAAAAAAAGAGGTTTAAAGTGAGTGGAGTTTTGAAGAGTTGTTGGAGTTTTTTATTCGAAGAGCTTTGAATGATAGGGTGATTAGAGCTTCGAACGTCTCACAAGAGTATAATCTGTGTATAATCGAAAATTTTGATTCGCCATAAACAGTCTTTCATTTTAGTTTTTTCTCAAACTGGAAAGTAGTTAATACACAAGCTACACGAGCCCTTGTCTATTAGTAAGGCTCTATGTACTCACTATTTTGGAAAACTTTGGAACTTAGCCTTGGCAAAAACTCTCACGAATTTGTTTTCTCAAAATGGCTAGTAGCAATATAGGTACCCACATCCTTTTTTTGCGAGTAAGCTTCTATATACTAATACTGAAACAAAAAATATTTTTCATGGTGGTACAAAATAATGGGCGAGTTCCTATTTTGGTACTCGCAACCAATCCGACAAGTAGGAAGGAACTAGACTTGCGGCGGAATGAAGAATTTATTTTTATACTGATACAAAAAATTTGGGCGAGTTTTGGCTCACAAACTCAACCCAATGTTCTTGGTTGGCCAAAAGTAAACTAGCCTAGATTTGGGTTTTGTCAAAAGAGCTCAAAATCTTCTCCATATTCAACCAACCTCATTTTCAATGGTCTTGGAATGCTTTGAGAACTCACAAAGGCTCCATCTTCAAATTTTTCTTCTAACAAAATATACTCAAACAAACTCCCAAAGTATAAAATAAAGCTCAAAATGGCGAAATCGAGCCAAAGACCTAAAAATAATTGGAAATCAAGCAAGAAAATTCAAAGAAATGATTGAAATCGAGCAACAAACAACTGTTGAAAAATGATCGGACATGGGTGGAAAATGGTTGAAAGTGTGTCTTCACTAAAGAGGGTTGAAGTTTTCCAGTGACGTCTCGCTAGATTGTTTTATTTATTTATTCTTGGTGAGAAACTGACCAATTCATTTTAATTTAGGAGGTGGCAAAGTGAAATTGTGTGTATGAGTTTTCCCTTCCAAAATAAGGTGGCAAGAAGATGAAATGGTGAATGTATTTAAAAGATGCCCCACATGAGCTGGTCATTCACTCTAAGCTGGAGAAGGAACCATTAAAGGGAAAAAGAGAAATTATGGGTTTTCAGGGTTCATGGGAATGTGAAAATGAGTGGTTTAACTTAGTTGATGGGGATGATGTTTTTGCTGATGGGAAGACCCATACCGAAGTGGAAACAAAGAGTTTTGGCCATCGATGTACCAACTAGACCATTGTCGCCCATCACTTGATCGAGGGAAGATTGCTGGATTTTTGCTCGATTTTAGGTGAAAACTCTCTCCACATCTCAAGCGAATGCCTATTATATGGTGGGTCTTTTTTTTGACAATAAATGTAAAACTTTCATTCAAAAAGAAACTTGGACAAGTTTCAACATCACCTACATCAATAGTACAATTGCTACAGGGCGAACAAGCTATAACATTACTAACAAAGCCAAAAGATCTACTTATCAAGTCTGATTAACATTCTGCAAATGGAAATGGAATGTAAAACAGTATCTACTCTATTAGCGAAAGAAGCCAACAGGTGCGTGATCCAATTCTTGCTCTTCTCAATATGAATCCCAATAACCCCTTTGATGGCAGGACAATTAAGAATTAGAGAATCCCAATACATTTGTTGATGCTAATTCGAGTGCTTTGTGTCTTTGTTGATTGCTTTAACTGCCACTATTCAGTCTGCTACTGTATCAGGTTGTCGAGGTGCTTGAAGGAACACAATGTTACTGCATTTGCTTTAGCTTTAGCTTCTGATTCAAAACTAGAAAATAAGCCATCATCAGTGAAACCCCTGCTAGCACCTACTACTCTCTCGATCGCATAAAAAACAAGGAACCCAGAGATTGCTTTAAGTTGTTCACTGTCATGAATAGCATCAATGACGGAGCCAAGATTTTTGTTGATGGGGAGGGGGGGGGGGGGTAGAGTGATGAGTCATAGTTAATTAAATATAATATAATATAATAATTAATTACTTTATCATAATTTTTTTAAATTTGAACACTTACACATCTACATCCATGACATAAATACCAAAAACTCCCCCTCCCCCTCCCAAGTTCGAATAAAAAAAAAACATTACAACTAGCTTTGAACCATTTTCATACCCTAAAATCTTTTCATGATTTTTTCGTTGTTAATGTCATCAAAAAATTCATTTTCAATATATGTAACCAAATGATCATTCATCCAATCATCTCCCATTTGGTTTCGTAATTGATTATTCACTTCATAGTAGAAAATGCTCTTTCAACTGGAGCAATGGCAACTGGTAGGATAAGTGACAATGTTATGAGTAAATAAACCATGGGATAAACAAATTTCTTCTTGGTCTCAACCATCTTCTTAGCTAAACCGTTAATTCCATTAACATTTGAAAGTTCATAGTTAAAACACATATCAATAACAAAAGTTTCCAATTGATCATGAAGTAGCATGAAATCTCTTTCTGAAAATTCAGTTGGATAAAATTGAGCGAGCCGAATCAACCGCTGATCATCAAAAGTTGAAAAATAATCACTTGGATTTAAGCATGTCTTAGAAAGAAGCAATTCGGTGTTCATATCATCAAAGTGGTTATTTAGCTCTTGGAGTTGCATATCTATGCTGGTATAGAATAGTTCAACTCGATAACGATATAGGTTCGTTATTTTTCAGTATTACGCCTTGATCTTCCTTGTTGTATACATGTACATCCATCTCAAGAACAACAATATCATGTTTTGCACAAAATGAAGCAACCTTGGTCACAAGTATATCCCATCCATCTTCCCTCATCATTTGCAGTCGTGATTTAACTGAGGCATTGACAAATCTTGATTTTTTTTTTGTAATGCCACTGACAAATTACACGTTATCGCCAATATATTCTTCTTTAAGTGCAAATTGAAGATGAACTCAAAAGATTGCATAGAATCTAATAAAGCATATTCTTCACCTTCTTATCCGAGTTTAAACCATATTTCACTACAATCTGAAGTACATCAATCACTGAAGAAAAGCTTAGAAAAATATTTATCAAGGTTTTATAGTAAAATCCCCAACGTGTATCATCAGGTCGTTTGAGATTGGTTTCTTGATTCAACCTTTGACCACTTGATAGTTCACAACTATTGAGCTTCTAAAAACTTTTAACAGTTTTTTGTCTCGATAAATTTCCCGACGCTTGCATGAGGGTGCAATAATGTTCACTGCACTTGAAACCAGGTTGAAGAGCAAAACAATTTGGGGAGGATGTTTTGTAACATGTACAAACGCTAACAAAAACTGATATGCAAAACAATGTACATAAAATGCATACTTATTTTCCTTCAAAATCAAATATTTATGTCTGTTAAATTTGCATTGCATATTGCTTACCTTGGCCACATAACCTCGTTGCATTCAACTTATTATCGGAAAACATTTTTACAAGTGTTGTCTTGAGTGAAATTGCCTTTGTTTCTAAGACATGCATAATACTAAGGAATCATTCAACTATACATCCATTTTTGTTCACATAGCACAAGACAACAATCATCTGCTCTTTGACTAATACATCACAAAACTCATAATCAAAATGCAAAATAATGCATATCCAAGATGTCTGAGTATAACAAGAGTGGTCTCACATGCAGTTGCACGTGTAATATCTATTTGAATATCAGGTGCAGTGAGTTTGTAGTTTTCAGAAACATTTTCTTAGAACCACGTTCTTGATGTCTTTATTGTGATAGTTGTATATTGTAAAAGCTCCAAAATGTTCCATGACTAATTGAATTTATTGATTCATTATCACCATGGAAAGTCAATCCTTGTCACAAAAGAAACCGAATGTAATCAAATGAAGCTGATGAACGAATCTGGTATTCCATTTTTTTGCATTAGATTGCATGGGAAAAATGATTAGATATGATATTTTTTACTCTTTAAACTTCGACTCTTCATATAGGCTTGAGTGTGCAAACTATTAGGCTTTCCTACATGAGTTTCAAGTTTTCTTTTTTTTGTTTTTTTTTAATTATTGAATCCTTCAACAACAAAACAATCATCAACCCTTTGTTCCTCGACACTTCTAGAAAGATAGCAACGGAGACAAAGGCGAGATCCTTTTCTAGGATATACTCTAGCCAACTCTTATACTCAGTGAACCAAGCTACACTAAAACGTCATAGCACATCTCCTATGTTTTTTTAAGGGAATGTGTAGTTTATTAGCTAACAAGGACCCCTTTGCAAATAAGCTTTTCTAACGTCTTGATCATTTGGATGGTATCGTAAATATGAAGTCTTAAACTAGGATCTGTTGGAAGATTTGATAAGTCAAACTCTAAAATTAAAGTAGCTCTAAAATTATAAAGAGTCTCTAAATGTTTAAAACTCTCAAACTCGTACAAATAGAACATAAAACAATGGATAATAACCAACCAATCTGTCAGAGCAGAGATTGAACTACATTCACTTAATCAAAGCCAAAATGACACACATTAGAGCTTAAGAAGGTCTAAACAACAAGAAGATGGCGATATTTCAATAAGCAGCTAGCTCTAAGCACCCAAATAAAATCCTAATAAGTAGAGAAAATTCAAAATGAAAAATAAGCCAAAAATAAGGGAACTTATTCTTGAAGAGATCAAGATTTCCAGTGAGAGCAGTGTTGAGAAACTGTTGGAATTTATCTCTTATTGAAAAATCCATATAACAATAAACAAATAGGCTGTGAGTTCTATCATTAAGTAATGGAAATAAATAAGAGAATAAGACAAATATGAGATTCTTTGGGGTTTAAGCGAACTTGCAAGAGCAACGGAGGCATCCATCGGCATTGTTAGGGTTTCAGTGTGCTACAAATTGAATAATCCTAGAAGAAATAGAGAGACAAGTGAGGGGCTTGCCACTAATCAGAAGGGGAATCGAAGGACCGCCACCGATACTTCGATCGTCAACGGTAACAAAGCACTCGAAGCAGCCACATCGAGTAGATGAAATATGGGGGTTTTCCCAATCTTGTGAAGATGAGCACAATAGATGTCTGGATATACATCTGAAGACAAACACAATAAATATGGGGGTTTTCCACATCCTGTAAAGATGAGCGCACTTAATCCTTTCCCTTATTCGATGGAGAAGTACTGATAGTTAGTACAAATTATTGGAGAGATTTTGGAGATTCTAACTGTTGAAGTTGCGGGAGAAAAAATATGGGGGTGGCAAATAAAATAAATATTTTTTTCAAAATTCAGTGGGGGCAAGTACCCCGACCCGCCCCCACGTAGATTTGTGCCTGGGCATCATCAAACATAATTATTCAAGTTCTTGGAGTAACAATTTTGTTCCATTATGCTTTATTAGGATTGATCAATGTTATGCTTTTGCAATATAAAAAGGGACAAAAATTTTCTTATTGCATATTAAGTCATTCCTAGCTTTCCATATAGTAGAGATAATAGTAGTTGCTGAAAAAAATAAACTAGAAGAAGTTTTTTGTACGTCCAACGTCTACATGGTAGTGGCATTAAAAGAGAACCAAATATGATTTTTTTAATGAAATTTATTGAGTTACCCTCGCCCTTAATCCCAAACTCAAAGCACCCCCCCCCCCCCCTCGCCCAAATTGTTCAAAAACTAGGGGTACCTTCCAAACTAACGACCATTGCCGATCTTGTATTCTTGACCACTAACAGACGCATATGCAACGCACGTGAGGGACCAAACAAATCATAATGACATGACTGATCCTAGCACGTGTATCTCGAGAAAATCCTAGGAAAGAAATAATGAAACAATGCTTGAGATACTACACACTCTCTAGAAAAATTAAAATTAAAAGAAATGAACCAAATTTATGTTCTTGTTTTATTGATCAGAATTGAGAAGATGTGTGGTGGCCGGAGGTGGGGCACCGATGAGATGAGGTGGAGGTGGGTGGTAGTGATGGCAAAGTGAACTTAGAGTGAGGGAAAATGAGGGGCACGGGCGACTGGCAGTGGATGGGGGGTGGAGTTGAAATCAGACAAACATAGAGGGTGTCGATGGTGGAAGGGAGCTGAAATCAAGCAAAGAGAGATAAAGATGTACCCAATCAAATGATCTTCAAACCTCCTCATTATCCCATGAGTAATTCCCATCATTATCAATGATGTCTCACAAACTTGAATAAGTTTACACCACGAAGTTGTTTTCTATACTGCTTTGGGTGTGAATAAGTTGTAAAGATTCAGAGGTTGTGTGTATGTCTTTGCTTTATTTTTTTTTAGAAAAGTTGAGAAAAAATCTAAAAAAAAAAAATTAGAAATTGGGTCTTTGGGTAATATGAGAGAATTAGAGACGAAACGGAAGGGGTATGGTGGTTCATCAAAAGATTTTATCGAGATACATTTATTGGTGTGACAGGATTGCTCAGTTTTCTCGAGATGCAAGTTGCTTGCAGTGTTAGTGATGACATTATAATTTGTTTGGTCACTCATATGCATTGCATATACGCTTTTTTGGTGGAGTACTTTGAGTTAGGATTAACAGTAGGGGTAACTCAATAAATCCCTTTTTATTTGGTCTTGTTAGTGATTGGAAAATTGGATGTAGATATTATTTGAACTATTTTGAACATTTCCATCTTTCCCCTATATATATACTAGGGTATTCCCTGTGTTGTTGGCACTCCACAAACATTTTTTTTTGCTAAGTATCATGCATTGAAAACCCCTGCCACCATTCACACTTTCACCCTCAATTAGTTTTGAAGTGCATACTTATTCTAAGGTAAAATTATAAAAACTTTAGAGTTGCACTCATTCAAAGTTTGAATCAGTTGGAAAAAAACTTTCATATGTCGAGAGTGACTTCTCCCCCAATCTTTGAATTCACAAATATATATATATATATATATATATATATATATATATATATATATATATATATATAATTCAGGGTTTTTATTTGAATGTAAATTAAGATGCACGTCTCATTTCTTTGAAAAAATATTGAAAATACAAACAACGTAAAATGCATTAGACTAACATATTACACGTGTTGATTTGTAAGAATAGTGAAACTCTTAGCTGATTTGTAAGATAAGCAAACATATTACCCGTACTGTTGGCATTCCACATACACTTTATTTGCTGCTAATTATCATGCATTGGACACCCTCGCCACCATCCCCTCCATTTCCGTCAATCTGTTCCATAAAAAATCATATTTTAGAATATAAACTAATTTTATTTTAGATGGAAGCCTATTTTACGGTACGAGTAATATGCCAAAATCGATTAAAATTATAATCAATTGAATGTTCGGGTCTTCATTTGAATGTTCATTAAAATGTATGTCTCTTTGAAGAATATTATACTTCGGCATGAAAGTATTAAAAATTGTGTTTCAATTATACGAAGTTTACCAAAATCCGACAACTATGTAGATAGTTATAATAATTTTCATTTGTGAAAAAAAATAAACAATAATTTATCTCTCCACCACATTTACATTCCACAAACTTTTTTTCACAATTTTTTTCATTTTCTTTGCCCTTTCTACATGTTTTATATTTACAAACATGTCATCATAGGAAATGAATCTCAACCCTCAACACATCCCCCAATTCTCAGTCCAAGTCGTCTTTTATACCCAATCTATATGCTTTGACGTTTGTCCCAGTCAACAATGAACCATAAAATACCACTCTGAATTTTAATATATAATAGCATATTATTCGTGTCGTTGCCTGTAATACCCTCCTAATTTCATAAATATTAATACTATTTATTTATTTATTTGTAATGTGTTATAATTTTATATATACCTTGTTTTATTTGTAGTGGGTAAAGAAAATAGAAAATGTGGGCATGTTTAGCAAATTATTAGTGAAACCTAATCTAGGCTCTGTTTGATTATAACATGGTTTTGAGTAGGGTGGGCATCCCATCCCACAATCCAGATCTCATTTTGATCCCGTTCCGATTTTTTTGAGTCTTATTGGGATTAATCAATCCCATCCGGATCCTATCCCATCCTGATCTAGAATGGGATGGGACCGGGATGAAGATTTTTAATCCCGCCGAATTAAATTTTTTAGTATTTATTATTAATAATTTTAATATTTATATTGAAATCGGGGCGTGACACTGATATTCACATAATTATTACATAATATATCCCTTAATTTATATATGTTAGTGTTTCGATTATTATATTTTATAGTAATTATTTCGTTTTCATGTCTTTGTAGGAATTTGAGCGTGAACGATGAAATCGTATTAAAGTGACAATTTAAGGATTGACAATTGGTCGATTCTAGCGGTGGTACAAAGTAGAAGGTCACATATCTAAACCCTTAAACCCAAAACCAAGCCCATAACTTAAACCCAAAACCTAACCCATAAACCCAAACCCATTGCAAAGCCCAATCGTACCCAAAGAATATTCTCTCAATTATATATTGATTCACTCCATGAATCATCCATTTATCTCATCTCTATTCATTGTGCCCATTCTCTATAAATACAAGAGAAAAATGTGAGAAAAGGGGAGGGAGGAGAAGGGAATAAGCATCAATAGCAAAAATCAACCTTCTTCCTTCACAAAGTGATTTTCATCACACCCATCACCACCTATCCATCTCTCACTCCCTCTCTGTCCAGATCACTCCGCCATCTCCGCCACCAGAGCCACCACCACCTCCGGACAGCACAACCGCCACCACCATCGTGCGAGCACCGCCACCACCACGAAATAGGGGCGTGACAACCTTGTTTCGCGTCAGACCTTCACCTCGCCACCGAGCTTCGCACACCACTCCATCGCCATCAGCCCCTGTTCTCATCGTCACAAGCAACACAACCACCGCCGCCGCGAAACAGACCTCGCGATCATCACCGCGACTCTGTTCCGCCTCGCCACAGAGCCAGACAGACCCTGCTCCTCTCCTCTCTGTCCTCTCTTCGTCTCAGCCTCCTTACTGTCTCTCTGCCACCGTCCAACCAACACAGAGCTGCGCATCAGCGGAGCACAACCACCGCTGCGACTGCCACTGAAACAGGGCAGTTGCTCCACCCTGCTCTCTGTTTTTTTTGTTTTCATTACACCTCTCTCACTGATTTTCCATCCCTCTTTCTATTTTGCAGGTTCCGAAGCAGGTTGGAGGACGAGGAAGCTCGCGAGGAGCAGAAATGCAGCACCGCGAGCGGCGTTGCTCGCTGGAGACGAAGGGCACTGTTCAGTGGCGGGAGACTGAGTCAAACTGATTTTTGGCTATTCACACCCCCGAATTCTCTTTGAGCAGCCACAGAGTGTTTTGGGAACGTTTTCTCTGGATTTGTGTTCGGACCACCTGTTGATCTGCTGAGTACCACCACATCGAGTTTGCGACAAATCAAAGGGGTTGCATAATTCATTTTAATTTATTTTACTGATTTAAATGATTAATTGTTGATAAACAATTTATTTCTGAAAATTGATAATTTGCTTTCACCTTTCATGTTCGATTAAAAATTGATATGTTTGGTAGTTAGATTAACATTTTATCAATATTAAAAGCATGTGCTAAAAATTATTAAGCTTAAACTTTGATTAAGTGTGCCCTAAAAAGACATTTAATGTTTGGTAAGAGTTTATTTGCTTAAAATAAATTGTTAATGTTTGTCAGAAACTTAATATGATTATAATTGGATTTTAATGATCACATCTTCATTGTAAGCAATGGATCCTCATCCCTAAAGCTTCTCGTTTATAATTTCAGTAATTTAGATTTAAATATTTTTGCTAACTCATTGGTGAGTTTTAGCCCACGAAATCCATCTCATCCATCTTTTTCCTTTTATTTTATTTTTAATTTATTTTTAGCTTAGTTTTAAAAATACTGTAACCCCATTTTCCTCCAAATTAGTTTAATTAAATTATTAAATTCAATTGCATCCACTTTCCTCGTGGGATCGACCCGTACTTGCCGTTGTCTACCAGTTAGACACCGTGCACTTGCGGTTATTACAAGTGGGCCAAATTAGCCTATTTATTTAGGTTAATAAAGCCCGCATCAAGTTTTTGGCGCCGTTGCCGGGGAAGGTAGCGGTGTAATTGAATTTAAGATTTATTTTCACTAATTAAAAAAAATTCAGAAAAGATTAAAAAAAAAACTTATTTTTATTTTGTTAAGTTCTTTTTACACTCATTTTGTGTTTGATTTTGCAGAATACACGCTTCTCGAGGAAATTGGACGATCCTGCAAAACATCAAGCAAATTTTATTTAAAATTTTTATTTTGTGAGGAGAGTTTTAATTTTATTTTCACCTTGTTTTACGTGTGTGTGGTGTATTAATTTTTGAGAACTCTACTATTTTTCATTTTGTTTAATCACAAAAAAAAACCCAAAATTTTCTTAGTCAAAAGAAATTATAGGGAAACAATTTTAATTGTTACCTAATAAATTTTTTTTAATGATTTAGAAATCCGACTTCTACGACCAAGACCAGTAAATTTATTTGCATGTGCTTGTGTGTTGAGTGAAACGGATAAAAAGAAGTCGGACATTTTTTTTTATTGTGCTAACTTTTTGTGCAGAACGGAATACGCACACTGTAAGTATTTCTATCACACGCAATGTATTAGCGACCGGGTGCTTTGTGTAATTGTTTGAAATTGTGTGGTTGGTTGTTTAATTTCTGTAATTGTGGATGCTAAATTTTAGTAATTCATAATAAGCAGACCCAACTTCTAAATAGAAACTGGTGGGACTTGATATCCCCACCTCATCACTCCAGCTGTGTGCAACCAATAGCCAAACATAATTAAAATCAGTTAGCAAGTTAGATAGAGTAATCTTTTAGGTATGGTGTTCATAGGACAACCAAGACCAATCTGAATCCAATAATTTTTGTGTTGACCGCTGCTAAAAGTGGCGATGGGTTTAATCATTCAATGAACTCCGAGAGGCCACTGCCACAAGGGTAATTTACCCAGTACGCCGAGTCATAAGTAAGCTACGATCCACAAGAAGGATTGGTGTAACTAACAGTTTTGGGTTAGGAACACAAGCCTCAAGTGTACATTTAACATCACATCGTTCTCACATCGATTAGCTTACAGAGCGGTAGCACAAGGAAGTACTTAATTGGACCATTGTGACCTCCTTCTCTTGTGCGATAATCCGGTTTCTTTGAAACAAAACTCTAGCCTACTGATTTTGAACTTTGCGGTGTAAAGTGTACACTCTTAGGATCAACTTGTAGCACCCATTGTTTTGTCATAAAGATTACATAAGAAATAATTGTCCCCCAAAGATAAAAAGATAATTGATCTAAAAAACGTTGATTGCTTAGGGTGGCATGTTTCTTGTGCATTTATTGGTTGCTGATTGTGTATAAGTCTGTGTATATTTTTAGAGTTAGTAATAAAAAAAATGAACACAAGGGATTATCCATCTTGGTTTCCTGAGGAAGTCAATGCATTTAATGCCATGCGACGACCTGATTATGATCCATATTTAGATTATTACAACTCAGGTTTAGCCTATCATCCTGACTTCTCATGGCCTCATGGTCAGTACCATGAAAGCCCTCTAGACACTCCTCAGACTCCTCAAGCTTTCATTCCTGATAATGAGTCTCAATTTCATCAAGTTGTTCCTCTATCCAACACATCAAGGTTAGAGGATATCTTGAACCTTTTTATAGAGTGAACAGGAAAAATGTTTGAGCAAAATTCTCAGGATATCACAGAATTGACAGTTATTTATCAACAAAACTCTCAAGCTATCAAGAAACTTGAGATGACTTTGAGTCAAATAGCTGAGTCACGTCTTGAAATAGAGTCAGAGGAAGTCCCTAGCCAACCTATTTCCAACCCAAATGGTCAATTTGAAATTAGTGGCACATCTGAGCTGGACAGTGAAGATGTCCAATCCATTACTACCCTTAGGAGTGGAAAATTGGTTGACAATCAGGTAGGAATGTCTGACATAAGTGTTATTATATCCTCACCCAATTTTACACAGGTTGCATCCTCCTCTCATAAGAAGGCTGATAAAGCCTCATTTATTGATGAACCTGTAGATTCTGAGACACTACATACATCTCCTTCCCATGTTGACTCATTAGACATATGCCTTCCTAGTGACTCATGCATAGAATCAAACTGTGAACATTCTTTAGAGTCTCCCCTTGATTGTTTTCATGATACACATGACCATTTAAAGGCTTGTTTGACACATTTTCGTTTAGACTTTGATGTTGATGATTCCATTAGGGAAGTCAATGATTTGCTTGACTTAGTCCCCATTGTGGATCCTAGTTATAAATGGAAGTCTAAAGTGGAGCCTCCTCCACTCAGTGAGTCAAAACTAGTCCTATTAGTTGAGCCACCTGAGCTTGACCATAAACAATTACCTGACACCCTCAGGTATGCGTTTTCAGGTACTGATGATACTTTGCCTGTTATTATTTCATCTATATTGAATTCAAAACAGGTTGTCCCAAAAAAGTCGGGAGATATATCTAGTAAGAGAGTGCAATCCATAAGTAGTGTCAACTTTAGGGTTGGGGGTGTTGTTGAGTTGTCTAGACCAATATCTCTATGTGATTCATGTGATGAGCCCGTACCACCTGATATATCCATCGTCTCATCTACTTGCATCACATTCCCATTTACTGAGGCTACTTTCACCGATCCCTTGTTCTGTAGTGAGGATTTTAGTTTTCACCATTCTGTTGTAAAAATTATTCAATCTTCTGATTTGGAACCAGACCTATGATGTTCCCTTTTTGGAGCACGCTAGAATTCTCTGTTGTGTATGACTACTGGTCACTTTTGGGATGTCTTAGTGTATTTGGTGCCCCATGTGATTGCTATATTTGGGTGGACTGATCCTCAATTGTTCAGGTTGTTGATATACGACCATGGACTAAGTGTTTGTCATGTTCTTCCTCTCTACTTTTCGATACACCATTTTTTAGGAAGAATATTTGTCGGGCTGATGACGTTAAACCAAGCGCTACTGGGAGGCAGCCCAACTTTTGTTGTAAAAATGCACGTTGAGTGTGTATTTTATCTATTTTTATTTAACTAATCCACAATTCTTTTGTCTCTAAGCTCTCATCGGTGGATTACTTGCGGAAATTGGTAAAATTTTAACCGCGGTAATACTGTTCTAACCTCCTCTCATGTACTTATTTTATTCATTTGTCAAAATTATTTTGTTAAACATTGAGGACAATGTTTGGATTAGGTTTGGGGGTAGGGTTCATGAGTCGGTGAATTTTTCGTAGTGTTTCTTTTCTTAAAAAAAAATTTGTTTTTCTGTCATGAAAACTTGCTCTTTTGCGATTATGAAAATGGATTTTAAATGTTTTATGCTCAAGAAAATGCAAGCCAACTTGAAATATTGGTATATTGATAAAGATTGAAAATTTAGTATGATCCTTAAGTTAGATCTAGTTCATAAGATTTTCAACTCAATTATCTTTGCACCATGAGCCATGTTAGCATAACTTGAAGTTGATGAATGAAATATGCATTGGAAAACCTTAGAATAATAGTGGAGACTTAACCCTGAAAGTTTTGAACATTTCTATTTTTCCGAGGGTTATACATAAACTCTTATTTTTCTTGAGTCCATATTATCTCGTTGATGATCTCATTATTCTCATTTTTCTGATCAATTGCTTTGGGAATGACATCAAAATTGAATTATTACACTAGAACTTCTTGGCTTATTCAATTGAGATGTCATAATACTGATCCGAACTTAGGAAATGATCTAAGCATTTTTTTTAGATCATTAACTAGCCTTTTAACTTACCCATAACATTAACCTTTTTGTAGCCTTTTGAGCCTTAGAATAACTTTTATTTGTTAACCCATTAACCTTTACCCAACTTTTCTGGGAATGTGTATGGATGGATATACTCGGTGTAAAAAGGGCATCAAAAAGCAAAATATGAGATATTTCATAAATCCTCTATGTGAAAAAAAAGGTTGAAGAAAAGAAAAATAGTTTAAAAAAAAAAAAAAAGCAGAAGAAGAATGTCAATGAGGATAAAGATGTGAGAATGAAGAAAAATTGATGATGCACAACATTGGTTTTTTCTTGTCAGCCCTAATTGTTCGTTGAATGGGTTTATACATTCCTAGAAATTTTTGTAGAATCCTTTGACATTCCTTATTAACCATTACCCAAGCCCCGTTACAACCCAACAAAGTCCTACCTGATCTTAGGTAAAGGTTGGTTCCGTAGATGTGGAGATTTAATAACCAAGACCTATGGTGTTTGATTCAACATTCCCAAAAGTAATTGATATTCCTGTCAATGAGATCATGTTCATTTCCATTATTTACTTTTTTCCTCACATATAAACTGAGTGAAATACCAAATCTCTGAGTGTTTTATTGTGAGTCACATGAGAGGTTTGAAGTCAAAACAAACTTTCTACAGGAGATTTAGTCATTGTTTTACTCTGAAATGAAAAGTTATGTTGATAATGCTATCCACACACACACATTTTGTTGAGGATGATTATGATTTTTTTCTAACCTTTGGAGAATATTAAATTATTTGGAGATTTGTTGATACACTAAAATGACACTGTTGGTTTCTTGCATTTCTTGAAGTTTTAAAATGACCATTGTTTGACCAAGTTTTGTTGAGTCAGTAATGTTTGTGGGTAACATTTTCTGAAAACCCTCACGAAACTATAACTCGTCCACTAGAGGTAATCTAGGGGTTTAAAGCCTTATTGCACGTTTAAGGTAAGTGCAACCGATGATTCCTGCGAAAGTGGGTTAGAATTTTATTTTTATTGTTTTGCTCGAGGACTAGCAAAATATAGGTTTGGGGGTACTTGATATTCACTTAATTATTACATAATATATCCCTTCATTTATATATGTTAGTGTTTCGATTATTATATTTTATAGTAATTATTTCGTTTTCATGTCTTTGTAGGAATTTGAGCGTGAATGATGAAATCGTATTAAAGCGACAATTTAAGGATTGACAATTGGTCGATTCTAGCGGTGGTACAAAGAAAAAATTACTGACTCACAATCAATCAAAGTAGACAACATAGTTTTTAGTTTGGAAAAGAAAAAATCATCATAATACCTACCAATAAGTCTTCTGGTAGCCTCTCCAACATTGACATGTCCGAGCTCCTCCTCGCACGACATGGCTTCTTCAATGGAGTTTTAGAAGGGGAGTAGAGACACAATGGTTCCACTCGCTTCCTCCCCATTGATCCCATGCGCCTAACTACGCCATATACTTTTTTTCCTTCATCAATATCAGAATCCATCATCTTATTAGGGCAAGTTATTGACATAGCCATTCTTTCTTCTTTAAACTCCAAGCTTAGATCTGTATCATTGGATAAAGTACTTGGAAGTTAATAACAACATACAAAAAGCCCCAATTTCACATAAACATCCAATCATTTTTTTTTTATCATGAAGTTGAACAATAGCCAAAACCAAATCAAATCCCTCAACCATGCAAACCCTAAATTTCTCAACTAAGATAAGCCGCAAATCAAACTATTCAAAACCCTAATTTACACAAGTAAAGAAGCAAACAATTGTTAAACCCAACTGAAACAAAATCCTCAAAACCTCAACCTTCAAAGACACCAAATCTCTACGTTGAAAACCCCTAAAACCAACTATGAAATAAACATATCACCTCATTGTGCTAAACACAAACAACAAGCAACCAAATAGTCCATTTCAAAACACTGAAACAAATCAACAACCATATGTACTGAACCCCAAATGAACAAACCCCTCAAAACCCGAAGCTTCTCAACCACCAAAATCCCCAAATCTGATAGTCTTCCTTCCAAAATCCCAACTTTCTGCAGAATGAACAAAACCCCACCATTTCTAACTCGTCAATAACCACGAGTCTGAAACCCCATTAATTCAAAATCGCTAAACCCATCAAAACCCAAAGCTTCCTAACCACTGAAATCCCCAAATCTGACCTTCAAAATCTCAACTTTCCGCATATTGAACAAAACCCCAACATCTCTAACTCATCAATAACCACAAATCTGAAACCCCATTTATTCAAAATCAATAAACTCATCAAAACCCAAACCTTCCTAATCACTTAAACCCCAAATCTGACTAACATCCCTTCAAACTTGAAACACATAAAAATCAGAAATTGAATAACACCCAACATTTCTAACCACAAATCCAAACACCCCCTTGCTTCAAAACCCCAGACACTTCATCTACCAATCAAACTAAACGAATCAAACAACCAGAACAATAAACAAATATTCTTTATTTGTTACCTGATGAAGAACAAAACTTTCTCCTTACTCTTTCCTTGCGAACTCACTCACGAAACTCACCTCGCCAGCTTGAACAAAACACCTCGCGAAACTCACCTCGCCAGCTTGAACAAAACACCTCGCGAAACTCACGAACACTTGAACAAAACACCTCGCCAGCTTCTTTTGTTAAATTCTTTTCCCCAAAGCGCGAAACTGCTCCCTCCAAAGCGCGAAACAAATTTTCGCCAAAGCGCGAAACTCACGTGAAAAGCAAAAGCTTATAGCAACGATTTTAAACCGTTGGCAGTTAGCCACGGTTTTTGGCCGTGGCAACCCTTTTTTTAACCACGGTTTTAAACCGTTGGCCGTTATAGCTACGGTTTTAAACCGTTGGCAGTTAGCCACGGTTTTTGGCCGTGGCAATCCTTTTTTTAGCCATGGTTTTAAACCGTTGGCCGTTATAGCCACAGTTTTTTGCCGTGGCAAATTAACCAACGGTTTAGAGCCGTGGCCACCTCCCCGTAGCTAAACAAGCCTTTTGGTGTAGTGACAAAAGTTAAGCATAATACCTTATCAATTACATCCAATTTAATGTCAATATACATATGCAAAATTTAAAAACATGAAAATTAACAATCATGAACAAAATTTATTAAAACTCAAATGACTGAAGTTGGTCATGATGGGTACTTTATATAAAATTGAATTTGTGGACAAATATCCAAACCTACTCTTTTATTTTTCTTCAAATTGCATGAATAACCTCAGTCATGTTTGATAAAATCTACATTAGTAAAATTATTACCGGCAGATCCTTTGAGAATTCCATTAAGTAATCATCATTTGCTACATTTAGACATATATTGAATAAAAAAAATTAAATAGTTTATTTCTATAAAAAAGAGGAAAGAAAAATAAAATAAGAACACAATCAACCTTATTAAAAAATAAATAAAAATCGCCCAAACCGCCTAGACCCCACCTAGGCGGCCCAGACCCCCTAGACCCGCGCCCCAGTCTGCCCAGAACCGCCCAGACTGCCCACCCAGCCATTAATCTGGGCGATTTTTCACCTTCTAGTGCCTAGGCGGCGCCTAGGCCGATTTTTAGAACACTGACGAATTCAAGAAAAGCCATTTTGTGGGTTATGGCAATTCAAAAAGGATGATCATAAGTGGAATATCATGATAGAAACAAAATCGCAGAGAGAATGACATGGAAGGTTTTTCATAGCATAACTATAATTTGGTCGAAAAAGGAAAAAAGTTAGAATCAATCTGTGAAATCGAGAACAAGTCAGAAACAATGAAACTTATCAATTCCCAGCTTGATAGATCAAAGTGAATATGGCTCAATCCAAAAAGATTCCAGTGTGTAATTAGCAAAAAGTACCAAACGTCATTATTTATATGACAACTACCAAATAGATTATTATGATAATTGCTTATTAAAGTAAATGTCATTTTTATATTCTTGTGAACCCAAGGAAAACCCTTTGATAGATCTCAAGGCTCAAGGTTATATTTTTTAAAATGGCTCCTACATAAAAGTACATAACAAGAGCTTTTCATACACAAGCATCACTTTTAGATCAACAAGGATGAGCTGTTACCAGCTTAATTCAAAATTACCCAGTCTTTGGTGCCCTGAACCCTTTCCATTCCATACATCATGGTGATCCAAGGAGACCCGTTATTTCCTGTTGATCCCGTCCCGTCCCGTCCCGTCCCAAACTTGTTTGGGATCAGTCCAGGTCGAGATAAGGTCTATATTGTCCCGATCACGTTCTGATCCCAAACGAACAAGATGGGATAGGGATGAGGTCTATCCCATCCCGTGCCCACCCCTAGTTTTGAGTCTTATTTGATTAGAATGTGGTTTTGGACTTGGGCCATTGGGAATGAAAGTCCAATACCTTATCCCACTACCTCATTTTACTTAAAACCCTACTTTTGATGGATTTTCACCCATTTTTTTGGTTGGTGGCTAAGAGAGACATTGAGAAAGAGAAAGAGGGAAGGAGAAAGATAGAGAGAGAGGGAAAGAAAAAGCTTGAGAGGATTTCAAACTTATCGGAGATAAAGTGAAACTAATTCGAAGGGATTCTTGGTGAGTATTGCAAAGATGAACATTGTACTTGGCTCGAACACGATTTGGAAGGCTTTGAGTGCCGCATTTTATTGATTGCAAGTAAGATCTACCTAACCTTTCATTCAGATTAATTTGAATAAGAAGTGATTATTCGATTATTTTTGCATTAGTTTAGGGTGTTGAAGTGGGTATTTCAATGCGAATTAAAGTTCTTTCTAGTTTTGATTTCATTAATAAGAGTATATCAATAGAAAGTTGAATATGTATGTAGATCACTAATTTTGGTTTAGTATTGCACTACTTACAATTGAGTAAAAGCTGCCCCGTACACAAATACAGGTACACATGGTCATTTGGGTCTATTCATCGACAATATCTATCGTTATGATGAATAATATGTTTAAATGAGAATATTATTAGATAGTTTAGGATGAGAGTTTTCCAATAACGTGTAGAATGTTCGATTTGGATGAGAATGAAAACTACACAGAATTGAAAATTGTTGGTTGAGCAAAAATCTGGTTCTGTTTTGGTTGAGTGGAGAAGATGGTGACATCATGCTTCGAGATTTTATTTTAGAAAAAAAATTATTTTGCATTATGAAACATTTCAATTTTAGCATTTTAATACAATATGCCTGAAGATGCGCGCTTTAAGTAAAAAAAAATTAATTAGGTCATTGTGCATCATTTGTGCTTATGTGATATCAGTGTTCTAAAAAGTGCAAGGCGGTGGGCGGGCGACGAGCAGGTGCCTAGGCGGTCTTAGGTTTTGTATTATAATTTTAATAATTTGCAAAATTTAAGCATAATACCTTATCAATTACATCCAATTTAATGCCAAGATACATATGCAAAATTTAAAAACATGAAAAATTAACAATCATGAACAAAATTTATTAAAACTCAAATGACTGAAGTTGGTCATGATGTGTACTTTATACAAAGTTGAATTTGAGGAAAAATATCCAAACATACTCTTTTATTTTTCTTCAAATTGCATGAATAACCTCAGTCATGTTTGATAAAATCTACATTACTAAAATTGGTATCGGCAGATCCTTTGAGAATTCCATTAAGTAATCATCATTTGCTACATTTAGACATATACTGAATAAAAATAATTAAATTGTTTATTTCTAAAAAAGAGGAAAGAAAAATAAAATAAAAACACAATCAGCCTTATTAAAAAAAAAAACTCGCCCAGACCCGCCTAGACCCGCCCAGCCATTAATCTGAGCGTTTTTCTACCTTCTAGCGCCTAGGCGTCGCCCAGACCGATTTTTAGAACACTGTGTGATATATGAAAGGTCAGTGGTAACTTAAACGAGTATTTGGAAATAAAAATAACTATGTTTGGAACTAAACCACTGAAATATTTATTATGTGGAAACTAGGTGGGTATATTAGGTGAACGTTACATGAATATAGTATCAAATATATATTGCTCTAAAATTAGTTGTTTATATGATAAATTGTGATATTATTTACATTTGGTAGATTTTACTACGTATTCACCTTAGAGGTGAAGTTGTTATTAGTATGTTGAAATTAATTTGTGAGGACTCATTTATTGATGAGATGTGAGTATTTGTATTTGATGAAACATCAGTCAGTCATACCAGCTGGGTTGGTTTGGTTATTCCTTTCTATTGAAAAGGAGTCAGCTGTCTGCACGAGTCACCTTCTTTGTATTTGATGAAACATCAGTCAGTCATACAATCACAACCGTACATGTGGCATGGGCTAACCCTAACATGAAAAAGGTTTCAGCGCAGTCCCAAGTGGACCCATGCACAAGCTGTTGTTTAGCCCATAAGTCAGTTGCCCAAGCCCAAGTCACGCCAGCCCAATAGGCACGAGTTTCAGGGCTTGGCCCAGGGCAATAAGGACCAAACACGAATCTCAGAGTTGTCATAGGCTCGAGATCCACTCGCACAAATTTTCTCTTAGCCCAATCAAGCATTGGTTTTAAACAGAGCCATACCGAAGAGACTCAGTCATGCACAGGTAAGATCTTATACGAGATATCCTCCCTCCATCACACCCTCAATCGTAAGGATAGTTGAGGAGGGAACACTCACTATAAGAGATAGTGAAAGGAAGAAGAAAGGTACGAATACACTTTGCAATTTACTTCCAATCTTCACTCTTCCTTGCATCCATATCTGACTTAAGCATCGAAGTGCCTTTGACCACCACAACGATGGTCCCTGGATGAATTGCTCCTCATTTTTTGCAAGCTCGTGATCAATGAGATCAACAAGGGTAGATATAAAAATATCAACGAACACTCAAAGTTCTTTCTAGCTAAGCAAAACATCAAAAAATGGTCGCCAGCACCAGATCTCAGGCATTCAACAACAATGTCGAACTAGACAACCCTCTGGCCAGGGAAGCCCAACCATAAGGCCGAACTAATCCAATCGAGGGAGCAGAACAATCGTATGGCCCAACCAATGCTGACCCCACATAGACCAAATCTTGCTTCATAAGGATCATCAAACGTGGGTGATGGAGAGACTCGCTTAGGATTAAGAGACACCACCCGAAAGTGGGAGAAAACACCAAAGAGGACACCCGAGAGCGCGTCCAGGAAAGCAAAATTCTCCCCAAGGAGGAGCAAAGAGCTGGCTGGCAAGATAGCTTAAGGAACGACGGGGACTACTTCCCGAAAACAGATCGCACCATAGTCAGGAACCTGCTCCGACTAGGGGCAACCAATTCCTTATACGACCTCATTATTCTCGGAGGAAATCATGAACACCCCACTACAAAAGAAGTTTGTTCATCCATAGCTTGAATTCTATGACAGAACATCATATTTGTCAGATCATCTGCGCCATTACTACCATGTAATAGCATTGAAAGAAAGTTCAGAAGTTATCTTGTGCAGTACTTTCCTCACCTGCCTGAAGAAGGTAGCACAGACCTAGTTCCACAGTCTCCAACTGAGATCTGCCGACTCATTCTAGGTCTTGGCGAAAGCATTCATCATAGATTCGTTGGGAGCCAACGGATCAGGAAAGGGCCTCACTACCTGCTAAGTCTCAAGTAGAAGCAGCGCGAGACTCTAAGAGAATACGCCACTTGTTTTAATAACGAGCTTACTCTGATCGACAGTTGCAGTGATGACATGTCGATCACCGCCTTCATTTTTGGCCTCCGAGATGGTTAACTCTACAACTTTCTCACCCTGGAGGCTCCAAGAGATATGGTAGACATATTGAAAGTGCGCAGAAGTATATCACTCTCAAAGAGATGTTGTCCACCAAGAAAGAGGCGAAAATGAAGCCAAGCAGACCCCAAGGCTCGGGAGAGGAAAAATGCACGAATAGGAGAACAGGTCGAAGAGAAGGAAAGCGACAACAAAACAGTGTCCGACAAGGCCAAACCTGATAGAACCACCAACTCGTCACCTCAAGGTTTACTGAGTTCACTCCCCTCAACTCCAGCTTGGCAAAATAATCTCCGCCATGAAAAACTGGGATGACTTCAAATGGCCTCCTAAGATCAAAAGTGATCCTTCAAGGCATGATAGGAGCAAGATTGTGCCTACCACAAGTACCATGGTCACATCACCCAGGATTACCAAAGTCTCAAGAACGAAATAAAGTATTGGGTTCAAAGGGGAAGACTCAGAGAATTCGTAAATTCTGGCGAGAAACATCCCAAGAAAATGAGAAGGAAGAAACGACTCTAGAGACCAAAGAAAAGATTGCAGATGTCATCTACATCCTGCACAACACACATAATTGGCAAGAAAAATCCAATTGGTCAAGGAAGCAGGCAATCCGAGAACTGCGAACAACTTCCCATTGCGGAGACCCCCCAATCCAGCACACCCGAGTAGAACACCCAACCCTCGACCGGACGTTCATCGAGCGGGATATGCAAGGGTTCTATTCCCTGCACAATACTTGGGTTATCACGATTGCAATATCAAAATGGGGCGTGAAAAAATCCCTGGTGGACACGGGGAGCTCAATCAATATCATGTTCCTGGAAACATTTCATTGGATGCGGCTGAGAGATGAGTTGAAACCAGACAATCAGGTGATGGTTGGCTTTAGCGGCATTCGAAGTTACTCAGTCGGGAGCATCAGCCTACCTGTAAGAGCAGGGAACCAATAAAACTCCTTATGATGGAGTTCATTGTGGTAGACACCCCCTCCACATACAATAAAATTCTGGAAAGACCTTGGTCCACATGATGGGGGCAATGGTGTCCACACGGCACTAGTGCCTCAAATACCCTATCAACCGAGAGACGAGAACTATCAAGAAAGATCGGTCTTTCGCCAGGGAATGTCATTACATGGCAATGAAGCTATTGGGTAAGTAACCACGATGGTTCAAGTCCCCATGAAAAGAGATGAACAAACAAGCCAAATGTTTATTGGTAAGGAGCGGCAAGAGTAGCATCTAGAACTTTTGAAGAAGAACAATCAATAAAGGTAATCTCTTTAAAAATGACTTTACTCCACATTCTCCTTCTACAGGAAAAGACCAAGTCCTATACAGGGACCAACATGGTGCACAAGTGGCTAAGCAAGCCCAACTTAGGGCGGACAGCTTGCCGCAAAAGTGACCTACTCCGCCTAAGGAACTAAGGTACAATACGGTTGGTCCAGCTAGTCCACGAACAACTCACAACTCAAGCAAAACCTCGTCTTGATACAGGGACTAAAATGGCTCACAATCAACAAAGCCTAGCCTTAATAAGGGCGAAGTAAGTGACCTAGTCCACCTAAGGAACCCAGGTACCACACAACGGACTGAGCCTAGTACACGAATAACTCACCACTCCAAAGGCTTGGTTTGAGCTTGAGGATCAAAATTGCACACATTGGCCAAACATAGTCCTATTCAGGATATCAACTGGCTGTCGCACAAGTAACCTAGTCCACCTCCAAACCCATGAGAGTACATCTAGGAGTGTAACTCAACCCACGGACAATTCTCCACAAGCGAGCAAAGTCCAGTCCATGGACAACTCACCGCACAAAAAAGAAACCCAATCTTGACACGAGGACCAAAATGGCACACACGTGACCAAGCCTAACCTCATCGAGGGCAACAACAACTCAACGCACAAGTGACCTAGTCCGCAAAGGAGCCGAGGTACAATGCAACAGGTCAATCTCAGTTCACGGATGGCTCACCACTGGAATAAAGCCTTATCTGATCACGGGCCCAAATAGGCGCACAAACGGACGAGTCTATTCCTACTAAGGGCGACGACAACTCACCACGTAAGTGACATAGTCTGCCTAAGGAACCAAGGCACCACGAGGTGGACGAGCCCAGTTTGGTAATGGCTCACCGTAGTGGGATAATTTAGTTTGAGGGACCAAAATGGCGCAAAGAGGCAGTATCTAATCATGTTCAGGATATCAACAACTCCCTCAATAAGTGACCTAGTTTGTTTAACAGGAACCCAGCCCGTTCGGCAAAATCGATTCCTCGACAACCCAACTCATGTTCAGGATTTAGGTATATTATAAAGTCTAGCTCAGATAGGTGTAGAAGACTTCTTCCCAGCTTAGGTCATTTCAAGGATTAAGCAAGAGGATTACTAAAGCCTAGCCTGTTCAGGGAAAGATGGTTCCTCAGCAACCCAACTTTTGTTCAAGATTGAGATATATTATAAAATCTAGCCCAAACGGGCGTTGAAGACTTTTTCCCAGCTCAAATCCTTTCAAGGATTGAGCCAGACAAGTACATACATAAGCTTAGCCAATTTGGGCAAAGATTGTTCCTCAGCAACTTAACTCCTGTTCAGGATTGAGGTATATTATAAAGTCTAGCCAATATAGACGTATAAGACTTCTTCCCAGCTCAGATCCTCTCATGGACTAAACCATATGAATACAGGAGCATAGCTCGTTTGGGCAAAGATGGTTCTTTAGCAACCCAACTCTTGTTCAAGATTGGGGTATATTATAAAGTCTAGCCAGATAGGCTTAGAAGATTTTTTCCTAGCTCAGATCTTCTTAAGGACTGAGCTAGAGGAGTACGTAACCTAGCACGTTCGGGCAAAAATGGTTCCTCAAAAGCCCAACTCTTTTTCAAGATTGGGGCCTGCTAGAAAGTCTAGCCTAGACAGGCAGAGATGACTTCTTCCTAGCTCAAGTCCTATCAAGGACTAAGTCAGATATGTACAGGAACCCAGCTCGTTCGGCAAAGAAGGTTTATCAGCAACCCAATTCATGTTCAAGATTGGGGTCTAAATAAAAGGCCTAGCCCAGATACGCGAAAACTATTTATTCTCAGCTTAAGACCTCCCAAGGATTGAGCCAGATAAATGAAAAAAGTCTAGCCCGTTAGGGAGAAGATGACTTCTCAACAACCTAACTCTTGTTCAGGAATGGGGCATATTACAGAATCCCAAACCAGAAAGGCAGAGGCAACTCCCCTTCGATTCAAAGTCTTCCTCAAGACTGACAAGATTCCAGGTTTATGGTACCAAATTTCAGTTTGACAAGAGATGGTTTACTAGGGAACCTAATCACTACAAAAGGTCAAAGACCAGCAAGGAAGTACAGTCTTAAGCGAAAAGATAGCTCCTGCACAAGCTCAACTACTAAGGGAGACGGTAATTAGGTCACTAAGGGAGCACGACTCGAACAAACAAAGGTGACTATCTTACAAAACATTAAGTTATTACTATTGACATAATATGAACACAAACAAGCCAAGAAAGGGCTTCAGTCCAGACTAAAGCCCTATTTCGGATGGGGGTAGGTACAATTGCCTACTCAACCTAATCTCAACAAGAATTGGAAATGAAAAGTATAACAACTATGAACACAGACAAAAAAGAAAACTTTTCTCATTAATAAAATTTCTCCTTCATTACAAATCCGCTCATGCAGTGGGAGTAAAGTCAGAAAGATCCTCCTGTAACTCAAAATCTAGAATGGCCTCAGGGTCGGCAGCAGGCTCTAAAATAGCATAATCGTAGGTCATCTTTGCGACAGCGGGATTGACCTCAAGGCCAACCTAACGGGAAGAAGAGGAATAGTTCTCCTCTTCAAAGTGGTGAAAGACCACCTGCCTGTAACAGAAGGTCCCAGTCCTCATGATCTTGCGCAATGTAGTCCAGCAACTCCAGCCTACCATCAACAACCTTGCTAAAGTCAGTAATCTCAGCGGCATCAAGGAGTTTTTTCTCTTTGACTGCCCATCGTGCCTTCAAGCTAGACAATTCTTTAGGCAATCTAGGCAGGCCACTTTCGCAATCTGCCAACCTGCACTCAGCCACAACTCGGCTTGCACAGTCAGAGTCCCGTTCTTGATTAAGCTGGGACACTTGCAGTAGAACAACGTCATGGGGTTCCTTCTAACAAGAAAACTATGTGCGTTAATGATCCAAAACATTATGGATTTCAGCAACAGACTTCTGGGAGGATGCCAGACGATCAACAACCTCCATCTACTCAGCTATCAATTTGTCCTGATCCTCCTGAATCCCCCAAACTTGATCGTCAAATCGATTCGGGCATCCAAGGCCTCATCCAAACTCTCCTGGAATCCTTTCAGTCAGACCTCTAGGTCAGCCAAAGCCTTGTCCAGACTCTCACGGACTTCTTGTAATTGAACCTCCAAGCCGCAACAAACGATCAACCAGACGGGAAAAAAACCTTCTCAGAAGCTGTATGGATCTATTGCTCTGATCAACCTCTTGGTGCCACACATGTCGGCCATCAAAACTGAGGTGAATAGCATCTGGGTCGTGAAAGTTTATGCGAGCGCCGAAATGGAGAACCTTGGGGTCAGGGATAGTCTCGCAACTATGACCTCTGAGGAGGGAGGAAACACTACAACTCCCTTCCCTTAGGCGATAGCAGACGACGAGGAAGTTGAGCAAACCTGGGAATCCAAGCGAGGGGACAACTCAGATGATCCGCAAGCAGGGTCCTCTAAAGCATATTACTTTCTTAAGGCACCTGAAATTGCCAACGGATCGCATGCAGCACCCTTCAAAGCACAAAACTCCAAGCTTGAGTCAACACCAGTGGAAAGCCCCATTGTGACCTCAAGAAGATGAGCATTGGTGCGCTCGATTTTCTCTTCATTTAGACTACTGAGGGTCCTCTACCTCAGCAAAGTTGGTGTTCCCCTTGAAGGAAGACATCGAGGCAGAGGGACAAGGTGGTAGATTATTGGGCTCATGCATTATCTCCTTAGAAACACGAAAAGGTACCATTGGTTGTAAGTGCTCGACAAGCTCTTTCTCAACGATAAAAAATGGAGCAGAAAGGGAAGCCACCACCTTTAACCTTTTTGAACTTACGAACTGGGGAAAGCAACCCCTCCATAGCCTTCTTCTTGGATGGACTGGACTCCCTCGCAACTATACTTTTCTACACCCCGGACGCTCTGGCGCGAGAAGAAGATAAAATCGGAGTGGTTAGAATTTCAACCCACGCTACCAACCATGCAGGTAGAATAGACCACTGTGCTCGATGAATGCAGGACTGAGTGCATCCAAAAGGGACATAAGCGATAAGGAGTGAAACCCAATTTTAGCTCTCTCATCCTCATGAGAAAGAGCAACAACGCCGTGCCCCTTGGTTGAGAAAATAGGTGGTACGTCAGGCATACAATAAGCATCATGCTAAAAACATCAAAAAATATAAGTCAAAGTACTTAATGATGTTCCTGAAGTTGCAATAGACCAACCGGTTCTCATGGTCAAAGTGTCAAGACTGCACAGAAGAGTATCGCTGCCAATTCTTCATGCCCTCTGAATGTCCGCTAAAACAAGAAGGCTTCACTAGCCAACAGGTACCATGGTTGTTCATCATGATAGGATCCATGAAATGAATCAACCTAGGCATTAGGAAGAGCCCAAAAGACTTCACCCTAGCCAGGGTGGCAATCAGAATCCTCAACCCATTTGGTGTCATCTGGGCCGGAGCTATACCATGGAATAACAAGATTTGCCAAATAATTTCAGGAACAAGGAAGCGCAGGTCCATGGCTTTATACATAGCTATGTACCCCTCTTTTGGGGTTATCAAAAACTCACCATCGTCTAGAAGTGTTAACCTTAAAGCACCAAGGATTCGATACCGGCTGCGAAAGTCAGTGAGATCTCTCTCCAACATCATAGAGAGATCTTACTGACCTTCGCTGTCGGTATTGAATCCCTAGTGCTTTAAAGTAAGTTTATGCTTCTTGGGTACCTTCTTATTGGAATGCATCTAATTAGTCTTTATCAGGTTAGAAAGTTTTTAGGACGACATTGTTGAAGGTTTATTTGTGGGGTGAGCATCTCCAAAGAATTTTTTGTTTAGAATTTTTGTCTACTTCAATTTTGTTTTTATATAAATGTTTATATTGCTAAATTTTCTCATCCCAAATTTGGGGAAAATGGATAAGCTTAATCTTACGTGGATATAAGGATTTTGTTTTCTCGAAAAAAAATTGGGGTGTGATAGTTTCGTATCAAAGCATTTGGTTAGCCTAGGCTTAGTCTAGGTAATTCTCAAAATGTTGATATGGGTGAGTAAAAGTGTAAACATCTAGAGACAAAGTGACAAGGGTGAACATTGAACATTTAATAATGTTTGTTTTTCATTGTTGAATCTAGTGATGACCTTTGATTTATGTGCGCGAAGGTAATCATACCTTATTTAATGTTAATAAGGGTCACATTATTTCATATAGCTTTTTATTTAGTTGTTATGTTATCCTGAGTGTTTAGTTAGCCATTTCAGCGAATCTCGAAACGAAAATCTTTTGAGGTGTATATATTGTAACACCCATACTTTTTCAATGACGTTAATATATATATATATAGTCTTGTGTCTATGCAAGTTTCGTATGTTGCCTTGTATGAGGAGGAATTGTTCTATGAGTATAAGATATGAATAATTTTTCATCTGAAAATGTATTTTTAAAACTCAATTCATTGCCAAGTTGTTTTTTTTTTTTCGAAATTCACATGACATCCTTACCTTCCGGATACTCCTAACTATATGAGTAGCATAAAGCCACTCTTGGGCTATCAATGCACATAAGTCATGTCACATTTTTTAAGGATAAATATCAAGTCTATTTTAGGTATTTCATAACTACCATCTTTCCGCAAGACCCAGCCCAAAGGTAATTTAGTTTATTTATAAGAAAGTGGTGCCCTTCCCCGCAAGACTCAACCCGAAGGTTATTTTGTTTCTCTATAGGAGAGGGAAAACATAAACACAAGAGATGTGGTAGTTCTAAGGATACAATTTTCAAGTGATGAATTCAAGGTTTTCCCATATCACTTATTTGATATCTCATCATTCTTACACATTGTCAATCAAAAACGAGTTCATTAATTCTTTTAGGGAACACCACAATGTTCATGAACACATTGAATTTTTGTTTATTCATATCCAGTTAATTTATTACAAAGTAATTACCAAATAGATTATCAAAGACTAAACTCATTGTATCTTTGTAATGTAATCCTATAAACATGTAATTAACTATGACATGATAGGATTTTCTACATACAGTATGGTCACAATCCATAAATGACATAAACATGTCCCTCCATATATAAACTATATTTATGTCATGCACAACATAGTCTGTGGAGTATGAAAATGAAACGAGCCATAGAGTTCTTGAGTGAGTTCATGAAGCATGTATTGTGAGAATCTGGGGAGAATGCTAAAATGTTTCCACGCATCTTATAACATTGAGGGTTTGAGATCCTTCATTAATTGCAAAGTAAAGTAAGTAAATCAATCATCATGAAATTGTATTATTTAATGAAAATTTTAGTTGGTAAAGAGAATGGAATGGATTGAATATTCCACTAACAACATAAACCAATTAAGCTTATGTTCTAGTAGGTACCATGTTAGTGGCCCAATTTAAATAAGTTTAAAGCAACCTATGGATGGATTTCGAGTCAAGTCCAGCCTATCATTTAAACATTTTTTTAAGCTTTTTATTTTTATCATTATAAGGGAAAGCTTAGTAAGACACTCCCAAAAACTACAATAAGAACATCACTGACGTAACAAAAAATTTCAAGAAAACAAAACAAGGATGATTTCACATTATATGCATCATACATCATTGTCATAGACATGGTCGTTTCGGCATGAAAGAAAATTTTAACAGTTAACTTTCCTCTAAACAAAACCGAAACAAAGCCAAGATGGTTTTTTTTTAAATAAACTTGAAGGATTTATGTAAAGAGAAATTCCGAAGAACTCACCTAAATCAAATAGAAGAAAACCCACTAATTTTCCTTCTCCTTACTCTTCCTCTTCTTATTCTTTTCTCCCAACTTGTTATCTTCTTTTTTTTCACAACTTTTCTTTAATAACCTAATCCAAAATAACTAGTAATTTGGGACAAGATAATATTAAGAAATTTCTAAAAATTTAAGGTCGTTACATTATACACACCTCAAAGGGAATCTCGTCCCAAGATTCACTGGATGAATAGCTCTGGATGCATCTGTTTCACCTGGTCCTCTAACTCCCATGTTGCATCGTTCTTCTTTTTACTCCATTGAACTTTCACCAAGTTCATTGTTTGTCTACGAAGTTGTTTCACATTACGATCCATGTTGTTTCAAATCATGATCCGCAATTTTGATAGATCATACCACTTGGGTAAAGTCATCATTAATCTTGATTTATGTGGGTTGGACAATCTGATGTTGTCAAATCCTATTCTCTTTGACCTTGACCACGACTTGCATAGGGAACACATATGAGCCAAGGACTACCGTTGTGGTGGTCAATGGCACTCCGATGCTAAAGTCAGACAAGGCTTGAAAAAGACTTAAAGTTGTAATTGGGTTTTGTAGCATAGATTTCTTTGTCAAACCTATGTTTTATTTATAATGCAAGAGTTTTTTTTTCGACTAGGCCTTTGGTGGCATAATTTTGGGAAAGAGATCTTGTTGGAGATCTTTTCCTAGTTGGGAGTCGTCAATGTAGGAGACTTTCCCTACATGACTTGTGTTCCTAGATCTGTAGGAAAGGTTTTCCTTTTGGAGTGTTGTCCATGCAAGGAAGTTTACATGCACAACTTATACTCCAGTGTTTGTTTCCTAGTCGAAAGCAAT
The DNA here is from genome assembly GCA_963556465.1 of Berberis vulgaris. Classification (NCBI taxonomy): domain Eukaryota; kingdom Viridiplantae; phylum Streptophyta; class Magnoliopsida; order Ranunculales; family Berberidaceae; genus Berberis; species Berberis vulgaris. The sequence continues at coordinate 16,500,938 of OY747136.1, read as the reverse complement.
GTATTGTTGGCATGACCGTCTTAGGTGATCCTCTAGACACTTGCCTGATTAGGCCTTACGAGAGTGGATGGACAATCAGGCCTGCATAGATCTGCTGACGAGATTATCATTGGTGTATCATTAGCTACTCCCCTCGAGTTGGTGGGCCAGCTCGTCGGTCCATCAAGTCATATCATATAGGACCTAAGCGGTTATGATTGGTTTGAGTCTTAATCGTCTCCTTGAGCGGCGTGCTTCATTAAATGGGTGTGCGTTTACTCTAAGAAAAAGGCAAAAAAAAAATTCCTATTTGGATCCCCTTTTCTGCAGAGTTTATTTCTTTACTCTTCAATCTTAGAGACTCTGCTTTATTGTTTCGCTTTCCATTTTTTTACTTTGTTCAACTTCCTTGATCGAAAGTTTGTATGTTCTTCAATGGCGGACCAGAGTCAGTTTTCTCATGAACTGGTTGCTAAAGGCCGTAAGTTCTTCGAGGATAGGTCAATCTCTGAGTTGAGTCTGGAAAGCCTTTGTGAGACATATGGAATCCCTAATGATCTGATGCTCTTCACATTGGGCGCTGGTCAAACGTCGTTGTCTCATCTAGAAGGATTTATCTATTTGCACTGAGGTATGTTCTAATCAGGCGTTCATTTTCCTGTCATCAAGGAGATTTGGAGTTTCCTGGCTTACTTCGGCATTGCGCCCGCTCAGCTGGTGTCGAACGGTATAGGATGGTGACCGCCATTCTGATTAGGGCGAAGGACGCTGATGTCCGAGTGTCTCTGAGGATGATCCAACTGTTCACTTCTTCTTGGATAAACGAGCATGTTGGTGTGTGTTGACGTCACCGAACTACTTTGGCAATTTGTTTGATGAATTCAGGTTCTGGCAAAAATATTATTTCATGGCCTCTGTGGATTTGAAGTATTTTGAGTTTTCTAGTCGTCCGATCGAGCGAGAGTTCAGGCAACTGAGTATGTCTGATTCCGTTTTCGATTCTGCCTGTGTTAATTGCATATTGAATT